>JAOXNO010000001.1:188383604-188407207 GCA_028565335.1 Limnodromus scolopaceus | reverse complement strand
AGGGAAAGGGAAAGGGAAAGGGAAAGGGAAAGGGAAAGGGAAAGGGAAAGGGAAAGGGAAAGGGAAAGGGAAAAGGATAGGAAGTCTGTGATCTGAGAACAAGGAGTTCCTGAGAAAGAAAGGCACAATTAAATACGGATAATAAATTAGTCTTTTCAAACACACATAACCTTTAGTGTTGACCATTTCTGCTTTAGGACAAAACCTACACAATCAAGCATCCCTTTTCAGAATTAGAGGAAGATCTCACCTTTTGAGATTTTTTTGAGCAAGGTACAGTGTACAATAAATAAAAGTTCATACAAACAGTGACCTAGTAAATTTAAATTCCCATGCTGTGCACCACTCATGAAATACACTTACACATCTTTTGTAGCATAATACGGTCGGTCCATTTTAAATCCACTTTGTATTAATTTGTAGAAGTTTGTATCAACCTGAATACCAGGGTAGGGATTTACACCTGTGGAAAATATATTGGAGAATACATATTAATTCAGAAGCTGCCAAAACCAAGCAGTGCTCTTTTGTTGTGTTACAGAACATACCTAAAGAGAATATTTCCCATAGTAATATTCCATAAGACCAGACATCACTCTTCATTGTGTATGTCCTCTCGAATAAGCTTTCAGGAGCCATCCATTTAACTGGTAAACGAGCCTGTACAGACAGGGGGAAAGGAGACCAAGTCATGTTGTGACACAGGTTTTCTAGGCTGTAGTTCTCACTGCTTGAGTAGGATCAACTCATGTTTGCTGTGTGAAAAGCTGTGCCTCTCTTAGTGGCCCCTTCAGATTTCCCTTATAGAGAGAAACAGGCACTTCTAAGGAGCCAATTAATCTCATCCGGTTTAGATGGCTATTTAAGGAGGAGATGAGCTCAGCCTTGGAAGACCTTTATTCCCTCCTCTGGCTTCCACAGTGAGAGTGGTTCAGATGGAGATGTCCACCCTGTACTTCTTCAGATAGCTGGGGGATCTGGTGTACCCCACACATACGCTATTGCCCCTGTACTATTATTGTCCATAACAGCACACAATTCCCAGCACTTCCATCAGTGGATTTCAGTGTGCTGTAGAAAGGACATGGATATCATCTCATCTACAGTGCTATCACTAGCTTGATTTGGTTAGTTATAAGGGCAGGAAAAAGTGAAATTTCTGTACTGTACAGATCGCTATAAAGCTAACAAGGAATTTAAAAATGCAAAGCTTCACTGTCTTGATTTTTCATCATTTTTACAATGGTATGAAAAATAGACAGCATTCAGGAACTTACATTGCCCCTGACTATGTAGTTGGAGTCATTCACTACATCTCTGGCAAGTCCAAAATCACATATTTTCACCACTTTTCCATGGGTCACCAGTATATTCCGGGCAGCGAGGTCTCTGTGAATGCACTTAGAAGGAAAGGATGGGTTAACACTCCGCAGCATTTGGTACCAGAAGGAGTTAATTCCCTTGTCTCACATAGAAATCTCTGAATTGGTGCCTCCTTCCACTTAAACTGTTTGGAGAATGAGCATCCTGGGTGCTCGTGGCAAAGGACAGGGGCCGAGCAAGCAGAAGTGTGCAGCCAGTCCTTACTCAGAGTCATGCCTAGAACTGCAACCCAGTCTTTGCTGTAAAGCCCGGGAAGGAGGTATAATTCAAGCCTGCCACTGTGTGGGTCTGTTCTTCAGTCTGCCTTTCATAAACTGACCTATTTTTACTGTCTTTTCTATCTAAACGATTTGCTACCCTTCACCATACCGATTTTGACTCAAGAAACTCCATTCCTTTGGCAACTTGGTAAGAGAAGCAAAGAAGGTCTTCAAAAGTGAGCACGTTAAAATCTTCTTCATCCATCTGTCTGCTTGCATACTTAATTTTATCTGTAAAAAAAAAAACACAATATGAGTTTTCTGTGGGCTTCCTCACTCTCTGATCAATTCTACAGACTGCCATAAGGATTTTCATGTGCTCCTACCAAGAACGACATCACAAAGAGCATCCATCTTTCGCTTCCTTTGGTCAGACACAAAATAAAGAGTACACTGATTATACTCAAATAGTATGTATAGCATGATGTAAGCCTGAGGTCTTACGTGTTGTTGAATCATTCTGCAGCAAAATTTCTGCCAGAGAGACAGAAAGGGGTTTCCTGTGTCACTGTGTCTAGTCTAGTTAGATCAATAATATAAATAAATACAATAACAACAGAATTACTAGAGATAACAGCAATTAAGTTCTTACCTTCCTCTGAATACAGCACAATCTCATTTGATCCAGATGCCACATTCGTGTTCTGTCTTTGTGCAATTTCAAATTCATCCTCTCTGCATAGAGTTGTATTCACACCATACCTCAGGTGAGTTCCCTTCCTGGAGCGGGTGACACATTTTCAAAGGTTACTCACAGTGGATAACATAATCTTCTACACATAAACTGTTTTGTAGTGAAAAAACACAATCAGTTATTGCTATTAAAAATCTGGGCACTGACATGGGTCTTCTTAAAGCTAGAAAGAGAAAGAAGAAATTGCTTGTCTTTTGCAGTCCAGTGCAAAGAACATCATAAGAAGAATCAAATTTCAGTTCCTCCCAAGGCATTGCTTATTAAAGTATGTGAAGGCATATTATCAAGAATTCAATAATTTCACCAGTTTACAGCACAGCTGAGAATGCAGCGTAAAAAGAGACAGTAGCTTTATAAAGTATTAAACTGTTGCTGAATGCTTTACCTGGAATTTTGGTTGAAATGGATATTGTGGTAAAAGCTGAAGTTGTGCTGTTTAAAAATATCCGTCAGTGTCCAGTGAAACTTTTCTCTCTTTCTCCTTAAGTAGTTCAGAAGGTCACCATAGCAACAGTATTCAAATATCAAGTAAATTGGTCCTGAAATAGTTGGAAATGTAAATACTCCCTCCTATCTATAGCACTCTCCCCATTAAAGCCCTAACAATGCTTCATCTTCTCCCAGGACTAATCTGTATCAAACATTCCTTCGCGGGTACATAACCTGTACTGATGGGTGGGTAATGTTTATTGACCATAACTGCTGGGTGTAATGTCCCTTTGGAAAGTCTGTGTAGCTGATTTTTCCCTGTGGTACATCTCCCAAGGTGGATTGCAAATTCCTATGAAGGCATAAACAACCTTCCCCATACCCATGACACTGGGGAGGATGGCACAGGCTATAAAGATGCAACATATTGTCTAAACCATATGTGGTTTAAGCAAAAGATGACCCCTGCTAATTATTTTGATGGTGTGAATTGATAACCTTTGACCTATGCCCCTTCATTTATCTGCACTACCTTGATGCTCTAGAAATATCCTTTTTTTTTTCCATGAAGGCCACCTGAACCCAAGCACACTTTGCTGAGAGGACCCATAGGAGGGAAAGACCTTGCAAGGGGATGTGTCTGAGTGGAGCACTAGTCAGGCCATTTTCTCAAGAAAGGGAAAATACCTCCAATCCCTGACCAGGCAGGCTCGGAGGAAAGCCAAGACAAGCCAGCAGGAGCAGAGCAAATGGCCCAGGGAGAGCTCAGAGTGGTCACACATCGCCCCTGCAAAGTCTTATAGTGGCATCACCACTTCTGGCTCAGAAAGACTGAATACAAATTTGTAGGCATTTCTGCCAGAAGCCCCCTGTCAAACAAGGTAGGACACAGTGTGAAAAGCCTGTAAAGTCTCTCAGAGGATGGATGTGAAGTCTTGAAAGCCATGTAAATGCTTCTGAACATGGGACTTGGATAAGGCTGCAAGTGGTCCCTGCCCTACCCTGCCAGACTGAGCAGGTCTCCCCTGCGGGTCTCCGGGCTACACCATCACAATTACTGGGTTTTCCAGTAGGCAGTGGCAGCCTGTATAGTTTCAAATCAGCTAAAGCCACCACCAAAAATCTCTTTCTCTGCTTTCCTCTTATGCCTCAAATGTCTTTGCACGACAGTATTGCTGTTGGTGCAAACTGGGGAAACAAGAGTTAATTGTTATCTTTGGTCTTTCTGACTTAATCAATCTCTGTGGCAGAAAATCTGTCAAGTTTTTCAGTGGCAGGTGTTACAGTTCATGATATGGGCAAACACTGGGTAAGCCCCGGCCTTTCCCCAGGATGACCTGTTCTTTAGCCTCTCTCCATCCGCTCCTCTTCACTGCTGAACGGGTCAGAGAGGGAGTTCTTGGGACAGGAATATCCACATATGTTGCCTCAATGATATCACAAGTCACACAATAATTAATTAGTGATAATACCTTGCCATTCTTATCTTAACTTAGTTCTTTCCATCTTCAGTTTATTTTTACATCCAGTCCTTTAAAAAGTTCTCTCTTCTCATTATTCATTTCTCTCCTCTTCTTTCTTTGTGTGTGTCCCCCACCCCTGCTCTTTTTTCAGTTTCTTTTCTTTCCTGTCTAGCCTTTAGCCATTTTTGCCTTTCTTTCTACAACCTCACTCTTTGGCGAGCCATATGATTTAAAATAAAATAAAATAAAATAAAATAAAATAAAATAAAATAAAATAAAATAAAATTTCTTATGTGAACAGAATCACATGGACACAAAGTACCTTACACCGTTAAGCTTTTCCTTTTTGTGTAGTAAACTGGCTAGTATCAGTGCCATCACAACTGTGACAGGAAAAGCTCTTCTATAGAAGGGCTATTTTGTCACTTTGTGCAAGTTTGATTAGAAAGGACCCATTTCTGTATACATGCATGACCTTAAGTTTGATTTCATTTCCTCTTATTTTAGACTGGCACAGAACAGCAAAATTCGTTGAGCAAAGGCGGATAAAGAGAGGTAGAGCAGCCTGACGAACAGGTGATTAACTATGGCTTGGATGGTTTAAATACTGCTTTTAGTAATCAATTTTTGATACTTCTTTTCTCTTCAGGGGTCCTCGTTCAGCAGTCCTAGTCTGAACATTTTAATTGGTACCTTTCCTCAAGTTACCTGATACTGTACAAGCTCCCAGTAGGTTCACAATATTTTCATGGCTTCCAATGTGAGTCATCATTTTCAGCTCAGACATTAGAGCATCTTTTTCTGAAGCATCAGGTTTTTCTGTAAAAGCAACACAGACTTGGAAATCTCCGGCAAAGAATCAAAGATGTAAATGGTTGTGATGCTTTGTCACATGAAAGTCTTCATTTCAAATTAATTGGACTGACATTTGGGAACAGGACAAAAATTTTTGTACAGTGTAAAAAGATTCATCCAAAGGTGGAAAATAAATGTGTTTGTGAGTGTGTATCACTTGAATGCTTGGGAAAGCAGTCATAAAATGTTAATATTTGTCATTCTTAGGCTGGCAAGGAATGATAGCAGCATATTAAGGTGTTCACAAGCACAGAAAAAATGGTGGTCAACCCTGTTGAAGAGAAATGTTAAGAAAAAAAAAGTTTCAAAAGCCACGTGGCACACAAAGAGTTGTGATCCAATAGCTAAGAAGCCCACCCTGCATTTCAGTAATAGCTTTAGGCTTGTTTTTCAGCAAGGATTTGGTCCTCATGGTCTCAGTGAACTGGGGATGTGAACAAAAATGATCAAGATGAACTTCCATAAAGGCAACGGCAAAGGAGTGGATGGATGAAGCGTAAAGCTGATGCACACGTGCAGGTGGGGGATGAAGAGCTGGATGGCAGAGCTGGCAGGATGGGACTGTGTGGGCCCACAGGTGAGCAGGCTGTTGGTGCTGCTGCTGATGTGAAGCTCATCCTGTTATATATCAAAGGCGTTGGTGGTGCTTGGGACCCAGGAGCTTGCTGCCAGAGAGGCTCACTTCTGGACATTGCTTTTATAAGGGGTCAATACAGTTTGGAGAGAGGCTGGAACGAAGCAGCAAGGAGGTTTAGAGGTTTAAGAAGTCTGACCCATAAGGAAGGATGGAAAGAAATTGCTTTGTGTCACAAAGAAGACTACAGGAAGATGTGCTGGAAGTTTTGCAAACAAGCTAACTCAGACACGGGAGGCGAAGGGAGTGCAACAGCCAGACAGCATTGCAAGAAAAATGGACTTTACTCCAAAGTCCACCGAGTGACCAATGTGACCAGCAGGCTAATCTGCACTATGAATTTGCATTCATCCTCTTTAGAGCAGAGCAGCTCCATCCTTCCCTGACAACACAGATCTGTGGTGTGCAGGACAAAAAGACACATGCTGCAGGAAGAAGGCACTTCAGCAATATCTTTCCAAACTGAAACAGGATTTGGAAAGCATTTTGAAAGGATTTTGAAACCAAGCATTTGTGAGGTGTAGCTGTTACAAGTGTGTGTATAAAGGGATTTCCAACACATCTTCTGCTTTGGAGCTGCTAGAATGCATCACTGCTTGTGAAAGGCACCCGGAGTTTATCATACCTTTTAGCATTTTGACTGCGACCTGGACTGAATCTCCTGCATTGCTAATTCCATAAGCTGTCGCATTCACCACTTTCCCAAAAGCCCCAGAACCAAGGACCTGTCCTACGAGACACAATATGCCAGTATTATTTGCAGCTGCTACACCACAGGCTACTACTCCAGCATTGTGGGTTACCTTGTGGACTGCTCACCAAATTCCAGGTTTTCCCTGGGAAATTCCCATTTGAGATCATATTCAAATTCTCTGAAGTCAATGTAGATGTACTCGTTATCCGATGGGCCTATCATCTGAATCATTTGCAACTGGCTTTCATATCTAAATTGCTTTGGAAGGAAAAAAAAAGTAGAATAAGTCCCAGGGAAGAAGAAACAGCCTGGTAGGAACAAAAGAAGAAGGGGCAGGTATTTATGTTTGCTTTTACCTTTTTGTATTTATGAAAAACGAATACAAACAAAAAAGCGATCAATAGGAGGAAAAATCCAACAGAGACATAGAATGCGGCATTGTCCGGGGGGGAAGAAACGGCTCCTGCAACTTTAAGAGATACATATTACTACGTACTGAATCGGAGCTCGTGTGTACAGCTACAGGTTCAAGAAGAACCCACAGTGGCTTGGTCAGTTCTGCCAGTTTGCAGTCTTCTCACGCCTGAGCCTCCTCTGCGCGGGGAATGAGACAGAGCCTGGAGCAAAGCAAGGAGCTGGGCAGGAGGATTTAAGTGCTGGGTAATTCTGGCATCAGTTTTCATTACAAAAAAAAAAAAAAAAAAAAAAAGCTACATCCATTACTAAATCTAAATGCATGGAGTTGTTGGTGTGATCTATGGATTGGACATTGTGAACATAAACAGGAATAAACAATTCCTCTTCTCATCATGTTTCCATTCTCTCCCTGTGCCTTCCCCCAGGCAATGTACGTCAGATACTGAAGCACCAGTTATCAATGGATGGACTGTACACAACCTGCTCGGAGCATTGCTCTGCTGTTCAGCCAGGAACTCTCTGAACGAGTCAGGACCATGCTATAAGGCACGGGTGGGTAGGTGGGTGTTACATGAAACCTACCCTCATATTCTGGTAGTTTCTAAGAGCATAAGTGTTAGGCTTACTTTCTATTGGAACTCTTATCAATGGTCACAGCTCCTGCCAGCTGTAGTCAGAAGCAGCAAACAGCCTGTTTATCCACGATAGAAGAATCCTCCGTACTGCAAACATCTGGGTGCTTCAAAGCACTCCCCAGGTGCCATAGCATGTTCCCTCTAACTGAAATATTTTGACCTATGGAATGCATATGGTGTTACAAGTATAAAGTGCATGAGCAAATAATCATATTGACTTTATTGTTCAACAAGGAAGGAAGCTCTCATGCCCTCAACAAGAAGAGAGACTGCACAGCAGTTCCCAAAACAGGGTTTAGCCAGGGCCACCTGCCAACAGCAGTTTAAGAAGGTCTCTCCCCTGGTACTCGCTCCTGCTGTCCCTTGAGTGGGTCTGCTGATTAAGTCATGCCCTTGCTCAGGCATGCAAAGACCTTCATGAGCTAAGGAGAGCTCCCATGAGCCCAGCAGTGACCTCCAGGAGAGGAACTAGAGCCAACACCTGCTACCAAAGTGGCTTCAGCTCATCCCAAAGCTGATGCCTCCAGGTTTCAGGTATGGATTACTAAGATGAAATAAAAAAGCAGACCCCAACATTGCCACAGCTCCATCCTGCACTTCCTATTCATGTGAAATTTCTGCTCATTTTAATGAGGGAAGCTTTTGGACCAGAGAAGAGAGACAGGCATCTTCCATTCACCGACTGTTTCCCACACTGTATATACACAGTGCTTGTGTTTTACCTGCAATGCCATTGCACAGTCAGCCATTCAGCCAGACAAAAAAATACTGTAAGTTCTACTAAACCAGGTTTAATTGAGAAAACCGGTGCTAAAGCACTGGTTATGGTACCTGACAGGTTAATGAAACTCTTTTCGCAGGCTGAACCAACAGAATTGTTTGCACAGCACTCAACAGAGAAGGTTGTTGCTGTCTCCTTTACATCTAAAATACTGCTTGAAATCCATGACCCCAGGGATCTCCTCTCTGGCAAGAAGTTGTGAATCCCCTCAGTGATTTCTTCTGTACAGCTGAAAAAGAAAGCAAACCAGTTTCGATGTTTGGTTCACAGTGGCATTTTCCAAGGGAGAAGGTGGGATATTTCAAAACATGACTTATGTCTGTGTTGGAAGGAAGGGAGGGAGGGAGAGATAGATGGGCTTGTTTTTTATTTGTCAGTGTCAGAGTGAGCCTTCAGAGCAGTTGCCAGTCTCATTTTTTGGTGATGGACACGGCAGGGCCAGAAGAGGGTGAACCGAGCTCCTTACTTTCTACACTGGGCTCACTCTCACTTTCCATCACTGTCCTGGCAGGGCATCTGCACCCCCTGACCTCTGGGACCTCCAGCTGACACAACTCCCACTACCACATTTATTCTCACTGGTTTCACCTTTACCTCAAACACTCAAACCACTGAGCAGCTCCAAATGAGCCGCTACTAAAACAATAAATACCAAATGAACTCACAGTGAAAGTTCTAACTCCTTTCCCTGAAGGTATGTGATTTCAACCATGGAGTTTCTATTATTCAAGATGGAGAGCATCCACCCTGTATTAATTACTTATTTAATACCTGACATGTAGAAAGAGGGAATGTTATACTCAAGGGAAAGGAAGCCCACACAGAGGTAATTTTGACTTTTAGATTTTCTGTCATTCATCAACTTACTGCCTAATTTACTGTCCATATAAATAAAGGAGGAGGTAAGTAAATAAATAAAATTTATTCAGCTCTACATATGTGGCTCCTACATGTGGAAGTTTCCAAGAAAAGAAATGTCACAGCATTTTCTTTCCAGAAAGCTGTTTTAAGGAGTATTTTAAACTCACTAGCTGGATGTTTTCTTTCCTCTTCCATTTCTGCACAAACAGATTGATGTTAGGAAGCCTTTTCAGAGTTATGAATGAGAAAATGGTCTAGATATTTTTTTATATGCAGTTAAAATACTTGCAGCTTTACCCACAATCTTCCGAAACATAATTTGACCCAGTACTCTTCTGCACTGTGGGATTATTAGCTTTTTTGGCACATCTGAAATAAAAACTGCAGAGTTCATGAAACAGCTCAAAGCTGTTTCAGCATCTCTTGAAATTTTAGGGCCTGACTCATTGCCCTAAACAAATAGAGGAAATGGAAACACTCTCACTAACTTTACTGGAAATACTGTCAGTGACTTTACTGGCTTTGGTTACGGGTCACTATAACAGCTGTATTAACCAAAGCTTAACCAATTAATCAAGCTCCTATTAACCAATGCATTCCCTGAATGGCCTCTTAAGTTTGACAGGCCAAGAGAAAAACTTAGATTGGACTTTGTAACTACCAAACTGTTGATGTAAATCCAGTGGGGTTTATTTCAGTGTAAAGAGCCTGAGATACAGATCTTTATAGACTTCATTTGATGCCAAAAAAAAAAAATCTAAAATTTTCCCTATTTTTGGTGATTTGTTTCCCTTGGAGTGGGCCACCATGTCCCCTTGCACAGATGGTCGAGAGTGCATTTTACACTTAGTTTCTTACAGGACCACCTGCATTTAACCAAAGGTAGCTCAGATAGGGTCTTTGCAATCAATCAAAAAGAGGGAAAATTATTTACTTGGATGAGTTCAGTTCGGGACAGTTCCTCCAAACCCAGGATGAGGCAGGGTAACTGTCAGCGACGCACAAGATCTGCTTGAACAACAACTGCATCGTTACTTCAGGCTTTTCTGCAACAAGATAACACAAGACAATTTCTGTCACCACCTCAGTGACCAAACCCTTTACGTTTATGTGGCAAAGCTACATCTGCTGACACCAAGATCTGCTTCTGTGTTTTCAAAATAGCCCCCCTGCATCCCACTGTGACAGCTGGCTGCAGCCCTCGGTCCTCCTCCTTCTTCCTGCCCCATGCCTTGGTTCTGTGGGATGGCAGTGTGGGCAAGGCAAGGGGAGCAGCCACTTCTCTGTATGGGCACAGCCAGACCAAAACAGTGGCAGTGCCGAAATTAGAAGTCTTGACTTCTGCTTTTCTGACTCGGAGGAAGCAGTCGGCCCTAGGACTCCCCTGACACCCCAGTTCTGGGTGTCTGGCTTGTACAAAATGTGCACAAATAACCCCGGTATAAAGAATATATCTAATAAAAAATGATCACTAGAGCAAGGGTGAGATGCTACAGTCACATGGCAGAACTGAGATAACCGAGAGCACCAGGCAAGACTGTGTCTGTGTGTGAGAACTGTGGGCAGGGGCGTAGGACACAATGCAGCCCTAACATATATGAAACACACCAAAAGCTCTCCAGACCAACCGCATAAACTCACAAGTGTCATCAGGAAGAAAAAAAATGGCATAAACACACCATAGAAATCTAACACCTAATGAGGATAAGTGTTTTCTCTCGCTGTGTATCTCATGTGGTCTCTACGGCAGTCACATCTATTCTGGCTCTGTGGAGTTTGAATATGGTCACTGTATCCTACAGGGCTCCTGGGCTTTGTGGTTTTCTTAAGAACTACTGCTTTTCTCATTATATGACTTTTCTCCTATTCTGTCCTCTCTGCTTATGGCAGACTAAAGGGAAGAGAAAAAAATTAATAACTTCCTCCTCCTTCCTCTGTTCTCCATCCCTGACCAACACAAGAAACATGGCCCTCAAGCAGCCAGCAATTTTCTCCGACCCAGTGCCTGGATTTCAGTAGTGCAGCACCGTGTGAAAAGAATCACATTTTTGCCCTGTGCTCCTCCATTTTTAACAATAAATCTATGTGAATTAAATGGGGAATACCAAGGGAAATGCAACAAATTAGCTCCATTTATATCAGTGGCAATCTTTGAGAAATCTTCACAGCGATTGTTTTCTCACTTACTTCTCACGTAGAGAGTGAATTTTTTTGTCATGACTGCATCTTCATTTTCAGCATAAAATACATATATTCCAGATTGGTGCTGATGGTTGCAGAACTTTGACGAAATGCTGTGGAGCAAAGAAAAGGCAGGAAAAAGAACAAAAGACTGACTTGAAAAAGATTTTAAATGTAGTCAAGACTCATATCTATGTGTGTAACAATTAAACATCTTCTAATGAGGAACCCAGACTAAATTATTTTTATTAGAGAAGATGAACCCCAGAATGTAACTGTTTTGATAAGATTTTTTTTTTTTTTCTTGCAGTATTGATTTAATTTTGCAATTTTCTTCATAGTTCCTGGAGTGCATCTGGGCTGTCAGGCTGTGATTTTGTTACTGGCCTATTGGAAGACAAGGTATGAAACACATCCTGGCACAGATGCTAAGACCTGCAAAGGATCAAACTCTCTACACTCCAAAGGATTTTGCTGGGAGTTTCTAGCTGATATGATAAACACTATTAGGAAACAACACGAGATAAACCTCTCCAAATGGAAAGATCTGACAGAAGCTCAGAAATGAGATCATCATCAGAAGTTCGTTATCAACGATACAAAGCACCAACCATCAAGATATTTCTGCAGGAGGAAGACCAGCCTTCTACTAACCCCTATGGTGATGGCAGCAAACCAAGAACCAAACCAGGCAGGAAACGGCTTGTGACAACGGGAATGGTGAGGGAGGGCTCTAACAAGTCCCTGGGCAGAAGCCAACAACAGAGGACTTAAAGATTCCTGCATGACTGACCTCTTGAATCACTGGTTTATGGGACATGGGATGAGACAGGGAGAAAGGAATGTATCATCTTGCAGAGGTA
Source organism: Limnodromus scolopaceus (assembly GCA_028565335.1). Classification (NCBI taxonomy): domain Eukaryota; kingdom Metazoa; phylum Chordata; class Aves; order Charadriiformes; family Scolopacidae; genus Limnodromus; species Limnodromus scolopaceus. The sequence goes on along the minus strand of JAOXNO010000001.1, from coordinate 188,395,057 downwards.
GCATCCTATTTCTGTCCTTTTGACCAGGTTATTGTTGTCGGGAAGATCGTCATTTAAGTGGAAGCTACTGCAACTCACCAGTGTTAGAAGGACACTTAAGAAAATCCCTTCTTAGGTTTAGCTGCTGGCATTTTGGGGGCAGATGATTCAGCCTGCTAGAGGAGAACTGGGCGGGAGGCCCTCAACTCAACTTTAGTGGTAAAGGCAAGCGGGCACATGAAGGATTTTGAAGCAGACAGGAAAACAACAGCATATACCAGTAACTTGCAAAGTAAGAGAAAGCGGTAATGAGCTTGGAACAAGAATTCTAGACAACTAAAATCAGGGTGTTTCTCATTAAGCAGGTTACATACAAATGAACTAAGACACCAAGTATCACCTTGCAATTCTAAAGCAAGAAAACATTGAAGGCACTGGCAATTTTGGTTTCTGACTAAAGCACCACCACCATATCACTATTGACTTTTAAATGTCTTCACCTGAAATGGCCTTAAAGATGTCCCTGAACTCAGGGACTTTTTAAAATCAGACCCCTTTTAAGCTGCTTCAAAACAGATACTGAAGGCAGCAGAAACCACAAGTAATTTGTTGCTTTTGAAATCCTAGGTCTAAAGGATTAAACCCTAATTAAATAATGAGAAAATAATTTAAAAAGAGGGTCTTTGGTACCTGAAAATATAAGGGGATGTGAGATAAATATTATAAATTTAACAGAGGTCATTCTGTGTATGAAAACTCATTTGCTCTTAGGAGGGAAGTGAAAATCAGCAGTGTGCTAAAACAGAGACAACAAAAGCAAATGGAAAATGGAAATTCTGAAGGAATTTCAGAAAACACGTAAGGACACTAACAGGAGAGATGAATCCTTGGGACTTGACATTAAAATCTAAAGAAGGAGACAGAGTTAATTAATAAAATTGAATATGATCTATAATCAGAAGGAACATTTTGATATCGAAATGGCAGAAATAAAAAAAAATGCAAAATCGGGAAATGAAAAAGGATATGAAAGGAATAAAGTAGAAGTGTTGAGAGATGGGATTACACAGAAGTCAACTAAAATATGCGAAGTTAGACTCGCGATACGTTAAAGTATGTGATGACCTTTTTTGTTTTGTTTCAAGAAACCTTCTACTTTAAAATCACATTGAAATCTGCAGTGCTAGAGCTTGTAGGCAGAATCTCCTGACCTCCCCACCCCTTGCTGCTTCTGGGAACTTCAAACTGAATGAAATATCTACCCCTACTCTTTTTCCTCAGGTGAGATATGTCTGTCTAGTGCTAGTCTCCAACCAAAACTGGATAGCTAGGGGGATGTTTGTACAGAAGAATGTACTTGTCAGAAATAATCACCAAATTCATGTATTTTTCCCTCAATTGTATTTTTCCATAAAATAAATAGTATAAGTAAATGCAAAGTATAACTACCTAAAATGAAAATTTGAAAAAAAATATTATTAAATCAACAGCATAGTCATATGGATGACTGAGCTATCTGCTTGAAGAAGCCTCCAGGCCAAGCTCCAGTGATGCTTGGGGCGGTGGGGTGGCTGTGGCCCTGAGCCAGCCCAGGATACGCTGCTCCAGGAACACAGGCTGGGCTTTCTCCCGTCCGGCAGGTGGTGATCAGCACCCAGCAACTGCCACTTCTGGCTGCAAAGGCTATCTGACATGACTCATAAATCCCACGCCACCAGCGGCTGCACCTTACTGATTAATGAGAGTTACCTAAGCTATTCCAAGAGTTCTCAGTTGTTATTGTTGGCCCAGTTTATAGCACCTCTGTCTTATCTGGATTGAATTTATACCAGCTGTCAATCATCCAAGCAAAACTGACTCCAGCTCTTACAAGCACTGAGAAGAGATCCATACCAGCTGCAAAGCAAATCAACTCAGCATTATCAGCTGGAGGGAGGCACCTATTGGACAAGGATGAGCAAATGCTCATGGGTGTCCCCTGAGACCTCATTTCCAAAATCAGTCTTGACCACAAAGAACAGATCTGCCTAGCCCATGTCAAGCATTGCAGATTAGTCACCAACACCCACCCAGGGCTATCAAAGCCCTCACTTTATCAGTAGGGACAGAGTTCCTGTGGCCATTGCCAGGAGATGACAATTTACTAATCTGAACTGAGCTGTCTCTGAGCGTTGTGAAGGTCTGATTCCAATACACCATCTAATGCAGATGAAAAGGCCAATCTGTTGCAAAGATGACTCGACACACTAGGGCATAAAATCGACTGCACCAAAATACTGAGGAAAGAAATAATAAAAACTATAATCAAGGCTGTGACACAGTTTTATGCAGATTCTAAGAGAGGTTTTAAGAATATGAGAGGAAATCAGTGCAGCCTTGTTAACTCCTGCCTAGGTCCTGCTTGGTTTTAAAGAAAAAACTTGAAAAGAGCCCCATGGCTTTATTTTCATTGAGGTGAATAAGCGCTGTTACCTTGAAAGCCATGGGACTACTCTGAAAGAAACTCTGAAGGAAATTAGATAATGTTATCAAGAAATTAGAAAGCCTAGGGAATGGAGAAAACATTAGCCTTAAATGGGATTCATGCCAGAACTTCATTGTGGGAAGTAACAGAAAAGGTAGATAACTAACAGGTTTATTCAAAACATGTTTTGCAGCAGAGGAAGAATACATGACCTGGGTAATGAGCAGAACGGTATGTTTCTGTGGCACAGGCAGAGCCGAACAGATCTATTGACAGCCTGGGAAATTACAGGGCCCTGGACTTGATCTGAGCCCTTTGAAAGACACTGGGAACATCATCAAGAACAGGATGACAAAAGGGGAACACGTAGAACTTGCAGTATGAAAACTGCAACAGATCTGTTACTGAGAGATTATGTCAGAGAGAAAGGGAATGGCAAAATGCATATGAACTAATGGGCTGCTAGATGTATAACATACCAAAGGGTTTATTATAACGTATTATTCTATAAATTATCTACATGAACTGCTGCTGAAAGCCAAAATAATGTTTGAGTGCCTTTTATTAACATAGCTTCATCATGTGGGCAACCTGGTCTAGTTGAGGGTGTCCCTGCTGACTGCGGGGAGATTGGACTAGATGACCTTTGGAGGTCCCTTCCAGCTGGACCATTCCATGATTCTATGATTCTGCGTGGCTCATCCACATTCTAAAAGCACAGGTACAAAGCATGGACAGAAAGCACTCCAAACAAGGTACAAAGAGGAAACATTATTACATCAAATGATTCCAAAATATTCAAGTACCTGCGTCCATCCACACTGTAACTTTGAATACATGGAAATGTTTTTTTTGAAAATAGCCACATGCATCTAACTGGTGGATATGCTGTAAAGTTAACTTCAAAGCAAAACTCTTCCTCACCAATTTCAAAATCTTCTTTAGAGTTGGTTATATTTATAAATCCCTTTTCTGGAGAAAAAAAAAAAAAAGGAAATTATTTATCTTATATTACAAAGGCTGGACTATTTAATGAAGGAATTTTGACATATGTATGTTTTTCGGTTGTGTTATCGCAAGCAAAAAAAAAGCACCATGTTAATATCACAAAAGGCATTCTGCTAATCAAAATAAGATAATGCTTCAAAATAGTACTGAAATGATGTCACTGTGTTCAATTGCAGACAAATGATCTGAGCCTGCTGAAGTTGCACATTTGGTCAGACCAGAGACCTTGCAAAATGGTCCAACGTTTCTCCCCCATTTGCCCTGCAGAGCCACAGGGCCAATAATGTTGTTATTTGTTTGGTTTGGTTTAAGTGTGTGTTCCAGGTGGTAACAGCTACCTCTCCTTGTTTTCCTGTAAGAGGGAACAAAATCAGGTGGCACCACCAGCACAATCAGATGCTGATAGTAGCCGTTTCTTCTTCCCTGAAATGAGATGAAGATTTTGCAAATGAATCTTGTAGCTGCTCCTTTACTTCTCCATCTAAATTGGATAGATTTGATGCAAGACAGCAGCAACATGAAAAAGTGTTTTGAAAATGTGCATGAACTGTGAGCTGCTGGTACGTGCCCTGATAGGATAGGATTAGTTTCACCTAATGGAGCTGTCTGAAGTTCAGTGACCCACCTACTTGTTTGGACTTCTGATAAACTCAGTGGAATGAGACAGGCATGTCCATATATATCCCATCCTAAAACAGAAGATAAAGATATACTGAACTGCTTCTGGAAATATCTGTTTCTTGACACTGGCTGCTGAAGGAATCAAAGTCATTGCTGAGGCTAGATGTCTCATGAAGTGAAATGAATCCCACCTAAGGAGACTGAACTGCAGACACATGTGGGAGCAGGCTCTCCTAAAGGCATCAGTGGGGCTAGGAAGAGCTTTGTAAAAATCACAGAATCATATACATTGCAAGAGATCTCCAGAGACGTCTAGTCCAGGTCCTGCTCAGAGCAGGTCCAACTAGATGAGGTTGCTCAGAGCCACATCCAGTTGAGTTTGGGTATCTCCAAGGAAGTAGACTACAATCTCTGGGAAACTTGTGCCAGTGTTTAATCAGCCACATGGTAAAAATTCTGCACTGTAGAAATATTGCTGGACTGGGTTTTCCTTTTGAGTGTTTTTCTTCTGGTTGTAACCTTATACGCTGCTTGGCATGCTTTATCTCTGTCTAGCTTACTTTTTAAAAAACTACTATCTGGAAACTCCCACATAAACCACAAAAATATTAGTATTTTAAAACAAGAAGCAAATCCTTTCATGACTGTTCTCCTACTTTTTGATATTAAAGGCTTATTGGTTTTATAAAATGGACCTTCAATTTTTTGAATGATCTTTTGGACTTCATCCTTCCCGGCAGAAGATCACCCCTGTGTATACTAATAACACAACCAGTCAAGAGTAAAGGCCTTCTCCAGAGTGCATACAAGGACCTTGGAGCAGAGTATGCCATTTCTCTGGAAAACAACTCAGAAAAAGTCTCTTTCTTGAAGGAGAAATAAAATAGCATGTTATTGCTGGGCTCATCATTTTTTGGCAGATGTAAGCGTATTTCTGCCAGAGACACAGTGATTATTTGGTAATGACAGAGAGGTGAGATGAAATTCTTGAGACTGTAATCAAAGCTTTCAAGTCTCTGTATTTATCATGTTTGTTTATTTGTTGCTTTAAACCTAACTTGTTGCAAAATAGCATCAAGATTGCGTAGTGTTAAAAATTCTTTCCTCAACCCTGGTAGAAATTGAGCATAAGAACTGCAGAAACAAAGAGCCTTGCAGCTGCAGTTGTTGGCATCATCTCTGTTGTGCTTTTAAGTGGCCCAACAACCCTGCCTGACCTGACCAGACCAGCTACACAAGATGGGATAAGTTCACGAAGTGTCAACTAGCAAAGAGCAAACCAGAGCTGTCTGGCTGCAGGGTGTTATTAGAGATTAGCAGACCACCCATCAATGCAGTTATGCTAGCCAGGGTCCCCAGGCCATGCAGCATGTGCCAAACAAATCAGTTTTCTCTTGGTTAAGTTACATCATGACCATTCCCAGTGTAGCTTTGGGTGCTGACTCAAGCACAGGGATGGTTTAAAGGTAGAACACTGATCATTTCAGAAACTGCTACCCTATGACATGGACAGCTGAGTGAAATCTGCACCTATATCACTGCTGAAATTGAACCTGGGGTGCTAGCACGAATTCATACCAACAATGGTTGTCATTAACACAAAAGGCTAATGTATTAATTCTCTCTCCGAAAAAGCTTGGAGAGAGAAGCACAGCTGTTAACTCGGTATGACAACATGCTCCCACTTTAATCCACCATTTAAGTAAACAAACAGATTTTTTCATCAGCAAAGCCAATGAGCCCTCAGAAGTTCTGTTGGCATAAGGGGTACCAAGGAGGGTACAGAAAATCATTGTAGCTTGGCATACCCCAGTCAAAAAATACCCCACTCAGAAATACAGCCTTCCAGGGACAGTGACCCAAATCCCCCCTGTTAATGTGACACACGCTCACACCTGATAGTTTACGGATCCAAGAAGCCACTATTTCTGAACTGGGCACCAGTACTGAGAAAGAAGAGGATCTTGCCCTACCTTTACACTACTCCCTCACCCCTACCTTCCTGTTTACTAAGAAGATGTGTTTAGAAAACAAAGCTCAGGTATCGTACTGGGTTATTGTAAATGATGACAGAATGTTCTGCTCAGTGGTAGGCAGAAGCTAAAAAGAGGATATTGCACTGAGAAAGTCATTTCTGAAGGAGAGGGGTAAGTATTCGCACTTCCTACCATTCCTAGCTTAGGTGATGTAAACTGAGGGCAACTACATCTAAGATCAAACATGCGGTGAGCGCTTCAGAGAGCCTTGTTCTCAGGGCTACAGACTCCAACTGCAGGCACACCAGTCAGAAAACTACTCCCAGCGCCTACTCCAGCAGCACAGTTCTAACTGCAGCTTTCCTGTGCATGCCTTACTTCCAGACTTATGCCTATTTGTATATTATTTCCATCTGAGAAACAAGGTTTGCAGTCGAGGCTGTTTTGGACTAACTCCAACGCTGCTGGCTTTTGCATCAACACGTTGCTTAAATAGAATGAGGTTTCCTTTGGTGTGCTTTCACTTTTTTACATTTTCAGGCCTTGTGTAGCTTGGTTTTAGGAGGATGGTTCCCTTCAGTGCCCGGAAAGCAGGAGATGCAGCACAAACAATAACACTGGAGCAGTTGTCTCTCTAGTTTCAGGTTTTCCATCAGATCCATCACAGGTGCAGCAGAGGTTCTGCAGGGCAGTTTGCCAGCTCTGTCAGCACTCACTATTCATCATCTCTCTGGGCTTACGTTCTCCGTGAACACAAAAGTTTTCATTCCTCTTCTGCTACCAGTTCCACAGCTTTCAGAGCTAAGTTTCTTCCCCAGATTTACTTTCCCCTAAATACTTGGCGAACTCAAATGGCCACTTGTCAGTCACTCCCCCACCATAAGAGGAAATGGTTGTTTCTTGCGTGTTCTGGGTTTTGAGTGGGGGAGCCCACCACCAAGAACCTTCCAACTGTTTGATTCCTTCCTGGCAGACCCAGGAGAGGCCTGGTACACATTTTCTATCTGCTTTTTTTCCTGTATAACAGCAGCAAGCACCTGAAGGAACCATAGAAAACAGCAGAGAAGAGGCCACGAGAACCTCTGCCTTACCTCCCCACCTATGAAGGTGCAGCAAAGGTGGGGTGGAGGTGCCGTACATGAGTGAAGACAGATGGAATGCGAGGAAGTGGTGAGGAGGAGGCTGAGGCTATGGCTGCAGCTTTTCAAAACCAATACCAGAGTCACAGCAGGATGTTTCTGTCTTACATTAGTTGAAACCAGTCACTGGTCATTCCAGACCATGTAGTCGTGTAGACCAGATCTCTAAACAGTGCCATTTCATTTCACTTCTAAAAGCATCATCTTTAAACGGGAATTATTTGAAAAGCAATATGAAGAGAAGGTTGATTATCTTCTGGTACCAGAATGATTCAGTTCTGGTTAATCTCTTGGCTTTCCTGGACTGACAGTAACTGCAGACAGACTTTTTCCTTAGAAAAGGAAGAATAAACACACTGCATACGTGCAAGCAAAACACTGCTGCGTGGAAAACAAAGCAAAACAACCAACCAAGGGACTAGATTAACACTGAGGGGTTGGAATTACCTAAAACTGTAACCAAAGCCGTTTGATTCGGATGAACTGTAGAAGAGCAGGTATAATGTCCACTATGGCTTCTTTCTGCCGCTGAAGCAAACGCATACTGGATCCGAATTGCTGAGTGATCTGTTTGATACTCTAATCCTTCAAACTGGCGCTCCTGGTTTTCAACAGAGATTCCCATTTAATCAGTTGATTGCGCCCAATATTATTTGGGCTACTTTAGAATATGCCCCGTCTTCTTACCTGTTCAACTTCTTTGTTTTCAAAAGATAATTTAATGCCAAATTTATAATTATGGTAAACAGCTCGGCATCTGATTAGCAAGGGTTCACCAACTTTAAGAAGTAATTCAGGTAAAGGTGCTGCTTGTCTCTCATTTAAATCTACAAAATCAAAACATAGTAACTGAAATGACCATCACTTTGCTTGGAAAAATGTTCATTTAGATCAACATTTTTTTCTGCAAACACAGTATAGACATCCATTATTACATTGTAATGATAATTAGAATTTGGGGAAATTATTCATTAATCATGAGATTTGATGGATTTAGATGTTTTAAACCAAATTTTGTGATAATTTACAAGATGTCTATAGGGCATGGTTCAGCACAGAGCTTAGCTCAGGTCAGGCTTATTTAAAAAACCAGACAAATAAACCTGAATGTATATATTAATTTATAATTATTGATAAATTTATATATTTAAGAACATTTTTAAGAGCATTTCACTGCAACACAGTCCTAAAAGCATGCAGAAAAAGATAATAGATGTTTAGAAAATGTAGAAGGGCAAGACATTTTTACAGAAACCACAAAAAGCTATTAGAATCTAGGGTATAAACATGAGATGGAGCAATCATACCCACTGTTAGACTTGTTCCAGTGATAACAAACAAGTAGCATAGCCCAGAAAGCATACTCAGATGAGTAGTGCAACTAACTCCAGCGGCAGGATCCAGCTTATGTAAAAGTAAGCCTTAGAGGGAAGTTACCTATTGTAAAGAGGCTGGTGCATTCTCTGCCCAGGTTGTTAACTGCACAGCACCATATATAAGTTTGAAATAATTCATGTTGTGCCTTCTGTATGCCATCTATCTCCCCAGATTCTTCATGCATTTTATCAGGGCAACTGCAATTACAAGCACAATTATTCATTGACTCATTTAGTTAACCTCAAGCAAGTAAATCTGATAAATCTCCAAGCCATGAGAATATGCAAACAATAGTGGGAAAGCTGGATCTTGCATAGCTGAATAAAAAGGAACTAGGAAAGGTGAAGATAAGAAAATAAAAATGTCACAGCCTGGGCAGAAATATGAGCTAAAATGACCTGAATATACTCAAAATGGCTCATATACAGGTAATGTTGTAACTAAAATTTGGACAAGAATGAAATCACAGAGGCTGAGCTCTCACACCACATTTCTGAATTCCTGGTGGTGGGAGCTGCTGCAAATCCAGTGGCCATTATGAGACCCAGATCCCAAGCTGTAGAGAAAGGCGTTTTTCCTGCTGTTAATAGAATCAACTTTATATATTGATAGAATGGAAAAAACCCCACACATTTAGCTTGGAAAATTATGATCCCTTGTAACAGCTTCCCAGCTCTAATGCATTCACACTTCCAAAAATGTGAAAACTAGAAGGAAATGAGATACCTTTGATTTGCTTTGGTGACATCAAAATATTAAAATCAGTCAAGAGCTGAAAGTTTCCCAAAGATCACAACAGCCAAAATTTCTAAGAAAAATGTGTTGCAGCACTCCAATAGTGGATTGTGCAGACACAGGTTTTCAAGCAGCACGTGAACGTGCAACCCAGCAGAGCCTGTCTCCAAAATTTCTGACCTTAAAGCTCTTCCTCAGTTATCTCCCCCTTCTTCTTCAGAAGGTGGCAAATTTTCAGTCTAGAGATTCAACATGCATATAGACATATACCATACCTCTTTTCAGGTGTTTTGCAAAATATCCACTCCAAAGAGGGCTGGGGGTAGCTCTCAGATATGCACTCGATAGCATCCGATTTTTCCCTTTTCCTGAAATAGGGTTTGCCTGGTTTCTCTGTTCAAAATCAAGCACAGCTTTAGGAATGCTCAAATCATTTTGAAACAATGTTTTGCTCATTTCATAGTACATGAAGTTACAGAGCTGTAATTTGCTCCAGGAGGTTTCAGCACTGAGGGAACAGAACATGATTCTGCCCTAGGGGTATTGTGGGTTGGTCTCATGAGTTTTTCAGCCCTGATTGCTAAATGCACAGCTTCCCCTGTATCAAAGATCTGCCTGCATACACCAGAGGGTAATCCTGAGACTGATACTGAGAGGTGCTAATTTGCTGTGGTTGCTGTTCATTTCACTGGGCAGGAGCACAGACAGCTTTCGAAATCACACCCCAAGCCGGTGGCCTTTGGGGGAGTATCTGTTGAGACTACAAAGTCTCTACACAAAATGGGATCATTGCATGCTACTCAGTCAGATCAGATACACCACGGAAAAACAATGGGTGATAATGACTTCTGATAACCAGCAGACTTCTCTATCCCATATCTGTAACCCAGGGTGAAAAGGTTCCTCGACAACTCCCAGTCCCCTGAATCCATCATAGACTTGGACCAGGCACAAAAAATTCAATGTATTAAAACCACTAAAGATTTGACTCACAATGAAAAGCACTGAGTCTGATTTTAAGGCATCTTACAATGAAATTAGAGCTTCCACACAAAAGAGTAACATTTTCTTTAGGGTCACACTTCCATTGCCTGCAAGGTGACTTGGTAAGGTGAAACTAATACTTCTGGCTTTTTAATTTCTTTCTTCATTTACCTCTTATAAGCTGGGCCTAGAAGTTTTTTTTCACCTATAGAGATTCACATCTCAGTTGAAGGGTTCACATCTAGCCTGGAGGATTTTATGAGAGATGTAATTATGATATTAGATTCACAGGAGCAAAGAGAATGCAATCCAAGCAATTTATATGAAAAAGATCTTTATCGAGATTGTTTAAAACTACTCTTGCTTGCACATGTAATAACATTTTTTTACATCTAAAGCCTAATTGATATAGTAGAGATGGTAATTTTTAATTAAAGATTTAATACCCTGTCCCCTCAATGAAGCTGTTAAAATTATAATTGAGATATGCAATAGGCCTTCAAATAAAACACGTAGAGACTGGAGGTGACACTTCTCACTCTGAGAGAAAAAAAATCAAACAGAAAAAAATACTTCAAAAACAAATGAAGAGGGAATGAAAAATGTTGATTAGTCACAGTTCATTAAAAACAAGGCAAGTAATGATGTGTGCAGTTAAACCTGTCTCTAGAAGAGTTTGGTCATAACTTTGCCAGTTTGGATTGATGTTTTGCTTTCTCTTCTTTGAAATTTCTTTTATATTTTTTAATTTTATCTTTAAATTTGGCCCTTTCCAGACAAAATAATATGGTATTTCTCTTCTGTTAAAAAAAGATCATGTCAACGTGGGTCTCTTTTTTTTTTTTTTTTGAGATGTTTTTGATCATCCTTGCTTAGAAACAGAAGCATGAACTTTGTTGCTTTTGCATCAGAGATGTCTCTTGTGTGGTCCTTGAGGAAATTGAATCAAATCTGCTCCCACTGTGAGTCTTTCAAAAAGTCACACGTCACATTTAGCATCATGAGCATTTAACAGTCCTTAAAATCTCAGCTTCTCAGGCACCTTTGTGCTGAGCAGCTGCAGTGCTGATGTGTTTTACCTTAAAACCCAATAAACAAGTAAAGTAAACAAGCACTGAAAAGAGGACCTTGCTGCCTCTTGCTGCCCACAGAATTGCAAAAGGAAACGCT
>JAOXNO010000001.1:188360488-188383504 GCA_028565335.1 Limnodromus scolopaceus | reverse complement strand
CACACAAAAGCCACCCTCGATTTGTCCCGGCACAGAGGGGAATCTCTCATAGGGGAGAAGTGGGCTGCCACACATTTACATCTTTATTTCTTCATTTGCATGGTGTATTGACCAGCGAAAGCTGGCTCTCACGCAGTCTGTGGTTTTGACTTCAGTCCCTGAAGAAAGCCCCAAGTCCTATGCAAATCTAGGAAGATGCTTGAAATGCAGCATGTGAGAGCTTCATTGCTTTAACTGAACTTGAGCCTCACCCCTTGAAATTATTGATGGAGTGACCCCGTTCATCTGAGATATACTTACTTCGGATGAGAACAGGCACAACTATTGTGTAATTGCCAGTTTTACTTATGACCGAGAGAGTGTATTTTCCAGCTTGTGTTTCTTTTATTTGGGAAAAAGCCAAAGATGCAATGTATCTGCAAAACAGAAAGTAAAACTGTCTTTGTTATCCAGAAGATAATATGTAGCAGACACAATAAAATGTTAGCTCTTTATCTCTTGCAAAAACCCTTCAGAGACACTAGTATTCATTATTTACATAGCACCCTTCAGCCTGAAGTGTTTTCATCCTGTATCTTCCTACACAACCAGCGCGTCACCGCAAGTACCACATGCTTGATGCTGAGCATTAGGAAGGATGGACTTCCTGAGCTAAGGACAGCTGGGGAGGTCCACAGGCAAATGTTTTACCTACGATCCCATCCCACATGTTCTGCAAGGGGAGGCAATAACCCAGCCTCGGGTTCCAGACCAGGTTTGGCTGTGAGAAAGAGGGTGCTGTTGCTGGTGCTCTTTCTGATCTGCGGTCTGACCCTAGCAAGTCACATAATTCTCCATGTCTCAGTTTCTTGACTACAAAATCACAATATTTGCCTCGCCTGAGCACTGCAAAGCTCAGATTTATCAATGTCAGAAAGTCCCTTGAGAAACCCATGGACGATACTACCCAAATTAAAAGAACAAGCTTATTTCAAACTATTCTGACTTTAAGGTTCATATGCATATATGTGTCTAAATGACAGTCAGCAACACACTGCAGGGTGACAACAGTTAAGAAAGATTAGAAGATTTTAAAAGATATTGCATAAGATGAAATTAAACGCAAACACGGACACAGCAAATATTCCATTTGCATTCTAAAAGAAATGATCTCTTAAAAGGTCTTTGATCCAGTACATCCCTTGACTTACCGGTTCTCCGAGTCCAATGAAGGTTTACAATCTTTGCTCTCTTTAAAGAACCAAAGGCATGAAATGATCTCTGAAATGTTCATTATCACTCTTAATTCAATATCTTCAAACACGTTGACTTCCACATTTTTACTTGGTTCATAGATATTGTCTGTTCCTTGAGAATTCAAATAACACCCAAGATCTTCCAAAATGTCAGAAATCTGCAATGCAAGGGGCAGATTGTTATGTATTTATTAGCAACCAGATTAATTTGCCTTTTTGTATTTAAATATTTTTAAAGGATTCTCATTTGGAAAAGCTTTCATAAATTAATAAAGCCTCATAATGGGCAAATATGAATTCAAATTATATTGAAACAACACCTTCATTATATCTGCATTTTGTTTGTTTTTTTTTGGTTTCTACTGTCAAACTTATTCATTAATATGTTGACTTCTACTGCACAAGGAAACACTATAGGATTCCTGTTGAATCAGTTAATTCTATTCTCTAGGCAGACACCACAGAACAGCTTTAGCCAGGAACATAATAAATTCCTTTTTAGTGATATAGGCTATTCTTTACTCTCATTTTTGTTTCCTTTCATGTAGAACCATAGGAAGACACAGAACTATAATACAACCTTTCTGTTTGTGACTTCAAGGCAAAGGCAGGGCCAGAATGTTGGGGGTTTTTTTCAGCATCTCACTGTTTGTCATTGCAGCATCTGGCTAGACTGCTCCTCAGTAACTTGAGGGCTTTACTAGGTAGAAAATATTTGGGCTGGGTGCCTTCACACCTTTCATTTCCTCACCATTGCATACGGCTAAAGGAGAATTGCAAACAGAAAGAGAATATTCCACAGTCATTCTGAAAGCCATCGATGGATAAACGAGTCTCTAAGTTTTGCTGCAGCAAAAGGTGGAAAGTAAATAGTTCCATTGGAAGAGTAGCCCTAAATGTCTCCCTTACTTTGGTGGGTAGAATTTATCAGGTGTAAGTTTCTGAAAGGAAGGAGTTCATTGCACCTTCTGCCCCATACTGTGCTTGGCCAGTTGGTTCTCATTCCTTGCTCCTTCTTTTTCCCTTTGCTTGGTCTGAGAAATATCCAGATAACAGCCATATCCTGCCTTGTCAGATACAAGGACAGCACAGCTTTGACTGGTATACCCTATTTTTTAATCTGAATTATTGATTTATTTGTCCAGGAGTTAAAAAGATTTCATAAGACTATCTTGAAAAAAGAATTCTCAGGTAATACGTTAATTGCAGGTCTCCGGTACTTTATAATCTAGATGTACACCACCTCTTCTTGGCCTTCTGCCATTGCAAGTCATAGAAGAAGAAAAAAAAATATTGCATTTGGTTCCCTATACAGCTCTGGTGTCTCAGTCAAGATTTAGACCAGGCAGGGACGTATGGGCTTTGGTGGTGGGAATAGAGAGTGGTGCAGCTTCCCCATCAGTCCCAGCAGCCGTGGCACACACACCCCATGGCAGGCCACCGGTTCACACCATGGCCTTGGCAATCCCCTCTTAAGACCACATAGTTTTTTACATTGATCCATCTCGAGCAATATTCATCAATATTCAGGTGTGCTGGTGCGAGACAGAATCAAGGCAGCAATTTCACTGAATTTCACTGAATTTTTTTTAGAGTTGGAAGGGACCATAGAGATCATCTAGTCCAACTAGTTTTTAAACTAATTAAAAAATCAGTTTTATAGAAAACTGGTGCTTATGTATTTACAAAGTATTTCCCTGTAACCTTCTGTAGTTATATTTGGCCTAACTCTGATTGACGGTGACATCCCCACAGTCTAAAGGTTTATGATGTTGTCAGATTCTGGTAAGGTATTTCTGGAGCGGACGGGAATATTTTATAAGCAAGTTGTTCTCTGTTAGATTACCTTAGGAGATACCAATGCCTCTGGTGTTCCTGAACCTTCATCCTTCTGGCTGATAAACACACATGTAATCTCAGATGTATTTTGATACATTGCAGAAGTGAAAGTAACTGCCATCAGAACAAGAACTGTAAAACAGAAATAGAAAACAAATGCAATCATGTCTATCTCTCTGGTCAGGGATAATACTTAAAAAAAAAAAATGCAACGAAACTGTAGACAGATTACATTTTTTTAAAAAAGAAGGCAAAAGGAATATGGAGATATATCATGTGCATCTGCAAACTCTGCATTTGTGTATTGGAAATGAGTGAAAGGACTATTCAGACAACCTTTCAAAAGCACAGATATATCACACGTCGTAAATATGTTTCGTAATATTGCAGAAAATGCTTAAAGACAAAAGCTTGTATGTGTTATGGAGGCTCCTTTAGAAAACATTACAAAACACAGGCTCCCTCTTGCAGCTCACTTCTGCATCAGCGTCTCTGAAAGGGCCCTGCAGCACCAAACCCTGCAGCCACAGGCAAGCATTTGCCCAGCATGAGCTGGAGGAGGATCATCCACCATCCCTCCCATTGGCACTAAGGAGGTGTCCAGGTTGGAAATACTCCCCAAGCACCACTCACTCCTGCACAGAGCAATGGCAAAATAGAGTCCCTCCCTTGCCTTTAGAGCCCATTTCAGCTCACCCAAGGACCTGGGCTCTAATCTTCCCTTTCCCTTCTCTCCAGGAGAGGCTGTATTTGATCTGACCTACTGGAGACTGTCCTGACCCTTCCTGATGTGGAAGATGTGGAAGCCACTCCTCCCTGGCTCTGTCATGCACCACAAACCTCTCTAGCCAGGGCAGCTCACTTCCCAGCTCCCAGCCCTGGCAGGAGGAGCAAATGTCATTCACCTTATGCATAAGGAAACAGTATGGAAAAGCTTCTGGTGCCTCAAAGGCATCATCTTTCCAAAATGCTTCATATGAGCTTTTCTGTACAGACTGCAACTTGAAAAGTCACCTTTTAGCCTTTAAGGAGGTATATAGCAGCCATGCCTCCACCCCTGCACATAAACAAGAGAAACAGAAGTAAGACTGCACAACTGGCTGGGTGAAACGTGTCTGATTTCCATCAAGTCTCTAAAGCCAGTTCTCAATAGTACAAATAAGCACTGAATCATAAAATAACATCTCTCTCCTGGTGACCTAGTGAATTTCTGCCCCTGGTTTCTGTTTTTTTGCTTTTCTTTCCCCCCCCCCCCCCTCAGCCCCTGAGACAGTTGAACATAAAGCAAAGTGCAGAGTTGAAAGTAGGAAAAAAGGTAAATATATCATGAAGTGCTTGAAGTATAAAAGTAATTAGACTATTTCTGCAGGTGATGGAAAGAGCAAAATTGGAAGAAGAAAGAAATGCATAAGAGTTGCTGCCATCTCATCTTCGATATTTGTGCCTTCTGGAGCTGCCCGAGATCTAAGTCGGCAACACTTTGACAAGCTCTTCTGTGCCCGCTGGGCAAATGTGGATTAAGACTGAGTCCTCATTCAGGTTTCTAACATACTCTTCTTTTAGGGTCCCACCTTTCTACAGTATACAGAGGCAACGGTCTGCGTTTGCAGACCTCTGAGGAAAATCCTGTCTGTGTGTCTGTGACCCCTAGGAAAGGTGAACAGGACTTCTTTTTGGAGACATGTATCTCCTTCCATTGGCTATAAAGATAATATTGGCACTTTTTGAGGCCAGAGGGTAGCTGAAAGGCAGGAATCTATACACAGCATCCTGAATTCCTCCCAGTTGATGCAAGACAGGTTTCCAGCCCTCCCAGTAGCCTTTCACCAAGACCTTCTCTGCTCATCTTTGTCTACTTGTTTGTTTGTTGCCCACTTTACCTTTCACCCTGTTCAAACTAGAGACCATCTGACAGGCTCACAGCCAGGGGCTTAGCTGGTGGAAACCCACCTACATCCACTGATTTCCAAGATGCACCAGCTGAAACCACCTGAAAATGCGACCTCAGAAGTTCAGCTCATTTGGCCTGTTGAGCATTCCCTCGCTTCAGCTTTCTGATCTGCAAATAGTTTTAGCTTCTGATCATACAAGCTGAGGCAATTTATGCCTGGCTTTACTCCACTGCGCTCAGGTCGACTTGTTAGCAGGATGCCTAACGCCGCAGTCGGAAAGGGTACGATGTTTTTAAACACTAACAGGGAAAAGATTTGCAGCTAAGAACAGATGTAGCAACCAGACTGTGAGCGCGACATGCAAACGAGGTGTCTGATGAACTGCAACTGTAAGGGACAGTATGTGGGAGGATATGCTGGAGGAGGGAGTAGTGAGCACCCTGGCACCCTCATGTATAGGAAAAATTGGGGCTCTTTGTCCGTTAACTGCTACAGCATGTCACTGCTGTCCTCTGCCATTATTCTTGTGAAATCCAGGAAGGTTTTGAGGATAAGAAAGGATATTTTGAACCTGAGGTGATTCCAGCTGCTTTACAGTGAGAAAAAACAAGCAATGTGCTAGTCAGAAGTATTTACATGAGATGAGACAATGTGGCCTAAACTTGTGTAGGTCTTTGAGAAATACATTACATTGACAAAATAGAAAATGAGAGCATGAATAAAACTTTCAGCAGAAGCAGAATCAAGAAAAGAAATACTGGGAAAATAGCAATGCTCTGATTCACCGTCTTGATCCTTCAGCTTTTAGCTGGCCTGTTCTGGGACTGCTGTTATGGTCTGCAAGTCGGTCATCCTCCCAAAGAGACTGAAAGCACTGGGTAAGGAATATCAAATATGTAGTGTGTATAATCATATTGTGTATTGTTGAACCGTAGTGAAGCTGGAAAGGAAATAAATTGCTGCCTCTGAACAATGTTTGTTTATGCCTGCTTTCCATCTTCATTATCTTTTTATAGGTTATACAAAAATAAATGCAGTAGGAGAAATCTTGTTCTCATTGAAGTCAGACAAACGTCTAGTTGCCATAAACTGAGTCAGGGTTTCATCAAGACGTGTAGGCACATGCATGGGAAAACGCCTGTACAAGTCAAAAAGTGGGCTTAGATATAACAGTTCTTCTGTCAGATGTAACAGAAGAAAGGTCCAAATCTACTGGAGAGATATCGAACCAAGAAGCTATGTTTAAGCTAGTCAGCTATCAGATGGTTGACTAATGGAACTGCTTATGAAACTTTATTTTCAAATGGGGGATGACAAAAGTAGCCTTTGGAAAACTGGGAAAGCCACTCCAAAATATGTTGAAAGTCCGAGTTTATCAGAAAGAGAATAGCTGAGGAACCAGAGCACTGTGAAGGATGGAGAGAAAACCTTTCTCTTCACATCAAGGGATGCATTTTGTGTTTGTGTTCAGCTCATGGTGCTTAGTATTTTAAATAGCAGCCAGGCCTTTCTTAGACATATAACAATCCTGCACTCTGCTTTGCAGCTCAGGAGACTGAAATAGAGCAAACTATTTTTTACTTCTTATTTGGCTTCTGACTGGTTTCTCTGGGTGAGGCTCTCTAGATAAACTTTCCAAAATTGTCTTCATGATCAGGGAAAGCAGAAGAATACTGTTGTTTTTTTTTTTTCCCCAGGAAATCTCTAGTTCTCCCACAGTCATGTGCTGCCAGAAATGTAAGGTTTCAAAAAATTACCAAAAATCTGTTAAACTGGTAACATGGATGAGCCTAATACTCAGGCATTAACTCTGAAAAAAACACGCCTTTGCATATGGCTGCCTTTTTCTCAATGTTACCCCCAAAGTGGTAGATCCTAAAGAGAGAATTTTATTCAACATAAATATGACAAAAATCAGAGGGAGACAGACTATGCAGCAAGAACTGATCTTAAATTAATTCCTATCTTTTACCCATATCTCATTCCTCTCCCATTGAACTTAACTTTTCTCCTTCCTCATCTTTTAGCATGCCTGCCTGCCTTGGTGTCTTCACGCTTTCAGCTTAAATAACTCTCAGCTTCCAAATAATGCAACCTGTGAGTTTATTCTCACATGATGACGGAGCCAGAGGTGCTTTTCCATGTTGCAGAAGTATAACCATGTTAGAACAAGGTTTGAAAAAGCAAGGGGGGGGACAAGACGCCTCTGTTGCAGCTCACGCTAATTGTGACTAGTTGTTGTAACACTGGATGGGGTACCTCTAGGTCAGGACCAGTCACTTATCTGGTCTTACCAGTTAATTACAACAAACAACACATGAACTGCTTTAATTATTTACAGTCATGTTCAAGCATGATTAAGATTTGAGATGAAAAAAGAGTGTGGTAGCACTTCAGGAGGGTTTAGTGGAAAGGAACTGAGACTCTCTAGGCTTGATTCACTGTGCAGGGAAGCAGTGAGAAGAGGGGAGCAAGGGAGGCCGTGCGGTTTCGGAAAGTGCTTAATTAGGTTCTGTGTACTGAGCCAAAAACTAATCATGAAAAACAACACTGATACTATACAGCATTTTGGAACGTGACTGTCACCTGCCAATTTTGTTTGCCGTTGCCCGCAGCCCTCCGCCTGCATCATTTTTCCTCCTGGATCCACGATTCCCCCCTCTCCATTTGTACCCCCTGAAGCCGCTCAGGCTCTGGCTCTTTCTTCCCGGGGCTCTCGGTCCAGAGGGACCGAGAGCTGCCAGCGCCAACGCACCGGCGGGGAGCGGGGCGGGCGGGGGCCGCCAGGGGGCGCTGCCGCTCCGCGCAGCCCCGCGTAGCTCCGCGCACCCCCGCGTCCCGCCCGCGGGGCGCTGCTCCTCCGGAGCTGGCCGGAGACAACGCTCGGCCCTGGGAAGTGCAGGGAAACTGGTGACGAACTCGACCAGTTTGGCTCCCGCTCGCTCGCGAAGGAGCTGCCCGGCGTTTTGTCCTTCTTAGGGAACGATACGAGAAACAAGAAATCTTTGTAAATTCGTTCGTACATTAATTAAATCGTTAACGATGGATAAAGGATTTTTTTTTTCTTCTTTTCTTCCACAGGCTCTCCAGCAAACATTTTCTGATTTTCTGTTAAAAGACAGAAAGCTTAAAAATATGGACCCTTTCCGGCGAGATCCCATGGCCATCCCTGCGTGGCTCAGACAGGATTCTGACTCAGTTCTATCATTTTGAAAAAAAAAATAAAAATTAAAAAGGTATTTTTTGCACAAGAACAACTCATGCATATAGAGTAAAAACTTCCTACTCAGCAGAACATCTTCAAGTAGGTTGTGCCCCTATTTATTATACTGGTCTCAAAAGTGTTTCTTCTGAAGACATATTTAACCAGAACTTGTCACAGCGAATAAGCATTTCTAATTCATCCAGTGCAAGTGCCAGCAAAGGGCTCTGCTGTTTGATAACTTGCTCGCTTTATGTCGGCTTCTGTAGTAAAACTACGTTGCCTATACCTGAGAAACCCTTTCAATGTATGAGAAAGAAAGAAGTTTGCTCAGTCTGCCTCAGGAACATCACTGCCAAGACTCGCCTACTCCAACAGAGTTTGCCACGTGCAGCGGGGAAGATTCTGCCCACGAATTAATTTTCTCTATTTTTCATTTTCCTCATCTTTTTCTCAACCTCCATTTTCAGGTCCCAGAAGAAAACAGCTGCAAGGAATTTACTCTTTCACATTTTTTTGTGTATCTAATGACTTGGCCACCATTTCCAAGAATTTGTTCTCTGTCTTGTTATGTCCAACCATATTTTTGGCATAGATCTCAGCAAACTTCATCTTTTGGATACTGTTATGCCTTTCAATGCTAGTGCCTTTCTTCTTAGAGGAGGACAGCCAGCAACTCTGCCTATGGCTCACTGCAGCCAGCTTATAAATTTCATAGAGATTTTAAGACAGAATAATTGAGATGGCTGAAGGTTTCAAATTGGGAATCGCACTGGGGATGTATTTTACACTCCTCTGTCGGAAAATCAAACAAAACTTTCTCCAACAGATCGGGTAGCTGGGAGCCAGTAGAGCTACTCCTGCTTTTTTACTGCTGACAAGGTATGTTTGCTCCAGTGCTTTATGTAGTAAAAATAAGCTAACGATGACACGAAGTGCAGGCACATTCTTCACATGATACTATTACGTACCAAATATTGACTACTTTTGCCATTGACTTTATTGCAGACTCATAGTCAAATCATGCTCTGTGATTCATACTGTGATTTCAGCACTCATTTAAACCAGGATGAATAACTATCCACTTTGACTTCTTTATATATTGCTATCTTTGTTTAGAGTTTCTAATCATATACCTGCCCTCCTGAGTACAGGAGATTTGCTATTCTTCTGGGAATGAGTTGCTGTTAGTGAGGGATTGTGTAAATTTATGAGCAGCTCAACCCCTTTAGCTGTTGCAGGCTTCTTTGCTAAATACAAACTGGCCCTAGCATTGTGTCGCTCCTTAATTTATAGATTTGCTTTGAAATCACCTTTTTGAGTTCCCAGTCTATGCCAATAACTCATGTTTTTTATCTGAAAAAAAAAAATTAAAAATTCTGCCTTAGCACAAAGGAAAAGCTGAAGGCTAAAGCAAGATATTTAGCTCCATTTTATCTCTCTGTCATGCCTCTTGTTTTTTGTTTACCTGGGCTTGGGCGAGGAAGGACTGCAGGGTTGTGTTCAAACCCTTATTTGCCTTTCATTTCACTAAGATAACTGTCCATCTACCTTCCCTGTGAGTCTGAGATAAAGGCACTGCTCAAACAGCTGAACTGTTATTTTGCTGGTTAGCATTCATTTTATCTGCTTTGCATGGGACTAGCCGAATGAATGACAGCCCTTCCAGAGGTCCCCTGCACTGTGATCCCATGGTGACTCCTCTGCTGGTGCTCACAGGGAGCCCACTGAAATCCCTGCTGCCCTACCCACAGCTTGTGCCATTCCAGCCACTTGTGATCCAGTTTACAAAGAATAACTGGGTCTGCTGAGGACACCCATTTTGGGGAAGTGGCTGAAAAGTGGCTGAAAAGGCTACCATGGCACCCTTCCCCTTTCTGAGGAAGAATCTACATTGTGGCTGGTTCTTCTTCTGCTTCTTGCCCACATCTTATGTCCTCTCAAGGAAGCTGCTTCTTGGCTCCCGCATCACCCAGACCTTTCCACCCCACTAAGTATGGTGAACAATGGTATCCTGGGTGTTTTGCCAGCAGGTAGAGGTCCTTCCCCTCTACTCAGAACTGGCAAGGACACACCTGAAGTCCTCTGTCCAGTTATTGACTCCTCTGCATGAGAAAGACAGGGACATACTGGAGAAAGTCCAGCCAAGGGCCACAAAGGTGATTTAGGGACTGGAGCATCTCTCCTATGAGGAAAGGCTGAGAAAGCTAGGACTGTTCAGCCTGGAGAAGTCTCACCAATGTGTATAGACACCTGAAGAGAGGGTGCAAACAGGATGGAGCTAGGCTCTTTTCAATGGTGCCCAATGTCAGGAACCAGAGGCAACAGGCACAAACTTTTCAGCGTGTGGGTGACTGAGCACTCGCACAGTTTGCCCAGAGAGATGGTAGCCTCCACGCTCAATGATATTAAAAAGCAGGGGTCCTGCACAGCTGGCTCTAGCTGGCCCTGCTTGAGCAGGGAGGTTGGACCAGATGACACCTAGAGGTCCCCTCCCATTTCAAGCTTTCTGTGATTCTGTGAGCAAAGGAACAATTCTGTGGGCAAAGAAGTGCTGCTGTGATGCCACCACAGAGGTCCCCCACAAACCAGAAAGTGGCATTGGGCTATCCTTATTCTTGGCTGTTCTCTAGAGGATGTTTGCTCATGGGAATGGCATGTTTGTGCCATTAAAAAGCTAGATAGACAACCTTGAAGTGACGCAAACAGATTCATCTCACCTAATCACATGAGTAAGTTTGCTTTAACTAATTTTTTTTTTGTTTTAAACTGCTCTGTGTTTAAGTACTTCAGCCTCATTAGATGACACACTCTAGCACTTCTGCTGACATTAGTAGAATTACTAACTTCTTGCAAGCAAGGGCTACTTTATTTAAGTACCTAAAGTTAAAGGCATGAGATTCCTGGCACCTCATCAACAAGGAGAAAAGGATGTGTTGGAAAGAGAAATGAAAAAAAAAAGATGGTAGATAATGAAATCATACTACTTTTCATCCCAGTATTGTAAAACTTCCCTTTTACATGAAAACGATGGCTTCCACAACTATGGTATATTGCCCTTCCTTTTCTGGTAAAGGGAGTGAGGAAGGAACACAGAAGGCCTGAATTGTCTACGGGGAAAAGACGGACAGAAAGAGGGAGAGTGGGAGAGAACAGTTTTGCTACAAAGTATGAAAGGCTAAAAATTAATCCGAGGTATTTGATAAAAATGATAATTGGTATTTGGTACCAAATTTGGTAAAAATGAACAAAAAAACTCCCTAGTTGTTCTTATTTGTATCATTATGAGGCCAGTGTTAAAAAATAATTACAATTCTTAAGTGGTTGTACAAATATAAAATCCAACATACTCCTTAAAGAGCACGTTGTAACAATAAAACACTTTTCAAACCAGCCCTTGTATCTCACCCATTAGAAATCTTATCTACACAATTAAGCCTAGACTACAAAGAAAGGAGTAAATAATGTCTTACTTTTACAACAGTAACAAAGCTAAATATCCAGGCGATAAGCTATCTTTTCTGCCTGTTTACCCTGTTCAGTATTTTCAGCAGTTTTTAAGGAAACATCTTAGAAAAATTAGGGAGCCATTCCTTCCTTTGGATGGGAAATAGGCACACAGCATTTATCCAGCTATCTGTCTAGCTTTGTTATCATCTTATTTCTCATGGAATATAGAGGAGAAAAGAAGAGTCTATCCTTCAAGCACATCAGCATTTTTTAGGGTATTATCTACATTTGAAGGGTTACAGATTCTTTAAGGAACCATTTTGCATCACATTTCAGTTTAGAGTTCTATGTCATCTTCTTAAAAAATATTTCTATTAACAGCAACAAGGTTAAGCTATATGGGACATAAGGTCTTCCTGCCTATTTGAGAAATGCTGCTGTTTGTTGGCTCTGAACTGGGTTTTTTTGATCCCTGTTTTCCTTTTAAAAGTGTGTGATCACTGGGATTAAACAGTCCTTGTCCTTTTCTAGTGCTACTATAAAAAAACTAAATTACTTTCTGCCTTATGGTCACCCACTCCTGCTCTTCCCCATTTTCGTTCCACAAATGTTTTACTCTCCAATTTCATTTCCACTGCTGTTTTCTGAACTTTTTCATCTCTGCCTTTCACAGCAAACATCTCCATGAAGATTTTCAGAAAACCTAACTCAACCCAATGACCCAAACCAGCTTCTCAGCTGACAGAGCAGAACCTGAAACGTGGGTGAGGTTATGCCATGAAGTTTTAGGTCTTTGGAAAGCTGCATTTTCAGAAACCTGTGAAAAAGAGGTGCCCTGTGCTGTATTATTTTGGGGTCATTATAGGAAGGGCTCTCAAAGGGGATACTGCAGAAGGACAGGATACTCTGTTCTGCTGACAAACCTGCTGCTGAGCAGACACAGCATCACGCCGTGGGGCAGAGACATGGGGCCCTGGCAGTCGGGCTGCACTCTGGGCATCTTTCAGCTTCTCAGTAGCTTGAAACACAGGTAACCTGAGGAATTTTCTGGTGGAAAAGTGGGAAAAAGCAAATGGGACCAAGCCTCAAAAGAAATAAAACACCACTAGTGTTAAGTTGCATTTGCTTCCTTTGGAAAACAACCCTTTTCCCGCACAATCCTTTCACGTTCAGGAATCTTCACATCAGAGGTGATACCTTATCTTCTGATCCATGAAATACATGCTGATGGATGACCATGAAAATATGTTCTGCTAGGCACGACTGTTTCCCTGGGTAAGCAGACCATGTACTGGCCTTATCCCGCATTCACAGCTGGCTTGCACCCAGGTTTTTGCATGTTTTGGGAAAGAGACTGTAGTCAGGATCAAACTTGATTCCCCCTGGGGTGCTCATTGATTTCACCTTCCTGCCAGTGGCAGGGCTCAGCGCCTGAACTTGCTCTGGAATGTTTGTCAGAGAGAAGCCCATGTGTTGCTGGGAGATGGACAGATCCTGCAGACTGCTGGGTCTCAAGCATTTCTGGGGTTGTCCTTACAAAACAGAAGTGTACTGGCCCATCTCATATTTTCCTGGGTCTCCACCACAGGAATGTAATGGACACCCATGTGTTCTGTGAGGGGTTTTTCAACAGTATTATATAGCTTTTGTGCAGTCAGACACACCACAATCTAATCCAGAGCTTGTTAGGGCCTGAGTTCGCAGTCATTGCTCATATGAAATTTCCTCCCATTTGCCAGCCACAGGGAGATCTCAGTCAGCGTCTCTCAGCTTCGTTTCTCTCAGGTGCCCTGAAACTGCAGGTAACCCCATGAACAGATCTTAGTAAAAGAGGGTGCAACAAAAATAAAGGGAGCAAGAGCGGTTGTTAAGGGAAAACTTCCCCTGGTGAGAAAGGTCATGGAAAGTCTCTGTTCATCACAAAATTCTCCAATTTGTAAAACATGAAACTATACTACTGCCTCAGTTCCCAGGCCCCATCCACCCTCCCACCTCATCCACTACAGCAAGCTTAATTGTACATTAGATAATGTTCTCTTTAACCACAAGCTCTTTCTTAGGACAACCAGAAAAAGTTCAGAAGATGAGGAATTGGAATACTGCTTTTAATATATATAGCTGTATTTACATATATATTGTGTTGTATATTTTTTTTCTAAAGTTCTTGGAATTGCATTCCTTGTTGCTGGGGAACATTTATTTCCCGCAAATAACACAGGCAAAATGCTGTTTCTTTTCTGCAACTTTTGCCTATAATTTAAAGACAGACCTGCTGCCTTAAGTCTACAGATATTGTGGAGATTCTCCTCTAGCTGTTATTATAGTTTAGCTTTTCTTTGCTGGTTAAGTGTTGCAGTTTCTGATGATTCTGGTTCATCATATGGAGACTGTCTGTGTGTCTGCACAGCTTATTACTAGGTATTATCTCTAGACAGTAGATAGATTTGAAAAGGGAACACAAGCATTTTAAAGAAATTACATATAATTCATTAAACGCTTAACATTTTTTACATCAAAATTGTTTTTAAGGAGTGACCTGCTAGAGAGAGATGCATGGAGCTAGCATTTCTCAGGATTTCTGCTGTCAGCTACGTCTCTGACCCTTCAAATCCTAGCCAGTCTGTATGCCCAAAAGCTTTTGCTTTTTTCCCCTGTAGCAGCTGGCCTTACAAGAAGTAACACTGCCTCCCTATATACCTCACCTTGACTAAATAATACCTCAACAGAGAGAACACCAGTCCTCCTGGAGGACAACCACACCTTGGGGCTCCCCTACCTTTTGCTCTCTCTCTGCAGAACTGTCCCTGAGCTGCAATGAAGTCTATCCCTCACCTTTGGGCACCATCATAACCCAGATGTTAATCGTTTTTATTTACTTTGTTATGCAGTCTGCAAGACTAGCAAAGCTCAGTCAAGAAGAAAACACAGAAATCCCTCTTTGACAGGGTTTGCTTAGCAGTAGTATCAGCAGTCATGCAAAGCAGTAGATCATAAAATACTCATTTTCATTTTTACTCCACCTTTTTTTCAAATAGCTCACGTAGACTTTCAACCATGAATGAATAATATCTAACAATTGTTCTTTGAAGTAAATATTATTATCCCTGTATATGGAGCTGAAATCGGACTGCAGATTGTTAAATAAATTTCCCAGGTATGCATCAGGACTGCGTCAATCAGAAAAAAAACACACTCTCTTTTTGCTTCAGACCTGCATTTTGAATCGGCAAGATCATGTTTGACAGGACAAGCGATTTATTTTAGAGCCAGAGAAAAATAGTTCCAGGCATTTGAGGTGGAAGAAAATGTTATTTCCTTTTCTCTTAACAGTTAAAACGTTGGGGTGATTTTCAGTAGAGGAAATCAAGCTTTAAAATCCAAAACCCTTCACTTGAACAAAACAAAGGCATTTTCTAGATATTAATGTCATGCCTCTTCTATTTAGATCATTGAAGAACAAAACCAAGACCTAGTAAGATACAGATGCATCGTTATGTTTCACTCCACCAAACTATCTGATTCACAGATTATTTATCTGGGAAACTGCAGAGGCATTGTTTAAAGTTATGAGGTCAAGCTAGCATTAACACCAGGAAACATATTTACATCAGGAAAAAGAAAACAAAAAATCATTTAAATACTTTTTGCTTTGAGTATGAAATATATCGGGTGCAGTGAAAGCAAAGGGCAGGCTGGGCTGGGAGAGAGCAGGGTGGTGGGAGGGAGAAGAGCATCCCCAGAAGAGAGAAGAAAGGTGGGACAGAAAATAAGACATATGGGAGAAAATGAATGGATAAGAAGCCAAAGGAGAAAGAAAGGAAAGACATGAAGGAATGCAGTGAGAGACTGGGAGAAGGAGAGGAAAGGGTCCAAGGAATGCCACGAGGAGACCTTACCTGCCAGCTGAGATGGCCTTCCAGCGGGGCGGCCATGGGGCCCGCTCGCTGCCATGGCTGGTGATGCCCTGCAGAGCCCCGGCGAGTGAAACAGAGCCGCGCAGGTGGTGTCTTAAGGGAGCACGTCACTGCCCACAGCGAAACCACTTCTTCAAAAGTGAGGGCCCAGGACCTGAGCCTGAAGGAAACGGCTGTGGGGCAGGGAGAAGAGGGGCCTCTCTGGGGGTCTTCCTTCTGTCAGAGGATGTCTCCGCCAAGCTGAGCAGCTGCCTCTGCTCCAGCTGCTCAGTCCTCGCCTGGTTCTTTAGCCCTTCACTCACACTTCTACAAAAACATATTTTCTTGGGTAAATTCGGTGCAGCTGACTTTTTGCTGTCTCACCCCAATTCTTATTTTCGAAGCAGTTATAGTTTCTGCTTTCACACACTGGCAGTCTGCGTAATTTCTCTGGGTATCGATGAGGGGAAGAGCAGGCGGTGCTGCCAAGCTGAAGAGGCAGGCTCAAAAAAAAAAATTCAAACGAAGTTTGCAGGACGCCATGGGAATACCCTGCTGCATCTGTCATCGCGGGCCGAGGGAGGTTTCCCGCGCTGGGTGAGCACTCAGTCTGCCGGTGACAGAGGACCTGCTGCTGTCACCACCAGGCAGGGGAGTGGGTTTGCGGTGTGGGGCTGTGTTTACTCAAGGGCGAACAGGGAACTAGCACGGTCTGCAGGAAGGTTCAAACCGAGCAACAGCTGCTCTGAAGTCGTTTCGCAGATGACTTGTCAAGGGGATAAAAATAAAGGCCTCCAGGCACACCCTCAGATGTGAACCTCTAGGGATATGGTCCGTCTGTCCCCACTCGTCACCTCCCTTGGAGCGTGGCACTCCAGGACCTGCCGCTTCCTTGCCTTCTGGTCACTGGTGTGTAGAATGCGGACTAGCTGGCTCCTGGCTGAAGTGACTTGCCCCAGGGAGGTTGCCTGGTTTGTACCAGGACAGGACACCACAGAGGGGCAGGCAGGTCTCCCTAGCTTCCACCACTGTGCATTGCAGCAGAAGCACAAAGTGGATCCAGTTCTAAGGGATAAGCTGGAGCATCTTCTCCAGGATTCCCCCAGGATATGCTGGGGGATTTTTATTATTCATTCAGCTGTTCTATTTTCACTTGCTAGGGACTAGGCATCCATTCTGCAATTGTACAGAACCTGGACAAAAAGAATCCCTGAGCAAATAAATTCAATGTCAGTAAGGTGTTCTCATAAACCTACCAGAGACGGTATCTGGATTTTTTTTATTTTTCATTGATACCTGGTAAACAGCTTCTTTTGCATTAGGGAAGATTGAATAAAAATATAGATGGACCAGAACTAGACAGGCATATCATGTATAAAAGAAACCATAGAAAATGTCCCAATGAGGGGAAATGGCGTTGAGACCAGCATTTTTAGCGAAGATGAGTGCATGACCTCTCACAAGAGTGCCTTAGAAATACAGACTGAGGCAATAGCATTTCACTCTGGTGCTGAAGACAAGTTTCTATGTGATGCAGTGAAAAGGAAGGAGCTGAAATGATAGGAAAACTAGGGAGGGACATATTTGCAAGGATGCAAAAAACAGGAAAGGAAGTATAGGATTCCACAGGCCATAGAGAAATCATTGCAGACAAGGAAATGCCATGCCGGCAACAAGCTTTCCTGGCTGGCAGGTTGCCTTTTTTTCCACAAGCCCCACTATTACACAGTCCCAGCATGGATGAGTTTGGAAGACACCTCTGGAGATTGCCTGCTGGAGCCCTGTGCTAAAAGCTCAATAAGCTAGCACAGGTTGTTCCAGACCACATCCAGTTGAGTTTTAAATATCTCCAAGGATGGAGACTCCACAACTTCTCCAGGCAATCTATTCAGTGCTTAACCATCCTCACAGTGAAAAAGTGTTTCCTGATGTTCAGAGGGAACCTCGTGTGTTTCAGTTTGTACCCACTGCCTCAGGGACTGTCGCTGGGCACCGTACGGGCTCTGCCTTCTTTCCTCTCTCCCATCAGTTATTTATACACATTGATAACATCCCCATGCGCCTTCTCTTCTCCATGCTGAACAGTCCCAGCCCTTTCACCCCCTCCTCACGTTGGCAGATACCCCAATCTCTTAATCATACTCATGACTCTTCACTGGACTCACTCCATTAAGCCCATGTCTGTCTTGTACTTTCTTGTATCCTTTTCAACACCACATCTATATACAGGTTTTTCCCTGAGAAACCAGGGGGTAGACAGTTTGTGCCTCTGGTCTGAAACCACCAGCAATCTACTCCAGTCACCTACTCTTCATGGATAGTCAGGTGGCAAGGCGATGACATGTCCGAACATTTAATATATATATATATATGTACTGAAACATGGATGCTTGTCCTTTGATTTAAAATTTGCAAGTGAGCTAAGTCCTTTGTTTTCTCTTCTGTGACGCATTCACTGGAAGCTGCTGGGATTTTGTTGAAGATATTTTGCCTTTTCTGTGGTTCAGGCAAAAAGAAACAAACATTAACTTTTTTAATCATGAGAATCTGCTGCTGGTGATTGAGCTGATCTGGTATCAGAAGTCTTAATGTACATGTGATGCTTTCATCTTAAAAGCTTCTGTGAAAGATGCCATCAGCCAGGACAGTTCATATCTACTGGATGTAGCCAACATAAATATATAAAATCTGGCATCTTAACTTATTCCTAAAGAGCCTGGACTGAGATTGGAGGATGTTCAACAAATGTGTCATACATAGTATGACACAGTAAAGCATTCTTTACACATACACAGTAAAGCATTCTTCTGAGCGAGCAAAGGTTTTTTGCCCCTATGGGAGAGTGGTGTCTGTTACCAAGTATTTTATCCAAGTTATGTCACATCATGGTTGGCTTTCACTCCAACAGTTACATAAAGCCAGCTGCAGTGGGAGTAGCCACATGGTAAGAAACTCTCTAGCTAAAGCATATGACTGGATTGCCAGGACAGTGGGACTAGACTTACATTTTAGTGCTTGTACGAATATGAACTCTAGCCTAGAGCTATACCTCCCCTCCATACATTATTAATGTAGGTGTTAGCATACATTATTAACGTAGGTGTTAGCTGGAGCACTTCAGGGTCAACTCCTGACTTGCTACTTGATTTGAATTCAAAACTTCACCAAATCGGAATGAATTTCTTTTTGCACGTGAATGGGAGCCCAGTTAGGAGCAACACTTATTTTATTCCAGATACTGTTACTAAAGACAACTGCCTAGTTAGGGACCCATGGGTATTGCCACAGCAGCTTGGTCCATTCAATCCAATATCCTGACTCCCATATTAGTCATTCTCAAACACTTCAAAGGAAGATTAAAAAAAAAACCTAATTTTGTGGGATAATTTCCTCAAGACTGGCAAATTCCCTTAGACTTCAGACAGCAACGGGTATACATCCTGAATCATCAGGGTTTATTACTCTTCCTTCAACAAATAAATGAACAAATGCTAAATTCTTGTCTAATATGACTGTGGACTCTGATCATGCTTATATTTCTGTAAATCTTGCTCATTTTTTTTCTTAATGATATACTATAATGATAGACTTTAAGTTTAAATTCAGATTATGTGAAAAAAAAAATTTAGAAGCATTTCCTTTGATCTGTTTCAATAATATTAAGCAAGGCCAGTTTTGTAAGTAGAGATATTATCTCGTAATAGACCAACTGGTACTGTTGAAAAAAAGAAGCGTTCAGGCATTATTTTTTCCAACTACTTGGTTAGTTTAACAAGATTCCTACCTACAAAACTCGCCTTGCCTATACCTTAAAAATCACAGCTACAATAACTCTATCCTTCAAAAAGTATTGCTATTCATTCATATTATCTGATGCCAGCCTGCACTTCAGGATCTGTTTCCACTTGATTTACTAAACATGTTAATTTTAGGTCAACACAAAGAGAAACTGTTACTCTCAATAGCACACATGGCTTTCTCAACACTGGTTCAAATGTTAGGGGAGAGCTATTTGGCACTTGCGACCTGATTTGGCTGGAGGAAAGAGCTCTTGGCAGGGCTTTCCTTCTCAAGGATTTCCTTTTTTCTCCCCTCCCCCCCCCCATTTTTCATCTCATAATGTTTGGTTCTGCCTTTCCGTAAGAGCTCATAAAAACTCTGTCACTTGGCTATGGCTGCATGCATGCATGCAGGAGTATTTCCCCATTTCTGGGTCGAAAAGCACACCACGGTTATGACTTGACTACAAACTGGGACAAGACCCAGGGGCATCTATGTGTTTCTCCTTCGTCTTGCTCCCTGGATCTCATGCAAAGTAAATCTGGGTACGCGCCCAGGAGAGGAGCAGCAGCATGCTCCATATAGGTACAATTATCAGGGGATCTAGTCGTGGGAAAAAAAAAAAAAAGATAACATAAACAGTCACTACTCTGCAGGAATGCCCACTAAATCTCTGTGCACTGCACGAGGCAGCAGAGCAAGTTCAAGCTGAAAGCGAGTGGTCAGCAGGACTCCTCAGTGCTCTGCCTGACCAGCAGGAACAGGCAATGGAAATAAAATTCAGAGGAACGCATGGTTATGATTAATAAGAAAGTGTCAGGCTCCCAGATGGACACTCAGTAGCTGCAAGTCAAACCTTCAGGCCAAGCCCTTATGTACAGTTAGCAGAACTGAAGAGACAGGAGAAGCAAGAGCTTGCCAGAGTGACAAAAAGAAGCTCGTGCCATCTTGAGCCTCTTCCCATTATTGGCTCCACTCTGCTGGACAGGAGAATGTAGAAAAGATGAGGGATGCTTCCAAGCTGGTTTGATACTCAGTGGCTCAGGTACAGGGTTTACACTGACTTTGGTGAGGGAGAACCCAAGCACCCTTGGCACCATTCTGCTATTGCTATGTTCTCATTGCAATCCGGGCACTCTGGCTGGCAGGATCACATGCCACTGCCCAGTCCGCTATCTCAGCTCTTCCCGCATCCAGCAGGAATGTTTTCAACCCGAGCTGCAGCATGCAGGCAGAAAAAATGTGGGTCGTGTATATACAAGCCCATTTGTGTCCTTGTTCCCAACCCCGCTGCATACATGTAATATTAGACATATGCATGGATCAGCAAAAGAGCTGTGGGAAAAGCAGAGTCACAAAGTTGAAAACACTGGTTAGAATACACTTCACCGATGGGAGTGGTTACACAATTGAAGTCTTTGCTTGGAAGAATTCATTTCATGTTCAACCAGTTTACCCAGAAAAGGTATTTCCCTACATGTATCATGAAATCTCTTGTAAGATAACTTGATACCATTAAATCCAGAGTACTAAAGCTTCGGATAAAAGATCCACAGGGCTTGGGAAACCTCTGGGTGAAAGCTGAGATTTTTCTTCTCCCTTTATTAACATCTTTCTGTGGTCCCTTCCAACCTCCTCACACGTACGTATAACTTGGCTATTCAGTCTGACCTTTCTGGAGGGAAGGGAACGTTTTTCCAGGGGACATAAACTCTGGAATGAGAGGTGGTAAACAGACTGCTGGTAACAGGGCTTCAGCAGGTGATATTGGGGTCCCCTCTGCCCTCCCACCTGGTATTCCCTCAACACAACATCTTCTACCTCCCTTTCCCTTCTATGAGCCCACGAACCCCAAAGGCCCCATCTGCCCAAGACCTCTGCCCAGTGCTGGCATCTTCCCAGGGCACGGATGAGCAGGGTAAAGGGACAGAAAACAATGTGCTCCCATAACACTAATGCCGGGGGGCTGAGTGACACACAGCTAAGCAGTGCTGTGAGCATCTCAGCTAAAGCAGCTGTGACCATCTCTGAAGCATGAACTAGACGGATTGTGGTTATCTAAGAAGGCACAGGTTGAGACTGAAACATTTTCGATGGTCGAGGCATTTATGAGGGCTTCCCTGCAAAATCTCCTGCGGTTTGTGCCTGAACTCCAACCCAGAGAATTTAATGGAAAAAACAACAGGGCATTTCCACCCTTTTACCTACTTTTCTAAACTTGCAGGAACACAGAAACTGAGCTCTTCACCAGGCAGTTGAAAGGAAGCAAAAGGCTGAAAATTGTTTAGGAATGCCAGAGATAATACCCTTCATCTTGCTTTCTTGGGATACCAGGCTAGAACTTGAGCCCTGATTCTCATATTCTTGCTCTCCTTTAGTTTTCTGTCCAACCTTTTTTTTGGCAGAGCAACTACCTTTTTTTCCTCAGCTGGCTCATAACCTTGGAGAAGCCACGCTTCTGACTTGCAAAAGTGTTGACTTTGAGATTTCAGCTCAAGGCAAGCTTACTTCTTGAAGTCTTTAAAGACCTTATCTGAGGAAGAAAGACTTTGATTTGTTCCAAAGTGACATTTAAAAGCTCGCTCATTATTTTTTTATATTTTTTGCTGCACAAACTGTCAAAGCATCTTGGAGGCAGGCCCCGATTTTCTTTTCGCTTTTAGTAAGAGAGAAGACTATGATAGACAAAAAGCAATCTTAATTCTACAGTAAATGTTTTTCTTACCAAAATAATGTCAAGCGTGCTTTTAACATATGATGGTTTTCCCACTATATACATCATTTCAGTGAGTGCACCACAAGCTATGCCAACAATTTGGTTGAGGAAAAAAAAAATAAAGTAAGATGTTGAATAGCTCAGCAAGTGAGTCACTGAAAATTCACGTAAAATTCTCCACGCTCAAGGGAAAACACTTCAAACATCCCCTTAAAAACGGCGAGCCCGCCGATTCGACTGCTGGGGAGGGAGAATCCCTCAGGCTGTGTGATCACCCAGCAGGCAGGGAGCAGTGGAGGGGCTGCCCTGGGTTTTCCAGCGGCAAGGAGGTACCTGACTTTTTCAGGGGTGGAAATCGGTTGAGAGGCTGCCGGGAGCGCCCGGTGGCCTGAGCTCCCCGCCCCGGGAGGGGGAAGAGGCAAGAGACCCAGCCTGACAGCACAGGAGCCCAGCGGCCCCGGGACCAGGCTCTGAACCGCCCCCCGACTCCGCGGGGAGGGCCGGGCGGCGGGGGCGTCACCCGCACCTGCCGTTCGCCCCGTCGAGACGGCCGTTAACGGCTGCCTGTCACCGCGCCGGACGCTTAACGCCCGCCCGCACCCCGCCAAGCCGGCTGGACGTTCGGCCCGCTCCGCGCCGGCCCCCGGCCTCCCCCGCCCCGCCGGACACCGTGTTTGGGGCCGCCTAAGGCGGCTTCCTCCTCCTCCTCCATCTCCTCCTCCTCCTCAGCCCCGAGTGGGGCTGCTCGGCCGGGCCCGGCCCGGCGGCGCTACCCATCATGCCCCGCGCCGGCGCAGGCGCGCCCGCCCGGCCGCTCAGGAAGAGGAAAATGGCATAAACAACCCCGAGCGCCGGGACCACTGAGGAGGCGCCGCCGCCCCCGCCGCGGGCCGCGCGGCCCCTTTAAGAGGCGCCGAGTCGCCCCCTCCTCCTCCTTCCGGAGCCGGGGCCGGAGCCCGGGGTGACGGCGGTTCCCGCGCCCCTTCCCCCTCCCCGCCCCCTCCCGCCC
>JAOXNO010000001.1:188329676-188359982 GCA_028565335.1 Limnodromus scolopaceus | reverse complement strand
GCCCGGGGGTGGGGTGGGGCGGGGGCGATGGCGGGAGCGGGGAGGGGGTGCGGCGGCGGCGGGGGGGCGCGGGCGGCGCGTTGTTCCCGCTCCCCGACATGCTGTGGTGCTACCGGAAACAAATAACAACAGCTATGGTGGCGGCGGGGGTCCCCTCGGCCTCACCACCCCGTCTCCTTGCCCCGGCCTGGGGGGCCGTGGGGGTCCCGGGCGGGCAGGACAGGGCTGTGTTGGCCGCCCTGAGGCACCCACCCGGCCGGTACTGATGGGGACGGAGCGGGCAGGTTGTGGGATGGGGCTCCTCACCCCCGGCCGAGTTTGGGGGGGCATCCCGGCAGCTGCTTATCGGTCCCTTTAACGCTCGGGTGGGTGCGGGTCCCCTGGACCTCCCTTCCTAAAGTCCAGCTGGAAGTGGGGTGGTGGCAGGGGGACGGGGCTTCCCCGAGTGGTACCCTTGGATGGGCACCTCCAGACCACCTCTGCTGAGTTACAGCTCTTGGAAGTTGTAAATCTTCCAGCTGAAATGTTACATTTAAAAAAAAAATATTTAAAAACAACTACCTATATCTATATTATCTGCTATTGTGAGCAGAAATAGTTTCTATTTCCCCTGCCCCCCAAGGCTTTTTCAGCCTTCATATGCAGCCCCCTCTCGAATGGTGAGAGTTCAGGTTGCCTGTATACGCCATGCAGAGCAGCATTGCTGTCACTGGTCGGTTACGCATCTCCCAGTGTGCGGTCCAGTGGTTTGATGGTGTTTGCAGCAAGCTGATTTTAATAACCATTCCTTTTGGAAGTAAAGCAGCACTTGGCAGCTAGGAAAAGATGCTCCTTCAGAAAAGTCGTGCCCCTTCAAATGAGTCTATTAAGCTTGGTTGCATTATTGATTTCTGTCATAAACCTGGTATTTGTTTACATTAAATGACTTAACTGCTAAATGGTCACAACCATATTTTTTCTGAAATTAAGATGCAACCATGCTGAACATCCCGTATGTAGGTTTTTAGTGATATGTGTTTCAGGAACCTGCAAGTGCTATTTTGTCAGGAGTGGTGAGCTTGTGCCAGTGAGCAGTATTATCTCTGTAGCTGGTAGCTTGTCAGTGTCTTACATTAACACAGCACTGTCGTGTCTACCCTTCCAGGAGGAGCCTATACTATAAAATTGCTTAATGCTTTCTATTAAAAGACACTGTTTTTAGATTTTGATCATCGTTTGATCATGTCAAACTTCAGTTGTTTAAGCTGAGGTCTTTCGTGCCTGCCTATTTTTTTTTAGGTAGAAATATCTCAGCGAGATTCAGCAGCAATAAGTCAGTCTTTGTTCATTTTTCTTTTGGACAGACTTAGGCACTTTTTCCCTATGCAAAAGGAAATTAATAAAATCTGTTAAGCTAGGGGATTTAGGTTTGAGGTACATAATTTGGCTTGGGGGTAAAAGCTCCTATATAGTGGCTCTTCTTGTAAGAAGGAGTTCCAAAATCTTCCCAAATGCTAAATCAGGGGCTGATACTGCTAAGAGTTAAATTATTTGAAAAACTGGCTTCTGTTGGATGTGTCAGGTTTAAAACCACCTGAGCTCTCTGCAGTTGCACCCATTGTGCAGAGTGAGGGCACCAAGAATGGACAAACCCACTCTGGGGTTATCGGTGATTACCTGCTGGGAACGTACCTTGCTTGAAGTTTTATAGGAGGCAAAATCTTGGACTGATAGAAGATCTTACAGGAACGAGACCACCTA
Source organism: Limnodromus scolopaceus (assembly GCA_028565335.1). Taxonomy (NCBI): domain Eukaryota; kingdom Metazoa; phylum Chordata; class Aves; order Charadriiformes; family Scolopacidae; genus Limnodromus; species Limnodromus scolopaceus. The sequence continues at coordinate 188,358,242 of JAOXNO010000001.1, read as the reverse complement.
GGAAAAAAGAGTAAGGAAAGGAAGGAGAGAGAAATTGAAGTTGAAGAGCCAGGAAGTGGGCCTGATATTGCTTCTAAGTGTCCTTGCTTTGGTATATGTTTGTGAAACAAGCAAGGAAAATAGTTGTTCAAAATCTAAAGCTGATCTGTGTAGGTACTGACAAACAAATGTCAAAAATCCTTACCTTGCTGATGACCTGTGGTGTTAACAATATGATTTCCAAATGGATGGAATGAAAGTTTTATTTCTATGCACGTAAGGTGTAATACACAAAGTTGTATTAAATTATTAAAGTTCTGAGGTTAAGATGATGAAATTGGGAATTGCCAAAAATCACTTCCCTGTACAGTCTCACTGACCGTCTTCCCTAGTTCAAAAGTATTTGGTACTCTTTAGTTACGTGGCTGTGGATGCCACCTTCTCTTTCTCCTTCCTCACTGGACCCCAGCCTCATTCAGAGCACAAAGCAGATAATGCTCATTGACTAATTAACTGTGTAGTCCTATTTATTGTTAAAAGTGGGTCAGTGCCTCATTCTAATGTGTGCGTTACTCTAATCCTGCTTTGAGTACGGGATTATTAATTTACTTATAGGTTTTTCTGTGGTAATCACAAAGGCTCCACCAATACTGACTTATTTTCACAATATAGGTGATAGGAAAGTTGAGCGATAAGGAGAAGATAAACAGTGAAGATACAAGAAATACTCCAGTGCAGAAGTATTTCAATATGAGGGCATGAAGTGACTGAGCAAGTGACTTCCTCAGAGCTAATGAGGAGAAGTTTCTTGCACGATGTGTGGTTAAGCTATTCTATGCCATAGATGTTTTGGATACTAACATCTGACAGGGATTTCAGAAGTGATCAGATATTCTTGGAAGAAAGCTCTGCTCAAGATTATTAAATGTGAAAAAAATCATCTCTAAATCAGACTCATCTTCCCCTACATATGGCTGAGAGCCTACTGGGAAATCCTGCTTTATCCTTGCCTCATGCTTATGCTTTTGTCTATATATCCGCTGCTGTCCGGTGTCAGGGATGAGGTAGCAGGCTAAATGTGGCTTTGGCCTGGCTGTGTGGCTTTTTATGTTCTTGGGGGACAAGACTGATCATGCCAATAAGCTCTGCCTACTTTCAGAAGCTACCTCTGCTGCCCATCGCCCCCAAACTACTTGACATTTGGAGCATATGCGTTCAAAGCACGGTTCCTACTTCTTCCCTTGGAGCTGTGAGTGCTCAGCCTTCTGCGTGGTTTCACCTGTGTGGCCTAAGATGGCCAGCTGACTGCCTACAAAATAGGAAATGTAGTTGGTATTCCCTGTCTAAAGTTTAATAAATAAATAAAATAATCATTTTCACATAGGGCCTCTGTGACAAAAAAAAAAAAAAAGGGAAGGAGAAAAATAGAACAAAGTTTCTCCCAGATTTGTTAGCTGCCAAAACCTGTACATGGTGCTTTTCTAATATATGTGTGTGCCATGTGTCAGCCCAGTGAGCAGCGGTACCTAATCGGAGAAGGCTGTAGAAGGAGCAGGGCTGGGCAAATCACTGTTGCTTGGCATTTAGGGAGGAAGATATGATTGATTAATAGGATTTTAAGGAATAGTCTAGGTAAGGATGGGTAGGGGGCATAATAGCATGAAAAATCTCTCCTCTTGTGTCTGCTTTTTGTTCTCTTTGACACTTTCTGACTTCTGTAAGAAGCAAAGGGGCTGCGCTGCACGCTTCTGGCTCCTTCCTAGGGCACTGTGCCTTCTTGACGCTGCCTGAGGCAGGGTCTCGACAGAAATGTCATTCGGTGTTAAAATGTATCGTGTCTATATGTAAGTTAGAGAAGTTAAAGTTGCACGGGCAACTGCAATTGTATTTGTCAGCTTTTGAGTAGTTCAGCAAATGTAATGTTCTTTTTGCATGTCAACATTGTGAGGTACAGCTCTAAGCATTTGCTGACTTCCACTCTGCTTTTTCGCTGTAAAGTACGTGGTACATAGCGCTCGTTATTTCATCTTCTCTTCGATTCCTATAAACCCGACCAAACCGGCGGCGCTGAGCAGGGAGCTCCCGGTGCCCTGGGGGCCCGGCGGCGGCAGCAGCGGCAGCGGGTGGGCGCTGCTGCCCCGGCAGCCGCCGGCCGAGGAGCTGGCCACGGCCGCGGTGGTGCTGCTGCTGGCCCAGGTCCCCTGTCCAGAGGTGTGCTCACCCTCTACCTCCTGAGACCCTTTCATCTGATTCTCTACCAGAAAGCCTTTCTCCAAGCCCTCCTAGGAGACCTGTAGTTGAAATGCAGCCTGTGTTTCCCTGAAGTGCCCACGATGCTTCCCCAAGCGGCCTCGTTCCGTGTTTTTCCACGGCGGCTGAGAAAGCCGGTCTGTGAATAGACTTTGTTGCCAGTCCATGAGGAGGTAGAAAGGAGCATCAAGGCTTGGGTTGCGTTGGGTTGGGCAAATAAAAGCATTATGGCTGTTTTCACAGCGTGCCATTTGCGTGTTACGTAGTGGATAGTGGCCACTGCTGCAGCAACTCTGTATGCTATTGCTTGGTGGTTAGCTTTGTGAGCATTACAGTTTAGGTTTTGTGAAATCCATAAATACTCTAGGCTTGGAAAAACCTATACATTTGTATATTTTATGCTTTTTAAAAGGTGTTTAATTCTTTACCAGTCCATTCCTTTTTAAAGAAAATGAAGCAGTGGATATAAAAAAATGAAAAGATAAGCTATTCAGCAAAATAGATACTAAAGGTAATCTGTTGGATTACAGTTCTTAATGCAATGAAACAATGGTCAGGATTATTCTAAATATGGATTTTTCTTATCTTTAGTAGCATTTCAGTATTTACAGCTCGAAGTATTTAGAAACATGACAGTTATCTCAAACTTTTAAATATAAATGTAGTTGCAGTATGTCAAAAACTGGTCACTTTTCCCTGGATTTGTTTCTTCTTTGCTTGTATACAGGAAAATAGGTATTATAGTAAAGGTGTATGGCTGAGAATTCCTTTTCCAAACCTGTTTGTACTTTTTGCAAGTGATACTGTATTAGTTGTTGTATATCTCGGTACTCTTTTTAGAGAGATGTTTTCCCTTTTAGTTGTCCTGATGCCTTTTCCAGGAGTTGATAGATGATACTATTTTCATCTTGTTTTGCTCTGAATATTTTTAAGAAACGGGGAGACAATTCTGAGAATTGAAGAGACATTTGGGGCATTTGGAGATGGTTAGAGACTATTGAGAATTGATGACTAAAAACAATATCCAGGTAGAGATGCATGGCAGAAAATGAAAATTACTGATTTCACTTAATTATTTTTTTGTCTCATATGTCAGCTCCAGAAATCGGGAAATTATAGACATGGATTTTCTTTCTGCTTTTATGTGTTTCCTGTGGAAATGAAATGGGGAGAAAAATTATTGGGGGAAGCTAATGGGGAAAAAAAAAGGAGGGAAGGAAAAATTTGTCAATCTGCAAAGTTACATGGGACTTTGGAGGGGCAGTTTTAGCTTATGAAACTTTCAAAAACCCCCATGCTATTAATTGGCTTTGAAACTTATTGTATCTGTTTATATACTTTGTGGATTTTCCTTATTATATGGGAAATCATTTAAAGTCCAGATATTCCACAGGAATTGCAGATACCTGAGGAGTACTGGTAATTATTTGTTTCTGGTAGGGTACCACGCTGTGTTGGGTATTGAAAAATGTAAAGAAAGCACATTACTGTTGTAATTGTTTTTCTGCTTCAAAGGCAAAGATGAAAAGGAGTGTGTATAGGGGATAGTTACATTGTATGAGCAAACTTTCTATGTTTTATCTTAATAATTTGAAGTTTTGATAATGTTTTTTAAAATATAGAGCATCCCCATTTAGTTTTTATCTATCAGGTATTAGATAACTGATTTTTTGTAGGTATCACTGTAGGAGTGGGCCTTCAGGAAGGATTTGAATGCCCAGAGAATAGTGACCTTGGGGACCAGCTCAGAAAGAGTTCCATGTGTAAGGAACCACCTAGAAGCAAATTTAGACTGCTGCGGGAAAAGTGGACAAATGGTAAGTGAGGGTGGGGTGATAAAGACAGGCAGAAGGACTTCTGTAGAACCTCAAAAGCAGAAAAAATAATCTTGGTTATGAGGCAGCTGAGGGAAAGGGGGTCAGTGGAGGGATTTAGGTAGTAAGCTGATGTTTTCCTGATCTGTTGCTTTCTAGTAAAGATGTAATGTGTTACAGTGCCAGAAAAAATGGTGCAGTGAATTACTGAGTATTGGAGATGAGTTGGAATAGATCATTCTGTGTGTGTGCGTGTGTGTGTTCATTCCATGAGTCTTCCAGAAGTTAAAGTTCTGATTATGTGATTGTTTTGTTTGATATTCAAAGATACTTTGCGCTTGGACCGTATTCGTATTTTTTGATTTGCTTCCTCACAGCCTTTTACTTCTGACTTTTTTTTTTAACTTTAATTTGAGACTAGAGATTTAGAAACAACGTACAGATATACAAAAGTGAGAGTAGAGACATGTAGTGTACGAGTTGTTGTCAGGTTGGTTATGCGATGTGCAATTCCCGTAGTCTGTGGGTAGGCTCCCTCAACTTCAGTTGATTTAATGCTGATGCAACTGGCAGGAAGACCTTTCCTTTCTTATATGCGTTTTCCCCCACTGCTGTGAAAAATGTCTTAACTTTTTGTTTAGGTTATCTGCACGCATTCTGTACAACTATTTATATATTAAAAAGTTGAGTTGTAGGTACAGTGAGGCTATTAAAAACAGAAGCTTAAATATGTGCTTTGAAAAATTTAATGCGGTTTATTGAATAATTTGATGCAATATATGAGGAATTGTGAAAGCTTTTGAAGAGGGTTAACTCTGGAAGCTATGATATTAAGTAATTGCATTACTTTGAATTGCTGTTTCTGATAACAGAGTAGTTCTGATGACTCTTTTGGAAAAAGTATCAATTTTAATTTGTGTTATCACTGTGCTTTTGGACTTGATCCATAAGGAGGAGTCCTGCTTCTGTAGACTCTGTACCAGGATTTTTACAGAGCAAAAGGATGGTAACTATCCCTTTTTTCAGCCTTTATCAGATGCTTGCATGATATGCAAGATAAAGTTAAAAAAAAAAAACAAAAAACAAAAAACAAAACAGCCCAGTCATTTAATATCATGGTAAAGATTGCTGTTTTCCTTTGCTTGCCCATGAATATCTCATCGCCTAGTGGGAGTGTTTGTAAATAAGGCAGCATTTCCCAAACTGTTTTGCTTCCTGTCTGCTTTTCAGCCAACTTGGTTCATTTGTGCTGTCTGCCCTCCAACTGCACTCTCCGTCACGGCATCCGAACCCAGGCGTGCGCTTTTACTTTTGTCTCTCCTGCTCGGGGGTGTATTTGTATTTCTCCTTCTTTGTCTGTTGTCTCTAGTTCAATGATTCCTAGTCCGTCTTTCAGAAACGTTGCATTAAATGAGAGAGGCACAAAACCACCGGAGAATCCACTTTCCCTAGCAAGTTGCAACAGTAGTGGGAGTGAAGAGAAAGAAAGTTACAGTGAGGTGCACACTGTACTATGTATAGTGCCTGTGAACTGTTAGAGAGGTGTACAGGTGAGGCTAGTGCCTCCAGCACATGATCATTTCCTGATACAAACACATCAGTATAAAACAAAGTAGGACAAGCATAAGCTCCTCTGACACCTCGGTGCTTCTAGGAGACTAAAGGACACAAGTCTTAAATGACTTGCCATATATAGGCTTTGTATAAAAGTTTTATTGTTCCTGTCTCAGTATTAGGATAGCTATCTCTGTGTAAAATTCCACTGGAGATATGGTACTGTAGTTTTTACTGCTTTATATCTAACTGAGATAACACCTTGTCCTTTGTATGCACATGTATGCAATGAGCCTGTGATTCAGTTTACCGAGCTGTGTTGAGGTGAAGAGTGCCTGCACTGTTGCTGTGCTGGAAGTTTATACCAAGATTACCTCTCTCTCTATATATATATTCTTTTTCCCAGCATAAAAATAATTGTAGTACAGTTTTTTAAGCAGTGCTGATAGCAAAATGAATTATTTCAATCCATGTTTTATTACCTCACTAGAAATGCTTAAATTGTTGTTTTGAAAAAGACGTCAACAAAAATCTGTTGTGATGTCACTTTACCCCACTCATTTTTGGGGCAATGTATCACATTATGGTAAAGTATCCTTTTTTGTATTAAGAATAGTTTCTGAAATGATCAGTGCTGATACTAAGTTCATGAAAGAAGCAGTATAGGATATTACAGTATTTGTTTGCCGGTTAGTAAAATGTTAGAATGAAAATATGAGAAACACTGTGTTTCAGGTGTTGTTAGGATTAGTGTTAGTATTCAGATAATGGTAGTATTAGAAAAGACAAGCATTAAACTAAAACCAGCTGAAACCCACCGATTCTATGGGAGCGTGTGTGCTGAGTTCATCACAGCAGTACTCAAACACTTAAGCTGTGATGAGATCCTTTGTTCCTAAAAAATGTATTTGTAATAAGTAAGGCAAAAATAACTTACATGTTTTTGGGTTTGTTTCCCCCCCTCCCCTCGCCTGCATCTGATGGGAAGCCTACTTGCCTCTAAAATTCTGTGGGAGAAGAATTATATAAGAAGATATTTATTTTTAATTGCAGTTGTCACATTAAGCTGCAGTGTTACTCACCAAGAAAAAAATTATTAGATAATGTGTGTATAAAAAGTAGAAAATGTCTTCTGAATTTCTCAAGATGTTTTATTTAATTTCTTTCCAGAATTGCCAGAATGTAACTTCTGGCTTTAATATTGATGGAATACAGAAATTTTTTTGTTTTCACATATGTACTTACGTAACGTGTTAGCATTTCCCCCTCCCCCCCCGGATTCCTAGCTGTTCCCTTGCATATCCATCTTTTCTTCTCAGATCTCCTGCCTAGTCAACCTTTCTACTTCTATAAGGAAGTTGTTACCTTCTCTCCAAGGAAGAGCCTGTTGAAAACGTATACAACTTCAATGCATGGATAATACTGTTGTCCTTTGGCAAAAATAGCTGATTCAAGACTTTCCTAAAATTGTATAAACTTGCTTATATATAGTTACAATCAGTGCTTTAAAAGAGAAAAGGCATAAGCCTCAGGAAGTTTTCTGTTTGTCATTGTAATAGTACTGTGTGCAGAGTGTTTGAAAGTGTACGCTTGCAATTGTTATAAAGAAAAGATTTGGATGGACAAACTGAATGCAGGGTCTGATATAAATTAGTATACACATGAGAATAAAAACTATGTAAGGACTAAGATCTCCTTTTTCCAGTTCAGACATTTTTTTTGTTTTGTTTTTAATACCACACTGCTCATCTGGTGAAGTGTGCCTGCTTCTGAAGACCTTGTCCTATGGATTGTGAATGATAAATCACTTTTTTCATGCTCTGAACTACTGTGGTCTTCCAGAAGCAAGTGAGAATTTATGATTTGCCAAATGTTTGGCAGAAGGAGGATAAAAGCCTTCTACTTCTTATGGAGAGGGCCAGGTGCCAAATACAGTAAAACTGCCTTGACTGTTTAGGTATTTGCTGAGCTTTCATCACTGTAACAGCTGAATGTCCCTTCTTTGAACACGAATGGTATGTAGAGTGAACACTTTTGTTTTATTCTATAGGAAATGCAGGAATTACTTTTTTCCTTCTAAGCTGTGTCTTTTTGGTTAGTCTTAATTCTCTTGTTTGTTACTATAGGGAAGTTAGTTTAAGGAAGCTGGTGTTGAGTTTTCTCTTGAAAGCAATAGTTGTACTTAGCACTTCTAGAGCATTCTGTTCTAAATATCAGCAACTGTCAAGAAAACTGCCCTCTGCTCCAGGGAGCCTACTTCTGGTGGTTTGCTTTTGATTGTTCCTGCAGAGTATGTTTTCTTGTAGTCTTGATCCCTTGGCTAGGGTAGTGTTTATAGACCATTTAGAAGAGGATGATAGAAGCCTCATAGTTGAAAGTCACCCTGAAATATTAGTGCAGCAGGTGGAACACCAGTAGAATTCAGTGGCATGATGGTGGATGAGCACTGGAGTACAGCAATTTGTGGTAAAACCACAAGGAGGCTGATTGGCATGGCCAAACCATTGCACTTCAGTAGAGATTGTCTTCATACAGATAGATAAAAGAAAATGTTCTGGACTAGCTTTTGCTATCTGGAGCACCCAGTTAGGTATCAGTGTGCCAATAGAAAGCCTAGATTGTAGCTTTGAGCACCTTTAAGTGGTTTGGACTGGCTAGCCTAGCAAATACTAGCAGTGAAAAGGCAGCAGCATTGGGGCAGTGTCAAAGATCAACTTTGTGGTTTCCAGCAGTGTCTTCAGCCTTGCTCGGCTCTGGGGTTGCTACCCAAAGCCTGGTCCTGCTTTCAGCTGGGGGTGCTTCAGCCAGAGTAGGAGCAGAGAACCTTGTGCTGTTTTTGTGCCCTGACAAGGCTACCTGCATCAGCCCCAGTGCTTTGGGTAACTGCAGCTGTACCAGCTGTCTTGAATTACTGGTGGTCAGCTCTGGGGTTTCTTTGCGCAGAGGGGTCTTTTTGCATCCCTTGCTGCTGAGAGTGGCGAAGCTTGAAAGCCTTCACTTGCCTCTTTCCAGTTTTAAGAATTTTGTGCATTAACTGTGTCTGTCTGACAGAGAAATGAAGGTATGTGGATCCTTATGTCAACTCCAGCGTAGTGAGGAGCAGTGGGAGAAGTGGGAAGAATTCGTTGTTTCTTAATTCTTTAACAGAAGCTGAAGAATTTGAAAGCTGATGGTGTTGTTTGCTAGTTTGTTAAAAATTGAGTAGAATCTGGAGTTTCTGACAGAAGTATAAGATGAAATAGCAGACATACTGCTGAAATTATATAGCGTACCTTGAAATGGCAGTAGTTCCTGGAAATTAAACGGTTTTTCTTGGTCTTTCACAGTCGGGACATAGCATAAAACAGCAGCAGTTTTTTATAATGGCTGAAATGCAGGCAGAGAAAGCGATATTGGAAATGCATTTTTAAAATAAATAAAAAACAGTGTAAACCTTGAATAATTTATGGACAAACTAGAGTGAAACTACTATTCATAATTAAACATGGGTTTGCTATCATTTGGTTTTCCTGTATGAACAAGTGCTAGTATTTTTCACGGTGCCAGAAAACGGTTGTGTTAAAATACTAAGCTTCACAGTGTGAGTTGGAGACTGACTGTAGCAGGTAGGATGAGGCAGTAATTGGCGTTACTGCAGACAGTAATATTTTCTCTGATACAATAATTCAACCATAAAATAATTTTCTTAGGCTTTTGAATGTAGATTTTCCTAATGAAGGCAAAAGAAGGACAGATGTTTAAAAGGCAAAGCAAAAAAGCTTTGTCTTTTTCAGGAATGTAGCAAGATGATTTCTGAGGTTTCCATGTGGCTACTCCTTTGAAATTATGAAGGAGGATCTAGGGCGTGGATAGTGGGGAGGAGCTTTATTTTCCTATTCTCTTAGCTAACTTTTAAAACTTAACCCCAATAATCATGTTGCAATTCATTAGTAATTAGCATCTTTAAAGTTCCTTAGGTGTCTACCTCAAACCTGCAGAGCATACAAATAATGTTCTAGATTTGGCAGCATTACTTTAAGAATCTTTTTCTCTTGCAAAACTGGTCTGTATTGCAACTGGAGTATTTGGTTTGTTCGTGGTGTTGGTGTTACCCTGGTTGGCCAGTTCATGCAGCCCAAGTCTCAGGGAGTACAGCTGGGCAGTGTTTCCATCTGTCTGTAGTACGGGTGTTGCTAATCATTCTCCTCTTCCAGCCCTTCCCATGATTTCATTTGGCTGTACTTTTTTGCTGTTTCCTGTGTCTACAGCATGGAAATAGCTCACCAGGTTATGCAGTCTCTTTTGGAGGGAAAATTCCAATTCTTATGAAATTTGAGGCATTATAATCTACATTTCTTCAGCTCTGCCACAGAGTTGCATTTTATTTCCTTTGAGGATTAGGATCAGGAAGTTGTTTCCTGGTGTCACTGGCTGGCTGCGAGTCCTCTCAGGAGGTCAAGTCGGATAGTTTGGTACAGGATGTTCTTCTGAGTTGGATGCGTGCCTTCCTACCTTGGAGCTACCAATTACTAATGCCTGTTGGCTTGCAGTGGCCTGGCCATACTGATTACTGTCTTTATAATTTGCTGTGGGTGTTTTTGTGGAAGCTTAATTTGAACTGCAGCTTGTATACCATTGTAAACTTTTGTTTTGTTATCAAAATAGTACCTGTTCAAGTGGTTTGTGCTAATTATGACTGCTTCTTCTTGTTCTCTATAGTCTTGTAGTATTGAATTATTTGTGGTTAAAGTACTGTGCTTGTCCGTCAGAACGCTTTTTTCTGGACAAGGGATTAATTTCTTCTTACAGCACTCACTTTACTTTCAGTCCAAAAGAGTTTTTTGGGCCACATTTCATAAAATTGTTGCCACTTTTTGAAGTATGAGATAATAAAAATAGACTTATGCTCTTAAGGAAACTTTTAAATTTTTTTTGCTTTATGCAGAAGGACTTCAGATAGTTTTAAATGTATGTTTTCTGTCTCTTACCCTTTAAGAGAACCAGTACATCCATTTAAAAACTCTACTTGACAGATCTATTTCCAAGATGAGTATGCGAGAATATAGGTTTTCTTAAAATAAGCTTGCCTTCTAGGTTTTTTTAGTTGATTTATTTTCTTTCTAATATCGTTACTTGCCTTGCTATTCTTGTTTCCAAAGTTCAAACTCCTCATTGTTTCTGTCAACGCTTTTCACTTTTCAGCCTCTTTCTGCATTTGGCTGTAACTTCATGCTGCATATGCTGTCAGTGAGCAACCTCTTTCATGAAGTTTCCTTTTCCTTCTGTGCACTGATGTTTTCAGTTGTTCTGCTGAGAGAATGGGTTTGAAACAGTGTTACTTTTCCTATTGTACCCCCTTGCCAAAAAAAAAAAAAGTAATTAAGAAATGTACTAGCAAATAAACGCATGGAGAACTAAATTTTTTATGAAACATTTTTCTTTTTTTCTTTTAGTTCCCGGAATAGATGGTGGTGGGTTAGCTGATGCTAGCCTCACAGATTCCTACTTTAGCACCAGCTTCATTGGCGTTAATGGCTTTGGAAATCCCGCTGAAACAAAGTATCCCATGATGCAGGTAATAGCAATGAATTGTATAATGTTTCATTAGTTTTAACTGGCCTTCCACCAAGAAGGGTGAACTGCTCCACTGACATGTGTTGTCTTCTAGGCTATACATAGTATATACTCACTTAATTCTTGCAAATAGAAATGAAACAATATCATTGCTTTAGAATTAGTCTAGTTTTGTTGGTACTTATCTGAGCTGTTGCATTGGGCTTTGCCAAATATATTATCTGTGTTCCTAAATTTCTTTTTAGGCTTACAGTTAATTTTGATAGCTTTTTACTAAATATATAAAAATTAGATTTTGAAACATTTCAAAGACCAAAAGTCACTGAAGCAAAATGTGAACTGTCAAACCTGTGAATTACAAAGCCAAAAATTCAAAATTTGTAAACTCAGTCTCTGTTGGCATTCGGTGATGTTGAATTCACATTTAAATCTCCTGAAATGTTTTCTTGTATTTATAGTGTACTGTAGACGTTGGCATAGGAACTCCTGTGAAGTGAAATTTATTGTGTAGGTAGTAGTATGCAAAATTTACAGTAAAAGGCTGTCATGTTTTAAACCTAAATGACTATCTTTTTAATTAACACATGAAGTACTATAATAACTCCCTCAAACTGTTATGCTTTTTAAAAGCTAAAAAGAAGGTGGTCTCTCCCTGTACTCAGAGGTTTAACAAACCAGTTTCTGGTAAATGAAAGAGAGTACAAGTCCAACAGTTCGCACTGAGTCCTGACAACAACTCTCTTCTTTTATATCAAGGAAACTCTCCTTGTGAGCTTACTTTGATCTCAATTGTGGCTGTATTATGGATTGAAAAATAACTCAGCAAAAGGTGCGAATTAATTAGGTGTGTTCCCTTTTTATTAATTTTTTTTTACTGCATGTTTTCAAGAAGGCTGGATTTTTTTCATTCAACAGAATTGCAAAACTATGGAAATGTTTACTCAGTGATGCATGGTTTAAAAAGAAAAATTTTAACCTCTGATCCCAAAGTGTACTATTGAAGCTGGAATAGAACTTGGAAGATTATTGCTTTATAGTATGTACAGTTGCAAGTTTTGGTATTGCTGAGATCACATTTTATCCTTCTGTGCAAAGTCATTATGTTTTGTATCCTTGAACTATGTTCTACAGCAACACTGGTGTCTTTCTAAACACAAATTTTTAATTAGAACTGTTTCTTCTAGAGAGGCAATAAGGCATGTGTCTAACAGGAATACTCATAGGATTTTTAAATACTTTACTAATGCCTATGAGATTATGGTCAAGGCATTGTGCTTCTCTTTGACAAAAGAGGAGAAATTGATGTGCCTCTTACCAATTGGAGGCTAAGGAAAATTACTTCTGAAGAAGGATTTCATTAGTGTTGAGAGTGCTTACAGACATTAAGCTATAGTTTAAAAAGCTTTCTTATGTTGATTTTTTTTTTTCTTTGAATCCTGTAGTTTAAGTTTTTGTTTGTATAGGTAAAGCTCATAACACTGTTTGTTTTGATTGTGTGTCAGCTTCTAAATTAAGTCCGTACTGACGAAGTTTAGCCACTTGGAATAAGGTTTCCTATGTCAGCGAGCCCTTTGGAGAACAAGGCAAGGGAAAAATCTTAGTGACTTTTACTTTAAATAATATTAATGCTTTATGGTTTGGAACAGAGAATTTAAATCTGATAGGTTGCTGGTTGTGTCAAGGATATACCTTTTGCTCTGTCTATGAAAATTTGCCCATATTTTGTCACTTGATTAAACCTTTGCAAAACTGGTTTATATAGACCCACCGGAGACTTCCTAGATGTTAGATAATTTCCCAAAGATATAGTCTACATTGGCATGTTCCAGCTTGAGTACATTTTTGCATTTACAGCTCTGGCCTAATCTAGGCCTTGCCCGAACTCCGAGCAGGAATGTTGATCTGCTTCATTTCCTTTTCTTCCACTTCAGACTGAAGCAGCAGGGAAATGGATCTGTGTTTACTGAAAGAGGGAGCTGCATCTGTGTTAATTGGAGCAGAAAGGTGTATAAGAGAAAAGAGATGTGCTGTGGGCTTAGAGAAACTGACCTGAAGATAAGTGAACAAGGAACTAGAAAAGACTGAGCAGAGGGACTGGAGCTGGGACGTGACGTTAGTGGGACACTCAGATAATGGAGACTGGAATTGCACAAGTGAAATGCACAGAAATTGGGATAAAGAAACAAGTTGGTATAATGCAATGCTGGGGCAAAGTAGGGTGGAGAGAACAAATCCATGAGCCTATTTCTCTCCAAGTCCTTGAATCGAACTAAAGATAATGGAAATTTAGTGTTGTACCATTGATGAAACATCAGAAGTCTTCTGTAAAATATCTCATTAGCCTCTCAGTTTGGCTTTTGCAAATGAAAGCACCAGTTCCATCTGTGAAAACTCACAGATCTAGTCATCTATGGTGGATCTGTGCAGTTCTCAAATAGATGCAGCACTGATGCAATACAAGGAAACTTTTTCAGCTTGTTTTTTAAAAATGGGAATTGCACAAATATACAAGTAACACACTGCTAGAAAAACACTAGTAAGATACAGTTGGATGTTAAGTGTTAGGTTTAGGTTGCTCATGCAGCCTTAGGGTTATATAGTAAGTTGTATTCCTTATAACATTGTATAATTTTTTCAGTGATAAAATTTTAAGTAGGACTTATTCAGGACACAAGATGCATGGTGCATGCATAATGAACATCCACTTGGTAGTTGATTAAGTGTTAATCTTATGGTTCCATGCCATGTTAATCTTATGGTTCCTGTATGCTGTTCACATCTTTCTTTTGAAGACTGTTAGTTGGCAGTGAGCTTTCCTGTACAGGTAACTGTTATTGTATTTGACTCTGTGGAATACTTTCCTTGTGAAAGAAGAAAGTAGTCTGCATTTTATAGAGGCATGGGAATAAAAAGAATGGCAATTAAAGAAACAACCCCCCACCCCACCCTGGCCCCGGTGCTGGCAAACAAGAGTCCCCAGAGTTTTTTAAATTAACCTGTATGGATGGAAAGTGAAACACAGAGTTAATGACCACCTGTAGAAAGCTTGGTTCAAATTGCTTAACTGGCCTCAATCTAGAAAAGATAGTAATAGTCAGTCTCTTCAGTGTAATGCTCCTTTTCTTTTACCATGAGAGAATCTTTTTGCAGTCCATGCTTTATTCACTAGATACCTTCCAACATAATCATCAGGGATTCAATAGATGAGTCTTCTTGACTATACCTAATTAATCTCCAGAATGTATTTGTCATGTGCATTTTGTTGAAAAGAGTATGTGATTGTGTATAGAGGGGTTGTCACAACTCATAGATGATGGAGCCAAATTGCCTCAAGCAAAGCTATATACAAATTTTGCAGTCATCATGTTTTTGTGTGTAGTACGTAATCAGTGCTATGGTGGTATGCAAGCAGCAAAAGGAAGGAAAGTAAAAGTGGATTGTGTCATGATGAATTAGGGAGAGGATGTGTGTCTTTCATCATAAGTAATGTAGGTGACTGGTGGTCAACACTTCTGCAGAACGGATATTTCTGACTCTGAGATTTCATTTGTATTTGCTGAATAATATTTTATGAGCTCTAGAACATCTCATTAGAGTTGGATTAGTGGTAAAGATGCAGTTAATGGCAATGCCTAGTTTGCAGTGGGGAAAAAGAGTAAAAATCCTTGCTACAGTTCAGAAGAGGCAGGATTTTTGAAGTGGCCACGGTTCTAATTCTTATTTGTTTTCCTCTCTGAAAAATATCTCTTTGCCTCATCCTTCCACTCCTCCTACCTCAAAGGCCTTTGCTGTTAGCGAACCTTTCATTGCTCCCTGTTGGCCTCTTCTGTTGTTACTAACTGGTTTCCTGTTGATTAATAGTCTGCTGTCCTCATTGGTTTGCATTTTCCCGTAACAGTTTTGTTTCATGTGTCTGTCCTTGCTTGAATCTGCGTGTGCTTTCATATACTACATCAGCAGTATTGGCTTCCAGCTTATCGAAGCATGTATTTTCTGGTTTTCCCCTTCTCTAACTAGTAACGGAGCAGGCCTGTGCAACACATGGCCCACAGGCTGCATGCTGTCCCCAAAGCTGTTCTTTTTCTTTTTGGTGTAGCAGCAGCAGCCAAGAGACAGTCAGAGGTGTGGTTCAAGAAGCAGCTCATTGCTTTTGGCTTTCCCAGCAGTGAGGAGGCAGGAGTTGGCTGGCCAGGATGCCTCTGATACTTGGCCCTTTGCTCAGTCACTCTGCGTGTGCCACTTGGCTGGCTGGTGACTGTGTTCCTCTGGCATTAGGACTTTACTAACTCGAGGCATAAGCAAAGATACAGGTGGTGTGGGAAGGAGCTTTAGCAGCATGATGTTGGGATGGTAAAAGGATATGTGAATATCTGGGGGAATTTGTAGCAGGATGAGGCAGAGTAGTACCTTGATGTTAAAACATCTAATATATTAGAATTGAGCAATTTGGTTGTATGAGCGTAAAGCAGTAGAAGGTGTCTTCATGTATGTTACTTCCCAGAAATCCAGTTTTCCTTATTTTGACAGGATGAGATTTATAGCGACATGACTTCCATTGGACTGCAGGTTGTGTATAAAGTAAGAATCAAAGAATCACAACTTTTCAATTAATCACTCTAATCAAAATAAAAAAGGACATAATGGTTTTCAGTATTAAAGTTGGCAAGGCCAAGCAGTGGAGAAGAATTGGTCTTGCTTGTTTTCACCATGTTAATGTTGGTATACTAAGTGTTCTTCAAAAGCTTGAGAAGTAGAGACCATGCTCACTTCAAAGCCTTGCAGCTGAATAAACACAAAGACCTTTGTTCCCATTGCTGCATCTGCCAAGAGTTGAGTAATAAAACTCTTCTTATAGCACAGAAGCTTGTAAATGTCTTCAATTTTTAACTGTTGAGAACTGAGTGGAACTATAGGCGTGCTATTTTAAATATAAAATTATGCAGTTGTTTAAATAATGCTTTCTGAAGAAATCCAGTTGCTTCAGTTCAAACAGTTGTGAGTAGGACATGCTGTAGATGGTGCCAAATAAACTGTCAAAGACAAGTTTTGGATTGTTTAGAAAGGAAAGCAAAAGGTATCACCCTTTGTACGTCACAGAATCTGACAACTAAACAATGAATTGTTTGGTTGTGATAATCTCGTCCTCTTGCAGGATGACTTCTTCTATAGTCCAATTAACATTATTCTAAAAATTACAAAGAAATATTCTGATATATAGTTCCAGCAGAGCAGTATTAAGATGAAGAGTTTAGCTTGTGACAGACTACAAAATATTTTGAGATAACATACTTGGCACAGGAACGAACCTGAGGAAAGTGCTTATTTTCTTGGGATTAGGCCAGGGAATACGGAGACAAAGGGAACAAATGCTATCTCTTACGTATTTTGGGAAAAAGAAAGAGGTAGAGAACAAAGTAGAACTCCTCACTTAAGGTAAGTCTTGTAATATAAGCTATGTAAAATTAAATGTAATTGTGTGCAGCAAAGCTTTATTCATACTGTATCTTGATGAGAATTTTGTAAAGGATTTTGTTACTATATACTTTAGTGGAGGGAGATGAAAGCAAAGGAGCCTTGTCTTAAGTGCAGCCATAATTTTGGGTTTCATTACTGAACATTGATGGGTGGAGGCAAAGTGGTGTATGTCTTTAGAAGGTGGGACTATTTCTTGTAACACTTCTCTTCCTAGCATACTGCACCCAGGAAGTATTGGAAAGAAGGTGAATGATGTCCTGGGCTGCATTAGGTAAAGCATTGCTAACAAGTCAAGGGAGGTGATCTTTCCCCTTTGCTCACCACTGGTGAAGTCACACGTGGAGTGCCGAGCTTCTCGGTATATGAGAGACATACATGGATGTACTGGAGAGAATCAGCAAGATGATGAGGGGACTGGAGCATATCTTCTGTGAGGAAATGCTGAGAGAGGTGGGGCTGTTCAGCCTGGAGAAAGCTCAGGGAGTCTCACCCATGTACACAAGTACCTGCAGGGAGGGTGCAAAGAGGATGGAGTCAGGCTCTCTTTAGTGGTGCCCAGAGGCAATGGTCACAAACTGAAACATGGGAGGTTCCCTCTGAACATCAGGAAACACACTTTTCACTGTGTGGGTGACTGAGCACTGTCACAGGTCACCCAGGGAAGTGATGGAGTCTCTATCCTTGGAGATATTCAAAAGCTGTCTGGATGTGGTCCTGGGCAACCAGGTCTAGTTGGCTTCGTTTGAGCAGGTGAGCTGGACTAGTTGGCCCGAGGTCCCTTCCCACCTCAACCCCTCTGTGAGAAGTATCTAATCCTCAAAACTTATTAAAACAGCAACCTAATATGGAAATTATTTTTACGGTGATGCTGTTGATCTGTTGTCAGTGTTGTCTTAAAGTCTGTGAAAATCATACTTTTTTTAAAAAAGACCTTAACTTGCAGCGGTTCTGAAAAGGAAATGTTAGTATGCGATAGGCTGTCTTGCCTCTAGGTAAGACACAAAGATTCACTTTGACAAAAGTTTCATTTTTGACACGGTGCCAGTTCACACAGACTTTTCCTAAGAGGAGATGAGTTACTTTAATTCTAGTGCTTGAAGAAAGAGTAAAAACTTTTGAACAAGTATATTCCTCTCCTGTAACTTAATTGCTTGAATGTTCAGGAATTAACACAGTGTTCTGAAAAACTTTATTTCTTAGTTTTCCCATGAAATTTTAAAGAGCCTGTCTTTTGTTACTGGTGGAAGGTTCAACAGTGGAAGAACTCGAAGCTGAAGCCTCAGGTTAAATCCTTGGACAGGGATGAATGTGACAGTTTTGTTCTGCCTTAGCTTTCTTTTGAAATGTGAACAGAATCAACTTTTTAATGCCTTTAAAGGGAGAGGGGCAGGATGTATGCCAGTCAGCCTAGTTGAATTTTAACTAGTGCTTAAAGAACCTCAATAAATCATAGCAATCAGCAAGCAAAGAAAAGGAGTTTATATGGAACTGAGTTACACTGGTGTGGCCCTTGCTTATGACAAAGTTGTCTTTCTATATCAACTTATATATGGTGAAGGTCATGATGTACTTAAAGTCTGAAGCTCTCAAATGTCTGTGCTTGCCTTGCCTTGCAGGCTTAATAGGAATGAACAGTTTGTTTTCTTCTCTTGTTAATGGTTGCTCTTACCTTTCTGAAGCTTTCATCTTTTGGGCTTGAAGTTCTTCTGATTGCATTCTTCTTGAAATTGAATTTGTATGAAAAATAGTTGAACACCATTAGAAGAAATTGAGAAGTGTAATTTAAAATCAAAACTGCCTTCTGGAAAACAGAAATAACAAATAGTACATGTATTTTCTTTTCATGTTTTTTTTTCTTTTAAGACTTTTTCATCCTGACTTGGTAAAAATCAGATACAGGAATGGCCTTCATTAAGACTACATGCTTTTGGGTGTGCTAGAAATTTTAATATTAAACTGGTTTAAAAATCCTTTACTGATTACATGCAGGACTTCTATGAATAATGTTAAGGTAACAAGGTTGTAGATGTGTAATAAAAGTGAGCAAAATGATAAGTTCATGAAAGTGAGTTGAAAAGGGGAGGTTTTTAACCTCATTCAAGGTATAGCCGACAAGCAGTTAAAGCAAGAGCTGCCCGAAATCAGCGAGAGAAGCTTTGGTTCTTCAGAATCCTGATTCATGTAAAATACATTTGCACCTCGAACAGACTTAATGTAGTAAAAGCACAGTTGATGTTTGTAGGCTTTGTTTGCCCTGTGCTTTTAGAATCCTGAACAATGTATTCCATTGCAATCTGTCTTGTGCATATATATGTTTTGTTTTTAGTAATCATACCAGCACTGATTTTCATCATTGCGGTCACCTATTCACGTTGTAAGTCTGTTGAATGAATGCTTAACTCTTGTACTTGAAGAGGTAGAACACTGGTGGCATGGAAGTGCTTGGCTCCAATTTTAAGCCATGTGCTTAACCATCTTTTATACCAACCCAGATCTCAATATCATGTTTATCCCCATTCTGACTGACTGTTAAATTTTGCATTAAAAATACTATGAAAATATGAATGATATAAATAGACATTAACACTATTTTTATCCAATACAAATGGATAGAATCCAATCCTGGACAAATTTTGTGCATATCTGAAAGGTTCCTTTTGGGAGATTTCTTCCTAAACCATTTCCCCTTAGAAGGATCAGTGTGAATGTATTGAATGCCAAAAAAAAAGAAATAAAATCACATAATAGGTATAGTTTTCAAATATTTATGAAAAACTATTTAACTTCTCTCTATTGCTTAATCAGGAAGGGAATCTCTATTGCTTAATCAGGAAGGGAATATGATGGATGAATAGTTGAGCTGCTGTAATCCAGAAATAATTTCTTTTAACGTATTCTTATTTTGATGACAGTGAACAGTAGCGTGAGCATCCCTGAACTTGGGCAAGATTGTTAACTTAGTATGCATTTTCCAAAGTGTTATCTTGTTTTCTAGAAATAAGTAAACTTTGTTTTTCTAGAGGTTTCCTTTTTGTTTAAAGAAATAATTGGCGCGCACTAACCTTTTAGTGAGAGTAACGTTGTGTCAGTTCAGTGTATTTAGGAGCTTCAGACACATGGCATCAAAACAAGGAAAGAGCATATAGCAATCAGCTTTCATCATTTAGGTAATATTACACATGTAATATTACACATATTGTTCTAGGACATCTGCATGTGCTATAATTCTGCATCATATAGTACTATGTACTTGTACTGAGTGAAGAGTTGTATCAGAGAAGCGTGAATGATTGTAGACAGTTTGCTGTAGCAACAGAGCCTAGATAATGGAAATAACGCATGGGGGGAATAAAGCATTGAGGGATTGAGCATGTTGCTGAGAGGGTAACATTTGAAGATACTTGCTAAAGTACCTAAATTTTACCAAAACTTTCTTCAAGTTACTTTTCTAACAGTGCAGGCTACTTTTTTTTCTTTTTGTTACAACTTGCTTTCTGAATAAAAACTACTTCACACAATCTGTTTGTTCTTTCAGATGCAAGCATTAAAAGCTGCATCTTCTGGTGAAGTCAGTGGTAGTATGAAAACCGCAAATGTTGAGAAACTTGAATTGCAGTAGATTTACAGTTCTACCTTACTGGATAACACTCCAGCTTCTGTTGGTTCTCCTCTGTATTTATCAAATTTGCTCCAGAATATTGTTCTTTCTGGTCAAGAAATAGATTAAGTGACATTGAAGTATAACAGCTTCTTGCCCTCTGCCTGCAACGTTGAGATTGGCCATGGAAAAATCAGCATAAAGAGCAACTCCAGTGACCAGTTTTGAGTCTTAGCCTGTGTCTAGACTACTAAATTAAATGTGCCTGGAAACTTTCCTGGATGCTTAGGACCAGCTGGCACAAAATGGCCCGTTTGTGGTGGTGTACACTCACCCGGTAAAGCAGAGGCTGCATGCAAACTGTCTATTTGAAGGGATCTCAAAACTTTTCACTGCTGAATAGGACTTGGAACTTGGCCAGGAGACTCCTGGTTGATGTGGGCCAAAAGCATGTCAGGGAATATTTTAACAAATTACTGTTCATCTCTCTCAGCGATGGAGAAATGCTTCCTGACCTGACCTTGCCTTGCATTACTTTTCTTTTCTTCTTGCACCTTCTCTTGTTGAGAGGCTGGTCAAAGAAAATAATAATAAGCATGAGTAAGAAGAGACTCTTAAATGTCTCTGTTAAAGTCCAGTTTCTTCTAGAGATATGGGCTAGCAATAAAGTAGAAGAAGCAGGTGGAGCCTAAGAGGAATGTTGAGAGGGTTTCAGATATCCTGCTGGCTTACAAAAATTATGTGGTTTTGGTGAAAGGTCTCAAAAGGTTCTTTTTGTTTTTTAAAAGAATCTATCAAATGCTATACCCATTTGAGTATTTTTCATTAGAAAGTTTCAGGTTGTGATGATAGTGTGTAATAAAGGGAGGAGTTGTTTCAGAAGTACAGTGTGAAAGAATGTTTAAAGGAGATAAGCAATTGGCTTATCTAACATTTTGACAACATACAGAAAGAAAACCATAGGTTTGGTAGACCAACCCAAGTTAGAAGAAATTAATGAAGATAGTGTTTTGTTTTGGTATGCAGTAATTTTTGGGTTGCATTACTCTAGTGTGAAATGCTTTATTTTAATAAATGTTTTTGTCAGCTACAAACCACTGTCTGCTTTGAGTATTTACTACACAGAGAGTGAACACAGGTTTCATAGTCTTTCTTAAAACTTTCTAAATGTCATCCCTAATGACAGCACTTAGTGTTTTATAGCTTTATTTTAGGTGTACACTTTTGTCTTTTGTTTTTGCAGAGAATGACAAATAGCAGCAGCTCCCCTAGCCTTCTCAATGACAGTGCCAAGCAGTACGCAGGCCATGGTAAGTACTTTTAAAGTAATATGTATAAAAGTATGTTTGAGAATTTAAGAAATTTACTTTGGTAAAACTGAGACTTAAAGGAGCTTTTTTCTTCCTCTGATTTGAGATGCAGTAAAACTTTATTTTTTAACAACAGTGTATTGGTTGATTACTTGTAATCCAAACCCAAAGTCGTAAATTTTCAGGCTTCTCTTTGCTCCAGTGGGGGGGGAAACAAAAGTAAAAATCATTATTGGACTTGTTGCTTCAAGTGAAATGCTAGTTTGAATATCCACTGTAAAGCACTGATAGCTTAAATGAACACTTATGTTGCTCCGCAGTAGTATCCCTTTTTATTGTGCTTTTCAAGTAAGTTATTGTGTGGAACGAATGTACAGGTTTTTATTCTTACATTTCACAAAACCCATAAAGCCTAAATTTAATCACATAACTGATGATTTTAATAGATACTAAGTTTTGTCCTATAAGCAGTACTTTACATCTTATTTTTTTCCCCCCCCCTGGTATTGGGAACATGGTTTTCAACCAACCAAAGTGTTTCCATAGTGCGGGCCAACATACTCATTAAATTACTGTGGAGGGTGTATTGAACTTCTGTAAGGCACTTTTCGGAATAGCTTTCCAGATTCTAACAGGCATTTCAGCTATAGCTGTCAAACTAACTTCTTTAAAGAAGAGGATACTACTCCCTTATGGCAAGGACATACATTTAAAACGTATTTCTGCTCTAAAAATTGCTGTGTAAATGATGTTCTAGAAATCCATTTGCATGTCTGACCCTGCAGCTAGTCTACTTAGTAAGAAGGGTTATAATTTTTTGAGCATGGTAGTAACTACTATAAAATTAACTTGCTTGAAAGTTGAAATTTGTTGGGTTTATTTTTTTCCTCCGCCTGGTTCATTTCCAGTAGGTTTTGTGATTAATTCTACTTCCTTTGTCCCACTGAATAATTAGCTATTCAAGGCAGTGGAGGTCTCCAGTTTTAAATGCAGTCAGAGTTTGACTGTGACAGGCCAAATAGTGATGGTGATGCATGCGAAGGAGAGAAACCAGACTGACTTTTGGAAACCAGTTTAAATTCTGTTGTTTCTCAGGTCCTTTTCTTCTCCCCCCAACTCCCTAAGCTGTGCTTCACTTGTAGAATTACCCCTTTGAGAAGTATTGATTAATTGAAGAAAGTGTTTCATCAAAACCCCAATGTTTACAGCTAGCAGATATCTGCTAATTTGATGTCTCTGCCCATGGACTTTGGAGTTTTAAGTTGGATCTGTGATTGTTACTCAGTTTTTGATGCTTCAGCTCTGTAAGGGATACTTAGGGATAAAGAAAAAGCAATAAAAAGCTACTAATAGAATGTGGACTTTTGCTGCCTTTAGTTCTGATCTAAATTTATGGAGAATAGTGACAGGACAAGTAAGATTCACGTCATTATTTGTAAGACTGTGTTAACAGAAGATCACTAATTTCAGGTAACTGAAGAAGGAAGGCTTTGAAATGTTAGATGGACATCACATAATATCAACAGCAATTAAACTTACTAACTTCTGCTAGTGAGCTCCATTTCAATTGAGCAGTTACACAGAATCTAATAAATGCCGTGGTTTTTAGTTGTGTGATTGCTAAACATAGTTTTGTCAAAAGGATTTTTTTCCTTACAGAACTAAGTTAAAAACATGAAATTTCTCTTTAATATTAAAGGTATATAACATGTTGTTTTACATTCTTTTTACAGATCCACTAACTTCACCAAATTCATCCTTGTTTAATGACTTTGCTGCCCTCAGCGTGTCTCAAAGGAGGAAGGTAGGCAACAACTAAATCTTAACTAGCATGTTGTATACAAGTTGGCAGGGAAGAAGATCTGGAATAACTTGAAATGCTAAGTGAAATAAGGATGATTCTTCTAACGCTACTAGATTTATTTTACTATGTCACTGCTGATATAAATAAGATTTTACTACTTCATTTTTGCTGCACCAGATCAAACTGCTGCTGCTATTTCCAAGCACTTGTAAACTGAAGTTTATAAGGGTGCTTTGAATATGAAAATTAGGACATAGCCCATTGAATTTGAAAACAAATTATTTTTATTGTACTGAGGCACAAGACAAGCCACCTGCAAGCCTTCATGGCGACAAGTTCTGAATACAATAAGAATCATTCCCCCATTTATTTTTCCCATAGTGTGAAAGTAATTCTTACCATTTGAAATGCATTTAGTTAGAAAGACACTCTATAATATTGTTGGGAGGCTAGGGCTTGGGATTTTTTTCCCCTCCAATTTGTATTGAGAAATCTTTTTTTTGCTGAGGGCTAAACAGCTTCTTTATACACCTTTGACCCGCGCCAACACAGATTGAGGTGTTTTCCAATTAAACACTTACGGATGCAGTGGCTGGAATAAGAGACAGAAGTTTGGTTACACAGGAGTTCCCTTTCATTTTTGTGAACTGTGGCTTATCAAAAAAGACATTATCTTGTCCCAACCAGTTACCAAATTTTACTTTCACTGATGACTTTCATGTTTTACTACTTTTCTTATTAGCCCCATGATCCTGAACTTTCCTGTAGTGCTTAATGCATTGTCTTGAAAGCACACTACATCAGCGAGCTTGTGACTCTTCACAGAGCTTCATTTCTGTGTAGGCAATTGGGAGTTCTGTGTTGTTCCTGCAGGTGAAGATTGAGCTTAAAGATAATTACTATAGTTGCCCCATCAGACTAATGTTCCTTGAAATGAAATGCTGTTGTAGACTGTTAACTTCTGAATATTATGATGTATCCGAACTACATGGAATCTCTGAATTGCCCTTTTCCTTAATGCCAGAATAGTTCACTGGAAAGTTGGATATAAACAACTATAAATGTTTTGTGTATCCACTCACTGAGGATAGTAAGAATGAAAATAAGCATGCATTCCTTTTTTCCTTTTTGACATTCACACACACACACATATATATATTTGTATGCATGTGCATGTGTGTGTGCTTATGTATATAAACCACATGCACCAAGGAAAATGAACTATCATACAGAAGTATTTCCAGAGTGACCACTGCCTCTAATACTAAAAATTACTTCAAAATAAATTAAACAGTACAAACTGGAAACAAACCAATTAATGTTTGAGTGTAAAGCTCAAACAAGTCAAAGCTCCAATACTAATGTAGAGTCTTTTCTGGCTTGGTCCCCTTTTTCTCCCCAAGAAAAAAATCAGCAAATTAAGCTACTTCCTGCTAAAATAGTATCAAGAGAAAGATTTATCTGAGAGACTGATTGACTTGGATTTTTTCCAATTAATATTTCAGACATAACTGGCATTAATTGAAAGAGGTGTGTGTTTTGCTTTGCATATTAATAATTTACCATTTATTTTGACTGCTATTTTGTAACGTATGTTTGTATAAAAGGTTTTTAAATAATACTAGTAATGGGGAAGTTTTCATGTAATATTACTTGAGCTGCCTAAAATCTAGGCATCCAGGCTCCCTCTATAGTCAGTAGAGAGAGATGAGCGGCTTAAAGGAACATTCAGCTCACAGTGAGAAAAGTATTTTGGAAAAGACTAGATGTCAGTGACTGTTCTAAGTGGATAAAAATTGATGGCTAAAGTTACGAGAAAGTAATCACACTTCTGTGACTGACTTTTACTACTAGACAATACATTGCAAACGGTAGTGGATGTAGTATCTTACTATTCTTAGTATTTTTTGCGTACAATATTTAAATTGTATTAAGGGATTTCCTCAAAAATACAAAATGCTTGAGTGCCAGGTATTGAAAAACTTGTGTGATTTCCTACCACCCTAGTAACTGGGGTTTATTTAGAGCTTGAGCAATGTGATTTATCAGGCCAATGCTCGATGCCTGCATAGATACAACACAGGTAGCACTCTAGAAGTGCATGCTTCTGTTCATTGACTCTAAAGGGAGCCTTGGTGACAAGCTCAAATGTAGGTCTTTACAATATCTGCTATTTGAAAAAAAATTTCAGTTTTCTTGCTAAGAGCCCAGGGCTAAGGTTTTGTTTGTTCTGAACTAGCTGGCAAAACCAGCATTTCCTTCGTTTATCACTGACTTGGAGGACAGATATAATACAGTCTTGGTAAGTGAATAAAGAGCAATCACTTTCCTTTACAAATTAAAATTATGATATTTTTAAATATTTAGAACTATTAAGTTACTTGCAACTATGTAAAAACTGCATGTTTGTATTGTGTAAAACCATTAATAGTTTCTGTAAAAGTGTGTAATATGTAGCTGTATCAAGCAAGGAAGTTAAGTTTATTCATCTTTATTGTCTGTGGATATTGCTGATGATGTTATCCTGGCAGCCCTTTAACAATGGGCAAGCCATATGGATGTAAATATTTGATATCAATAAAATATTAAAGATAAGGCTTGATGATTGTAATTCTGAATATCCTTGCTTTTTAATTAGACAGCATTTTGAAACTAGTTAGTGTGACTAGGCTATTTAAGTTGCTTATGATTATTTTGATGTTTAAAGACATTCTACTTTTTGTTTTAAAAGTAAACGTAGTCCTTGTATTTTTATGAACATTCTCGAGGTTATTTTTTCTGTTTAGAAATTATTAAACTGCATTTCAATTTTAGATTTCAGGAAAGCTAAGATTACTATTTAAAGACATTTTTATAGGATACTTAAAATGAAATCAAAGGAGCTAAGTATTTCTGTAGATGGAGCCTTGGTGGAGGTTCTGTCAACTGTAAAACCTTCTGGATTTACTGTCCGGTTGTTGTAACTCCACATGCAGTAAGACAAGCAACCTTAAAGTGAATTTCCTATAAGAGATTTTCAGGTAAGTATTAATCTACAATGCACAAATAGGATTTGTGAAGCATGGAACAAAAGCTAGAGTTAGTAATAGACTAACCCTCTTTCCTGAGAATAATGATGTCACACTTACTTCATTTCTTCTTCAAATATGTGTTATGTTTGTTAAAAATAGGGTGGCATTCTGAACTGGAACTTCTTTGGTGTTTTTTCCTAAATTGGCTTTAGCCATTATCTAGAAAAGTGTTCTTCTCTAAACCCTGAAATGATCTGGCTGGAAAACTCCTTGTGTTCATTGTGGTGGTTCTGGTAAACAGTTCGTAAAAACACATGCAATATAACTAATCAGAATCTGTTGCCAAGGGAATGATAGTTTAATGCACTAAAAAGAAAATATATGATGAAACTTTTGTTTAAATTTGTTCTGAGACTGTTGCCACCAATCCAGGCTAAAGGGTCCCCCTACTTGTCACTGGTCAGCCTTACAGGATAGTGAATAGCATTGCTTTTACATTTTGTTTTTTCATACCTTCAATCCTCATGAAAAATGAACTCTTCTGAAAAGTTCTTAACATTGGTTTATTTCAGTTTCATTTTTCAATTGTTCGGCCATACCTAGAGGAGGGCCATTAAGGTGAGAACCACTGTTAATCCACAGGCTTCAAGGGATGAACCAATTGCTATAGTGAACAACTCTCAATACAATTTTAATGCTGTTTCGTATGTACTTCGAAGAAATCTTTTTTTTTTTTTTTTTTTTAGAACACCTTCCATTGGGTTTAGGTGAGTAAAAGCCAGGACGAGAAGACTCTAAATTAGAATGGAAAGTATAGGAGAAATTATTTGGGCTGAAGTTAACCCAGAACAGGGTGCTGCTGTTTAGTGCTCGCTATGGAGATCTACAGCAAATGAGAGGGGATAGCAGCCTTTAATTCATGTATGTGGATCAGCAGCAATAAATATGCAGAGAAAATGATATTGAAACAAAAGACTGCCTATAAGCCTACTCTGTGTAAATGCAATCTTTTTAATGAGTACAAGGAGAGTTTCCCCTCTCATTCTAAAAGAAAACAATAATGCTAACTTTTGGTCCTATGGAAGCCAAATTTTTAAGACCTAAATCATTGCTAGTTAATTTGTGAGTGTCCTGTCATCTATCTAGTTTTGTTACCTATTAGGAAGTTGTATTTCTCTCCAGTTTCCTGTCTCCAGCTCTGTCTTGACACCTTTGCCTGATCTTTATATTGCTCATGGTGTTCATCGAAAAGCCACGTGTGCTGGCTTTGGTTTTGCTGTATTTACCTTTAATGAAAATGTACTGAGACAGTTGTTTTGTGTTTCACAGCCTCCTGAATACCATCTCAGAAGCATGAATTTATGTTCTGAGAAGTTGAGAGGTCATTTCCAAACAGCACATCATGTTGCTGTGTTGTAAACTGCAGAATTATGGCTGCACAGAATTTATAATGTACCTGGGCTAAATTTATATTTCAAACCTGAAATTTTCCTTCTGGGATTATACAACCCTATTCCAATAATAAAATACTACAGTTTATAAGTGCTGCAGAAAAAAAAGTTGTTGCAGAAATATAGAAAGACAAACTGGAGAAATACTACCTACAAACATGTATTAGTTGATGTTTGCCTCAGTCTAAAGTGTCTTTTAAGGGTATGATATCACCTAACCTGTTTTGCATTTTTCTTTGGAATAGTTTGTTATTGGAGTTGTTCCTTGGTTGTGTGCTTTTCTGTCATAGTAATTACTACATAGTATGTTATTTTTCATTTTTAAATACGAGATGAGAGAATATGTTACTTGCATTCATTTCTGTGTATGGGCTAGTGATCATTGTGTTATGTAAGAAATCAAATAATCAAAACGTTTTCTTTTAGAAATATGTAACGTTTTTACATTGAGGAGTCGTCATATTTTTGTTGCTTCATCCTATTGTGTATTTGAAGGAAAAGAGAGGACTAAGATGACTGCGTCGTGCAGTTTTGGTTTTGTATCTAAGCAGGTCAGATATGCGTTATGACCTATAGACATTTACAACTCAAATAACAGAATCACCTAGGTTGGAAGGGACCTTTTAAGATCATCTAGTCCAACCAATGAAAGAAAAAAACCAAAAAAAAACCCCAAAACAAAGCACACCACACCCAACACTAATCCATATCCCCGAGCACCATGTCAACTTGTCTCTTGAATACCTCCAGGGATGGTGCCTCAACCA
>JAOXNO010000001.1:188215480-188329576 GCA_028565335.1 Limnodromus scolopaceus | reverse complement strand
TCACCAGTGCCAAGTACAGGGGGACGATCACCTCTCGGGTCCTACTCACCACACTGTTCTTGATACAGGCCAGGATGTTGTTGGCCTTTTTGGCCACCTGGGCACACTGCTGGCTCATGTTCAGCCGACAGTCGACCAACACCCCCAGGTCCCTTTCTGCCAAATGCTACCCTCACTCTCCCTGTTTTTCAAGTGTAAGTTTTCAGTTAGCCACCTAGACTTTGTGAAGTGCAGCTTACAAGCTGAAACGGTTAACTACAAATGTAACTTTAATGTGCAAGATGCTTTTGTCTTTACAAGCTTTATTTGATTCTTTCCATGTGAAAGTGTATGTAGTCTTTAAGAGTGATTTGCAGTAAAATAAGTTTAAAAAAATCTTTAAATTGTGCACATGTTTGAAAACACTATATAAATACTTAAAGCAGCTGGAAAATGTACCATTTTTGAGAAATCATATGCTTAGCAAATACCAATGTAAAAGTTGCATCGGTCTCTAGTCCTCTTTTACCTATATTTTTTGTTCTTAACTGTGAATAATTTTTTCCACTGTTTTTAAAAGTAATATAAAAACTTCTGGCCTATTAGAAAGGAGATCTTTAAAGATTAAAAAAACTTGTGGTTTCCTCACTGTGTGCTCCTTTACCAATGGAGGTTTTTGAAAGCACATCTTGGGGTGTTGGTACTCTGGCAAGTCTTCACTACACAGAACTATTTGCTCTAGTTATGGTGGAAATAGCCTGCTTTCCCACCAACTTACTTCAATTCAGCGGGTGGTATTATTTTTTTAGTAGAGAACTTTGTCAGTATAACTACATCCATGCTAGTTTTTAGCTGTTGTGGTAATTCATACCTCATCCAAGCTAGCTAGGCTGCAAAATTGGTGAGAAAAGATATGATATTCCCCCTCAGCCTTCTCTTCTCCAGACTAAAAAGACCCAAGTCCCTCAGCCTTTTCTTGTAAGAGAGAAGTTCTAGTCCCCTAATCCTCTTTGTAGCCCTTTGCTGTACCCTCTCCAGCATTGTCTCTATATGATACTTTTCAACTAGTGAAAGTTTTATCCCTGGCCAAACCCAGGGTTTTATGAACAATTTAAAAAAAGGGTTCCAGATGGAAGGGGGGACTAGTTTGTAAGGGCATGTAATCTCAATGTATAACATGATAAACTTTAAAATTATAAACATATGAACATTATAAATGTTAGCATACTCTTCCTTTTTTCAGAAAAAAAGAAAAAAGCCACCACCCAACAACAAACACCAGCCAATCAAACATGCACTTAATTATGTTTTAACCTATTGACCAGGCTCGTATTCCATTTTTTGTGGATATTAAAGTGAAAAAATTGACTCCAATCTTCAGAAACTGAGATACAGAAAACAAGTATCATCTGTCTCTCTGCCAGTGAGAGGTTGTAATGAAAGAGGGAGAGAGTATGTTGGTTAGCAAGAAACCCAAAGCATGTGGAGAGGTTTGTAGCTCTATTGGCCACAAAGCTTAAAAAGTATTAACAAGACAGCTTCTCTTTTTCATGTTACCAGCTTGCAAATATGTTAGGATACTCCTGGCAGCTATACCTAGCATTCAGGTGTTGTAACACCTTGTACAACTTATTACTAAATCCAGTTACACAGTTGTATTCACAATTATGATGCTTCTTAGCTGATTGTGCCTGTGTAGGGATTCTGCCCTGACTATTGTAGTTTTCCTCAGTAACATATTGAAGTTTTTATCCATAGCTGGGTGTTTCAAGTACTGTCTTATTGCAGCTTATTGGTTATGACTGTTGGGTGAAAACAGCAATGATGATACCAATGCCTTGTAGTTAGCTTTTAGAATACAACAAAAGTTGCTTCTTTTTCAGTAAACCAGCACCATAGCTGAGTGGTTAACCTCTTTTTCTGATGGTCTCTTTGCCTCTAACTCCTGTTAAAAGAAATGAAGTCTTACAATACAAGACAACATTGAAATTTAAAATTGCATATATTGCTTAATTTTGTTACAAGTAGGGCAGGGAAAATATGTACCTGATCTTTCCTGTCTGACAGTGTAATATTTATTTTTATCTGTCCATACATGCAGATACAGTCAACACACTGTATAACAGATGAGCCATAGCTAATGCTACTGTGATAGCTTTTAGCTATGGTAATTTAAGGTCATGCTGCTTAATTTAGCCTGTGATGGGGAAAGGCTTAAGATGACTTACATTTGCCTCAGTAGTATATGCACATAGACAGCATTACCGTAGCTCAAATTTTTCACAATACTTGAAAACACAGTATCCTGCTCATGTGTTTGTACACCAAACTTAATTGTGCATTTTTTGGTACAGAAAATGTCACACAAATCTAAAATTCAAAACCTGCTGGAATAAGTGCATTTTAAGGAACAGAAATATAATTTGGATCACGAGTGATCCTGACAAAATCCAATTGCAGATCTTCAGTGGAGGAAAACTTTGGAATTATGTAGTTTGATTTGCCATCTTATCCAGACTTAAATATGACATGCAAGTTATTAGACAGGAGGAGTCTTTACAGTTTGAATCTACATAAACTTTTTCTTATTTAGACTTATCTCTTTCGGATAGTCTCATAACATCTTACACCAGTGGCATGTCCAACCCCGAATTGGAAAGAGGAAGTGTGACATTGCCCGCTATCTGTGAAACAGGAGGAACCAGGGGCAAAGACACTGCTACAGCAAATAGTAGGAAGAAAATAGACTTGCTAAACGCGTTCTCAAACTTTTTGTTGAATGAATGGGAAGCAAGTAATTAAGCTGACTTGAGGAATATTTTCTAGCGTGGGCTAATTAAGTTATTCACCTGTAGTAGTGTTCTGATGTGAAGATGCTACTTGGGAAGACGTTCTTGTTTTAGAGGATTTTAGAGGACTTAGTTGAAGTGTAATGTTTCTCATACTTTGGGGGTTAGCTTTCCTAATATAATACCTTACCTCTAATCATGCCATCCAATAGCTTCCTATCATTAATTGCTGGCTGCATCTTGGTTCTACAGGGCAAGGGTTATAATTATTAGCTGTGGTTGAAAATGCTTACCCTTGTCACCCTGGGGAGCCAGGCTGTTGCTAGCAATTAAAGGTAGTTAGCTGCTCCCTACCTCATGTAAACATTTGCAGCCAGTAATTACTGTTGCATCTCACTTCTTTGCCCAGGAGGAACCAAACTCTTCCAGTAATGCTTTGTAATAATTTGGTTTTGTTGTTTTTTTTTCTTAGATTTCATTTTAATTATTTTAGTTTAACCATATTTTTCCATTTAAAAATAATTGTGATGTTTTTGACCTTTCACAACTCATTTGGAACTCATAAACATATTGGGAGTTGCAACCTAGCTTGAGAAATACTTGCTAAACGATTATGAAGTATTTAAATGCTTTAGCCACCTCCCCCAAAAAAAGAAGGCTCAGTATGTTGAACTATCCTTTCATCTGTATGGCTGAACAGGTTTTTTTACCTTGCAGAAAGACTTAAAGGCGGGCAAAAATTCAATTACTTTTGTAATCATCCAAGAGAAATTGTCCCCAAGCCAAGTAGTTGGGTTTCTTTGTCCAGATTGTCATGCCTTTGTGTTTTAGGTAGATATATTAGTGTTGTGCAGAAATGATCAGTGGTTGATGAGTTCTTGCTTGTTTCAATATGTACTATTCTATCTCTGTTGCTTTATTTGCTGCTCTAGGTAGAGCACAGGGACGTAGCAAAGTTGATAGGCTTATTCAAATGGCTCAGTCTACTTGATCTTTCCTTTCTCCTCTTGGCAGACACTTTTTTCTGTGTTTTCTGGTCTCCTGTAAACTCAGATCAGATTTCTGAATCAGATGCCATTTTTCTAATTGAAAACAGGTGTAATTTAGAATTATTTTGATGCAAATAGACTAAAAATTGATTTCCAAATGTTAATATTATATGTCCTGTCTTCTAATGTCTGTCTGAACAATTAAATCCTGGCCTAGTAATCCCCTGATGAAGTTTTATAGTAGATAATGAAAATAAGATTTTAATTTAGTCTCATCCTCTTTTTAGTTTAATTTTTTCATACCAGTAGGCCCAGAACTACTGGTATATGAACTAACGTTGTCCCTATATTGCTTTATGGCGTAGAATTGGCCAGTCTTTGCCTCCCCTGGCCCCCCCAGCACGGTCCTTCATAAAGCTTAAAATACAGTTTCATTCTCTTGTCTGGAATCTGAATCTCATTGTAACTGAAATAATCTCCCTCCATGTTGGCTCAATTCCTTTTTTGTTTTGGTTCTCCTTTTTCAAAATATTTATAGGTCACCTTTTATTATGGAGGATTAAAAATACTCTTTATGAATAGGAATGTGTTTGGACACTGGGTTGTAACCCAGTAGTCTGAGGCAGACTGGGCCCCTGCACTTGATACAACATGGAGAAAGACTGGGAAACTGCCAGGGAAACAGTTACTCTTCATTACGTTATTATTTCCAATGGCCAGACTAAGAAAAACAGATACCGGCCTTCAAACCCTGCCCTGAAGTCCAACATTATCTGTATGTCTGACTTCTCAGACCTTACAGCTTTGTAGTTTATGATATTAATAGTACTTCTGAATTACTAAGATGGTAAGTTGCCGAATAGTTAAGTAATTCTCCCAATAAACAACCAATATTTGGATTTACCGTGATCAAGTTTGCATTTTAACTATAGGAGGACTTTGTGCTACCCGTCACAGAGTTTACCAAATTTCTAATTGGTATGGCAAAATTAGGTCTTATTTATTGTTATTATAGTTGATTAACTTGATCTTCATGGGGTTTATTGCCTTTGTCTTTCATAGTCAGTGTTGGTATCCTTGGGGGCTTTTTGTTGTTTTGTTTGGGTTTTTTTTTTTTTGCAAATGAAGTGCTAGTGACTACTTGGTTTTAATTCTTTCCAAAGCTTTCAGCCTAAAAATTTTCAGGGAAGTAGAAGAGGGAATCTGTTGAGGTTTTGCTTTTGCAGCCATTTATGGCGGTTTTGTCCTGTGTCTTACAAATTGCTTGTGAGTGAGTGGGGAATCTTCTCCAATTAGAATCCTCACCTTGTTTCCTGAGGAACAATTTTTAAAATGCATAGCAAGGTACACATTGCTAAGATTTCTAAGATGCCAGATGAAATAGGTACCTGAATAAAGGTAAGTTAAGCTTTGATTACTTAAAAAGTGGTCTATATCCAGATGGTCATAGCTGCATTTTCACTTTAAAAAAACAACAAAACCAACACCAAACCTACAACAATAGAAAAATAGACTAACCCCTGCAAATTGGTCCAATAGTTGATATAATCAACATAAATGGTCCTGGTCTAAATATGCACAGATACTGAAATATTTATTTTGGTGGTATTTACTGTCTAGGTAGCACACATAAGTTTGAAAGCACAGAGGAATCTGGAGAACTTCTGTACTTTACCTGTTTGAAAGTCTTTAACAGTTTTTGTTTTTTTTACAGTGTGCTTTTTAAATTTAATGTTAATATCATGCTTTATAGATAGTTTCATTTATAGAGATCATTGCCAATGTAATAGAAATGTCACTCCTACTGAGGTGCAAGTTCCTCCTGCATGTTCGCTTCTTCAAGCATGTTTTATTTTGTCAAGTTTAAGTTGGTTTCCCATGCATTTATAGCACTAATTCTTGTCTGTTTTCACTTAAGACAGTAGCTGAAGTCAGTCTTTTGAATATTAATGTGAGCAGAAATGTTTTTCTCATTGAGTTCTGCTGCAATTGGCTACTCAGTTCTACGTGATTTTTAAAAGCAAGTCTTCAGAAGATTTGTCTTGGCAAATTTGTATTTAAAAAGAAGCATACAAAAGCCAATGTTAATTTCTTGTTTGATAGAAATCCCAAGGGAAGTGTTGATTATTATGGTGTGATTGAAGGTATCTATTTGAGAAATATGGCTTTTTAAAAAAAATTA
The DNA here is from genome assembly GCA_028565335.1 of Limnodromus scolopaceus. Classification (NCBI taxonomy): domain Eukaryota; kingdom Metazoa; phylum Chordata; class Aves; order Charadriiformes; family Scolopacidae; genus Limnodromus; species Limnodromus scolopaceus. The sequence continues at coordinate 188,323,637 of JAOXNO010000001.1, read as the reverse complement.
ATTTATCAATTTTACAGAATTCCCCAATTTATACGCATATTTCAGTGGCTGACTTGTGATGGACAGTTTTGCTTGCAAATAATTAGTGGTGCCTGAAGTTTAGTTGTTGTTGTTTTGTTTTTTTTTTTAAATATTGTTTGTTATAACCAAATAGTCAGGATTGAAAGGAAACAGTCTCAGATAAATTTTACTTGCAAATTGTTTCCTATTCCACCAATCCAGAAATTATATCACAATGTAATACCTATTTTAGTGTAGCTTTAGATGAGGGTTGTTAGGAGTGGCCTGGTTTCTCTCCTTCTTTTTCGTAGCCCAGGAAGTATCGACTGGGGATGCTGGATGAGAGGATAGTTCCGGTGGGATCAAAAGCAAGAAAATCAAAGAACCCTATCGGCTGTCTGGCTGACAGGTGTAAAACAGGAGTACCCATCAATATGGTTTGGTGGAACAGAGTCACAGAAAACAATTTACAGGTAAAATTATTTTTTACTAGTCACTTTTTCAGTATTTTGGATGCTTTATTTTAAATTTTGGAAAATGTTAGAAGCAGTTACTCCAAATATGAGTTGAGATCAGATCAAATATTTATTTCACAAAGTAGGCATGGTGGCCCTCCAGGAGGGTGACTCGGAGATGTTTTGTTCTCTTACCCACCACTTAGCTATGTACTTTGCTTGATTATGTTACAACCTGTGGAGGAGGAGTAAAAGTAATCATTAAATGTATTCTAAAAGCAAAAAACCACAACCTTTTATTTTCATTTTCATGTGAGGAAGGTTTCTACTGGTAAAATTAGTCATTTTCGTTAAAATGATTGACACGTAATGCAAATTCCCTTAGTACAGAATTTGAGGATGTAACCACCATGATCAGAAAATGTAAATTCTTAAATTTTATGTTGGGATAATTTATATTTCTCAACTTGTTTGTTAAACTTTATTGTTATTTTATTTTATTCCTGAATTTTCTTCAGCTCCTTAACAGAGGAGAGATACAGCTGGATTCAAGCATCTCTGTACAGAAGTAACAGGTTATCCTCGGGATGATAATGAAGGATAATTCTAGTCTGGGAGGAATCTGCTCGATGTTCCTTAAATGGGGCTTAGACAGAAATTATTACAGTAGTCATAACTACAACACTGCTGCTGTTACTGTTTTGTACTTGTCTAGTGCTTTTGATTCTTCAGAGATCATTACTTTAGACATTCTGTGAGGGTTATGTTATTTTTGATGTCTTCTAAGGGAATGAAATGGATAAATTGATAATAGGCCTATAACGAGAATTTGTAGCATCTTAAGAGCTTCTTTCAATTCACTTAATTTCTGCCATGTAAGGGCCAACATGAAGCTTGTACAAGAGCCTTTCCATACACGTTTGACATCTTGTTACTGAAACTGGGAGTCACAGGCAGCGTGATGTGGGCAAGCCAATGCTACGTTGTGTAGGGACATTTGTGCTTAAGTCTGTCTTGGCCCTTTTGCTGCAGGGGAAGCAGCAAAGCCACTGGGGTGGTAAAGACAGAGCATAAAGGAAACATTGGTAAAAGGACCAGGCATGGTTGCAGACGAGTGGTTGGAGTGCAAACCTTAATTAAACCTTAATTAATAGACAGTTGCTTTGAGAAGAGAGAAACAGAAAATTGGTTTTCAAATTTCATGTTAATGTTAAAGGGCAGGAAAGCCCTGCTTGTACTCATGTCCTCCATTGTTTCTCTGCTCTTCTGCGTCGCGGCAAGGTTTGTCGTTGATCTAATCCACTTAAAGTAGAGCAAAAAACCCTTAATGTGTCTGGAGGCTGGAGAGCTAGCAGTCTGAGACTGGAGCTTCTGTCCAGGAGCAATTGTCTTTTCAGTACCTACGCCCTCCAAAGTTGTGTTGAAAGTGTGGCAATGAGAAGCTCAAGGTCCCCTCAAGGTTAGCGGCAATAGCTTGAGATTGACTGCAGAGCACGTGGCTTTTGAAGGGTGCAATTCCAAGCTCTTTTATTGTGCCAGAATCCCAGCTACATAATTGACTTAAACTGTGTACAGCATAAGATTTTCTACTACATGATGCAATTCCATAGCTTCCCAAGGAGACATGGGACTTCAGAAAAGCATGTATATGCATATCTGGTGGAAATAAGAACAGAAGAATATTCCAGCCACGGGAAATAGGAGAAAGGGGAGGGATTGCGGAGAACAGTTGAGTCTGGCAAGAGTGAATGGGGAAAGATGTAAAAACAGGCTGCAGAGGAGATTATGAGGATATGTAAAGGTCTACATAGATGAGAAACTGAATTTTATCTTGATGTTTTTATTCTGATCATTTTAAATCTTTGTATTCTAATGTGAACGTTTTCTAAGAACTAAAACAAAGCTCAAACTGCTAAAACCTGGAAATTTTAATCATAAAAGCACAAAAAATGGCTGGAGAAGTTTGGTACATGAAACTACTTAAAAATGGGTAGTTTCATGCTGACATTTCAAATTGACCTTGTTTTTCTAGTTCAGCATCTATGTAATCCACAGGTAGCAAACCTGTTTAGAGATATTTACATGTGTAAATATAGATTATACAAACTAAATTTTGGCTGATGGTGAGCGCTAAGCAATAAGTAGAAAGGTTACATTTTGATGGAGGCATGTCTGTTTGAGGGGATCTTTTTTTCATTTATGTTTGAAGATGAGAAAGTAAAATTACCTCTCAAAATTGCTGAGAGCCTGCAACGCTGTGCAGGTGTTGAAGCTTATGTATCTGAGGGAGTAAGGGGTCAATGGTTTTAAACTGAAAGAGGGGAGATTTAGGTTAGATACCAGGAAGAAATTCTTTAATGTGAGCATGGTGAGGCACTGGAACAGGTTGCTCAGAGAAGCTGTGGATGCCTCATCCCTGGAAGTGTTCAAGACCAGCTTGGATGGGGCTTTGAACAACCTGCTCTAGTGGGAGGTGTCCCTGCCCATGGCAGGGGGGTTGGAACTCGATGAACTTTAAGGTGTCTTCCAACCCAAATCATCCTATGATTCTGTTTGAATCTCCAGTCTTCCAAACATATGGTATAAGATGTGAGAATACACTATTTCATGGTGCAATATTTAGAAATATTTGTCCAAAAGTGGCTGTTTTAAGAAGCCAAGTAGTTTACAACATGCATTGTAAAACAGTATAAATATTTCTCATGCATGGCTGTGAATTTATAGTCCAGATCTGTTTACTTTAACTGCCATGTTACACTTATGTGATTAGAAGTGGCGTCCACAGAGAGAATTGTGTTCTGGGTTGTGCATTAAAAAAGAAACAAACCAAAACTTTGTTCTTCAGTAACATGTCCCACCTTATGTTAGGAGATATCCCGAGCTACTACACCACTGAGTGATACATATTATAATGGTGATTCTGCTTAAAATAATAGGGGTGCATTTTTTGTTCTATAGATCAGCTCTTAAGCACCATGAATAACTGATCTTTATTTTCTCTTGAACAACAACAACAAAAAAATATTAAATGATTTCTTCAAATATTTTGCAACAAGGACATGGACTTTCCAAACTTTATAGTTTTTACAGTCCTTAGAAGTATTTTGATAGAGAAATGTGAAAATATTCTGAGGCTTTAAAAGTTTACTTTTTAATGAGATCTACTTGCTAAAATGTAACAAACTTTGCTAGTAGTTTTATTTGTCTGAGCCTGTGTTCTGGTTTAAAAGAGAAGTCTTTAGCCAACAAATATTCCCCATTAATTATGGGTATTAGTGAAATTGTGCCTATTTCTTCTAAAGGAACAGTAGAGCAATACGGCTAATAATGTTGTATGGGTGATGTGATGACTTGTCATGGTAATTGCAATAAGGAAGCATGTTGCGTGAATTCAATAGGAGGAGGGAAGAGACTTGCTTTGAAGCCCTTAGTGACCTCCAGTGTCTGCTGGGCTGCTCCAGCATCACAGAATGTGTCCTTCCCTGATGTCATAGTTAACAAGGAATCCTGGAAGCAGAGGGATTGCAGTGAATGCTCTCTACATAAAGTGAAGCTCCTCGTATGGCACATCTGTCCATTTAAAAACAACAACAAAGAAATCCCCAAAACAGCAAAAAAGTAACCACACACAAAAAACAAGCAACACTTCTGCGTATTTTTGGATTCCTGAGAGATATTCTGAAGACTATGCCAAAAATAGACTGGTAGAGGACTGCCCCCTTTATAGCATGGGTATAGTTCAGTGGTGGTTTTCTGCAACCATTACAAGATTATGCAATTTGGGATGTCAGAACAGATCAGCATGAATTTGGAGGTGAAGGAGAACATAAAAATTGAACAAAAAGGCTTGTATCCCGTTTTTAGCATGGTAAGTACATTAGCACATTCTTCCAAAATGAAATGAAAATGGCCTATTTTCTGCTTTAGGTCGCTGGCTTTGGTAGATGTGGGACCAGGACTGACCTAATGCAGTAGTGTTGCAGCCGCCAAAGCAAGAGGTGGTGGCTCTGCCTCTGCTGTGCAGCTTTGTGTTGTAAGATGCTGAACTGAAAATGTGAGGGAGAAGGGTGGTTTCCAGTAATCCTGAGGGATCCCTGCATGACCTTCCAAAGGCTCCATAACTTGTGGGTCCCCATGTTACCATATCCTTCAGTACTCCGTAGCACTTTGAGGAGTCATTTATAAGTGAATGCAGCTCATTCACTTAAGAATGAACGTGTGGGGCCTTAGGAGTGTATCACTGAGGAGCATAGAGAGGAAAAAAGCAAATGTATTGAAATCAACAGTTGATGAAATAGGACTGACTTCTGGACTATGGAAATCTGTTGATAGGTGCAACTCCTCAATGTACAGTAATGCTGCATGCGGCTGTGTGGTCCTCCCAGTGATGGTCTTCAGCTGAGATCCTTGGCTTGCTCTTTACTTTCATCTGCACCTTGCTTTAAGGAGCCTTGAATGGTTTTTCAGTGATACTCACAAAATGTTTGTTTCTTCCACTCCAAGCTATATTTTAATTATATTTTCTTTTATATCTTTAGAAACATAAAAATCATCAGACAGGTAAACTGTGCTGGTGACACAAATGAGATATTTTATAGTTCTCCCTCCTTTTTTTTTTTCTTGTGGCTCCATCCTTAGTAATTGCATCATGACTAAATTCAGCCTTCGTTTGCACTGTATTTGTATGTGTTTTGTTTATATTCTCTGATGTACGGAAGTATAGAAATAGTTTTTATATGTGGAGGTGGGTGGACTCAGTTTTATGGTCTGTCTTTGGAAGTTTCTTTGCAAAACTGACTGAAAAGAGGGTCTTGTCTCTTTGAGAGAGCACAGAGATAAAGAGTCTGAAAAGAGGGTATTTTGGTGAAGTTTCCTCATGGAATCATTCTGGTAAGAATTAATGATGCCGATATTAATTCAGTTAGTGCCTAGGGAAGTTGCTTTCCTGCTTTAGTTTGACAGTATTTTTATGAATATCCTTGAAGAAGGGGAATGAGATTTAAACTGGTGAGGTTGAGAGGAAAAAGGAATGGTAGTAATGTTAGCAAATGCATGAGTTGGAAGCTACTTTAAGTGGGTTTCTAGAAAAATCTAGGATAGCTGACAAAGCTGTACTTTCTGTTTAATGCCGTTTGTTGAAAACGTATTAATTAACATTTTGAGAGGTTTTTTTACCTGCCTTTTTATAGGACACTTGCATTTGAAAATATAGTCTTCAATTCATTGCGTAGCACAGAGAGTGCTATGTGTTTCTTGTTTGGGCTTTAGAAAGTGCATTAGCTGCTTTTGGTTTTAACATCACAATATTGCATAATTCATTACATGCCCTCTAAGTATTTCTTGCATCTCCATTCTTTTCATTACTTCCCATGTTTAATAAAAGCCTTCAATTTCCTTTTTTCTCTACCTTTTTTACCAATCCTGATTTACTCAGATTTAAAATTTTAACCTTGGCCTAACATGAAGAAGTTACTGTACTCTGAGATGAGAAATTAATGACTAATTAAGTGAAATTTGTTTTAAAGCTATGCTTTTAGGAAATTTAAGTATAGTACAGAAAGAATAAAATTTTTCCTTAATTAGATATAGATTCTTTTAATTCTTATAATTTTTTTTTTTTTAACTCAACCTCATTGGGGAAGTTTGGTAAGATTCTAATAGAAAAACTGTAATAATGTCCTTATAGGATTTAAAGCATAGTCCTCTTTTAGGCAGATTTTGCACATTTACCATTGATCCAAATGTAAAACTAACCCTAGAATTTATACTTTGTACGATGAGTAGCATGGTTTTCCAAACCAGGAACATAACTTTTGGAATCTCTGGCCATTAAGAATGTGGCTTCCTAATTTTGGCACATTTGCATGAGCATTGATGCAGAATATTGTCTACAGAATGTGGAAAAAAATAATGAAAATATTGGATATTAAAGAACTAACAGTGATATTCCATTCCCTCATTTAGTCTCATCTAATCACTTATTCTAGTCTGCAAACTATGAAGGTGTTTGAGATATGTTTCATATTGTTTTCCTAGAAGCAACTTACACACTTTTGGAAGCGTTTTAAGGGCTGCTGCTTCACATAGATATAAAGTACTTAAACGTGGCAAAGGTTTACACTTCAAATTTTCTGATGAAGTGTTAAATATCTTTGAACACAAATTACTAAATTTTTACTAGTTTATAATTAGCTTATTCTGGTTGGTGGCTGTGGAGGTTGGACATTTTTCTGTATTTGCAAAACAGCTTGAATATGGAAAGGTCTTTTAAAATTGGAACCAAAATTTAAATCACCTTTTTACCAGTGGGGAAAGTCTTGGATTACAACTTCGTGTTTGTAACGTCACAGAGGAGTAAACCAGACTTTTACAGGAAACGGCCAAACTCTGCAAATCAAAGCTCTTTACTCATATAAAATGCTTTCATTGAAGTTATATAGGAACAACACAGTCTTATCAGGCTTTGATTCTGTTCTTGAATTGTGACACCAAAAAATGGAATGAAAACTTGAATTTCTATCAGGATTGACGCACTGCTGTTCGTGATTCTACAGTATAAACCCAAACTGCTCTACCAGATTCCTGGATTTGGCTCTTTCTCTTGGATAAACTAAAACTTCTACCAGTTAAAGTGGAGTTAAAATGAGTGGAGCCTCATTTTAAAATTGATGGATATTTAAGTGACTTTTAGAAACCGAAACTGGTCTATGAACACTTCCAGAATGCATTTAGAAATGAAAAGCAGCCCTGTTCTGCAGGCACTGATTGCATCACTTGGTGAAAGTGGTAAGAGTTTAGCCAGAATGGTATGGATGGGATTTTGGGAATTCTCTCAGTTACTTCAGGAAAGGCTGAGGTTGTCTTGCAGAAGGTGCCTGTCCTCTCCACTTGCATGCTTCAGATTTTATGCCATGCCCTGCCCTTGTCACCTAGTTGACACAATACTTAGGTGTGGTAGATCAGTGTATGTGTTATGGCCAGTTTTAGTAGTGGAAAAATGTGGATCTCATGTAATTCTTTGAAATGATGTGCTTTTAGCAAAACGCTACAGATTCTGTCCTTTTCTCTCCCAGTTTTGTCTGATGATGACTTTTCAGCTGTATCACTGTTTGGACAAATTCTACTCAGCTCTTTACAACCTCTGTCGTATTTTTTTCAGTTTCAGTGCAGATTTTGCTGAATTGTTGCATGCCACGTTTTATCTAGAGGAATACAATTCTCTTAGTTATTCCTGTACCAAAAATTCACATAAATCCAGAGTATTACAATTTGATAATGCAACTTACCATTTGTTTTGATGCATTAGTGCATACCTTAGCAAGTTTTCCTTAACTAAATGTGATTGAAGAGTTAGAAGAATCTTATGAACTCTTTACCTGTGAAAATCTAAGTGTTTTACTTCACCAGTCTACATGTTTGGTTATAGTTGTTCTTTGCATATTCAGACGCATCCATATTTAGAATGACCATAATAAGGTCATTAGCAGGTAAAATTTACGGTGTGATTTAAAGGTGGAATATTCTTACTGTTTGCTTTTAAACCTGAGCATCCCCTTTAATTTTACAGCTTTTAGAATCCTTTTCTTTTTTCAGTGCTTTGGAAATTAATATTATTATATTTGGCTGAAGTAATCAAATAAAGATATTAAAAACAACTTAACACAAAAAATACATTTCAAATACTTCACTGTCTAAATTAGTGTTTTATAATCACACTTCTTTTCTAATTTGACACTAACAAATTCTCTGATGCCACTTTATTTGTATTGATAAAAATCAATATTGGTAATTTAACTAACTGTTGATATATTTAGTCATTTTAAAACTGCCTAAAACCAAAGTGATCCAGTATAATTTGCTTTAAAAAAATGTTACGAATCTTAACAGTGTCCTTTATGAATTGGGAGCTGTTACTGTTTTCTCACTTCTTCTGTTTAGACACTTTTGAGAGATACTCTGAAGATTACTTAATAAACTTACCTTTGACAGCAGTAATTTTCAAGTTTTCAGTGTGTCCATGTAATAATTGTTTTTATTTTTTTGCTTAATTTCTTTTTTCTTCCACTAATGTCTTTTGTATTTGGCTGTCCGGTAATAAACGTTTTGCCTTTTGAGCTCTAGTTAGGATTTTCTTTTTCTAGCTCTTCCTACCCCAAAACCAAAGAAAAACCAAAGAAAAACCAAAGAAAACCCAGCAAAACCCCACCTCAAAACTACAAAACTGTGCATAGATTTTAATAGGAATTGAAAGTCGGTTGTGTGATATGTTTTATATGCTAATAAAGATTAATGTTTGATGGTCACTCTGCTTCTATTTCTTTCTGTAGTTACAAATTAAACCTCATTATTAAAGTTCTACATAAATGGAATAGTTAACAATAGTTAAAACAGAAGTTAACTTTGCAAAAAAGGAACATATAGGCCTATCGGAAAGAGGGGCAGGGATGACTTCTTTAGTAGGAATCATTTTTACTGCTTAAATTTGAAACTGCTACTTACTGTGAGATGAATCTCTGGAATCACATAGGAACAGTCTGCACAGAAGTGGTGAGGCTTTCTCAGCGTCAAGTCTGTTCTCCAATTTTGTAATGTAATGCTTATGGAAAGCCTTTTGCAAAGTGTTTGTATGAACTCATACATCAGCTGTTCATACAGAAAGCTTGCTAATGCTACTTCAGATGTAAGCTAGAAATATGATTAAATTTGTTGATGCAGACCAGCTTCCAGTATCTGCTGTTCTTGTCAGCAAGCTGTACGTAATTTAAACATATCCCTGTGCTCGGTAGGCTTGCCTAGAAAGTCTTTTCTAGCAAATAGGCACTGTCTATCTCTTCGCATTTAAAGTAAACATTTAATTTATGTTTGTTTTTAAACAGACACCAAATCCTTCTGCAAGTGAATTTATTCCTAAAGGAGGATCAACCTCCAGGCTGAGTAATGTATCCCAGTCAAGTATGTCTGCCTTCTCTCAAGCCTTGTTCTCTCACCCCTCCATGGGAAGTCCTGCTACTGCTGGGCTAGCACCAGGTAAGTTGAGAGTAATGATGTGCAGTACAGTTGCTTCTTTTAACTTAATGATAAACATAGAACACTGTGTAGATAGTAATCAGATTTATTGGGTACAAATGTAGCCACCTCCTGCTTTACCTCTTAATTTTAAGGCAATCTTCAAGCATATAAAAGTGCAGGAACTTGGGAATTATCTTCCAGTAGTTTGGAAATAGTACTGGAGTCTGTGAAATCTGTTCAGCCACAGCAGCACTGAAATTAACCAAGCCTCTTTTACCCTTTTTGGGGAAAAAGGGGCGCTGAGTTATTACATACTGTGTTCTGTGCGGTCCTTGCCAGAGCAGTACCTGAAGATGATTTGAATTACCCCTCATCTAGAAATGCACTGCAGTCTACAGTGAATATGTGCTTTGATTACCACACGTTGATGTAGAAGTAATTATTTGCAATGTTAATGAGTATATATGAGGACTTAAAAATATCAATGAAAAACAAAAAGTAGAAGAAAAGCGTATTCTAGACTAATTTACGTTGCAAAGTAGTGTTAATTGTTATTGTATCTGTCATGTGTAATCTCACTTTCAAGATGTTAAGACTTAGTGAAATGTGTTCCATGCAGTCATACAATTCTGAGTGACAAGACTTTTTCTTTTTTTTGACACTTAAAAAGTTCAAGCTTTTCATGCATCTTTTGGACTTCTGGCCTTAAAAAGTTAGCTTAATTCTAATTTTTTTTTTTCTTAAATTAAATGAAATAGTTTTAAGCTATAGCCATCAACAGATCTGGATATTACACATTGCAGATCCTTTAGCAAGTTTCTTAACCTTTGACGATCTCTTGCAATGGACAAGAAACGCTAGGTAGCTGCCAAAAGGCAGAGGGGAAAATATTGTAAATACTGAGGATTTTAAACCAGTATTGGCAATTACCATCTGTTAAACTGAACTTTAGCCTTTCCGGATGCCAGGGGATAAATCTCAGTGTCAATGTGAAAAAAGCCAGTACTTAGCTCGCATGTTAGAACTATCAGAACAGGCTAGAAAAGCAATTGCTGCTTCTGCTGACCAAATGAATATGTTGCAGTACTGTGTCTGCTTCATACTATATTGTACTGTACAGTCTTATTGGAAAACTGTTGTGTTTATATGCCTCTCAGCCTTGTCACCTGGATTGAAAAAGTGTATAAAGGAGTAAATAGAATACAGTAAAATGATCTACTTTTGGAAAGTGTCCAGTGGGATCTCAGAGGGATCCTTCACAGTCCAATTTCTTTACTATCTGTAAGTAATACTTGAAAGGATAAGTAACACTGTTGATGAAAGAAGTTCGTACAACAACTTGAGCTCCTAGAAATATAGATGCCAATGCTGAAAACTGTCTAGGTTCAAATAATACTGTGTATGGATGAGAGGGATGGGGGAGTGTTCACGAGAGAGAGCTTTAGGCAAAGTTGTCTTGTTTCCCTGCTCTACCTGTGTAATTAAAAAGACAATATAGTTTAGAGTAGGGATCTGGATTGGGTGTTATTAATTTCTCTAGAAGCTTCTTTCTTTATACTGAGTACAGAATTCTCTGAACCTAAATGTCTTGTGTAAATAATATTCATAGACATTTTTGTTTACGTCGTTTAGCTGTCAATAGTATACATCCACAAAAAATTCTGCTACCTCAAGGTGAGTTAGGAGGTGCTCTTTCCATACAAATAGGTTCTTAAATAAGAAAGCAGTATTTATGTGTGGGGAAACTTGACCATTTAGGCCATACTGGATAACAGAATGAAAAAAAAGATTTAAGTATGTTATGAAATTGTCATTAAAAATTAGTGTTGGGATCCGTTAGCTTTCAACAAATGAAAAAAAATTCAAATGAAACCCAGATAAAGAGTTTATAAGATTTTTCCTTTAAATGAAGATAAGTCTATTTCCGGTTAAATGTTATATATTCTCCAGTAGAATAGCTTTCAGGAAATGTATGTAAGATTTAAGCATTTGCATGAGATTAAGATTGCTTATAGTAGCTTACAAAAGAAACTGTAGGAAATCAATATTTCGTAAGAAATAAGGAAACATAGTAGGAATAATTTGTTAAAAGTTCCATAGTCTAGTTGACTCATAACAAAGCAGGTAAATGATGAGAAGGATCCTTTGATTTTGGAAAAGTCTTAAGTTCTTTCACATCTCTGATTTCTGAGATTTCCCTAAAGGTAGGTGTAAATCAAAACCACATTTGACATCTAGTATTTCATAGGTAACTGTTCACAAAATTGGTTGTCCCTGGAAAATATTTGTTCTGCCTGTCTTATCAGCAGTACTGAAAAAAAATAACTGAAACCTACCATAGTTTACTTTTAAACTTGTTGTCTCCACACCTGACATATCCATTAGGGTGCAGTGTGGAAGAAGTTTACTCCGACTTTTATGTGTATTTACTTATCTAAGTGCTTTCTAGCATCATTCCAACAGAGTCAGTCTTCATCTCAGTAGCCTTTAATATGATATGAAAACATAGTGAGATAAAATGTGACTTATGCAAATAGTTGGAGAAAGTTTTTTCTCCTTCTATTCCCTTTCTAGCAAACACATCCTGTTTATAATTTGTATGGGAAATTTAGTGAGTTGTTGACAATTTCCAAATTGTACTTTTGCTAACAAGTTTAGCTTATCCACTTTTGTCTAGCGGTTTCAGAGTAATATCGCCATTAAAATATGCAACAAAGCATATGAAATAAATTTATGAATGTCATCAAAGTGATAAGACATTATTGCTGTGTTAAACTTGAGAGAAAACAGATGTGTATCCCCCAGCAGAGAAAATCTTTGTCTGGCTTGGATTTGCTTAGGCTGGGTTATAGCTCAAGAGTGATGCCTTTGTCAATGATGGAAATGACAGCAAATTGCCGTTGCTTCTATATTTAGTCCAAGACAGGCTCTGAGCTTATGCAGAATGGAAGGATCCCATTTCTGCTGCCAGTCTGAACTTGCAAGCTTAGGAGCCAGGAGCATGAAGGTGATGTGCTTGTGCCTAGTTGACCCATCTCCATTCATGACAGGTTACAAGATTCTTGGAGCTTATCATCCCAGCTGGAAATGGAGCACTTTCAGCTGAGGTTGTTTGAGTAGCCTAAGAGCTTGTTCTGACCTCCTGCATCAAATGTGGTACAGCCATTCTGTGGAGGAAGTTCCACAGTCGTTCCGGAAGAATACAAGAAAGGAAGAAGTCAAAGGGACTGTAAAGTTAGGGTTTTTTTTTTCCCAAATAAAATTGAGGAGGAAGAACCGATGACTTCTAAAGTTGTTTAGGGAATTAAGTAGGTTTAATTAACTTGGAAATGCACAGCTAGAATGCTGATGACCTGATAGAAAGCTTGTAATAAAAAGAAATATTTAATTAATTTAAGGATGCTGCTTCAGGTTCTTGAAATAGTCTGGTTTTATTATTTATTATTTGTCATTGCTCAAAATGTACCTAGTAGTCTAGAGTATCTCTAAAGTACAGAACATTAAGGTGATAAAATAATAAATGCTTAATTATTGACCTTTGAATGTGTTACAAACCATAGAGGCATAGGAATATGGCTGTAGGTGAGTAAATTTGTAGGCAAAACTTGCAGGTTTTTTTAAAAGTATTAATGTTGTAGGCCAGCTGACTTGCATACATATGAGCTTAATAAAATCCTGCTTTGCAAAGTTGTAAACTCTCATTGAATTCAAAAACTGTAGGCACTGAGTCCTTAATGAAAGTTCATGATTGATGCCCTGTTTTGATTATGTTTATCTATATGAATTCTCACATTCAAAATACAACTTAGCTTTTAATTCAAATACATTGTGTGCTACAAAGCTTTATTAGAAGCGTTGATCATATAAAACATCTTTGGGCACTGCCTCAACTTTAAAAGTCTACCACTTCCCTTTCCTCAGTCACGATGAAACTTCAAAAGTAAAAAACAATGCAAGAAGTGAAAATATGACAATGAAGAGGGATATTTAAATATGATCTTTCTCTCTACCTAAAATGAGAATAACAGCAGGCGTTCCAGGTATGTGTAGGTGGCCTGTACAGTCACTGTGAATGTTGTGAAAAGACATTCAAATCCTGCAAACAGTTCTGTGTTGGTGTCATACCATGACACCTTTTTTTAGAGGTAAATAATTGTGAAGTGAAAGAAGCCCTTTCTCCTTTCAGTTTACCTTTCAAGATAGTATTTGACCTCTTCATGGAGGGTATTAAAATTCACAGAGACGAGGAATGGGGAGCCACCTTTGCTAGTAGATAAGTTTAGGAAAGACAATTTGAAGTGGGATTTTTTTGTGTTTATCTTAGTATTCCTGTTGGCATTTGAATTTTAATGCAGGGGAGTGCTCAAGTCTCATAGGGAAAGCTTAAAATGAGAGCTCTCTCTATCTCATACCAGTGATCTTGACACCCCTCTTCCCCATTTTATAGATACTTATATAAATTTATAATAATGTTTATATATATAAAAATAAATTGTAAAAAGATTATTCAAATCCCATTTTTTTATTTGGCCTTTAAGTGGATATGTGTTTATATAAACAGCTTGAAAAAAGCTTGTCTAATTCTGTGAGGGGTGTTTCTGTATTCATGACATTGTTATCATCGTATGTTCAGTACCATCTTTTTCCTTCAGTATGAGTCAGTAGGAATGTATATTCACCTTTTTAATATAGCCATTTTTCATTATTTTCCTCTTAATTCTATTTTGTTGTGGTTAAATATTGATACTAGTAAGGTGTTAACTGATTGAAATACTAATGAAGTTGGTGAGATCTTTAATGAGTTTCACTGTATTAAAAGGTTTTTTCTTTTTTTATGTGATATTTGACTTTTAATAGATTCAGCAGAATTTAATACAAGTCTCTCAAAAGAATCTATCACCTCCAATATTTGCTGCCTCAGCCTATTGGTACCCACTGCAGCACTAGCAGCAAATTTATTGAAACTTGTAGTATATTGTTCTAGTAGTGTAAAACCAAACTGTAGCCAAACTTTTTTCATATCTTGAACTTAGTATATATATTGGTAAATGAGAAGCCCATATGTTCTGCGCACCAGACAGATGATTTTCATTGAGTTCTCAATGTCCTTCCAAATTCAGACCTAACTGAGACTGGAAGGACGTTTGAAAGGATTTGTGTTACTCTAACTGTCTTCCTTTGCTTTTAATCTTGCATTAATGCCCAAGTAAAGACATCAAGGATTTATATTTGTAACTATTCTTTGGCAGGAATAAATTTTTTAAAAAGTAAATCTTACAGTAGAAATTGTTTGGAATTGTAAGAACCACTAGTGATAGATTTAATTTTTTTTCGAGAAAGTTTCAGTAGAAGGTTGCAGTATCATTTTAGCAAGGTTGCAAGCCATCGCTTTCCTTTTTAAGCCAAGATTTACAGTGTACTGTGTCTTGTACTTACAGTTTTTATTTTAAAGTAGGGAAGTGTTCAGTTAATTTTTCATTAGTGTATATGAAGGCTGCTGGGTTTTTTCCTAGTTCCTACGGTTGAATGTTTTACTGAAAAAAACTGGATTCAAGAAACTTCTTTTTTGTATTTCTATCCAGGTAGAGATTGCATGCTTGTAAAGACCAGTTAATACTGTGCTTTATTGGCGTGAAAAAGACATGTCAATAACTTTTGCTAGATGAAGAGAATGGCTTGAACATCATAGACACAAATTGTAGAGCTGCTACAGTTTTACCGCCATTTTAATTAGCCGTCCTTCAAATTTAGTAGTAGTATATTATTTCATTTGAAATTGCTCTTTTCGCACAGTGGATTAAGAATGCATTCATGTTTTAGTCTTTTGTTAAAAATGTAACCATCTATGCAGTATCTGTTGAAATATTTAAGTGCTACTCCATCACTCATGGCAACTTTCATTTAATGGAAACTTTCTTTTGTAGTGTGAACTGCTGCTATCACAATATGTAACATTTTATGGTCATGCAGATTTGTAAATAGTTTTTTAGGAAACTATTTACGTTACTATTCAGAAGTACTTTAAAAATTAATCATTCAGAAGTGCCTATTATATAATTTACATTTTATTAAGTTAATACACTAATCAGCAAGCAGTAATTCCACAGTATTGCTTATCTATAAGGTGTGTGTACACGCACATGTATATGTATTAATATAAAGAAAAGTTCTGGCCCAGAACAGTGTAGGCTTTATATTTTTCTATTTTATAAAAAGAATAAATTACTGAAGAGGAAGGTGTAAGATTTTCTTATGGTTTACATTACAAAATCTTGTTTGTTTTGCTGGAACTATTCACTTTTCAAGAACAAAAATAATTGTGCTGAATTAGCACACATAGTTTTTGAGATGTCAAAAAAAATGCACAATTCAAGCTAAGTGAAAGGTTACACACATTCTGTTAATATTACTACAATAATATAGCTACAAAGTATTTTTCCCCAACTACTGTTAATACAAAAATTGCTATTCTCTTTTGTGTTTGTTTAAAAAAAGAAAAAAATAAATGTAGGAGGAATGTGACTTCTGCAGATACAAGACGTGAGTGTAAAAACACTCCTACACTTTACCGATGATGCATATTGAGAACTCTGCATAAAGAAACTCCTGATTGAAGTAACTAAACTGCCTTTTGCTAACAAAAGAGTGTGTATGCAGGAAAAGTTGCCCTTGTTTTTATTACTCAGATACTTGCTTTTAAATTACTTACATTTATAAGCTCTAGTTACCAGAGCTTATAAATGGAAGTAATGTAAGCAAATGTCTGAGTGCTAACTGAATTCTTAATTAGAGAAGAAAAAACTGGCTGGATGGCTGAGCCCAATGAGTTGCAGTGAATGGAGGTAAATCCAGTTGGCAACCGGCCACAAGTGGTGTTCCCCAAGGCTCAATACTGGGGCCAGTTCTGTTTAATACTGTTATCAACAACCTGGATGAGGGGAATGAGTGCACCCTCAGTAAGTTCGCAGACAACACCAAGTTGGGTGGGAGTGTTGAACTGCTTGAGGGTAGAAAGGCTTTGCAGAGGGATCTGGACAGGCTGGATGGATGGGCCAAGGCCAATGGGATGAGGTTCAACAAGGCCAAGTGCAAAGTCCTACTCTTGGGTCACAACAACCCCATGCAGTGCTACAGCTTCAGGGAAGAGTGGCTGGAGAGCTGCCTGCCAGAAAAGGACCTGGGGGTGTTAGTTGACTGTCAGCTGAACATGAGCCAGGAGTGTGGCCAAGAAGGCCAACAGCATCCTGGCCTGTATCAGGAACAGTGTGGCCAGCAGGACTAGGGAAGTAATTGTCCCACTGTACTCGGTGCTGGTGAGGCCACACCTTCAGTATTGTGTCCAGTTTTGGGCCCCCCACTACAAGACATTGAGGTGCTGGAGTGTGTCCAGAGAATGTCAATGAAGCAGGTGAAGGGTCTGGAGAACAAGTCTTATGAGAAGAGGCTGAGGGAACTGGAGCTGTTTAGCTTGGAGAAGAGGAGGCTGAGGGGAGACCTTATCGCTCTCTACAACTATGTGAAAGGAGGGTGTAGAGAGGTGGGGATCGGTCTCTTCTCCCAAGTAACAGGTGATCAAAAAAGAGAAAATGGCCTCGAGTTGTGCCAGGGGAGGTTTAGGATGGATATTAAGAAGAAATTCTTCACTGAAAGGATTGTCAGGCACTGGAACAGGATGCACAGGGAAGTGGTGGAGTTGGCATTCCTGGAGGTATTTAACAGATGTGTAGATGTGGTGCTGAGGGACATGGGTTAGTGGTAATTTGGCAGTGTTAGGTTATCGGTTGGACTAGATGATCTTAAAGGTCTCTTCCAACCAAAACAATTCTATGATTGTTATATTTTATCTTTTTGCTATTTAGTAAACTCTGTTCTAGACACAAAGTTAATTGGATTTGTCCCACACTTTCTGCTAATTCTATGTCTTTCATTCCAGTTCTTCATGCATAGATCATAAGTTCCCAAGCCCTTTCTTTCTGAACTAAGCAAATATTTTTTGGGAAAATTTCTGTTCAGTCTTGGTCTTAATATTTTACCTTTTAACTCTTCATACAGATGTAGCAATCCTTAAGTATGTCACCTGCTCAGAATATTATTGGTAGTGAAGGCTGTTTTTTTTTTTCAAATTGCTAATTTTTTTTTGGATGACAGATTTGATCAAGAACATCTTCTTGTGTTTCTTTAAGGAATGTCACTGTCAGCAGGATCTTCTCCTCTTCATTCCCCCAAAATAACTCCTCATACATCTCCTGCTCCTCGAAGAAGAAGTCATACTCCTAACCCAGCAAACTATATGGTGCCTACTAGTGCCTCTGCTTCTGTCGCTAATGCTGTCTCTCAGCCTCCATCTACTGGCCAGGTGATCCAGAAGGAAACAGTGGGTGGAACAACGTACTTCTACACTGATACAACTCCAGCACCTGTCACGGGAATGGTAGGTTTGCTTTCTATACAGAAGCGTGCGGAGGTTACAAGTGCCAAATTGGTTGGTACTACAGAGATTATTCTTAATTCTCTGAAACCTTTATTCTGCTTGAAGATTTGATTTTTATTTGTTGTAATTGTTCTCCGAAATCACTGAAATTTAGGATCAGAGAATTTTTTATGTATTTTTCTGGTACCTCTATGTAGACTTTTTGGGTTTTTTTTATACAGAAAAAGAAAGCATTTTATGTATGTCTCAGTGGATACATACATAATGAGAAAACATCGAAAATTCAGATTGTTGGGGTTTTTAATGATAGGTTAAATAACTCTTACAGTGGAGGGGAAAAGGCAGTTACAAAAATGTTAAAATAACTATGTACCTACATACACACACCCCCTTGGAATCATCAGTAGTGAATATTACGTAAGGAAATTGTAATGTATCTGACAGTATATTTGTAATATGTACTGTGCACGAAGACTTCGTAGTTCAAACTAAAAGCGTGACAAAACTCCTTGTTTTCCTTATCATTAAAGATTTTAAACTGCTTAAAATGTTTTGCTTTCAGGTATTTCCAAACTACCACATTTACCATCCAGCTGCACCTCATGTCGCTTACATGCAACCAAAAGCAAATGCACCTTCCTTCTTCATGGCAGATGAGCTCAGACAGGTAAGATGATAGAGAATTTAAAGGAAAATCACATGCCTTAGCAAAACCTAGAAAATTTCTAATAGTAAAGGAGAATTAGCCACTCAAAATCTATGCAGTCAGTTTTCACTGTGGAGAATTTAAAAAAATCAAGTCCTGTAGTGGAAGGAGTGCAAGAGAGGGTGGGGGCGCGTTACAATATATGTGCCTCCAATCTGATCTGCATACTATGATTCAGTTAAGTATTCTTACTTCTCATGTATTGTTTTGGTGTGTGGGGCTTCATTTATGTAGCATTTCTTTAAGATTTAATCCTATCCAGTTTTAAAGTCTTTCTCTAAAATTAAAATATATGCAGGTGTTAGTTGATGAGCCTTTCTCTGAGGGCTGACTGTTATTTATTTCAGCTTTACTGTGGTAGGTGTCTCTGCTAATTCTAGCTAATGTGTCTTCTGCAGCTCCTTACTTCAAGAATTTATATATTATTATTAGCATTTTCAAGCTAGTGGTTTTCTTCCTGTCGTCCTCCCCACCTCAGACACTTGCATCAACTCCCTATTTTAGTATGAGTAGCTGGTACTTTAAAAATAGTGTACTGTTCATTTGTTCAGTGTCACTTAACAAAAATGATGAGCTGAATTATAATGTTCAAAACTTGTTCTTCAGGAACTGATCAACAGACACTTAATAACTATGGCCCAGATTGATCAGGCTGATATTCCTGGTAAGTAAGTGTTTCTTACAAACTAAACCGTGATCATATTGTTCTGCAGCGTGCATATTCAACAATATTAACAACATCTTGCAAAAAACAGCACCCATTCTTAATCTTTTCTGAAGCCTTGATCATCAGCCTAGGCTGTGGATAACCAGATTTCAGAAATACCAAATTTATTTCTTGCTTCTGTTCTTTTTCTTCTGCAATTTTCTTCTGTTTTGAAGTTCTTTAATGGTTGCTAGTACTTAAAATTGCTGGGAAAGGAAAAATCATTAAGGCAATAAGTCCTCATGGAGAACAGTGTTGTATTACTTTGTACGTATTAGGTATTCCTTTAAAGGATGCATATATTTTCAAAGGCTATATATAAACTAGCAAATTAGATTGTTTTAAAGTGTATTGGCTGGTATATCAGAGAAGGCTTTCCACTAGTTGTCAGGCAAGAGAAGCATATACTATTTGTTGTAATTTGGCTTTTGGAGAATTTACAATTGACTGTGTTCAACTGGATTTAAACAGATAGCTTTTTTTGATTGCAGTATCCTTCTCAAATGTGTGTTTAATATGATAATGATACAGTAAAAAAAAAAAAGCAGTTTATTTTACTAATCCAAATGAAGTACCATCTTCTTGCAAATTAAATCTCTTAATCTGATTTGTAAACCTGCAGCACCTCTGTCTCTGTTTTCTAAACCAGTACATTAAAACACTTAAGATTGATATTTGCTTTTTTGTGATGAAAACGGGATTCTCAGTGGTATGAAGTCTGTATGGAAATTGCTGTTTATTTATGAATCTGTGCAGGAAAAAAAAGCATAAAAAACATCCTTCAGAAGTGTCAATTTTTAAGGCAAATGAAAAATGGCTGATGAAACTCTGCATCTATTCTGTTGATTTTACTTGGTGTAACTGTTTTTCTGAACACAGTTATTTTAACTCTGTGGAATCTCTTCCAGGAAACTATGTATTGATATTAAAGCAAAACCAATGGATTTTAACTTTACATGCACCTAAAAAAGAGTTTATATATTAATGACAGTCATTTTAATCTTCTCTGCTACTGTAATAATTTTCTCAAAGTCAGCTGGCACCTAATATGTTTCTATGTATAAACTGATTGTAGCGGTTCCTGCAGAAGTGGACAGCTACCACAGCCTCTTTCCTTTGGAACCACTGCCACCACCCAATCGGATACAGAAAACAAGCAACTTTGGGTACATTACGTCATGCTATAAAGCTGTAAATAGTAAAGATGATCTGCCATATTGCCTTCGGAGGATACATGGTGAGAAAAATTGAGTTATCTCAACAGGACTAGCATTCTTAAGCGTGCTAGTCATATTTTAACATCTGGTTGCTTTTCAGTAGTTTCTGAAGAAATGTTAAAGTAAAAAATTCTCCTCTAAAACATTACATTTTTAAACCATGGGTTTTGTTCTTTTCTAGGTTTTCGTCTTGTTAACACAAAGTGCATGGTATTGGTTGACATGTGGAAAAAAATTCAGCACTCAAATATAGTAACCTTGCGTGAAGTGTTTACCACTAAAGCGTTTGGAGAACATTGTAAGTTTTTGGATTTTTTTTTTTTCCAACTGTGATGTGTTGAGACTTTTTTCTAAATCTGCTTGAGTTAGTAATTGTCACATGTTTCTATTTTTAAGCTCTTGTGTTTGCATATGATTTTCACGCTGGTGGAGAGACTATGATGAGCAGACACTTCAATGACCCTAGTGCTGATGCCTATTTCACAAAACGAAAATGGGGTAAGGAAAATACATTATCATACAATACTTCTGTAAACTATTTCTAATACTTAAGCAGTAAACAACTGGTCAGAAATAGTCTTCCAACTGATTTTTTTAGCTAATCAGTTCTATCATATCATAAATTGATTTGGATTAGAGAACTCCACTTTCTATCTGTAAAATTTCTGAATGTATTTTTTTTTTAATAACAGAAAAGTGTAACTAGAGTTAAAAGTCTAACAATGAACAGTTTACTTTTCTGGTCACATTTGACATGACTAATTTGCAATATTGATGTCAGTTTGTAAGGAAGTTACATTTTTTTGATAGGGAAGTAAGTTTTAATTGGGAGCCAAGAACTCTGGGGTCTCAACTGTAGGTCTGTCACAGAGTGACATCTGACGCTTATTGGAGATGTTTCCAAAATCATAAAACACATATACTATGTCAATTTGATGCTTGCTCTTCAGATGCCCTCCACTTGTAATTTTTTTTTCTCATAAAATATTATGAGGACTAATTAGACAGTGTTTTATTTAACATTTTGAAGTGTGAAGTACTAGTTAAGACAAGAAATGGCTTACAAAATCCCTGTAACATAAATTCTTTTCAGACACAAGCTTCACATCGTAAGTCATTATTTTTTTTTTTTCAGATCTATACTATGATTTCAAAGGAGTTGCTAAAACTACATGTACATTTGTGAATAAAATCTGTCACAGCATGGTCTGTAGCTCAGCAAGTCTCCCAGCAGAGCTCATATCCATATGGATAAAGCTTCTTCGCCTCCAAAACAGTACACTGGCAATCATGCTGCCTTATCAGAACAGGTGCATGACCCATGTAGTCCCACAGACTGCATCCAGGGGTTGTCTGGAACACACCAGGCCAAAGCTATTAGTAGAGCCCAGTACCATGCTGAGAGAGAGATGCTCACAGCTCAGTGGAGTCACAGAAAGACTTAGGGTAGGAAGGTATCCTTGGAGCCCTTGGCTCAACTTCTTGCTCGATGCAGGACCAACCCTGAAATTAGATCCAGCAGCTAAGGCGTGATCTAGATGACTCATGCAGATGGTCACACAGATCCAGGTGTGACCAGACAACTAGGACCTGGCTTTGTTTAGTTTAGTTTCCTGAATGTCTTTAGGCTACCAGTATAAGGATTCTTCTTTCTTGTGCCTTTTGCAATTAGAGTCTTTAGCTGTGAATTCAATCTCTTTCTAAGGTTGACATGGAAAACTTCACTTGGCTGTCTGGTAGATAAGAGTATAATGGATTGGTCTGAATATGTTCAAAAGTCTGTAGATCCCTTATATACTGAATAATTCCCACTGGCTTTGCACTGAGCTGACCGGTATAAGTGAGGTTGGAACTCAAGCTCCACCACTGGATTTGGTGATAATCTCAGAGGAAACCCTAGGCTAATTTATTGTATCCCATGGCAAGTCAAAGAATGCCATTATAAATTCAGGGAGTCTGATGTGAAACTAATTTGGGAGGATAAACCTGTAACACTTACTGCCAGGTTAATGACTGTTACATGTAGCACTAGACTTCTGAGTGTCTCTCACCTGTGGTTTTCAATTTCCATGTAAATCAATCCTTGTTATGTTTTTATACTTCTCTAGAGTATTGCAGAAGAATGATGTATATTCTAGATAAAATAATAGAAGGTACAATAAAATTCTTTGGGCATGTTCTTTTGTCACACTGGAGAAAAACTAAGTTTTGCTCATATAAAGGGCACTTGTGTCTTATTAAAGTTCTTTGAAGGCAGATCCTGTAGATAAGATCTTGGATTTTCAATGAAGTCCATCAAAGTGAACCGTGAGATAAGAGAAGGTCCTCAGTTAGGTTAATAACTAGTTAGAGGGTAAGAAACAAAGACAGAACAGTTGATTTTTCACACTGAAGGGAAATCACTGATGGAGTCTCACAAGAATATGTGCTGGGAGTTGTATTTCTTAGCACATTCACTTATTTGCACTGAAGATAAATAATGGTCTGTCAAAGCTTGCTGATAATACCAAATTATTTGGACTATTAAAAACAAAGGCCAGTTGTGATGGATTGCAGAAAGATCTTATAAGACTGGGACTCTTGGCAATAATCTACCAGGTGGTGCAACATAAACTGATGTGATTGAGGGAAAACATAACTCTAAACATAAACTGATGGCCTCTGTTGTGGCTGTTACCACTCAATAATAGATCTGGGGCTATAGTTAAGTAGATTAAGGAGAATATTGTCCTCTTGCTTAATAGCAGCAAATAGGAAATAGATTGTTGCGGAGTATTAAGAAAAGAGTAAACAATGAAACAGAAGACATTGTATTCAAGATGTGAGTGTATCATAGACTCAGATCTGTAGTTGTGTAGTTGCACATTTTGAAGGTTTAGAACAGCAATGATGCTGAGAAAAAGTGACAGGGATGATCAAAGGCATGGAACAGCTTCTGTATGAAGAACAGCAAAGTGGAATAGTGCTTTTCATGCTCTTAAAATTGGACAGGGGTGTGATGGGGTTAAAAATGACTGGAACATGGTAGGTGTTAGAAAAATCATCAGGGATAAAGAAAAAATGAATAAGGAACAATGTTTTCCCATTTCTTCCAGCCTAGAACTACGGACTGACAAATGAAACTATCCAGGTAGCAAATTCAAAACCTGTCTAAAGATAATTTAGCCATGGATGTTTGTCACAGATTATTGTGGACACTTGCCTGGGTTTATGGGGAAAGTGGGCTTACTCATGAAGGAGAAATATTTGAGGACTGTTAACTGAAAGACACTTTATCTAGCTCAGGAGTTCTCTGAGCTGCAAATCATTAGAGGTTACTGCAGTGTTTATATGCTCAGGTATCTATTGCAAGGTAGTGTTCTGATTTTAGTGTATGTATTGACACAGGCTAATGGGCTATCTGGACCATTCATTTGACTTACTACAACTGCCTTCTGTAGGCAGGGATGGTCTTTGAAACTGGAAATAAGACATCAATTTCTCTTCAGCGAACTCAAACTAGTAGTTAATTAAAATGAACTTACAGATATGTAAGAAAGATAACTCTCTCCTGCCCGTGGCACTTCTCATTACCTGTTCTTTTCGTCCTTTTAATAAATAAATAAGAAAAAAAAATAATCACCTGAAATTCCTCAATGTTGCCATATCTTTCTGCACATCTTTGCTTTGGCCTTTCTTTTTTGGTAACTGCTGCTCTCTAGCCTGGTCCTCAGTAGAAAGAGCAATTTAAGAGAGAAAAATAAGATTGCATACCTATAACTTGATTTCTCAGAATTGCCTGCCTTCACGGATCCTTTCTCCATCCCCTCACAGAGTTTCTTGGCCGTCTGCCTGCCTAGAGGAGACTCCCAAGAGAAGCAGGGGAATGGATGGAAGTTGGGTACTCTGCAGCATGAGGCCCAGATTAGTACAATTGCTTTTAAAGGTTTTAGGAGGCACAACACTGTGAACCTGATCAGTGAACTCAGAGAATTTGATTTCAGGTATGCAACCTTATTTATGTTGAACACTCCAGTTGGCAACACGAGACTTTGACAGTTAAAAGATGAGGATTATGGTTTACATAACTGTCTTGCATGTCACTGGTGTCAGTGTGGTCAGTCTTGGGTTTTTGCTTTTTGCTGTTTTTTACAGACCCTGTTACAGAACTACTTTGGAAGGGCTTTGGTGTGGGAGAGGAAAAACAAGCTGCTTACGTTTATTTTTTTTATACTGTAAACTAATGTCTTTGTTACTTTTGAATGCTATAGAATTTATTGCTTGTGCTCTTTAGGCAGTGAAATACAGTCTTTTTTTCAGGTGGTACATACGATAATCTGATGTTATTCTATTGTATTTTACTAAATTTACACAAGTGTTAAAATCAGGAGTCTGATTTTTCAGTTAATTGTTACTTATTTGAAAAGTTCTTTTTTGTTTGATTCTCATTCCTCATATTTCCTCAATACTCATATTTCTATCAGAAGTGTCTAAACATTAAATGTGTTTTTCTGGAACTTGTTAGTTTTCTTCCGTCTTTCTGATATTTCTCAACTTTAGATTATAGTACATGTTTCTGCATAAATTATTTTCTCTTTAAATTAGCAAGTAAGCACAAAAGTACTGAAACATTGTTCTTAACAGCCCAGTAATTAAATGATAAACCACATTCTAAATGTACATACTTTAAAACTATTGACTAGAAAATCCTGGCAAATTAACAATAACTATCCACAGCTGCCAGTAAGGTTTTTTCTTTGTCTTGATGAGTTTTTGTGGTTGGCAGAGATAAGCATGCCTTTGATATGTCCTTTGGTCTGTTTATTAAAAACACTCTGAGTAATTACACGCTAGTGTACGTGCAGTTACAGTGTTTTTCAGCTGTTACAGTCATTTTCTGCACCACAAAGTCTGCTTTTCAGCAAACCAATACTTTCTAATGAAGATAGGCAAGTTTCCTAGACCTTGTTTTGCTTTGGACTCATTAATAGCAGTATGTAATGCACAAAAATAGACTTCATTGCTGACTTCACAGTTTTTGCATCCCCCATTGCTGAATGTTTTTTCATAAAATACCTCTTCTATCAAAAAATAAATAAGTTGTGTACTTAGACTGTGATGAGAAGAAAGAAATATATGAATATTGAAAGTTACTGATGTTGTTGAAGACAAAATATGTGACTAAAAATTATCCTAAAGTACCTTTGCCAAAAGCTGCAACTTCTTCAAAGCAAATTCAAGTTTGCGATATCTTCAGATTTTTTTACAAAATGTAATGCTGTACTAGTAGTTCAGAACCTTTCCGTATATTGAAAATTGGGAAATGTAAAACCAAAGCCCAGGTTTCTCTGGAGAAAGGGGAGAAATGAAGGCTGCTGCATTTATCTTACTTTCAGTACTTTAACTCAGGAACACTAAGCAAACACTCAATTCACAGTTCCCAATGTGAAAAAGTGATTTACAGGCCTGAGAGGTTCAATTTAATGAGCAGCTAAATTTTTCATTGAGCTTCTGATTTATTTTTTTTCATAACTGTCTGATGTGAATTGCTGTTTGTTAGTGTGCTTTCTGATGGTGTTCCTGATAATGTAAAACAGGTCCTACTGCCGGTGGTCCCAGCTCTTCAGAATTATTCCTGGCTTTATCCTTGCTCTGGGGAGCTGAATTTCATTTGAATGCTTTTTTTAACCAACTAACAAAAAAAGTATATACACACACACCAGTGCAAGGGGGACATTTCTTGCTCAGTGAAGAACATCATGCTATAGAATTTAAAAATAAATAAATAATGCTGACAATGAGTTCATCTTAACACAGCAAGGAGAAGTAATGGATAACCTGTGTTTTTTGGAGTGGTGGTTCTTTTAATTCTTAATCTTTTCCATTAGTATCTATGCTCTGCATAGAGAGATGAAAGTAGTGGGAGAGGTGAGCCTGTCTGTAGATGAGAAGAACATAGTCTGAAATTTTGCATTTTGCGACTGTGAATTCAACCTGTGGTAGGAAGTCTTTTTCAAATCAACCATGAAACCTCTACCACTTATTGGAGTAAAATATTTCTGATCATTTTTGTAATGTTTTCTTATGTTCTTGTGTGTTTTGCTTGAAGAGTGAGCACTTGAGTCTCATCTCCTTGGGTCCTTGTTCAAGTGCCATCTGTGGCAGGTCTGATGGGCCTTCATGGGACATACTTCATAGTCTTCATTGCAGCAAACTAAGCTGCTTTTTAATCTTACTTGTTTTGAACAGACAGATACGTAAGAGAGCATTTCAAGACTGATTCTTCCAGTGTTTTAGCTTGTACCTTTACTGTATGGGAACATGGGATGCAGCCAACTAGCCTGAAAGCAACAGACTAGATTTGACTTGTAGCCTCAAGCGAGTCTTTCCAGTATAAAATAATGTTGTAGCTTGATTGAGATTTTCTGATAGAGGGGGAGAAGCTGTGTTGAACTCAGATCTTTCAGTTTTTCAGCATATGTTAAATATTCTCATGGTTATATTGCCTTTATCTGGAAATCAAAGAGCAAGTGCTGCTGGTTTTAAGTTGCATGCAGAAAAATAAGCCCCAAGTTTTGGCTTTTCTCTCTCTTTGGGATGATATAGCACCATTTCTGTTCTGGACATATTTGTTTCATACAGGTGTAACTCTGTCTTATAACGTCCATACACATTCCTGTTAAACTTGCCACATGTGTTGCCGTTTACCAAATATAAAGTGTATTCTATAGCAGGTAGTAACTAGAGAACAACCCTCAACTAATAAGGGAGGTTACATCTTCTCAGTCATTTTGTATCATCATAATTTTGTCATGCTGAAGGAGAAAGAATCATGGAGGGGGGGGGAACGTTTGCTACATGAGACTTCTGGTATGCTGGTTTGTGGGAAGTCATTTGCATAATGATTCATCAGGAGTCCAGAAGAAACAAAGAGTATCTCATTATATTCAGCTTTCAGTAGACATGCCAGGCTCACTGCTATTTAAAAGGAGTCAGTGTCTTGATCTTTATAATCTAAAGCAAAGCACTTTAAATCTGAAAAATGAACTAAAGTTTAAAAACAAATAAACAAAAGCTCAGAAATGAAAGCTGGGAACATTCCCAGCCCATCACTCCAAAATCAGTAAAATTTCTAAATAAAATTTTTTCAGTAATGTGTTTCATTTTTTAACTCTCACATATGTGTGTGTCTGTGTGTACACACGCAAGCATACACACACAAAGTTATTTTGAGCAAGTGCACAGATGTTGATATGGTCCTGTAGGGAGAGGGAAAAAACAAACAACCAAACCCCAAATAATAATAATAATAATAATAAAAACCAAAAAAAAACCAAAGAAAAAAAACCCAAAAAACAAACCAAAACAAGAAACAAATGTTTGGAAGAGAGGAGTCCAGTCAGTTAACAACTGACTAGGATGCTTACATGATTTTACTGAATACTGATGATATTACTGGTCTCAAAACTAGCAAAAACTGTCCTGAGGCGACCTCATGAAATGCCTATGATGTTTTGTAAAATTGAGATGCTCTGTCTTAATCTGGGGGTATTTTCTTCTCTTCAGCTTTGTGCCACACGAACAGTAGCAACTTCTTTGTATTACACGCATCTTACTAAAAATAACACTTGTTATCTATACCTTTATTTTTTCATCTCTGGCTCAGTATTACTCGGGAACAGTTTGCAGTGTAGAATTTGGGTGTGTTTTTGCAAAGAATTAGTTTTACTTTTGAAAGGAAAGCTACAAATCCATTGCTTTCATACGGCCCATTGAACAGGGGTCGTGCAGTCATGATTTGTCAGGGAGTTGGGCCACAGCAGAACATACGTGAAGTTGAGTTCAGTGATGTTCAGCCACTATATTTCCCAGTCTGGTTTGTCCATGTAATTTGAAACCAGCTTGTTACTTTGTCTTATCAGATCATAGAATCATAGAATTGTCTAGGTTGGAAGGGACCTTAAAGATCAACTAGTCCAACCATCAACCTAACTCTTACAAAAAAATAAATAAGAAATAAGACATAAAAATCACTAAACCATATTCCTGATGACCATGTCAACCTGTCTTTTGAACATCTCCAGGGACAGTGTCTCAACCACTTCCCTGGGCAGCCAATGATAGAGAATGTTTGATTTGTAAACCTTCCTGTAATAAAGGAAGTAAAATGAGATCAGCTGCAGCTACTGTGGTGCATGCTTGTTTTTTCAGGATACCGGCATTTTTACTTCTGAAGTACCTGCATATTTTGATGTACCACCCACTTTCAGCAATTTCTAACCAGTGGTCTTTTTGTAGTAGATTATTCATTCTAAACTTCAAAAATCAGCAGTTTTCCTGAATGTGAGAGTAAAAATAATAACACCTTATGAATTGTCAGAATTTTAAAATAGTGTCCCTCCAAAAAACCCAACCTAAACCAAATAAAAAACCAAAAAACAACCCAACCATTAAAGCACAACAGATAAGTCTTCTGAGGACTATTACGAGTTGAATGAAATGAGTATGTGAATTAATTGTATAATTCAGAAATGTGCTGACTTTAATTTTACGTAGCAGCCTTACAGTTGATGCTTACTTTGTTTTGCTTCTAGGTCAGCATGATGGACCTTTACCACGGCAGCATGCTGGATTGCTTCCAGAGTCTTTGATATGGGCATATATTGTGCAGCTCAGCTCTGCGTTACGGACCATTCATACAGCAGGACTGGCGTGCCGCGTTATGGATCCAACAAAGATTCTAGTAACAGGCAAAACAAGGTAATGAAAGCATTCCCCTCACTGTGTACTGTGACCCGTGTTCATGGTAGCTGCTGATCACCCACCTGTTATGGAAATAGCAAAGTCTCACTAGAAAGTACTGTTACTTTTAACTGGCATGAAACTAAAAATGAATACACGCTAAAACTTGTAAATTTTTCTTAAAGTTATTTTTAAACATATATTGTGAAGACTTGTGCATTATGCATATATACTGTTCAGATCCACTACTGAAAATTTAGAAATTTCCTGATTTATTTGTGAACTGAAGACTATCTGTTGTGTTTTATCAAATAGTAAAATTAGTATTCTCTGCTTCACAGTAATTTGCTGAGTACCAATGACTTTTTTTTCATATCAAAGCATTCAGTGAATGCTCTAGGAAAAACTGAGTAACCAACAAAATTTAATGACACTTCTTGTTTTTCTTTTGATGTTCCTAAAGGTTACGAGTTAATTGTGTTGGAATCTTTGATGTTTTGACATTTGACAACAGTCAAAATAATCCACTGGCATTAATGGCTCAGTTTCAGGTAAGACAACAGCGACATAGTTTGGTTGGTGACTTGGCACAGGGAATACTGAAAACCAGTGTGATTCCTTTTGGAAGACAAGTATTTTAATTAAACTGTAGTCCAGTGTATCTATCTCTAAATTACTATATTTTTTTTTCATTCCAGATTTGATTTTGGTTCTGCCATGCATTATTTAAATTTGCTTGTAATTTAGAAATGTGAATGCTCATGTTGCTAACTTCTTCTAAAATTTCAGCAAAGTCATCAAAGAGGTTGAAGTATTAATATTTAACAAACTTAAGTCAGAAATTATAGGAAATACAGATTTCTAAAGGAAGGAGAAGAAAAATCTTAAATTTAGTATTACAAAAATACTGGTTGAGTAACAGTTTTTGCTCCAATTTTTCTTTTATTATTTTAACAAAAATAACTAGGTGTTGAATTTGTGCTCGCAGAGGAGTGAGATCTTTTAAATAACTGCACTTAGGCCATCTCCTCACTCCTAAAAGGGTCTAGTGTATCTTTGTTTTAGGCTCCTATTTTTTCCGTGCTCTTCTGGCATCCTTTGAACTGTGGACTCTGCATAAGTCCTGAATTAAGAAGAATCCCTTTAGACTTAACAAATACTGTTTCACAGTCATCTGGAGCATCACTGTGTAGAGGAGTACCTCTTTCCCTAACTTCCCCTCAGGGTAAAGTACACTGCTTTAGCAGTCATCACATACCCTGTCCATACAGGGATTGAAAGACTACAGTAGGGAGTTGGATTTAATTTATTTTCATTAATTGAGCTTATTCAATGTGAGAAAATTGGTCATTCAGAGTCTTCCAGTAATAAATGAAATGTTTGAACTTTGGCCAGGCAGAAGCTAGCTTATTGGAGACCATGCCCTAGAACATAGCAATGATTTTTTTGGTTTGTTTTTTTTTTTTTTTTTAATGATATCATAAAATAATTTTCAGTGTACTTTGAGTAGTCATCAAAGGATTCCCTGCCCTTCCCCCCCCGGCTACGTATCAATTGGCTTTTGGTTATAACTTAGTGGAAAGCAGCTGAGAGAAGAATACATGCAAGTGAGGGGTTCCATGCCTAAAAATATAAAGAGGTTTGTTTTGTTTTTTTTTTTTTAATCTGGATACTTCTTCAAATTTATTTTAATTGCAGCTGGGAAAGAAACCCTCCTGAGATATTACGACATTCAAGTAATTTTAAAGCAAAACATTTAATGTACTAGGAGGTACAAATCTAAAAATGCCTGCAGGTACACAAGCCTGTCAAAAGCATTTACCACCATAGCAGCCCAACACTTGGCAACTAACTTGCTTGGTAATGCCTAGTTTTGTTTAGGGGGGATGGTTTTGCATGTTTTATACATTGTTAATATCCACATTGCTCAGGTATCACTGCTAAACCAGAAAAGAAGTGCTCTTAAAGACATAGTTTGGAAGATCTAAACTGGAGTTAGAAAATATAGTATTGCTGCTGCCTTTGTCGCTTCCTCTAGAAGGGCTAGGCTTTCACTATCCATTTTGTTCCTTCAGAGATTCTGGGCTGAATTCATTCCTTGCAATTCGGGAGTCATTTATCATCCTCTACCTTTGTTTGCCCTAGCCAGATAAAATTACAAAATAACAGCTGCTGCTTGTCCTTTTTCCTCTCGATCCATGACCCAGTTCCTGAATTCCTCTGGGACTCCAGCGTGACTGTTAAAAATGTAGGTTATCTCTTGGTTTACTGCCCAGCTAATATGCATTTCCTTGTTGCTGTCTTCAATGGAGGAAGGTATTTTTGTTAGTGTTTGTCACTTTCTGGCTGTTTCCCATTGTCAATATAGAGAGGAAAGAGTTTGTCCAGAGCACTGAGGGGCTATGTAAAAGGCCTGCAATTGTTCTTTACAGTCTGTGTTAAACATTAATTTATGTGCTCATTTAAGAGTTAAATAAAGGCAACAGTAAGGGAAGCTTAAAAAGAAGTAAATGAAATATGAATGGCTGCTTGCATTAAAAACAAGGTGTTAAACCTAAATAAATTCCAGCACATCACTTCCCACCCCTAATCCTTAAGTTTTCTGTCAGTCAGTTACAAGATACAGATGGGAAAACTATAAATGGTGATGTAAGAAACAGTAGAAAGGTCTAATAAATATTTCTGTATTTGGAATAAAATGAAGGCGAGTCTTATCCATACGAAATTAAGTGAAAACATAAGTTTTATTGACGTAACAAGGACTATAAGGTTACGTTTGCTCTAAGTAAATATTTTTTAATTTAGCAAACCAAAATAACTTCCCTCAGATTTAAAGAAACTATCTGAAGAGGCATCTGGAGTATTTATGTTGACTTTAAAAAATAAATAATAAAAAAATCTAGGAACTTGGAGGGACTTCTAAGTGCATTTCCAGACCTTTTAAGTTCTACAGATTCACTTATTGTAGAGTGGATGAGCTGATATTGATCCAAGCAAAGCAGTGGAACAGGACAAACAAAAAAGTAATGTCAGTTTCAAAGAGTTTATGGAAAATGGATCTTGTCAAAAATTAGATTTATTTGATTAGCTTATATATCTGGCTGATTAAGGTATCCTCAGGGCATTTGGCATAGTAGCACATACCTTTTTAACATTAAAAAAATTATGCAGAAGGAAAAAGCTATTCAATTAACTTTTAAATTGCTTACTGACATATTTGAAATTAATTTGATAACAGGGAGACAGTAATGAAGAAGGCTGTTTCTGAATTTATCTCCTAGAGGCTGGTTTTTAGTCTAATGCTGTTTAATATTTCTATCAATGAACTAGATGATGGTGATAAAATCTTTACTAGCAAAGCTTTCAGGAGGTAGGAAGATAAGTACAGGTTACGTTTATGAATTGACTTGCTAATTAAATGGTCATTAGTTGCAGGCAAGGTACGCTTTTGAACAAAGGGCAGCCTGTATTTAAAAGGTGTAAAGCTTTTCCTTGAAGTTGATTCTCAACTTGTTATGACTTAGTCACTGTTGATAGTTACCGTAGCAAAAATCTTCTGGCAGGTCTGTGGCAAGAGGAACTAGTGTGATCCATAGATACGAGTAAAGCACGATATGGAGTATAAACAGGGAAATGATTGTACGGAAAGCTGATCTGTACCTTGCACTAGCAAGGCTACTACAGGAATACAGCATTTATTTCTGATGTCCCAGCTCCAAAGAGGTCTAGAAGTTCTTGTGCACCTCCTTTAACCTTTCTCTGCCTGGAAGGAGGAAGAGCTAAAGCTGTTGATGTTCTCAGAGGGGAGTTTAGGGCTTAATAGGCATATATAGATTACTTCCTTATAGAAAGCAAGGTGTACCCCAGCTTCTGAGAAGCTGTGTACCCTGTCTGCATGGATAGAGTTGGTCAATGGGTCATGGTTTTGTCTCTTCTAAAATAGGAATCTGACCTCCATAAATCCTGATCTTTATGGGTCCCTTCCAATTCCAGATATTGTATGATTTCCCCCATCAGCCAGGAAAATTACTGCCTACCTTTGTGCACTTGTATTACTTCAAACATTGGGCATTGTAATAACATTTTCTTTCAGGGTTTCAGCTGTCAGTGAATAGTGAGGCAACTCCAGAGAGCAATTTGGCTCACTCAAAATATGAATTGTCTTGCAGAATTACAAATACCTTAAACGGATCAGACTCTTGACTGAATCGCTTGAAGTTTAAGTTCCTAAAACTAGTGGGATGAATGCAAGCTACTTCTCCAACTAAAACAAGTTAAGCATTGACTGTAATTTGAAATGTTTGAGGCTGTATTGGTGTGTTGTATCACCTCTGCCAGTTTTTCTATTAGATGTAAATTACAAAACAAAGTTTAAGGTTTTGAGTCAAACACTCAAAAAACCAAAAGCCTGAATTTAGAATTTCCTAGCTGATGTTAATGTAAGACTCAACCATTTTTAAAATACAATGCAGTCTGTATTATGAAAACCACTATGTAAAGGAAGACTATGTTTTCATAAGATCTTGCCTGAAGTTGTATATTTTCATTTTCTCAGGGTTGTGTGATAATAGAGAATTTATATAGGATATGAATTACTAAAAGTTTGAAGGTATTAAGTGTAAAGTAGGAGACTGCAGAAAGAAGAAAGATTGTAGTTAATGCCAATGCTTACATATTTCTTCTGAGTCTTAGAGGAAAAAAAAATAATAAAATGCCATTGTACCAGGTGACACGTGTCTCTGTATAGATACTGCATCAGCATGATTCCTGTTAGTACTGTAGCAGCGTCCTCTGCTGCTCACATTAACTTCTTGGTAGTGGAAGCAAGTGGTTTTCCACCAAAATGGGTCTTGTTGCTCTGGTTCTTTCCTCATGCCAATACTCAGGAATTCCTGGTTCTTTAGGAAATCAAGTCTAGCAGATGCCAGTCCCATCTCCTTATGCGCCGCTTTGTCCTTATTTATGTCTCATTTTCCACATCCTGTTTCTGTTTTCATTAGCTACAAGAATACTATGCTTTTTAACTTCTACCATGTTGCATATTCATGTTTAAATTGTGCTGCTTAATCATACTTTATATGGAAACAGCAGGGATATTGACAGACCTGGAAAATGTTGCCTTCACACTGTCCCTCAACATCTGGGAGATGTGGCTGCAGGCAAAGCTCTGCTCAGAGCCAGAGGCAGCAAACGTGGTTACCCCTCTGGGTGAAAGAGCTGTGAGGGGCTATAGCACATTCACCATCACAACGGTTTCCTAAAGCTGCCAAATTCTACACAGAACTTTTGATGTTGTATTGCTGCCAGATTTTTGGCCATTTGCTACCATACAAAGAAGGTGTATTCTTTGTATGAGTGCATTCTCTGCTAAATGGCATAGCCTTGGTCCAGACTATGGAGCTGACATTCTTGATGATTAGTAGCTTTCACTTTTTTAACTCTGCAAAAATGACTTATTTTCTAAGAAAAAAACAACCTCAGGAAACTATTAAATTTATATCTCTAATTGACTTTTAAATTCATTTTGAAGCAGTCATCCAACATGGAAATTGCAGGTGTTTCAAGTTTGGCCAAGTTGTGTGCAGTTGAAAACTTTTCTATGGAAAGAGTCAGGCAGCTTTTGCTATGAATGTCATTGCTACTAAATTAGGCTCCTCTTTTTAGGGATGGGCTTTTGAATCTGGTATAGCTTTTGAAAATAATTTCTGGTGGCTATCTATTAAAATTGGCAGAATTTTCTATTGTGGCAAAGCAGTTTGTAGGCAGTGTTCATCTTTTAAGAGCAGTCCTTCTTTTAAGGAAAGTATTTGGTAAGACTAAGGACTTCATAAAATGTGATGCTACTCAATTTGTCAGCCGTATAGGCTTGTTCCTGTCTAGTTATTTCAAGTAGTTTGTATCTCGTCACACTGGCCATTCTTGATAGGTATTTCTGCATCTCATATCAAGAAGACTTACTCTAATTGCCACCAAATCCTTGACTCATCAGGAGCGAGCAGGTGGGTGGTTAGGAGAACCTCTTTGAAGAGCTTCTGCTCACTACACAAGAGTTCTCTCTGGTACTATCCTTAAGCTAAAATTAGGTAAATGTTAAGCATTGAAAGACAAATGTTATACCTGGAAATTACTAGGTATCAGGACAGAAAATCAAGACAGATTTTCCTTTGTACATTTTGACTAATTTAATTTGGGCATTCATATTGAACTATGATTTGAATAGCACTTACTTTAGTTGCTTAAATTCTTCTAAGGTTATTGAAGAACTGTCTTTTTTTAAACACTATCTAGTACTATAGGTAGTATTTATCTATAGAATCTTATCTGTGTATGTTTTCCCTATTAGCAAGCAGATCTGATCTCCCTGGGGAAAGTTGTGTTGGCTTTGGCTTGCAATTCTTTATCAGGAATTCAGAGAGAGAATTTGCAGAAAGCAATGGAACTGGTGACAATCAACTATTCCTCTGATCTGAAGAATCTGATTTTGTAAGTTTGCTTAATAAATCTTTTAAAGAAATTTACTACTTTTTTTTAAATATACAAGTGAAAATGTCAAATGCTATTTTTAGATGAAGTAAGATTGTAGATAACTACTGTCATTGATCTGTCTACACGTTGAGTTGTCTGCATAGTCAATGCATCGCTAAACATAATTTAAGGTTTGTTTGTATAATGTGTATTTTCATGGTGTATCGAATAAAATCAATGCTCTTTCTTTTCTAAGTGCTGTTAAAGCTCCTAATAAGAATTAGGAGCTTAAAGAAAACAAGCATTTTAAGTTGTCTTTAACATTGGGCTTTGTTGATGATTACCTACCATAGTAATGTGCCAGTCTTATCTTACAGTTCCAGGTGTTGAGAAACAGGCACGTTGCCTTTTTGATCAAAGGGTTGAGTGCTAGTTTTTCTTGGCTGTATATTTTTTTTTTTATGGTGTTTAGTATAGTCAGCCTTTCTCCTCTTGGAGCCTAAGAGGGAAAAGTAGGAATCTGTCCCCTCCCTGATCTGAAAAACAATTGCACGACAGTCTGAATCTTCACATCTTCTCTGTTGTTGAGTATGTCCTTGCTGTTTGAGTGGGTGAGCTATGCAGTTCCATCAAAGTACGCTCCTATCTTGTATAAGTAACTGACTGGATATATACATGGAAGTTAACACACATGTTTTTTCTGTTAATATATTTTTTTAAGAAATGCTGCAACTGTCAACTTTGTGTATTAAATAGGCATCAGGGTTAAATAGTTATAAAATCATAATAGGATGATCTCTCCAGCACTTGCAGCCACTTACTTTAAGTAATCTTTTTGGGGGTGGGGATATTTTGGCAGGTATTTGCTGACTGACCAAAACAGGCTTCGCAGTGTAAATGATATCATGCCTATGATTGGTGCGCGATTCTATACTCAGTTGGATGCTGCTCAAATGCGAAATGATGTTATAGAGGAAGACCTTGCAAAGGTAAATTATTTAGTAATTCCTATGGGAAGATCTATAGTCAGTATTCCTACAGCTGTACCTTAAGAGGGAATGTCTTCTACTGGTTTTTCCTTTTGTTTGTTTAGCAACCTAAATAGTCTGCCTGCAGGCTTGAGGACTCTGAGCTCAAGGTATTGAAAGTCCAAAAGCTTCAAAAAACACTAGTTTTAGGATGTCCTCGGCTGGGCTTTAACTAAAATAGTATCTTCATGTCCAGCCAGCAGACTTTGGGAAAAGATGTTCTTTATGGAATGGTTAAAAAGTAGTATTCTGAAAAAATCAGGCCGTGCATGTCATCCCACAATTCCACATGTAGTACGTGCTAGAGGTTACATAGCAACAAATGTTGCCTTTAAATTATTGGATAGATTTGGATTCCAGTGTCCCTTTACTTATCTCAAATGTTTTCCTTTCCAAATGAATGCTACATAATGGAGGTAAAGGCATCCATCCTCAGTTTCTATGGAGTGTGCATCTCTTGCTGTGTGAGTCTGGTTAGTCTATCCAGTTCAGTCAAGGTATCAAGTGCCAACTACAAAGGAAATATGTACCTTGTACCATGTTATTGTGTATTTGTTCAACAAGAAAGGGTGTCTGCTCATCAGAAGGCATTGGTCACAGGATTTTCTAACAAGACTGAAATACGTTACAGAAGGCTTTCATGGTGCTGAAGATGTGTGGGATAGGGTATTAAGTTTTTAAGGATTTAATCAGGTCCTGTGACTCCTTTCCATTACGTGCCCTCATTGAGAATTCTTTTTTAAGAGGCAGTAGACAATTATTGGGATTCTGATGGACTGGTTCTCTTAAATTCTCTACCATTAGCTTGTTAGACAACTAATTTTCCCTCCTTAGTGAAAGATATTGAAATCTATCAGAAGTGAAGAGCTGCAGAAGAGCAAGGTGGTATCCACTTCGGATGCAGAGTTCTATATAACTGGTGCTCACTCTGATAGAGTCAACCACTACTCCTGCTCTGAAGATATTTAAGATCATTTCTTGTTACGGTGCCCCAATATGTCTGCACAAATTTGGGCGGGTAGATCTTTTTCCCCAATAAAGATAGAGATTGTCCTGTGATTAGCATTAAGCAGTCTGCATTTTCAGTTACGTTGTTCGTAGCAGTTGCTTGTCTCTGGCAGGTGAGCAGAGCCTCTACAAATCCAAGTTGTTGCATAGCCCCTAGTTGGGCAATAGCTGTTTGCCTGGTGATAAATAGCAGTCACTAATTAGCTGTCATAGTATAACTTGTTTGTACTACCACATCCTCAGTAACATCAGAACTACAGCTTCCCTTAAGTCTAGCCTAGTACCCTCTCTTCATTATTGTTGTGAAGCAGACACTTCAGGGAGAGTATTAAAACAAGACCAACATGTATGATATTTTTCTTCATACTCTCCAAGTACGCTGTCGTCTGTAGTTTAGAGACTTCTGATGCTGGAAGTGGTATGTATGTAGTTAATAACTTTGTTTTCTTGAAGCCATGAATATCTTGTTACTCCTGTAATGCTCACATTTTACACAGCAGTAACCCCATTATTCTATGCCTTTCCGTCCTCACCTTAGTATTCCCATCAGGTATATATATATCTCACAGCATTCAAAGTCTCAGTTTTTCAAGTCCTCTAATCCATGCCTGTAGAAGAGCTCCCTGCCTTACAGGCTACTAAGCCTGAAGAGAGGCCACCTGGAGATTTAGTGCCAGTGTTGTTGCTCAGCTGTGTCCCCATTGACTGGATTCTGCAAGGCAGTGGCATTCACACAAATGTGGGTTTGGCTTTTGTATTTTTGGCCACATACCAAAAAATTACTTGGAGGTTGTATAGACCTCTGCTAGCTGGACAAGGTAAGTCTTCCCTGTCAGTCTCTAAGTGTAGCTACAATTGTGGTACAAGCCATTCTGCTGTAGGTTTTTTAGAGTGGTAGTAGAAATCTTGCAAGTCATAGGTTGTCTGAGGTCAAGCTATTATCACCTTGACCTACTTTATTTACCCAGCTGTGCACAGTAAATTACTCCAGACTGAATTAATTTGAAATCAATATGATCATGTATGGAATGAGATGCAGCTTAGCATGAATAATGTTGGAGAGCTGGGCCATTGGATAACATGACTAATATCAGGAGACAATAATTTTCTTGCCAGCTCTGAGCAGCTTTTACTTAAACAAAAGATTAATCCACAGTGTAATGTCAGCTAGGATGTAACTCTTTTTACTGTATCCTAATTGATGAGGAAAAATGTATGAAATTAATTTTTCAATTGCATGTATTCTAAACGTATAATTCTAATGTTCTGTCTTTTGTGTGAGCTTGTTCTCATTGCTTTATCTATGTCATTGATGGAGTCAAAATTTATACTATTTTAAGACAACTTCTAGCTTTTTTGGAAAAACTTGTTTCAAAATTATATTTGGAATCAATTATAATTTGAATGTTTGAATGCATTTCTGAAAAAAAATATTCTGGTAGATTATGTTTCTTCTCATCCTGACCTGAAATAAGGTATTATATTGTATACTTCTACAGATCTTGGTTACTCTGTGTATATATATATATATATTAACTTATTCTTCTTGTTTGACTTACTATATTTTAGCATACCTGTAAGTATACCTGGCATGAGACTAGACTTACATTTCCACAAAGAAATAGATTGCCTGAGCTAGTTTCTACTGGGGCAGCAAAGTGTCATAAGTGTCATTAATTGTTAAATCTCTACATTACAATTTAAATGTGAAGTGTAAAAATGAGTGTTGGTCTACTGATACACAATATAATGCATTCAATCATTGGCATTACTACTGTGTATCTTCTGCAAATAAGTGTCTTAATTTTGTTTCAGAAACTTTAATAATATCTTTCTTGTTTTCTAGGAAGTGCAAAATGGAAGGTTGTTTAGGCTTCTAGCAAAATTGGGAACAATCAATGAGAGGCCAGAGTAAGAAATACTTGTTTTCATGGTGTAGAGTATGTAAAACCCAGTTTGCAGTGCAGAATTTCTTCTCTTATTAATTTAAGCTAAGCATTTTCCCCATATTTGAGTATTTAAGAAGCTTTGAGAAAAAATAAGATAAGCAGCTTTGACTAAAATTTTAAATAAAGGAGAAGAGATGGCTACAAAAAGATATGACAAAGTTGCTTCATTTCTTTTAGTGTGGTTTCTCTTAGCAGTCTCTTGTGAGTGACAAAGGTTTTTGAGGAAATCTGTAGCTTGCTTTAACTGTGGCAGATGGTGTAGATACTGGTTTTAAGGTAATTAATTTTCAGCTTGTTTTTTATCAACTACTACATGCAAATGAAGTGTTCATGGTCCGTTTTCCACCCTATTGAATAGACTTGGAATTGTGTTTGTAATGCTGGTTTCTAGCACATTAAATATTGATGATAACTCTTGCTTTCTTCCATTACTTTTCTGTGGCTCTTGGTAGGCATTAGTTCTGGGTACGTCAGCTGAGAAACTTGGATTATGTTATATGCTGGTTGTGGCAGGGGGAGACTAATTTAATTGCAAATTATAATGGGTAGCTTAGCAAAGCAGTAAGATTACTCAATTTAGATTGAAGAGTCATGTATATATCTGTGGGTTTTGATTTTTCTTAATGTTCTGAGCTTTAATATGAGCCTTTGTTTTACACCAGGTTTCAGAAGGACCCAACGTGGTCAGAAACTGGAGACAGGTATTTACTAAAGCTCTTTCGAGATCACCTTTTCCATCAGGTGACAGAAGCGGGTACTCCTTGGATTGACCTCAGTCACATTATCTCATGTCTTAACAAGGTACACTGTACTTGGGTTAGCTTTTAAAAATTTGTTTGGGTTAACTTTCTTTAAAATAATATTCCACTTCTAAGCAAGTTGTCATTGGCAGGTGAATTCTGTTGATTTAACTGGTTATTTTCCCCCTGTTTTGGATGAAAACAATGTATTCACTAAGCTAATATTCAAACATTTATGGATATTTTAAATAAACTTAGTACATTAATATTAAAATGTGGAGTTCGGTAATATAGCATGAGATACAGTAGTAACTTTTCATCCTAGCATGCATTGAATACTGTGGATAAGCAATGCTGGTCCCTTTATGCTACTCTGGTCTTTCAACACAGCATAAAGGATCCATGAAACCCCTTTAACTGGCGGAGGTTTCTGCTGATGTAGTTGTCACAGAGGATGGTCATAAGGCAAGAGGATCCATTCCTAAACTGTGCTGACCAGAGTAGGAAACAGGAGGGCATATCAGAAGAGGAAACTGCAATAAAAGTTTGTGCAAAATCCTTACTGTCTAGGATAGTGCTGGAAAATTTTTGTGACTTACAATGTGAAGTCCACTTCTGATAACTCCCCTAGCCTCTCCAGCCCTTCTTTTTCCAAGGTTGATTTAACAGAGCTATTTGCAGTTTTCCAAGAGCTGCACCGCTAGCAAAATTTTAGCTGAGCGCTCTCTTGATTAATAGCAGGAGATGTGTGAGACTGCAAGATCTTCAGCAGTTTTAGTACTTGTCTTGCTCCATAAATTAAAAAAGTATGTGAGCTGATTATTTTTTTGCATTTGCAGATCGGCTTTCAACTCACTTTACATTGTTTTGCCAAACTTCAGTAATTCATAGGAGAATAAGGTGCTGCTGCTGCCTTTTTTTGTAGCTACTTGGTCATCCCACTCACTCTGCAGAGAATGGTGATGCAGACACTGACAATAAAGAGAGTCAGTGGCTAGTATTCTCTTTGCTAGGGTTAGGATAGCCAACTTTCTCTTCCAGAAAATATTTAGATCCTTTGATGTGTAACAACTGACTTAACTACAGTTAAATCTTTTTCTAAATTGTCAGGGCTTTTAATCTCCTATTAGACCACTGCTGTGCATTTCTTTAACCTCCTTTTTATCTTTCTGGTTGGTGTCTGTAATCACTTTAAAAAGGACATTAAAGGGATTGAGGCTAAATCAAAAAGAAAGCATGTTGATATTCAAATAGGCAGTGAAATGCCATCATGATTTGAAAGCAGTGACCCGTACAGTACTGTAGCAAGAGGGGACAGTCCTGAATTCATAGGTCAGGTAAGAGATGGTGTCAAAGAATGCCTTGTTCTATAAATGTTCATGGCTTACCTTTTTAAACAGAGGCTCTTCTCTTCTGTGGTTGTGGGCTCAGCACACAAAAAAAGTAAGGCTTACAGAACTCTGCTTTGGAAATACACTCCAAAAAACACTTCTGAAACTGTAGAGTGCACAAGTAGAAGTGGTTATTTGGGTTTTCCTGCTACACTCCGAAAGCATTCCTTTTGAATGAAAATTATTCTATTGCTTAAAAAAAAATATTATTTTTTTTTCAATGTGGCGTTTTTGGGATCTTTTCAGCTGAGATACTGATTTATGGCTCCACAGGAGAAGAGGAAGAAAGCCATAAATACTGATATTTAGTTAGCTGTGTGGCTTTCTTAATACAAATCGTCCATATCTTAAGTTCATTAAGGTAATTCACTAACTTCTTGAAAGATGCTAATGAGAACAGCAGACAATATTTTACAAACACCTAAACTACAACATTTAGTAATTGGTGTTGGAAGAGACTGGTATTTTTGTCCTACTCT
This sequence comes from Limnodromus scolopaceus, assembly GCA_028565335.1. Classification (NCBI taxonomy): domain Eukaryota; kingdom Metazoa; phylum Chordata; class Aves; order Charadriiformes; family Scolopacidae; genus Limnodromus; species Limnodromus scolopaceus. Next base: position 188,281,332 of record JAOXNO010000001.1, on the reverse strand, counting down.
ACAAGAATTAAAAGCTAGTTGGCTTGCTTTTGTCCTTCTGAAGCTATTCACAAAGCAGGAATGTTAAATTTGGGAGGTTCCAGCTTTTAAGGTTATGCTCAGAATGCTATTATAATAGCAGACAAATGCAAGAAATTTCGAACTTGCTGTGTTGCTCCAGACAGCAGCTGGTGGAACATCTCAGTGACAAATGGAATTGTTCTTCTGCTATTCAGTACGACATTTATTTAATCCTGCTGGGGTTGTATTTCCAAAGATGGCCTCAATAATGTCATATCTCACTTGTCTCTGCCCCACCTTCCGTATTGAAACAAGAAAATTTGTAGTGTCAAGTATCAATATATGGACTAAAACAGAGCTACAAAAGTTTTGCATTATAAGAGAGCCTGAAAATTCTCCCTTGATGAATATTTCTTGCAAAGTGAGGAGAACGTAAGGTGCAGTCTTGGAAGGGACTTCAGCATGTAAAGTAGGATATTCCTCTGTTCCAAATTAAGATCGAGTGGTATAGCTCTGAAGTACATAGTGTAACATACATTTTTTTTTTTTTAATACCAAACGTGAGAAGTCAGAACAAAACATGAAAACAAATGTGGAACAGACTTTAGTCTTTAACCCCAAATTATCTATTTGTTTATGGATTATAACTAGGTAATATTTTGTTGTTGTTGTTTGGTTGGGGTTGGGTTTTTTTTCCATTAAAGGAAGAAATGTACCAAACAGTTTAGGAATTAGTTTGTTACCAATACTGCCATAAACGTGAGGCTTGGGTTTCTAATGGTTTTCAAATTGCCTGGGGCTGGTCCATCCATTATTTCATTTTAGAGTGGGCAAGAAGTAATTTACCTACCCTGCCTGGAGGCTTGTGAATCTTACGTGCAAATGTAATGTCAAACGTGGTTTTGCTCATCAGGAGCTCTATGGAAATTGGGCTAGGCTTTCTGCGCAGGGGAAGATAGCATTGCAGGATTATTAGCTTTATGGAAAGGGAAGAAAACAATGGTAACCTAGTCCAAAGGTCTGGAATGTCCATCAGGTTAAGACCAAAATGTCTCGATTTTTTGGCAAGTACATTGTTGTGGTGCGATTCAGATCCTTCCTTTCTGTGGCGTTAGCAGATTTGAACCGCGCCACAACAATGTGCTTGCCAAGAAATTGATTGCTTTTGTTATTGGGGAAATGTTTTGCCATTTCTTTCACACTTCTTTTATTTTATCTTTTGCATTCTTGTTACAGTTAGATGCTGGTGTGCCAGAAAAAATAAGCCTCATTTCCAGAGATGAGAAGAGTGTACTTGTGGTAACTTACAGCGATTTAAAACGCTGCTTTGAAAATACTTTTCAAGAACTGATTGCAGCCGCAAATGGTCAGTTGTAGTATTTGCTGAAAGCATGCAGGACATTGCTGAGGAACTTAACCAATAGCAAATTGCACTACAGCTGAATTGTTGTTGTCATCTCATTTCACATTTGGGAAACAAACAGGAGATGAGCAAAGCTGCTTGCACTTCAGTCAGGTACACTGTTACTTGAAGGGAAGAATGTTTCACTTATCCTAGAGCTAAGGCTGCCATTGGAGGCTTTATCTGTGAAGAATTTATTTTAGATTAAGGAACACATCAGGTGCATGATGTTCCTGCTTTTATTTTTTCCACTTGTATATGCACTAATTTTAATTTTTTTAAGACTTTTCTGATCTCTGAAGTTTTGCCACATTGTATACTTAAGGGAAACTCTTTGCAAGGACATTTCTGGGATACATTTTTGTCACTGAGGATATAGCAAAATTTATTCATTTTTGATATTATTTGCACCCAGAATAGCATAAAGGACCAGGTAAATAATTTAATAGAAATTGTGTTCTATTAATGACCGTTTAGTTCATAACCTCTGTAAAAGTGTGTTGTATGCAAGCTCTGTATGCCACCCACTGTTAGCTCAAAAAAGAAATGTGAGAAGACAAAACCTTTTAAAACCAGTCAAGTTGAAGTATCGGTGAATTGACAAAAAAGGAAAGAAAGTCCCCTGTCATTTGATTTAAACCTTGTCTAAGCGAAGTGACGAAAATAGCAACATGGGAACCATCTCTAATTTAAAGAGCATATCAAACTTGCTCTATACACAACCAGCGCCTTTTAAAAACTGTTTGTACGTTTTCCTGCTAGTCAGAAGCATTTACATTTATGCAATTTTTTTAATAGATTTTTTTTTTTAAAGAAATTGTTTAAATGCCTGAAGTTTCAGGAGTGTATTACTTTAGGTTATTTACAGTATAATTTTTGTATAAAGTTCTGTTCTTTGAACCACAGCTTTATTATGGTACGCTACACTGGATACAGATACAAAGACACTGTTAAAAGAAGATTAACTAAACACAGCAGTTGTCTGGCATCAAGAGCTTTTCAAGTTTTACAGCCTGAATCTGGAGGGATAATGATCTGCTGTGCCTTTGCAGTCACTGCTTAGCCCAAAGTAATATTACTTTTGATAATACTCAACACATGAATATTCCTGAAGTAATTCAGTCTCAAAAGTCTGGAATTTTCCTCCTCAATTAACTTTCTAATATTTGGACATGCAGTTGTCTCCAAACTTGGGTATTCATGGGATTTCTAGTTAAACACCTACACTTTGATACTGAAGACTGCCAAATATGTAGGAATTTCCTTTCTTAAAGCAGTAGTGAAGACTGTATCTACCCTTTCCCAGCACTGAATGTTTTAATAGCACTGGGTGCTCACCATGAAGAAAATGTGGAAACTCAAAAGGTCAGGACAGACTCTAAGCACTTGCAACTGATGTTACTGACATCAATTTTAATAATTCTCAATATTTGTAGTTTTCAGAGAAGTTTTTAATATTTCTCTGTCCACTTTTATAAGCTTTAAAATGATTCTCCGCCTTGAGACTTGCATCAAGAAAAAAAGCAACTCTCTTCACATCGAAAGCTTTGAAGACTAGGGACATGCTTTACACATTTTAGAAAATGTGGTTGAATCCACATTAGGTAGCATCAGTTGTTGAGTTTAAGAATCGATTATTGTTGCATTTGATCGAGTGAATTTTAAAAGGAACATAATGTTTAATATTCAAACGATAACAGTTGCCAGAATGTTCTTTTTAATATAAAAGGAACAGGAACTTTGAAAAGTGAACATGCAAAACAGTCTTTTATCATTAGCTCATGTATTTGAGGAAGAGCAGCTGTCTTTTATATGTTTTTTGACAAATCATATTGTAATTCTTTTGTACAAAAAAGAAGTACTTGTATTCTAGAAGAAATATGAAATGCTTAATTTATAAGCGGGCTGAGGTTTTTTCCAGTATTGTTTTCTTTGAAAATGAAAGGGGATCATCTGTTCAGTTGTGGGGTTTGGGAACCTTTGAAAATTTAATTTGTGGACCAATATTTTGTGAAAGTGTAAGGCAGGGGTAAAATAGGGCTTGAATTCTCATCCTTTTTAGACCAGCAAACCACCCTCTGCAAGACATGTCTAAATTGCAAACCTGTGTGTATTTGCATAATGTCAGTTTGCTTCAGCCCCTAGTAACCTCAGGACTTGGTTTAAAAATAAAAAGGTAGACAGCTAATAAGTTTTCATACGTAACGTCAGCCAGAAAATATTTGGTGTCAGGTAATGCATAAAACAAACGAAAAAAAAAAGTTGAGCTTTGTTTTCTATTTATTTCATTTGGTCCGTATTTGCGAATGATTTGAACAGTCTGAAGTTCAGCTTGGGTGTTTTTTTGGGGAGAGCCCTTCTACCCCATTTTAATTCCATTTAGAAGGTTGTCCTAAAGTTGTAGTTTGATCCATTCATAGGAAGAACTGTGTATCTGTATTTAAAAAGAAGAGCCACCAGGATGTGCCCTCCCAGATGGGAAATTTAATTCCGACCTTCCTATTTTTTACAGCTAAAAGCACAGAAGGGACAACCTTTGAAATCATTTGATGTTGGTCATTTTAATTTTTGTACCTGTTTTAAATTCTGTTGCTGTATTTACTATATTGTAAATATTTTGTTGAGGGTACCTATGTATTTTTAATTTGCCCTTGTTTCAGTAATTCAGGTGTCAACTGCTTCCCCTAAAAAGCACCAGTATGTTAAGTTCTAATGTCATGATCCCAATGTGTTACTCATCTTTAATCCTGTTTTCATTCTTCATGTGTACAGCAGTATTTTTAATAAAGAATACCAGAAATAACGTGGCCTTATTTTGATGATATGAACTTGGATACAGGGCTTTTCAACTTTGATACTGGCATTGTATTTCATTCTGTCATATTTCTTTTGTATCCACTCTGTCTGCAATGCAGAGTTTAAACAATCGTGGGTCACAAAGTGCGTTTAGTGCTTGCCAGTATATCAGAGCTCCTAACACTTACAGAAGTCGTTGACTAGAATCATGCTAATACACGTTTCCCTAACTCCCAAGCTAAGTCCCATCTGCTTCTGTCAGATCAGGTCTGCTTTACTGGACAAGCCCTAATTTTGAAAACTCTACTAAAGTACGCTTACTTCCATGTTTTGGGGTTGGTTTTTTTTGCCCAATAACAAAGCATATTAATTTCTCTGACAATTTGCGTGTGGAATCATTGACAGATTCATTTCCCAGAGTTGCTTTTCTGTATTGTTAACCAGCAAAGCTGAGGTGAGTTACCAATTGGGTAAAATCTCCTATACCCATCCAGAGGACTGGATGGTTATGTAACATGAGATTTTGTGCAATATACGTGAAATTCTCAATATTCCTTGCATACATTTAACAGGGGGTCATTATCCCTTAAATTGCAGTGTTTTCAAAGTTTTATTATATAGAGACTAAACTAAGGCTGCAGCAAGCTTGATTGGTGCCGTTATCTCGTCTCCAGTTCCTTTTGGTGATGTGCAGTAACAGCTAGAGAACCTCCTGCGGCAGCAGCGGGCGATGCTGTTGTGTTCTGCCTCCCCAGGGAAGGTTTCATCTCGCCTGCTTTCTGGCACTTGTGTGTAGTTTCTCTGCAACGTGAGCTGGAGATTCCCTCCCGCTATGAAATGCTGTATAGCAGAGAGCCCTCAACGGAACATCTCCGTAGGGGTCGCATCTTCAGCTTCGGATGGATGGGGTGAGGGTGTGGAGATTCTCTGAAGAAGAGGAAGCGTCTGCCAGGCCTGAGGTGCTAACTCATGGCCTTTCATCTCTACCATATCTTCTAGCTGCAGAAGTAACCAGGCGTGGGGGGCATTTGCATGGTTGTTTTTTAATGAGCTGCTTTTCCTTTCCCCCCCCCCCCCCCATGGAACCTGGCTTTTCCCATCTCCCTGGTGATAGTGCTGCCCAGCGCTGAATCATCTGCTGCAGCACTCTCTGATGCTGGATCAAAACTAGTTTGGCAGAACTGCGCAGATTCTTTCAAAAGCAAACTTTATTATGTGGATTCAGCAGTCAAAGATGTTGTATAAAGACAGAAAAGGAAAGACAAAATAAGAGTTATTCACATCTGGAGAAACTTAGGGGGTTCATATAAAAGTAATCTTTGTAGTCCAGTTCTCTTAAATATTTATGCACAAAAAGCATATTTATATATTTACACTGTGCAAACATTTCCTTAGAGATGCATCATCCCATAACTCTTTTTGCTCAATTGTAGTTAGGAAACAGTTCTTAATTTTTTTTGTTTTGATCAAGATCAAATACACTGTACCAGCAAGAGCCAGCGCAGAAGATACTTAAAATTGATGATCTCTTCGCCAGGAAGATCTAGATTTGATACTGAGCTTAGAAGTTGTGGTACATATTTCTTTTACTTGAATATCGAAGAACGTTTCTCTTTGTAAGTATGCAAAAGGTCATTTGCCTTTAAGTCTGTTAGTGGGTTAAAGTCACAGCTCCTAAGCTGAGTTTTAAGAGGTCAGAACCATATTATATGTAGCAATTTAGTTAATATATATTTATAGTGGACCACAAGAAGCTGCGACTGGGCAGTACTCGTTGATTTGGAAGATGTCAGTGCTGCTGTGTTAAATGGCCAACTCTCATTTTAATACTACCTTCGAAGGTGAAAGGGGATGGTGCATCCTTGTGCTTCTCAAACAAAGAACGTCCATGCCCTTTCTGAGATGCTGAGATACAACTTTCTGTTGCAAATGAATACCTTGTTATTCCTGTACATCTATACTGGTAACTGACTTGGAAATTCACCTGTCTTCGTAGAAAAGCTGCCCTAAATTTCCAAGGAGTTTGTCATGTCATTTCTAACCTCTTCAAACTTTCTAGTGATCAATTCTTTCTTTAAAGCATATACGCAGTTTAGTAGCCATCCTGTCTTGTCAGACAGATTCCCATAAATAAAACATAATCAGTGCAGTGTTAGAAGGTCCATGAGATTTTGTGGACAATGCTTGGTTTCAGCATACCTAGCTTGTGGTTTGGTTCCAGTGTGTGTGTGTGTGTGTTGGCATGCTGACAGAGTGCAAAACTTCAAGAACACGTACTTGATTTCAGCAGGCTTGTCCAAACTGAATTGATCTGTATTCCCTGTTGTGGCAGCCCTGGCTCTGATCTTAGTTCTCCTCTATGCTTGCCAGTTGTGTTCTGCAGCACACGTTTGGAATCCTTGCCTCGCAGGACTCCTTACTGCGCTTGCCATCCGAAGCAGTCAGAGCCGTGTAATACCCCAGCCCCAGCCAGCTAATTCGGCTTCCCTGGGGCATTAGCCTTCCCTCAAGTTTCTCAGAGTTTTCACTAAAAGCTGTTTGTTTCTTCCTGAAGAATCCTTTATTTTCCAACACTACACCAGCCCCAACAACAGGGTGCAGATTTCCTGGTGCCTGACTCTGGGGATCATGCAGGCTCCCAGCTGCCTCTCCCGACCAGGACACCAGAGCTGCCCCCGAGTCCGAGCAAGGCTGGGTGACTGGAGCGTATAAATGCCATCCTGCTGCCAGGGACCCAACAGCAAACTGGTTTTCTCTGTAATGGTGACCATTCAGCTTGTCAGAAGCACTGGGCAATTTTAGTGGCAGCTGTTGGGTGTTCAGCATCGGGAAAGTCAAGGCCTAAGCATTAGTATTTTTCTATATTTTCTATATGCTTGTTGCAGTCTGTAGAAAAGCAGGTCACTGAGATTAAGCCAATGATATCTCTTTGAATTTTAGGATAATTTAAACTGACAGTGTTTCAGAAGAACCCTTATGTGTTAAATACATACTTAAGTCTTGACCTAGAAGTACTTAAACGGGTGGCTGAGAATAAAGGACCGCGGAGTTGTAGTCAGGAGGGGGAGAATGGCAGGCTTTCATTTTCTCCAGGACGGCGTTACCATACGTGTATCTTCGCTTGGAGTCACTGAGCTGGTCACAGCTGAAACCGCAGAAGCTTCTTGGCTTGGTTATTCCAGAAAGCACAGACTCCTTGCTCCTGCTGGCACCTTTCACGCTGTAACAGAGCAGCCTTACTGTTAGCACATCTAACGTGTACGAGCGTTTGTTTTAATGAGTCAAGCAAAGCCACGTCACAAGAAGCAGCTTTGTTTATTTTTTCCATGATGGGGACGGCGTTGATGCAGATGGGATTGCTCAATGAGGGAGTGGAACAGAGGGCTGAAAGAGCCCTCCTGTGTCCCCCTCGAGCCCCCATCTGAACAGGGATGCTGTGACTGAACATCACTATGAAGGCGCTTGTGTTCTTTGTAAGTATTAAGAGTCTTGGTGCTTATGGGGGCTACTTAATCGCTGAGCCTAAACTCTAATTGCTCATTTGTGGCAGGTGATAGGGAGTGAAAATTCCTTGCAGGGCGAAGTAGCGTGGAGTGTCCGGCGCCTGTGCTGCTGCTGGTCTGTGGATCCCTGTAGGGTCCCTGGACTTAAATGTTCTTCCTAAGGGACCCAGGATTTTTTTTGAGCCAGAGTGAAGTAATGAAAGGTCTCAAGCCTTGGGGCAAAAGCAGAAACCTGCTAGTGTAGGTGTTCCCAAAGCCTAATGCTGGGATGAGTTTTTAAGATAAATGGGTGATTGTGAGGAAGTGCACAAGGTCTGGATATCCGCTCTCTCAGGATTCTCTCAGCAGCAGATGTGAACTGCTGGTTTGAATTAGAGTTTTCATCTCCCACAAAGGACCAGTTATCCTGTAGGCTGTCTTTTATAAGATACCCTTTACAAGAAGGGTTTAATGCCTTCTCAGCTGAGCCGCCCTTTAAGACCCTGTTCACCTTCCAGCCCCTTTCTCACCTGGATTAGGAGAGAGCAGTGCTTAAAAGGGCTCTTTCAATAATGAAGAAAGTTACGGCAAACAGATTTCAACAACACTGAATTTAGATTCTGAAGATTTATCTGTAGATGAAAGACAAGTAAGAGCATTTTGCATCATTGATTATATGTGAAATCCTAACATAAACGTATGTTGGGCTGCAATGCCTAAAATTAGATTCCCTCTCCTGTATTTTTATAAGTTCATGGACATTCGGCCATTCTGCTTTTATAAGGTTGGGAACATTGGCAGCGCTAGTCTTGAATTCCAGAGAAGACAGTCAGAACATCTGTTGAGTCTTTGGGAGCCCAGGGTTTTGCTTTTCATTATAATTTGCACCATTGTATCTTAAGCACAGAACTGATAGCACAGGACCTTTCCTGATTAGGAAATGGAGAAGTAAAAGTTTCTCTTAGATTTTATGTTTTCCTGAATCTTTAACTCACAGGCCTGTGTGCTGTGTAGAGAGTGTGGTCTCTGTCTTGTCTCTTACCGTAGGAAATTGAAGGGTCCTCCCAAGAAGACCACTCTGTTACATTTGTTTGTAGAGGGATGGAGTTCATGAGGAAGAGTCCTATTTATGAGGATTGCAGATGCATCCCATCTTTTTATATTCCATCTATTGGCAGATGGACAAATAATTGCCTTGGGATAAATTCCATAACTATGTGACAATGTTAGTCACAGACTCGATAGACTTCTTGTAATGGTTTAAAGAGAAACACTCCTGTGATTTACATTGTAATTGTGAGTCTTAGGGCACAGTGGGCTGGCTAAAGTGGAGTGTGCATGCGAAGTCATGAGCCTTAAAATCATCGTTCTTTCATCCTTTCATTCAGCCTGAGAATTTTCTTGTGAGATAGACTTCTACTTTAACTATTAAACCTTTATACCAGTAGAGCTGCATCTATCAACTTTAGCACGCTTGAGTGCACTGCTGTACCTGGACATAGACTCCCACAGAGAGCTTCAAGGGAGACCCTGGGGTTTTGGCATCCGTGGTCAGGCATCATGTTCAGACTGAGCTTACAGTCAGTAAAGGCTTCTCTAGCTGTGGACTCTTCTTTCCACTCCAGGAATGTAAATTAGAAACTGGCTAGCTAGTTTTTAGTTGGGATCACTTGTTGGAAGAAACGGCTGCTCCTTTCCTGACAGGCTCAAGAACGGAGTCAGGTTAGAGGCTGGCTGCGGCTCTTGAGATGCTTGTTCCAGCTCTCAAGTGGTGGAGTTCACAGCCATTTTTCTGGCAGCCTGAGGATTTTGGCTTACTTGGGTTGGGCTTTCTCACCAGTACTGAGAAGCTAGAAGAGAGTTGCACTTGGGATCCTTTTCACTTGCAAAGGAACAGAGCTCTCTGCTCTCCCCACGGCCTGGCTCTCGGGTTGGTTACGCTGAGTAAGCACCAGCACATGCACTGGCTCTCTCCTGGAATAAAATTATTAGTTTCCTCTGAAGCAAACCCTGGGTGTGCTTTCTAGGGGACAGATCGGATGCCACCAGCTTTGGCTCCTTCCACCCTCTGCAGTCCTTCAGCAGTGTGGTGACAGATATGGCCCCACCAAGTCTGAATCCTCTAACGCCACGCTCCAGGGCAGACACCCACCCTTGTGCTGGTCTGACAGAGTCACCCCACCAGGCTGGCTCGCGTGTGGTCTCAGGTGCTTCGAACTGAGAATAAAACCACACTGAGCCCAACCGTTCTGCTCCTAGAAAGGCAGCCCAGCCTGCAGGTGGCCGGGGAGCAGTGAGGACACAGTCCCACAGCATCCTCAGCCTTGGCACAGGACCCACCCACTGGTGCGAGTGCATTTCTGCACATCTGTGCCCTAAACTGCAGCGCAGAGGTTCACAGCGTGACGGTAAGTGCTCTGGGAGCCATGAGGCGTTACAGTGAAGGTGGTGGAGCTGTAAGCTGCTGCTAAAAGGCAGGTGACCCCTTCCTCATCCTGGCGCTGGCACCAGCTGCCCCAACAGTGAGCTACTACTGCTCACTCAGAACCTATGCTGGGGTTGTTCTTCTGGTGGTCCAACGACCTGAAGCAGCTCTCTGCAAGGCAAGCCAAGAGAGGGGGCAGGACCACAGAGAAGGGTGCTTGAGGTGCGAGGGTGCATCTGGTTAGATCTGCTTACGTGTGTCAAACCCCTCCAGGCTCTGCCTTTGTGCTTTCAGCGGTGTTTATTTACTGCTCCGATTTAGCCTCAGTAAAGGGTGCTTAGCTGAGAAGCTGCCACTTTGAGGAGTGTGTGCAGACTAAAGGGTCACTGTGTGCATTCACACACACGAGTGCTTTTTGGCAAAGTGCTGCAGTGCCACTTGTTTAGCTTGCAGACCAGATGACCTTGTGTGTTCTCAGTCAGCTGCTCTGTTTCCCTGAGGATTTACATTCTAGCAGCCACTGTTGAGTTAATATTTTTTTTCCCATCCAAGCATTCCCTTTCCTTCTGCAGCTGAAATTGCTCCTTAAAGCAGTTCCGGAGGGATGCTCGAGGCACACTCCGTGTATTCCGTGCCACACAAAGAAAAAGGCGTTTCATACATCTCATTTGGGGGGGTTGCCATGTTGTCTCTGCGGCTGATGGCAGCCTTCAGAAATGTCACATTTACACAAATTAAAAATGGGTTAAACCACTTCTAGGAAACACTGCATCCTTTGGAGCCCTCTAATATCCGCATGCATTCCAAGCTCTGTCACACCTGGCTCCTCAAAAGTGAGGATGGAAAACTGTCTCAATAAAATCAAAGTACAGCAAAATTGCTCACAAGCCTCTTTTCTGAAACGTGAGCGGTCGAGGCAGGAGACGGGGTTTTCCTGCACTTGTTTGGAGAGGCTTGATTCACCCCGGCGTTGCCAGGCGTGAGCCGGGCTCCGGTGCAGGCTCCCGCCAGCAGCACGTTTGCCCCGCGCAGCCTGTATTTTGGCCGTGTGAGCGTGCACGCTCTCGCACCCGAATTCCTACGCGTTTAACCAACGCCCTCTTAGTCACGGGAATTTCTCTTGAAGCGAGTCCTCTCTGCCTCGACCGCACGTTTCAGCCGCCTCCAATTGTTCGTTGAGACAATACTACACCTCCCAGCCTGCCCAGCTGCGAGGCGCTGACAAGTCCAGCACGGGCAGGATGGCGGGATGGCCTTGACCTCCCGCCAGCGTGAGATGAAGGATGGGCTGGGCGCGGGCAGTCCCCGGGGCTGGCTGAGAGCAGTGAGCCGAAACCAGCCGCCGACCCTGCCAGCTTCGCAGGGGCTGGGAACTGAGACACCGCCGGCATTGAGAAAACAAACATTTCCCATTTACAGAGAGTTCATGTCAGTGCAACGAATTTCTTAAAGCAGCCCTAGTTCCCTGCTCGGGCAGCTGTCAGGAATTAGGTGGAGGAAGGTGGCCAATATATTAAAGTGCTTAAAGGCAGGAAGAGAAGTGAGGCCCTCACATCCATCTATTGTAAAGTTGCCACTTTAGCATCCTGAACCCATGGGTGTTAAATGGGCCGTGCTTAGCTGAGTCATGGAAAAGAAGGGCAAAAACAAGCACAGAGAGCCTTGTCCCAACTGAGGTGCCCTTGGGGACTTGCAGAAACAACTGCAAATCCTTCATAGCCACACGTTTCTCCTCCTGCCCTGCCAAGGGCTCGTTTCCTATAGTTACCTACCTCTGCCTTGGTTTAGTGCTCTCTGGCACTGGCTTGTCCAGCCTGGCCTTGAGCTGAGGATCAGGATGATCAATAGAGTGCTAATAAATCATAACGGTGATGTGCATTGAAGGTTATGAGGGTTATTTGTTCCCTTGAAGGCGTATGGAGGGTTAGGTGTGAGAGCTGATTGACTGCTGACACACCTGAGCAGGACACACCTCAGCAAGAGTGTTTGCAGGGACTGAGGACACCTCAGCTACTTTCAGTAGGCCTGATTTAGCACAAGGACCTCTAGTCCTCCGTCCTCTAAAATGTGAAGTAGAAGAAAGGAACATAAAATACAGACCCAAAGAGCATCCGTTTCTGCTTGCTGCCTGTCCATGTGAAACGTTTCAGTTCTTCTGGAGCCAACACCATCCCACTGTCTGCTTGGTAATCCTTGAATAAAAAAAAACAGACACCACCCTATTAGGTGTTAACTGTAGAAAGTTACTGTTACATTGGGCTCAATTACTCTTCAGTCCAGTTTCCACCATCATTTTCATTGTTTATACTCAGAGAGCTCTAGGAGACACATGCTCTGTGCTGCTGGAGGTGCCACAATGCCCAGGTGTTTAATGGTGCCTTTCTAAACGGTCCTTGCATTGTGGTGCATCAAACACATGCCATTAGTACAGATACAGAGCTTTAAAAGCAAGGTGTCTACACGCAAGGTGAGGTCCTGGCCAGCCACCAGTTCACCGTTCAGAGAACCACCGTGCTTTTCCCACCTCCCACTACTGAATGTATACAACTGACTCACCAAAAGCTTCCTCCAGCCTCTCACCCATGCCCACCCCCACCAGGACAGTATGTATACCCCATTAGTAGACATCACCCCAGCTTGTCCGCCTGATAAAAGGACTTGTTCATCCCAGCAACCTCTGATGGAAATGTGACCCATGAGTCTCATTTGTGCACTACTGTTCAGACAAAAACACAAATCCAAGGGGTTTTAAATGGCTGTCCCACAATGGTGGGACTCAGATGGGAGCCTGGCAGCCGTACCTTGCAGGCCTACTGGCATCGGCCATTTATTATCAGGGAAGGAGAGTTTGCAGCCTATGGCATGGTCAGCAAGGATCTACTGTCCCCAGTTTGTAGGACAGTGGGATAACACCATGCTGCAAGCACAGATAATCTTGCACCTCATGTCAGCAGAGTTGACAAAGCCGTAAAACCCCTTCTTGATTCTCTCTGTATAAATCTGTCACACAAATAAAAAGAAATAAATGGCATACCATTTGGCCCAAGAGTCACTTACATTAAACACAAGCGTTTCCTTGATGGGAAGCTCTTCAAATGTCTTTATGCGCTGGGGTGGTTTTATTTTGAAAGTGTTTACGTATCTGTTCGACAAAAAAAGCAGGACAATTTTTGGTGAGGGTGTGAAGTGCGTAAGCAGGAAGCACTGGGTATTTCTCTGTTTCTTTTAGCAGTTGCCGAACCGTCATTGAGGCAGTTTACACAAAAAGGCCTCCTTAATCAGGCCCCACCCAAACCTGACTCCCCAGCCCTGGGACGCACATGGCTGCCCCTCTCACAGCACCCCAGCCTGGTGACCTGATGTTCCCCCCGGACACCCCGACGGGCCAGCCCAGCCCAGCGGGATCCTGGGGCGGGGGGGGCTCGGTGGCTGGTGGGACCCTCAGGCTGGGTGGGGTGTCTCGAGGTGTTTTCTCCTACCAGCAGCAAGCTGCAATACCCAACAAGCAAACTCAGTCTTAATCTTGCCTCTCTCACCTGACGTTTTCAGTGCTTCCACCACTTGAGCTCGTAACAGAAAAATTTTCATTGCACAAAGGATCAGACGCAGGGGGAAACCCACTTTCTGTTGTAAATATGGTATCGAGGGGTATGTAGTCTTTGCCTTCCTAAATGCAAAGAAGAATTCAGAGTTATTCCTGGCAGCACGAGGACACTCCCCCCTGCCTTGGTGACGGCACACGGCTGTGACATTTGTACCTGCTGGACGTTTGCTTGCAGCAGGTCGCCCAGCTTTTTCACCAGCTCAGAGAACCTCGGTCTGTCGTTGGGATTGCTTTGCCAGCAGTCCAGCATGATCTGGTAGCTGTGAGGACAAAAGCAAAATGAGCACACAAAGAGGTTACAGCTCACCTCGATCCAAGGCAGCGCAGTCTCTGACAGTTTGTCATCGACAGAGTTAACTCCTGAGCCTGCCTGATTTTTACAAATATGGTCTCTTACTGAAAGTAAAAGAGTAGACTTTCTACAGAAAAAGAAAAAAAACTTCTTCCCGCAACATACCGGGAAGACCACATCAAAAGAATAATTTAGCCAACTAGTCATACTTTCTTTTTTCATTCCTAATTAAGCATTAAACCTTTGTATTAAACATCCATTAACTGGCAATGTTTAAGTTAAGGCATCCGAAGATGACTTATATGAATGTGTCACTTCCTCGTATTGGTTGAGTCGAGCTTTCCTTCCTGCAATAAAATATGTGGAAGAGAAAAAAAAAAAAACCTCTTATCTACTGTCACTAGGATAATAAAATTAGCCAATGGGTAGTACTCCCAGATAGGCATGGCTGGCTTGCTTCCTTTTTCTTCTTCCAGAACTATTTTTTGGTAAGTGTTGCTATTTAGAGCTGTGACGTAGTGCTCAAAAAGGCACTGAAGACACCTACGTGTACTTGATTTTGCCTCCAGAGGTAAAGTACCTTGGGTATGTTCCTGTTCCTGAATGATTTGCACCATGGGGTGTGTGCTGCAGGTGCCTCCCCAGTCAGGGCGCTCCATCCTACTCCCAGGCCAGAGGGGCTGCAACCTCAGGGTCTTACTTGGACCCCCCCCCAAGCCTTCAAAAAGGTGTTGGCCATGCAGCACCAGCTGGAGGTTGCACCTGAAGGCAGGGGACCAGGAAGGGAAAGCTAATGTTGTGAAGGAAGAGCTCAGACATACCCCACATGCTACACCAGTTGGAAGGCTGTGGGTCCCTGTCACATTCCTTTGCCATCAGACACTGTCTCCGGGAAAGGGTGGTCCCTTGTCACCCGAGTGTTTGCGAGGAAGCCTCTGCTGTCGCTTCCTAAGTCAAGACGACGTTAATAATGTCACATTCCTCCCGCACTTATCTGTGTGCACGTCAGTAAATATTAAACCTGGAGAGGAAAGAATGACCTTCCTCCTCCTGGCTGCTCGCTCAGCCCAGCCCTGGTGGTGCCCTGGGCTCAGGTCCACGTCCCTCCTCACCCTGTCCTACCCCAGGGGAGGGCCAGGGGGCCAGGGGTGGGGAGGGATGCAAGAAGATGCTGATGACAGCAAGAAGATATGAGGCAGAATCAGGTTGTTTTTCATTATGTTGTCAGAGGGTGATTTTTGCGGAGGCTCGTACATTGCCCACAAGGCAGCCCAGGAGGGCAGGAGTACGCGAGGCAAGCAGAGAAAGGCATCTTACATCTCCTCCGTCGCTTGCTCCGGGGCTCGCATTCTCGTGCCTTCCTTTAGCCTGCTGCAGAATTCCTCGTCTATTTGGACTCCGGGGTAAGGAGAGGCACCTGGAGGTGACATTGGGAGAGCAGGGTCATACACGCCTTGAGCTGGGTACCTGTGACCTAGCTTTGGCCCTACACTTCCCCCTAAAATGCTCAGGGTGTGCAGCATCTGCTTGCAGAGCTGGGAGCCCAAGGGTGTCCCCCCCTGCCGGGTCTGGCCCCTGCCGTCTCCCGCGGGCAGGGAATGGCAGCTGACACTGCTCCAAACCCCGGTCTTTGGAGGAGGGCAGGACCAAACCCAGCACTACGGGAGGCGCGAAAAATAAACACGATTTGGATTTGAAACGTATCCCGCAAGAAAAGCCAAGTCTGACCTCTCTGTTGGTTTGGACCACCCCAAATTCTAGTATGCAGAGTATTAATAAGCCCCAAATGCTCAAAAACACCTTGAAAATAATAAAATCATGGTTTTAAATCATATCACAGTACATTTGCCTTATTTTCTTAGTTTCTGTGTTTTTAAGCTACAGCCTGATTGTGCTTTTGGTCTTTTTTCTGTAGACAAAAAAACACTGGGAGAAGGGAAAATGAAAGGAAAAAAAAAAAAGCTAAAACCTTTCAGAGTTAGACAGTCACCAGGTTCAAGAAGCTGGAGCTTTAAGAAAAAAATAGCAGGTATTATGAGGCTGACCATAAAAATCACGAGAGTTGGCAGGCTGACCAACAACATGTATTTAAACTAATAAATGATTGATTGTCCTGAGAATTGTATGGTATTGTTTCCTCTGCTGTTCGCCTCTTTTGTCAGCCTCTATGTTGAACCCAATTAAGATTCTTCTGTTCTGACAGTCATTGTTGTTCCCGCTCAGTGTACATCTTGTATCCTGCCTTTTCCACGTGAAAGAAAGGAGGGGGAAAAAAAGCTTCACTGGGATTTAATTTCAGATTGCATGCTCTAGTTCATCCTGTGGCATCTGTGCGGATTCTTGTTCACCTGCTGTGTCCAGTGGCCTGGGTCGGGGGGGGACACATGCTGGGTCTCCCCCTGGGCTGGTGCGACCGCCTGGTCTCAGGCTGGAAATGGGGGTGACACAGTCTGAGACGTGCAGAGACCTCGGTGTGGGTTCAGCTCCCTTGCTCCCATTGGGGACATCAGAAGCTTTTGAGGGAGAATCCAGCCCATGCCACTGGGTGTCTCGAATGCCGTTTGTGGGACAGAAGGCAATGCCTTGGTCCCTGGCAGCTGCCAACCCAGGGCCACAGCTCTGTGTTATCCCACAGGGTTCCATATTCAATAAAGCCACATAAAAAATTGCCCAATTTTCCTGGTTTGTGCCATTGGTTGGACAAAGGGCTGTGACCACTCCAGCTGGGCTGCCCTGCATCTCTACCAAGGGTTTCTACAGGAGAAAGAGGGAAGCTTAGGTTTTGCCCATGGCAGAAACGGGCGGAAAAGTGCCCAGGAGGTGTGCTATCCACTAAGGCTTTCAGCCTGGCAAGTCAGCTTCCAGTGCCCTTAAAAGCACCAAAATTTCCAGTTCACAGAGGCATGATACACACAGTTCCCCCCTCTACCTTTACACCCCACTTCTGCCTGATTTAGGTCTTTTCTTATAAAAGACTTGGCAAAAGCTTGTTGAAGATAAGGATGTTTTTCCCCAGGCTGGAACGATGGCCCCGGCTACAGCCTCCGCCGCTGAGTCCAGCTCCTGGGGTGCAGAGTTAACGTACCCAAGGAAAATATCTCCCACAGCAAGACCCCGTAGGACCACACGTCGCTTTTTGTATTGTAGATTTTATCAAATATGGATTCTGGAGCCATCCACTTGAGAGGAAGTCGAGCCTGGAGTAAAACGGACAAACCTGACTATTATTTTCAAACTCTAAAAGAATTTAATCGTAGATGAATCAACTATATATTGTTATGTAAATAATTACCATTCAAGCAGGAACCTGTGGGATTTCCTTACAGGCAGTCAAGATAAACCCACACTCATTCAGATGCTTTCTTAACAAATTATCAGACTAAAAGGCTGTTTTTAAAATGTGTGGCACAAAAAGCCAGAGACTGGAAACCTGTGATCAGAGTGACCAGGCCTTTTCTTTACAGGGATGTGGGGATACGCAAGAACAGAGACCTCTTGCCAACATCCTAGACGGGGGAGAAAACCCTACATCCAAGCGCAAATCATTCCGTGAATGTTCTCAGGGAAACTTGCAGAGCCTGAATTGCAGGAACCCTTGAAGCCCCCTCAGGGCAGCCTCATAGTATCTCCTGAGCAGTATCCAGATTATGCAAATAACATTTGACAGCTAATATACGGTGCTGCAAGTCTTGAAAGCTGTTTGTGGATGACGAAATAGCTGGCAGGTGGGTGAGACATGCAGAAGGAGACTCTTTGCTTGAGCCCAATGCCCACACCAAATTCCCACATCATCCGTGGGCGCAGGCACAGTTTGCTGACCCGGCAGTCACAGCAAGCTTGGCAAGGGGCTTACTGCCTGCTATTTACAGGAGAAGCAAAAATACCCCAAATGAGTAGGTGCTGGAGGCAGCGAGTCCTGCTTGGCTGCTGGAGGCACCACGAGCCGTGCTTGACCCTGGTGTGGGTACACAGGGGAACATGCACCTTGTTTCGGAGGGACTGGTTTCCTTGAAGGAAACCTACTGAGTAAGTGGGTTACGCTGCAGAGCCAGCCAAGAAACAAATGTCTAAAAAATATCTCAGGGCAGAGCTGTGAAATGGTTAGTGTGTCCAGGCTTAATGCTTGAGGATAGAAAAGCTTTCCAGATCTACATCGCGTCTGGATAGCACATCTTCACATAAAAACTGTGATAGCTTTCAAGCTCTTTTAAGTTCAGGAAACATGAATGTCTACAGGACATTTTGGTGAACAGTTTGAAATGATATGTTATAATCGTTTGGGTAAATAAACAGCATCTTGACTTACATCTCCTTTTCTCACATAATCAGGATTCTTATAAATATCTCTTGCGAGGCCAAAATCACAGATCTTCACGACATTGTTCTCAGATAAAAGGATGTTTCTGGCTGCCAGGTCACGATGAATGCACTATAATAAAACAGTTTCACAATCAAACTGCATTTCCTTAATCCCGCACACGAATTTCCTGACTGTCTCCCATATCCTTTTTAAAATTATTATTATTATTTGAGAAATCAATTTAATATTTTTTTAGGGAAGTTGACTATAATTTACACAAAGTTACTGTAAACAGTGGCAAGTCTTAACAAAAAACCCACCAAACTTCCCAAATCCAGAAACTGATAAATTTTTAAGCCCCTTGACATTTGCAGGGAAAGCGCTGATTCATTTGGAGCT
The DNA here is from genome assembly GCA_028565335.1 of Limnodromus scolopaceus. NCBI lineage: Eukaryota > Metazoa > Chordata > Aves > Charadriiformes > Scolopacidae > Limnodromus > Limnodromus scolopaceus. The sequence goes on along the minus strand of JAOXNO010000001.1, from coordinate 188,262,632 downwards.
CCCTGCCTAATATATGTTGAAATGAAGAAAAAAAACCCACCACACCCAAAAGATCTTCTCTGAGTGAATGAGCTTGACCCACTGCCTTCAGCCATGATCCTGTGTTTATGGACTATGGAGACTTGCATAAACACAGTTATATTTATAAATCCAAGAGGAAAACGGCTCTTCCTTTGGGAGCTCTCCCAAGGAAGGTGTCACTAAGACATAGACATGATTTCACCTCTGAATCCCACCCTTCTGCAGGGAAAATTGCCCGGTGCAAAACGTACCTTTCTGGAGGAGAGGAACTCCATGCCTCTGGCCACCTGAAAGCTGTAAGAGATCAGGTCCTCCATAGTGAGGGGCAACTTGTAGAGCTCATCAGCCTCTGCGTAGATGGAAAAACATGGTTTGTTACAAATTTCACTCACCAGTTCTTTTCCCTCTCTTACTGACCCTATTACTCCCATAAATTCAGTCTTCATAGAGTAGTATTCGAAGGTCAACCCACTGTCACTGGAAACAAAAATAGTGTTTGCTTTATACCCCGCGCTTTGGACACTGCTGTGTTTTCCCCAAAGATAAGGAGCAGTCAGAAGAAACAATCACACATTTTCCTGTCAGATTTAGTAACCCTGGAAATAATCTTTTTTTAAATCTTCTACCCTCTGGACATGACCCTGTGAGCGTCTCCCACGGATGTTTATTAGGGTGATAAATGAGGAAAAAAATTTCAGAGATGCACAGTATGTTGTAAAAATATCACAGACCGTGTAGGGACAGGAAGGAATTAATACCTACCCTCCTCGTCCTCCTCCACATCACTCAGACTTTTATCTTCCTGGAACCCAGAGCTCGCGAAGCTCTCACTGCTGGTGACACTGGCCAGCCTTTGGTTTTTACCTTCCACTGGCTCAATATCCCTTTTCTCTTTCATTGGCTCTCCGTGCAGGGAGGAGTCCTTCAAACAAACAGAGAAAGTCCTTCAAACAAACAGGTGCTATATCAGAGTGACGAAGCAGGTGAGAGAGGAACCAAGTCAGACTTCTATTGCCTTTCCATGGGGAGAAAATGCTGGTCCGTGGCACATGTAGTCAGATCTCCCATGGGTGAATGTGTCCAGTGGCAGGTAGGGGCTGGTGGCAGGGCTGCACTCCACCAAAGTTGCCATCCCCAGAGGACTGAAACATGGTGGCTTGGGAGCACCAGCACATGATTTTGGGAGACCCCAGGTGGTGGGCTACCGCTGATGAGGTGAGGATTTGCGGGGTCCATGGATGGACACGTTTGCTGGGCTGTGGCTCATCCTAGCCTGAAATGCAACATCTAGACACCTATTTTTCTCTGGTAGCCAGAGAAGGAGCCTGGTGGGATGAGTTGAGAAGGATATGCCCACAGTGCAGGTGTCCCAGCCCTCTGAAAATAAAGAGTCAGCTTTTTGTCCCAGGCAGCTTAAGGCACCTGCCTCTATGTCCTTGCACAATACTTAGCGCGGGGCTCTAAGTCCTTCCAGCAAGGAGCAAGAGCACTTTGTGTTTGAAACGCAGCTGCTATTGGAAGCAACTGCCCCTCTACCCCGACACCTTCATCCAATGCTTTTATGTTACAGTCAATGACAATTTAATGGGACACATGCAACATATTGGAAAATGCTTTCCCACTGCTACCTGGAGAGCAGCCTAGTTGCCTGCCCATGCTCTTGCCACCTCTCCCTTTTCATAGAATCATAGAATCATTCAGGTTGGAAAAGACCCTTGGGATCATTGAGTCCAACCATCAACCCTACTTTACAAAGTTCTCCCCTACACCATATCCCCCAACACCACATCTAAACAACTCTTAAACATGTCCAGGGATGGTGACTCAACCACCTCCCTAGGTAGCCTATGGCAGTGTCTGACCACTCTTTCTGTGAAGAATTGTTTCCTAATGTCCAGTCTAAACCTACCCTGTTGCAGCTTGAAGCCATTCCCTCTTGTTCTGTCGCTAATTACCTGTGCGAAGAGACCAGCACCAACCCCTCTACAGTGTCCTTTCAAGTAGCTGTAGAGAGTGATGAGGTCTCGCCTCAGCCTCCTCTTCCTCAAACTAAACAGTTCCATCTCCTTTAATCGCTCTTTATAAGATTTATTCTCCAGGACCTTCACCAGCTTCGTTGCCCTCCTCTGCACTTGCTCCAGCACCTCGATATCTCTCTTGTACTGAGGGGCCCAAAACTGGACACAATACTCAAGGTACCTCAACCAGTACTGAGTACAGGGGGACAATCACCTCCCTGCTTCTGCTGCTCACACTCATCTCACTGCCCTGCATACGCTGGTGCAGAGCCAGGGTCCTTCCCTCCCTTCTGCCCAGGTGCTCTTCCCAGGGGTGCCAGAGTTTTGAGGCCAGGCAGGTTCCTCACTGGAGGGGGAATGTGGGTGACTCCCCCCTCCCAGCGTGGGCCCCCCACGGCCGTGCTGTCCACTGAGCATCCTACACCAACAACCGCACATTGGAGGAGGTAGCTGCTGTCTGTTATGCAGGGTCTAGCATGGATGTTCTTGGGAACAGAGACCCAGCCAAAGCTCTTTGGAAGGGGACATCCTGCTGAGCATGCCCTCCTGCAGAGTCCTCCTGAAAAAACCTTGCGATGCTGCTGAGCTTTTGGCACAGCTGAGCCGGGGTTTTGAAGACTGATGTTTAGGGTCTAGGCTACTAAATCCCGCTTCAGAGCCCTTAATCCTTTGGGGGATTTTGCTAAAAGTGCACAAGCAGGGATATAGTTGGCACATTTGGGTTCAAGTTTGTAATAAGAAACATGCTGTAGAGTTGATTCAGAGGGCTGTGGGATGTGAAGACAAGACTTTAATCTCTCTTCCTCTTGATAGCCCTTCTCCTCACACAATAATAAGATTACTTACAAATCTCTGAACATTAGGGTGTCTTGGAACATGAGCTTTAAATGGCATTATCTCAGTTGTGTTCCCAGCGGTACTGGAATCAGTGGGCAAAACCACTTCCTTCGGCTTCGCTGACACCAGCCTCTGAAGTGACCCCAAGCTCAGCAGGAATGGGTTTGTCAGCAGCGGGGCGAGAGCATGTGGGGACAATTTGGATAGGATTCACTTCCTCTTGCTGTAGATGGCTCCATCTGAGTTATTCCTAGCAGTCTCCTTGGACAGTCAGGGGAAAGAAATGAGCCCTTTCTTGGCACAGCACATCCCACACAAAACTTTAAAATAGGTCAGGTGAACTGCACCCAAAAGCCATTTCTCTCCTTTGGTAGAAGACAGTCTAAGAAGACTACCCCAGGCACTGACATCTACATTACCGACACTCAAGTCTGGTAAGATGAACCCTACCAAAGGCATTTTGCCTCCTCACCTTGTTGGGGCAGAAAAAATTCCTCTTGCTCTTCAGGTAGTTTGATAAATTCCCGTATTTGCAATATTCGACAATCACCATCAGAGGCCCTGGTCAAAAAGAAAGTGCATTTTGAGCAGAATAAAGCAATACTGAATTTCACTGAATTTCACTGAATTTTTAGAGTTGGAAGGGACCATAGAGATCATCTAGTCCAACTCCCCTGCCGAAGCAGGATTGCCCAGAGCTAGAGCATGTTACTCAGGATACAAGGGATCATCAGTTCTCAGAAGGATAGTTTTTCATACCTGTAGTTAAAACTTGAGTCCAGAATAACTAACAGCATGTCCTAATGAAGCCGAAGGCTGCTTGAAGGACACTGGACATGTAAGCAAAACAATACTGTTTCTGGAAATTAGGGAAGGGACTAATTTTTGAAAGCTGGGTCATGAACCTGTGTCCTGAGGGACCCTCCATTTCCTCTTCAGGCAGTCTGCATTCAGACTGGAGTCCCACAGCCCACACACACTTGTTGAACTGAAATAAGTGGCATATCTAAAACAAACCATCACTCATTCTGGCCCTTTGATTTTCTTAGTGGAATATCATGAAGGATTTTACAACAGTTGCCTTGTGATTCATTGTTCAGGGCCACCAGCTGATATCCCTTGTCCCCAGCCTTTCCAGATCGCATTTAACTCAAGCTTCAGCAGTGAAGTGAGTGAGATAAAGGACAACAAGTGGCACAGTCCTAAATTCACACTTCTCATGTTAATACTAAAAGGGAGTTTAAGTAGAGAAAATGTTTAATCACTTCATTAAAAGAATAAAAATCTCTTTTTCTCTTCCTCTTTTTTTCACCAACCACAGGATGAGCTCAAATATTTCAAGTTAATAACCTGACCTCTGAATGAAAAACAACACAGCCAACTGACTGTTATTGGGAGGTGATCCAAACCCATTTTCAATGCAGTACAGATTTTTTTACCTCCATTTTTCGTGCAAGCTCCCAACAAATTCACAATATTGAGATGATGACCAACGTGGATCAGGATTTTCAGCTCAGTCATTAGTGCTTTGTACTCACTTGCTGTGGCCCCTTCTGTAAATGCAAAATAAAGTCAACGTGAAATGGCAAAGAACTGATCCTGCTGAGCTTTACCATTTCTCGTTACTGTCCATTGAAATAACCTCCATTACTGGTTGTACTTCATGTGTCAATGTTCTTTTTCTATTCCTCCCTGCTCAGCATCCTCTTACTCTCAATAAAACCAATAAAGAGTTAGGAACTCAACTTCCTCCCAGTAGACTGTGTTATATTTAGAACTGAGAGGAATTTTTTTCACATGAATAGTTTTGTTGTTTCAGCCAAAAAATGAAAGAACAAATAAAAAGGGATTTCAAGACTATAATTAACTCTATCTAGAGTGGGTTTCAGCTGACCTGACTTCAGCCGTCTAAGGGTTATGTACAAGCCTGAACTAATCAACATCTTGAGGAGTCAGTGGCAAGAGCAAAGCATTTCCAGAGGCTGATGCAGCCATCAGCTTTAGCCATCTCTATAGGGAAGAGATGAACCACCCTTTGATGATGCTTGTCTGGTTCTGTTCATTATAGAGGAGGTCTGGACTATTAACACATACCAGGGAAGTAAGTTTTAATTCATTAAAGTTTGGTTTATCATTTCACCCTTAGTAGTTATGATCAATATTACTAATAATAGTAATAAGAAATCCCTCAACTAAACCCAAAAGATTTTATTCAGTGTTAAGTGAAACTTTTATTTCCCTCCAAGCAATTTTTTTTTTTTCTGCAGAATTCTATTTTGGTAAGAAAATGAGAAAAAACATATTGCTTTGTGTACACCCAAAATGACTTTTTGGGTTTAGTAACAACAAAAGTAAGAAAAACAGCTCAGTGGAAAGAACCTAGAGCTAGGTCTTAAAGGGCTTGGTTTCAACATCTGAAAGGAAACAAATTTTCTTGGTGGCGCCACACAAAAACATCATCCACCCAGTCACCCACTATTCATTTGTACATGTGGTGATACTTTCTTTCCACCTCATAGGAATTCTGTTAGGACAAAGCCCATGAATGCCTGCGAAGTTCCTGGATAATCTAGCGAGGACACAAGGAATGGGTCAGATCTATCCTAACTTGAAGTGCCCATAGCAAAGATACTGACAGAGGTTCTAGTCACCACAGACTCTCTTCATAGTAAGCAGAACTAAACAGGCACTGAGGTCACCGTATGCAGGGATCTGCCTCAGGACAGGATGAGCTGTTGTTTCTCACCACTGACAATGAAGGGAATTTGAGTGATTAACTAACTCAGATACAAGCATCTACCCTGCACACGCTCACATGAATCTCACCATGAAGACTTCTTGTAGCTGCTGTCTGCTCCCATCTATTCCAGGAGCAACCCCTGTTACTTCAATGGTGCTGGCTGGTACAAGAAGCCTGCTGATGTACATAAAGCAATGTTGAATCTGGGCAGACCACTTTGCCAGCACATATGTCTGCATGTTGGCAAAACAGCTCAGTTGACCAGGGGTCAGGTGATGACCCAGGTGACAGGCCATCCACTGAAACCAGTGACACAGATGGCTATTGGCCCACTGCTGCAGAAGGTCTGGACAGGGACCAAAGCTTTCGCTTCCTCCCGTTTTCCAGACATGCTTGCTGCAGGGTAGTTGTTCATTTGGCATTGGCCAACAAGGTATTTCTGTGCTTCTGCAATAAGAGAAAGGGGGAAAGTCTGCAACCCTCTCAGCTGCTAATTCCTTCCCTGGGGATGATCCTGGATATCACAGTAGTGGAAACAGCCCCTGGCGAAAGCATTTGATATTATATTGCAGAAAAAGCCTGTTGAGGACAATATCAAGAGGGCACATCCTACATGGAGTACCGCTGCCAGGCCATTGCCGGCAATAAATAGAAGTTACTTCAGGTTGAGCGTTGCAGGGACAGAGTGTAGGTCTGAGAGCATCACCCGGGCCCCACCAAGGGCTGGAAGTAACATGTACAGATCTCCTGATAACTGATAAATAAGCAGCTGTGAAGCTAGAAGCCACTGGGTAAGAGGGATATATTCAAACTATGCCTGAACAGAGCCAACTGAGAGCATCAGGGATCCAAGCCTTACTGGCAGAACAGGGGATGTATTCCCTGGCAGAGAATAACACTGAAAAGGATTCAAGGATTAAGCCAGATAAGCAATGCAGCATAAGCTCCCAGAGCAATGCAAAAAGCCTGATATGATCCTTAGATATATAAACAAGGGGGAGCTAAATACATAGGAACGGATGGCACCGGGACTCAGGGTTAGGGAATGCGGCCACGGCTGCTGCAGTCTATGACTGAGTATCATCCTTCCTGCTAATTTTCCAAGTGCCCTTCAAACTGATGAGGGGCTTTGTCCTTTCTGCTCCAATGAGAAAAGTGGCAGAGAATAGCTGGGAGGTGATTTCACTTTGGGAAGAGCACTGGTGGATGAAGAGCGCTGGCAAATCCATTACACAACCTGGGTGTCAGCATCCTAAGCACCGCGTGATGAGGCTGCAGGCAGCGCAGAGAGGACACACCTGTACAACACCACCAATATTTAAACAGCGCAATCTGTTCAGCTTAATGAAAGGGCCTTCATGAAGAAAAACCATAATATAATCTAAAGGAGAAGGTTAGAATGAGAAGCGAAAGTTAGACAGATGCAAATCAGACATAAGGCACCTGTTTTAAACAGAGATTAATTAATCGTTGGAACTAATGATCAAGGAAAATCAGAAAGCTTCCATCTGAGTGTTTTCATACCAAAGTGGATGTCTTATGCTTCAGCTAAATTTCATTTATGGTGTTCAGCATGGGGTCAGTCTAGCATAATGGTACAACATAGGGCATGCAGGAAATCTAATTACCCCTTCTGATCCTACAGAAGTGACTCTTTTGTTCTTTCTGGCATTTGAAGTAGTGGAACCAGATTTTTTAAAAAATTAGGCAATCAGGTAGGTTCTCACTGCATCTGAAACTTTCTCCTATATCATGTCACAGTTTATCACCCTTTTTACTGTGAATGCAATTTTTGTTTCACAGTTCTGCCATGTAACTTGTTGTGGTGGACCTGAAACGTGGTGTACACATTTTGGAGGCCTCAGAGAGTGAGGGGATAACATCACACACTCATGCTTTCAACAGAATCATATTAAAAGTGGGACATGATATAAGGCATCATTTTTTCCAGCCCAGCTTTGTACCAAGATACCTTTCAGCATTTTCACAGCAACTATTCTGCACGTTGGTGATTTCTTAATTCCAAAAGCAGATGCTTGTACCACCTTTCCAAAAGCTCCATGTCCAAGAGACTTTCCTGTAAAGAAAATAAATTGTAGAGATACATTACGGTAAAAAAGCAAAAGGCTTCTTAGATAATGAATTGACAAATGTGCTTTACAATGAGTCCCATGGGTATATTTCCAACATACAGGTATTTTGAGGGTTTTGTGGTTTTCTGGTGGGTTTTTTTGTGTTTTTTTGGTTTGTTTTTTTTTGAAGAGTGAACAGACAAAGCAGAAGACAAAGTCATCAGAGGGAGAGCAAGGGATATGATTGAAAATTATAGGAAATGAATGGAACCATTCAGTAGAGGTACACTGGCTCCTGACCTGGTTTGTTTCAGTCTAGCTCTGCCAGAGAAATATTTGCTCCCCTTTGCCCTGAGCACACTGAACCACGCAGCAGGCTGTGACACTGCTACTTATGTCTTCAACAACGCTGCGGCTCTGCTTAAACTCACACACACGCTGAGTCGCAGCTGGCCACAGACTTTGGTAATTTTTACACATGAAATTCTTCCTTCTTGAACAAGGTGCCTTCAAATTTTCTTCATTCCAGGGAGGTGGTAGCAACTTTGCATCACAGACCCTGGAGTACATGCAAAACCCCCTGATGCACTTCCCTAGCAAGCCCTTGTAGGTTGAGATCATGGAGTGGTGAGAAGCTGAAAATATGTGCAAATGAGACTCTCACATTTGCCAAATGAGGTCTGAGGGGATTCAACAAGAGGGGACTTGGAGTGACAAATGTGGTAGTTATGACGCTTCCAGGTGCCCAAGGGCAGACGTTTGTGCTCTGATATCATCATCATGCTGCTACTGAACAGACCTCAGGAGAAACACCCAGAGGTCCTTGAGACAAATCAGTGGACACCAATAAAATTCTCCAGCAGTAGAAGCTGAGTGTCCTCTTCCTTCATGTTCAGAACCAAGTAAGATTCCAAGCGTATTGTTATAACTTTTCTAGAGTTCGTGACATTTTATGTCAATCTTATCCTCACAGCCTCCTTCATGATTTATTACAGTTTGAAGCAGGGAGTATTGACTACCTGTTTGACACCGCGCTCACGTGGACAGGCCTGGCCACCTCTGCCCTTCACAAGTGACTAGCAGAGTTTCACTCAGAGAGATCTTGTCAGTGTATCAGCTAGCAATAAATTTTATTTCCAAGTAACTATTTTCAGATTGTATTTGTGCTTTACCTTCAGCAGAACCCAGGCACCTACCAGCAGGCTTTGCAGTGTGGAGGAGAAGAGCAGAAAATAAAGGCCAGCTTTTCACACAAAAGCAAAGCCAAATTTATGTGTCATGTATTTATTTCTCATGTATTTATTTCTCAGACATGCACATGTAACACAGGTATCTCCATAGGACCATTTTATTTTTCTATTATGGATATCTGTTTGACTAGCTCTCACTTGGACATCTACCATGTTGATGTCTAAAGCTAAATGAGATGAATCCCACTCAGATACTCACAGGCAAAGAAAAAGAGATGCTGTCAGTTCTAAATCAAATTAAATAAATACTTTTATATGTGTATCACATTTCTAAACTGGAATTCTCAATATGTCTGTCAGTAGAAGAAAATAGCATATGTTATCAAAGCAATGGGAACATGAAGCAGAATATAGTAAGCCAAAAAAAGCCCCCAAATTTATTTCCCCCTTAGATGTGTAAAAGTGTTGCATTTTTTACAGAAAAAAAACAGAAAAAACCACCGCATGAAAAACTTAATTTCCATGTCTGAAAAGCATCAAGCCTTGGTATGTGAAAGGCTTAGAGTTTGACACACAAATACAGGTGAATCAATGTGTATCTTTGAAAAATCTACAGTCACTTCCTTTTTGAGTTACTGCATATTGCAGGAGTATAAGGGAAGGAACATTAAGATTAAGGTCTCAGTTTTCTTGGTGAATTTATGCTCATAGTCCTTAATCTATTGACTGTTCATGGTTTCTAATAGATGAAGTTGCAGTTTGAGGTCCTATAAAACCTATCGTACCTTTGTTTAATCCATAGCTTTAATCTGTTTCCATCACTGTTAACTCACTTCCCACATCGAGATAACCTACTTAGTCACCACTTGGAAAACACAGCAGTTAGCTCATAAAGCTACACAAAGCTGCTAACCTTTCCTAAAGGAGAACGAGCACTGCAAACAACACTTCCTTCTCTAAACAACGATTGTGATTTAATGGGAAACTGTAATAACACTTGATGTATTAGTCTTTGTTGCTCCGCTAGTGTTTGTGCTGTGCTAAGTGTTAGTGCAGAATGGGGCTGCTTTAACTTTTCAGCGCATAGATCAAACTCCACCGTTTAGTATGTAGAGTGTGTCTATGACTCTAATAGCTTGCTCCTGCAAAAGCCCCTTAAGTTGACACACAAAGTAATTACAAAATTATTAAATGGAGCAATTAAATAGAGGAATACTAAGATGCCCAACCATCTGAGCAGTCAACTGGTCACAGCCCCCAAGCAGCTACAGTGGCCATGTTTGGGATAACACTCAGGTATGAAATGCTGCAGCGTTTACATCCGGACCAAGGAAGCAAAATCACAGAATCACAGTATCTCAGAGTTGTCAGAGTTGGAAGGGACCTGTAGAGATCATCTAGTTTAACTCCCCTGCTAAAGCAGGATTGCCCAGAGCACATTACTCAGGACTGCATCCAGACAGGTCTTGAAAATCTTCAGATGAGGGAACTCCACGACCTCCCTGGGCAGCCTGTTCCAGTGCTCTGTCACCCTCACTGGAAAGAAGTTCTTCCTCATATTTGAATGGAACTTCCTATGTTCCAGCTTGTGCCCGTTGCCCCTCGTCCTATCGCTGGAAACCACTGAAAAGAGTCCAGCTCCACCATCCTTCAACCCACCCTTTAGATACTTATAAGCATTGATAAGGTCTCCCCTCAGCCTTCTCTTCTCCAGGCTAAAGAGTCCCAGCTCTCTCAGCCTTTCCTCATAAAGGAGGTGCTCCAATCCCTTAACCATCTTTGTTGCCCTTCGCTGGACTCTCTCCAGTAGTTCTCTTGAACTCTCTTGAACTGGGGAGCCCAGAACTGGATGCAATATTTCAGTTGTGGCCTCACCAGTGCGGAGTAGAGAGGGAGAATGACCTCCCTCTACCTACTGGCCATACTCTCCCCTATGCAGCCCTGGATCCCATTGGCCCACTTGGCGACAAGGGCACATTGCTGGCTCACAGATAGTCTACTATCTACCAGATATCCCCAGACCCTTCTCCTCAGAAGTGCTTTCCAGCAGGTCCACCCCTAACCTATATTAGTGCCTGGAATTCTTCCTCCCCAGGTGCAGGACCCTACACTTGCCCTTATTGAACCTCATTAGGTTCTTCTGTGTCCAGATCTGTCCAGGTCACACTGGATGGTGGCACAGCCCTCTGGAGTTCTACTTAAATTTTCTGCAGTTGACTTTGGTTTCCTGGGGCAAATCAGAACCCATTAAAATGAGCATACCCCTCAGTGAAGAAGTTTTGGATCAGGAGGTTTCCATTTCAGCCCCCTTCAAGCATGTGAGTTGTTGGACCTGAGCATCAGCAAAAAGCTCTTGCAGAAACCACTCTCCCCCTATGCGGGAAAGCAGAGGCTCAAAGGTGTGTTTGTTTCTCAGGTCCTCTGCTGCAGTTTGAGTCACCTGGGTTTTCCCCACATGCGGTTTCATATTTTCCATTACATTATGTCCGACAGCTCTGCACGGGGAGGAGAACGGGGAGCGCTCTGCTGGATGGGAGGGAGGCAGGAGGGAGCGGGGCTCGGGAAGCCACTTGCCACTGGCGTGTTTGACATCGCACGGGAGCCATGTGGCAACAGTCTCTTGGGGCCCTGCGCCACAGCGCCAGCAGTGTGTGACCTCTCATAGATTAGGAAGGTCAGGCCCAAGAGTAAGGTGAGAAACGCCTGCTAGCTCGACACTTAGCGCTGGACGGCAACGCTATCGCCGACCACGCTGACAGTGATTTATACCACCAGCATGTTTCTGCCTATTGAAAAGATGACATTTTGCTCCCAGTCAGATGAATCTTTACTGAATGCTAATTAGCCCAATGTCAGTGGTGCCCATATGAGATTTCCTACAACATCTGTAGCTCTTACAGCTGAAGGGGGAGTTCTGTTGTATAAGCAGTGCATCACAGCCGTGGGCTGTATGTATGCGTGGTGGAGGAACACATAGCAAAGGAGATGTGGGCTAAATGGAGAGACTTATTTGCAAAAGTTACAATAAATATGTATCCTGGAGGATAAGTAGGTGGAAAGAGAAAAACAGACATATCTGATGCTGGAAGGGGTTGCATTTCTAAGTAAAAATATTTTTAAAAAAACCATAGAAGCACATTCTGTGTTTGTGAGACACTAATCCTCAGAGACTGCCAAGGTTACTCAAAGACTGAGCCAACTGCCGTGTAAGCAGGACTTACACTGAGCTAATCTAGGATACTGCACATACCCAATTTCTCTGAATCTGGTTCTCATTCATTGTCAGCATTCTTTATTTGTTTACACCAGTTATTCTACTTTTAACTCATTCTCTGGTCATCATTCCTCACCTCCAGACTCCAAACACCAACCCTGCAAGATGTGGGTTTTTCCTTGGTGTTTACATTCCATTTCTGCTTGATTCTTTCCACGGGATTTACACACAAATAAAGCATCACATAAACCGGCGATCACATTGTCTGCATATCAAGCTCTTGGTCCATCATTGTAAGAAAACTATTTGAAGACTGAAGACACTCTAGCACAAAGTTATGTTTCAGCATTCCCAGAATTGTGTATGACAATTATAAATCACTGGCAATATATTTCAGCTGTGCTTATCCACATCTGGTCACCTTGTGACTTCTAGCAGGCAAATTAAGTGTGATCCTAATAGTATGTATGTTTTAATCACCCTCTGTCCCTGATCCCTGGAGGACAAAAAGAATCTGTTACAGCTCCTAGCTAAAATGCAGGGATTTTCTAGCCCTTGTTGTGGGACAAATCTCATGCATGCCTGAAAGAACAAACAGCACTATAGCAACAGCCTGAGCTTATCACTGGTATTCTAACGTTGACCCTCTTGTTAAAATCTGTGTGGTTTCTGGAGGGATTCTTCAACTTCAAAATCTGGTCCCTACCTTCCTGCCCTCCTCGTCAGGCCCACATGAGGCTAAGTAAATAAGGAATGCTCCCAAAACCCATGCCTGTCCCTGCAGTGTCTGTGGACAAACTAGCTGCAGGTTCAAAGTTTTCATGGATATTTATTTATTTATACGTGGACTCATGTGTCACATTCTTGCACTTTATGGTGCACTGACAAGAATGTTTATAAAATCTGCAGCACAGAGGGAAAACAGAGAGAATGTGTTGGAGACAGGAGGTAAGGGAAGAACAGGGAGGGGTACAGGGTGGAATGCAAGGACCCATTTCTGCACAGGTTTTTCGCCAGGTGAGCACATAACCAGGTTACAAGGGAAGAAAATTACAGTAAATGCCAAAGGTCAGGCTTCTGAGCCTAGAGAGAGAAGTATCCAAGTCAGCGGTCTGATTTGGAAGACTCTGGCTGCCCTGTTTTTGTGTCATGTTTTAAGTAAATCAGTCTGCAAAAAATAGAGTGCAGCATTATTGTCTGTGTTTTAGTCAAAATATGCATATGGAAATTCAGGTAGACACAGTCAGTTAGTCCTAAAGGCTGTAAGTCAGTGACCAGGGCACTTGGTATAGAATAGCTCACACTGAACCTGTTGTGCTGCGTGTCTAAAACACACCCAGCTCCCCTCATTCAATCACTGCAAACCCAACCTGAAGTATGCCAGTATTACCTAGTTTGAGCCTTTCCCTTGCAATCTCCCACTTGCTGGCATCATAAGGCAGACGGTCACATTGCTCATCTAAGGGGACTTCGTCAGGATCCATTATGATTGACAGATAATGGTTGGTCTTCATTCCAGAGGAATAAGGCTAGAAAACAAAGAATATGGCAAAATGAAAAAGAGGATAAGGGTATCTGTCAGCATCTTCCTGTTTGGACCAAGGGCTCCAAGTTAATTCTGTCCTCGGGGCTGCATATTTCACAGTCCAATAGATGTTTTGGTTAAGGTCCCTTTGGCTTTTTTAAATACTGTAAGACTTTTTATGTAAAAGAAACTCTGTCCTCTGGCTTTCTTTGTATGTGACATATCAGTTTCTTCCATGAAATCCATGTGGATCTGTATTAACATATGGTGTTATGATACAGGCCCTCTGCACAGTCAAGAGAAATATTTTCGTCAAATGACTAAACATTGCTGATAAAAATAACTTTCCTTCATGATTGTGCAAAGCAGAAGTGGCCATATGCAACAGATGGAGTTCAACTGCCAGTGTTTGTTTTTTCCATATACCCCGCAAAGATAGGTCATATGTGGTTAGAAGTTGTGCAATACTAGTCATCAGGAGACTAGACTTTATAAATTTCAGAAACTGTTTACAAATTTTCAGCATTTTTGATTTCTTTAGTATAATTCCTGACAAATTTGCTGAAATTACTTGAGTTTTGAGGAATTAATAAACACCCAGACTCAATCACATCATTTCAAACATATAATTTCAAGTGAATTTTCCAAAGTTCTGTTTCTACATAGCAAATGGATTATTCACTTCACATGAAAAAGGTAAGGAAGGATGAACCTAATTGCAAAGTTTTCTGCAGTCCATCCATTTTGAAACATATTTTCCTTCAAAGAGGACCTAGATTGCCACTCTAATCCACTGGACTTTTCTTGACATAGGAGTACTACTTCTATGTATTTCTATGGAAAATGTCTAGTGTTTGCTCTAATTTCCTGGCTATTAGCTGGAGTTTATGGAAAAAATCAGTTGAACTGAGCCCCTTCATGTTGCTTTTCCTAAACTCATGGAAACAGTACATGGGCACATACATACACAAATACACAGATGTATCTGCATATTCTTTTGTCGTTGCTTTAACTACCTCTATGACTTTCAGCTTTCCTCCTCTATGGCTTGGAAATACATCCCTAATACATGCATTTCCAGGCCTCTGTTTGAAAAGATCATTAGTAGCTGTGTATGCATTTGTTACAAACACAGCTAGACTAAAATGACAGTAGCTAATAGGTCCTGTTTCAGTTGCCTTTCACCATCCCAAGTATGCAGAAGGTTAATCTCAAGAAAGATTATATTGATGTTGGGGAAAAGTCAGGTGGCGTAAAGCCTAGCTCCAAATCATCCCCTGATCCTGGACAGGACATGAATAAGTGGGATATGGATAGATACAGAAGTGTGTGTGGTGCTCCAAAAAGAGCATTTCCTGATAGAGACGTATGTACCAGACTGCTCCTACCAGTCACTTGAGAAGAGCTTTTAAGTGGACCCTCCCCAGAAAAAGTAATAGGAGAATGTGAGGGTGCAGAAATCTTCCTATGCTTCTTTATTGAAATGCAATAAATACCAAATTTTTGGCACAATATGAGATTTGAGACAACATTTTGAATGATGAAGAATTGTCGAGTATATCTTTTGTCCCTGTATGCGTAACAGGCTTTAAGAAAATGCTCTCAGAGAGCGTAAAAGACAATTTTTTTCTGTTGTGGCAATGTAATTTGTATATGAAATTTAATTTAAAGGCAATTCCGGAAATAAAACCTTGAGAGTAAGGGTTTGTAACAGAAACACTGAGAAGACCAACATACACAGCAGCATAGACCAACACTAGCTGAAAAGGTTAATCTGGAAAGAAGCCTTCACATGCCGTCTAGTTAAAGTCCCTTGTTATACAGAAGTAAGGATTATTTTTATTATCTTTTAAGAACCTAACTGACAAATGTCAAGTTTTGGTATCGTAACAAATAAAAAAAATAAAATCTGCACCCTTCTGCTACTTTGAAAACTTACATTTTCCCAAGGGTTTGCAGTCATGTTATGAACTGCTTCATCAATACTGGTGAGCATTCAGAACCGATCCCACTTGCTTCATAATTTCTCTATAGCTACAAGGTTTGTCCACAGCTTCAGCTGACCTCTACTTTTCTTTATAGCCCCAGACTCCCATGCATTTCTCCTTGCGACAGTCTGTGGCAGTAGGAAGGCAGGCAGAGTGACTGCTGCCATACCGCCCTGCTTTGGAGGACTGGTCCTGCTTTCCCATTGGTCAATAGATGTTCTCAGTGTGAAACCTAAGATAAAGGCAGGCCTTAACACAGGTTGAGATAAAATTGTCTGGTGGGCTGCAGTCAACCTTTAACAGCTGTCATGGAGCTCCGCCAGCTGGAACATGCTCAGCCGTGGTGGCTGGGAGCTGGTCCCCATGGCATCAGGCTATGGGACCTCTCGGGCTGGGTGAAGGAGGGCAGCCGGGGTTCAGCGCCACTGAGGGAGAGGGGGACATGCAGCCTTTCCTCATCTCATCTCTTGCAGTGCATCGCATCACCCCAATACCTTCCTTCCCTCAAATCCATCTGCTCCTGCAAGTTGTTCTGAGGTCTTTCTGTGCTGTGGAGGAAGTGTGTTTTCTGCTTGCGAGAGCTGCTGTGGTTGAACCTGCACACACCACACAATGCAGACATGGTGCTGTCAGCACAAAAGGGGCTTTAAATCATCACAGTCAACCTTGGACAAGAAGGTGGGTCAGCTGCATGGGCAGTTAACATTAGCATCCTGGTACAGGATCATCTGCTCTAGAGGCTGTACCACCAGAACTACTCCAGTAAAACATTACTTTGCAAGTGATGTAATTACACCAGACACTGTGTGCAAACCAGACCCCGGCGCACTCTGTGAAGATCTATCATTCCCACTCACTTAGATCTTCAAAGACATTAAAATGCCAAACCCCCACAGCTTTTAAGAGAACGGGGATGCCTTTGGTGGGAGTCAGGCATCCAAATGTTTGCGAGTCTCAGGGCCTTGCCCCCAACCAGGTTTTGCTTCTTGGCTTACTTATACTCAGCTCTGCGAGCCCCAGGTCCCTGAGCACCCATCAGCAGCCTGGTGATTGCACAGGGAACAAAGGTGAGCATTAAGGGAATTAGATTAATTATTTTTTTTTGTAGTCTCAGCAATCCCGGTGGTCTGGGAAGGATTTTCTAACACGAGCAAAGGGCTGGTAAGGAGAGGCAGGTGCCGCCGGGAGCTCCCTGTCCGTTCTTACCCTCTTCAGCTTGCGTATGAAGAGGGTCAACAGGAGCCAAAAGAGTGTCGCAGCCACGCAGGTACAGGTCAGGGTTATTAGCTCCAGGTTTGACCTCTCCGATGTGCCTGGGAAAATCAAGTGGCAAACATTTTAGAGAATGACCTGCAAAGCAACTTTATATTTCTTTGCCATTAAAATAAAAATACCAGGAAGGACCAGCCTCTTTCCAATGGGGTATTAATCTCTGTTTGGACTGGCTCGCAGAGCCTGGAAAAAAATGGTCTCCTCAGCTAAGCTGTTGTATTGAACACAGGAAAATTGCATTCGATCCATCCGTAAATTTTTCAGCTCTTCTTCAGAGTGCAGGAGGTGAAGCAAACCAGGTTGAGGATGGCCAGTCAGACAATAATTTCCTTTTGAGGTGGAAGTTCAGCTGCAGGGTTTTTTTAGCCAAATTTTCTCTGTGTGAGAATGTGTGTGGGCCTGCTCATGCTGTTTCACACCCACCCCCCCAACAGTGAAACCCATCTGCATCTGAGAGAGCAGCAGAGGTCTCGGAAACGTTCAGTCCCCAGCAGCCTTGGGAGAGGACGGGGCTGTGTGGAAGGATGGCTCTGATGGCCCTTCACCGGTGACAATGCTGATGTGTGGTAGCTGCTGGCAACATACAGGAGAAGCTCCAGAGAGGGCTTGTGCTGGTGTAGACACCAGTGAATCCAGGTGTGACCCAGGGCATGCTGCAGTGCTGTTGCTTGGATTTTGCTGTCCAGGACATTTGATGCTGTTCCTCGGGCATGACCCACCAGCCTTCACCATAAAACCTCTCGGGGTGGGGGGGGAGCTGGGGGCTCCCTTGGGGTCTCACCATGCGGCTGGCAGCAGTCCATGAGCTCTTCTCTCCTTTGCATGCTCTGGATGAATCTGATCTTGCACCTGTTATCTCAGCTTCTGCAAAGCATGGCACAGAGGTCTTGAGCCTAATCCCCACCAAGCAGTGTGGCCAGAAACCTGGGGTGTAGAACCCAATGCTCCCTCCAACCCCCTGGTCCCCTGGAAGGGTCTGTGCCCTCAAGTCTCCTCTTGGTCATGCCAGCAGCATGGGGCCAGGGTCCCCAAGAGGACATGGGACCCTCTTCATGGGACCCAGCAGCATCTTGCAGAGCCCAGTTGGTGGGGAGCTGGGAGAGCTCTCCAAACCAGGGAACAGATTAAGTGCAGAAAGGGGAAAACAAAAACAACAACAACTGAAAATGAAGCAGCAAGAAAACATGAACATTAGAAATCTGGAGAGGATTAGAGCCCACTGACAGATCTTAACAACAACAAAAAAAAGCCAAAATAAAATTCACTTCAAACTGCTACTTAGGGACTCATAAAATGGTTTCAGAGCGCTCTGTTTTGCAAATCCTGCGATCGTGTCAAAATACCACACTTCCCACAATATGTTTTCCATCTGATTGGTAGCAAATGCAAAAAAAACCCAAACCCTTATGCTTTGCCTCTTATTCTGATACACCCACCAGAGAGAGAAAATGAGAGGACAAGAAGGAGCAATTCTGAACATGATTTCACAGTGGTTTTGTCAACTGCACTTGCAGCAGTTTCAGACCCCGGGCAGCTCGGTGTTACTCCTGACACATGAAAAAGGGGTGATTGATGTCTCACTGGTGGGGTTACTGGGTAATCCAGAGGGATGTGCTGCCTGGTTTTAAGCAAGGCTACAGAGCTTTCTTCAGAGCTTAAATTGCTTCCTGTAGTTGTGGCTTAACCAGCATCGTATCTTCACACTCTAAAGGTGATTATCAGATTTGCGTGTGTACCCTATAGATTCTTCCAGAGTCTCCATTCTGGAGCTTTGAGAATAAAGCTCATTGAAGAAAAATATAACTACAAATGGAGATATAAATTACCTATTTCTCCAAGATGTCAAGAGTGTCATTTTTCTCAAGTATTTTTTAAAAGCTTGATTTAGATAGGGGTCATAATCATGGCATAAAGGATACAGCCTACTGCAGCTTGCCTATCCTCTGGCATCAGGCTTTCCTTTTACATATGGATACTCTCCTCTTGCTTCTGAGCAGTGCCTGTGCAGATGACGAGTAATAGCTTCTGACATGTATTCAGCAAAACCTGGAGGGTCAGAAGGTTCATTTGTTGCCACTGCTCCATATGGCAGGACTCAGAAAACCCGTGAGGCACCCTATAGCCAGTCCTGCCACAGAAAGCAGCAACTCCCTAACCACTACTGTGTGCTGCCCAGGAGTTAGTGAAGAGACGTGGAGGTGCTGTCTTTGAAATGTCCGAGCACATTCAGGCAACCAGAAAGCATTTCTCCAGGCTGGGGTTGGGCTGGGTTATCAAACCCTGGATTCCTTGTCTTGCTAAAAGCCTTACGGCCAGAGCTGGCTGAGTGCCTCTGAGCTGGGTAGGGAAAGGTTTGATTTGAGGCAGGAACACTCAGAATAGGACTTAGGATTAGCAGAGTTTGGAGGGGCTGAAAGCAGGACCAAATCCCTCTCTCTGCCCAGCAGCCCAAGATTTCTAGTGCCCCCTTACACCCTTCCCACACCTTTACTCTCCAGCTACCTCACTAGACACAGACTTTCTGCCATGTGCCCCATCCTCCTGACTCTCTCTGGCACGCAGCAGCCCCCCTTCCTGCCCCAGAGCCCCTCTGAAAGTCCCCACGCACCATCCTGTGTCCCTGCAGTGCTGCAGAAGGGTGAGGAGAGGGCAAGTGAAGAAGTGCCACCAGCAGCATCTTCCCTCTCTCAGCAGCTACAAGAGAGTGCAGGCATGTGGTGACAAGAGCCTGGACTAATGCTTTGACCCCTCCAGGCATGAGCTCATGCCTTGGACTGGCATAGGCTTTGTCATTAGGATTTAAGCTCTGAACATCAAGATGCAGATCTGTGTCAGGTGTCAACCAGGGAAAAAGCAATGCCTGGGTCACCAACACCACTCTGCGGCATTCAAAGCGTCCCTCACCCCTAAACCAATGTGATCTACCCTGCTTAATCCATGAGATCCCATGATCACAGCAGTGCAGCATCGGAATGGGTGCTTAGAGGTGCTGAGGAATTTCCACCCTTGGAGGTTTTCATGACCTGACCAGACAAACCATCACTGACTGGATGTGGTGTTGATGATGATCCTGGTTTGAGTTGAGGTTGAACTAGAGACCTCCAGGACTTCCTTTGGAGGTTCTCTGAGGTAACAGGAGTCTAGGTGTCCCTTGATGTTCACCTTTTCTCTTACAGTCACCCAGATAACACAGGCTGAACCTCATTCAGTTGCTGAGGGAATTCCAGTTAAACTTCATGGAAACATTCCTAATGACTTCAGAGTCAGTGACCCAAAAGGTACAACAACTTTTTTGAGATATAAAGTCAGAAAGGTAGATAGAGAAATAGACAGCTATTTAAAAAGAAAACACCTTTTCCTTAATGTCGGAATACTTTAGTGAATGCTTAATAAATGTTTTCCTTTCTCATTAGCAGATATTACTTCAAGTTATTAAGCATCAGCTTTAAGACAGTGCACGTTGCTGTATTAATTTGCTTGTTATACATCCGGATTTCAGTGAGCAGAGCTGTAAAAGTTGTTCCTTCTTTTGTCAACACATCCCCTTCAAATAGTGCAGCGCCTCTGCAACAAGCTGTGTCGCTGGCTCCCACTGAGAGGGGGTATGAGGGTCCCCAGGAGGAGAAGCAGGGCAAGGCTCTCATGTCACGTCACCTACTCTGTGAGCAGAGCAGACGCTGTGCAGCTGGATGTCCCCTCAAAGGAGAGCTGCCCAAGACAGCCTGTGTTCCCCCTATGCCCAGCAGCTTGCTTCCCCAGCTTTTTAGGGGCAGAGTCCCCTCTGCCTGCTGGGTGCTCTGGCAGCCATTTGCTCTTCCTATTCAGTCCTTGCAGATTCACTGTCTCTTCAGTTCCTCAGCCAAGAGCAAGCGGACATCTTGCTCTGACATGTCCACAAATGCAGCCCCTCTCCTCCTCAGACAGCCCGGCAAAAAGGGTTTCCAAACCAAACATGGTTGCGATTATTTAAAGACAGCCCTTGGATTCCAGCATCCATTCATCCATCTCGGATATAAAAATAACACATTGTTTTATCTGTGAGTATAAGAATGTTTTTTCAGAGGAAATAAAGAGAGCAGACAGTTTCCTTCCTGACTCGTTCACAAGCTGCTCTTCCAATCTGCTAAACACGGCCATCGACACGAGGCATTGCTCCGCTCCCTTTGATCTGCAGCCTCACGCTCCGAAAGCCGCCGGGACGGAGGGAAGGCTTTGGTGCTCACGGTGGCAGTCACACGGACTGTATTTCTCAGGAAGACAAGCAAGTGGCAAAGCCTAGAGAGAGCCCCACTGTTAAGCCTTGATCTTGTCTCTCCAGGCTCAGGGATGGGGTGAGAGGCTGCTGTTCCCTGGGAGGGGACAGACACGCCAGTGTGAGTGAAAAAACCTTCAGGCAGTAGGAAGAGAGCAGGTGGAAAGGTATTTTTCTTGACCATAGTAGATAAGACAAACTCTCTCTCTTTTTTTCTCACCTAGTCTCAAAGCCATAAATTTTAATATGGTAGACTTCATCTCCTGCTTATCTAAGAGCTCCCACAGGAGTCACACAAGAACATTGCCAGTGGTCTCCCAGGACATGTAACCAGAGAACAGGCCTTCCTGGTTGCTGTCTTTCCTATTCTCTGGATCATGGACAAGGAGATACGACTTCCTAGAAACTTGTGGTTGTAATAAATAGCCAAGACACAATGATGTTAAAAATCAATACAATAATGAATTACATTGTCCAAGACTATCAATTAGTAGAATACACTGGACAGCAAGCACTTAGCCACAAGGTATTCTGTTAGCTATTAGAGCAGCCATAAAAATCTTAGCATTATTTATAAGGAGATAGGTGTTTTTAACTCCTTGACTCCAGCAGTTAGGCCAGCCCACATGTACATATATTTATCTCTGACCATTTAAAGCAAAAAACATTGTTGTAGTATCAATGAAGACCATTAACTGAGACTGCTAACATACTCATGGCAGAAAATCAATACAGATTTACTAGCTGTAATGGTCTTCTGATGTTGGGGAGTATCCAGATATTAAGCAGTATTCAGATACATTTAGTAATTGTATGAGAACATCCACAAAGATATAATCCCTGCCTGAGACACCTGCTGATAGTGAAAGAATCTTCTATAAGGAGAAACTAAATGCATTTAGGACTATTTACTGAAGAGTATTTACATGAGATCAATATGATGTTATGTCAAATTCAATTCATATATGGCACTGACTTATATGGACAATGTCAACCAATTCCCTTATCTCATCATATATGAACCAAAAGAGTATTCAATGAAACTAAAAAGTCACTGAATAACCCTTATTTTTATGCAATGTGAAATTACTTGTAGAAGTCACTGCCACAGACCCAAGTCAAGCTTGGCAGAAGGCAGAACAATGCTGGACATTTAAATTAATAGCAGAATAACTCAAGTTACAGAAATAACTAGATCATACCTAGTTGTTACAAAGAGTACCTTTGAAAAATGTGTAGTTATTGCTAGGCTAAAATCTTCTAGTCCAGTCTAGTGGTTCACTTTACATTGAAAATAAACATATGAAAATATCCCAGGACTCTAATTTCTTTGGAATTAACCTGAAATGGGAAAATGAGCGGGTAGGAGTGTTCCTTATTCTGTTTTTTGTTTGTTTTGATGATACTAAATTTACATTTGTCTTCTACCCTGACCTGATCTTTGTTGGGTTGAAGCAATTCTTCTTTTTAGGTCAGTGTAAACACGCTCTGAGTTAGCATTTCCTGCTAGGCTTCCTTTCCAACCTGGTACACTTCCCTTGCTAGGACTTCCTTCAAATCGCTGCCTTCAGAGATCACCGCATGAGCCCCAAGCCATACCCTCGCCCTTCCAGCCTGAGTCGGAACATTGCCCTGGCAAGCTTGCTCTTCCCATTTAATGTCATGCTTTACCTTGTACTGTGACGTATGCTGCACTCTCCACGGACCCTTTTAAGTTGGTGGCTATACACTGGTAAAGTCC
Organism: Limnodromus scolopaceus; assembly: GCA_028565335.1. Lineage (NCBI taxonomy): Eukaryota > Metazoa > Chordata > Aves > Charadriiformes > Scolopacidae > Limnodromus > Limnodromus scolopaceus. The sequence continues at coordinate 188,239,762 of JAOXNO010000001.1, read as the reverse complement.
TTCATCCTCCTCTTTCACCCTTTCAATAAACAGCATTCGGCTTCCGGGCCCTAAAATTATTCCTGTGAAACGAAATATTTTGCAATGAGAGGGAGCCAGGATATAAACAAAAATAAGCCCTTGTGTAATAATATCTGCTTCAAGTTCTTCTGAAAAGAAATCTGAGCCACAGACTGCACAGCACAATGTTATCTGCAGGAAAGCCAAATATACTTGGATGTTTTGGGAATCTTTTGGAAAACAGTGTTTAGAAAGCATTTATGTGAGTGAAAAAGCTCAGCCTAAGGGAACAATCTTGGGAACACTTAGTATCGCATATATTGATTAGCACTGCGCCTTGACTTTCATGCAGTGAGTTCTTCAGCATGTCTCCAGCTTTTGGAGAACGGCTGGTCTGGTTACTTAACCGCTGCGCTGACAGCACCAAAAGCAACTCACGCTTAGAGCACTTCCAGGAACCAGCTCCATGAGTCCACACTGGCCTTATGGGCAGCAGACTCGCTCCAAATCTCACTTGCCTGTGTGGAATGGGACAATGGGCCGCTTCATGGAAGGACCCTAGTTAGTGTAAAGACAGGTCCCATGAGGTGTACCCTAAAACATAGGAGTTATCTGAAGTTTTCAACGCCTCATATATTCCAGTTGGGCCAACCTAGAAGCCAGTCTGGGCAATACTCCAGCAAGCAAGGAAGAGTCAGGGAGCAGATTTGGTCTCAGGACTGCCTCAGGACTCTGTAACCAGGAAATGTGCAGTCAAGTAAACACTTGTGCATTTGGCCCCATCAGAACTACCAACCCATCAAAACGTACTGTTCCCACCATTTATTTCAGGGACCTAACTGAAGTGCTCTGACCTGCCCTCTATTGACATCTTCCTGGCTCCTAACCTCATGTGTTGCATTACACCCAAGTTAGACACACAACACTCACTTCAGAAAATACTGTTAATAAGACACATTACAACCATGTGGTCACTGTAAAGCTTCGTGGAATCTGGCTCTAGATTAAGTTTAGTGCCTTTCCTGCAAGTCTGCAGGTGCTTATTACTCATTTTGACAGATCTTCATTTATTCCCCACTGCCTTTATTCATGTTATAGTAATTTCCAAAAACGCAGGAGAGAACCTCAAACACAAACTTTCTAATATGTTGTTACTGAAGACTACACTTAGGACTCAAGTTCCTATAGATGAAACTCACCTCCTTGAACATTTTTGTTGAGCCTGTAACACTAGTTTATTGTGTACTTCTGATCTGAATGTGGGTGAATTCCCAGAGAAAGGTTTTGCCTTTTATCTGAATGATCTTGAAATCATTCAGATGATCTAAAATCTCCAAGGAGCACTTCTGTGACATCTGTGCCATCAGAGTTGGACACGTAGCCTCAGGTGATCTTTGAAGCTACATTCTGGACACAGCAGTAAACATTTCCCAGAGTTTTCCTGTAGCTGCAGCATGCCATCTGGGAAGCTCTTCCTTTCTGTTCCATGAGACATGGATTCCTCTGTTGCCAGCAGATGCATTTTGATTTTGGAGACCCCAGATACATAATTAGTCTGGTGACCAGGTTGTGAATCAAGAACAGACTTTGCATGCCTGACCACCGACTCCCCCTGGTACTCCTAGGCACATCACGCAAGCTTGGTTTTCTCCTGCCTAGCTATACGCCGGCTGGGACACCTGATCCTTAGGCTCCCTCTATAGTAAATGGAGAGAAATATTTTTTCCAGAGATGACTCTTCTAAGATGTAACTTGGGAGCTATATTTTCCCTGCTGACTCCATGAAGGTCTGTTGTGCCTACACCTCCAGCCTGGCTGAGGCTTTGGAGTGAGTCAGAATAACCCCAGAGCACTCGTGCCTCTCTGCCTGTAACACCCGGGCAATTCTCCTTCCTTACGTCTGGGTACCAGTGCCCAAGACTCCGCAAATGGCTACCTAAGGCAGAACGGGCACGATAAAAAGGCTGTAAAAGGTAGGCGAGTACACAGAGCTCTCACCTGGTTCTTGCTGTATTTCCTCATGGTTTTTAAACCAGGATATCTGGGGCTCAGGGATGCCACGAACCTGGCACTCCAGCATGGCCGAGTTACTGGTGTTCACTGTCTGATCCATAAGGTGCCGCAGGAGGGCTGGTGCCTCTTGAGCTACAAGACAAAACAACACCTCCGTTTTACATTCCTGTAACTGTGGGGGTTTAACTATCTTCCCTACCAGCATTTTACTGAGGCAAACAGCTATGGCTGTTCTAGCAAGTTCATTGTTCACAGATTTTATTTACCAGTTCCAGTTTGTTTAAGAGCGATTGGGGTGTGCAGAGAACTCCAGTTACTTAGAGATAGCAGGTCATGATGACCAATGAAGACCCAGTGATGACATTGTTTAACAGATTTCCTTACTTCCATTACCAACCACATCTGTTTATTGAAAGCAACGAGTTTCTACGAAAGCTCAGAGCTTGGCATCATCAGGAGAAACAAACTGTGACACCAAAGTATTTAACAATGATCAGGACACCCTTGTAGCGGAATATCTTTGCATCACTGACTGCCCCTCGCAGTTCCGTACACCACGATACCCGCGAACGCGTCTTTTATAATTTACTTACTTTAAAGAATGCAGTTACAAATTGTATTCAGTAAACGCGGGTAATCTAAAACCAGAAACCGTAAGCACAAAAACCTTGTGTTACACGTCCCAAAGTCTTCACAAGTTCTTCCACTTTCGCGTTTCACATGTTTGGCTGAACGCAACAAGGCCTGGCCAAACCACACCACAGCCCGCCTGCCAAAACTATGTTGGTGAGAAATGTGCCCTTGTCCTCCAGCAGCCCACAGACACTGGACACCCTGACGGCAGTGGCTGAAGCTGGGTGCTAGCAAGCCACACAGCATAGCAACACCACTCCTGTTTTACTTTTATCTACTGAAATTCAGACAAACGCAATGTAATAAAACCCATTTCCATGACAGTCAGTGACAATGAGTATTGGAAGCACATCTCATCTGTTCTGTTTCTGCTCCTAGAAGGGCATTTCAAAAACACTCTATAAACATCATGTTTAACATCATCCCTGAAAGAAGCAAAACAACAAACCTTTCTCATGCTCATTTCAACCCTTTGCCACTCCTTCCTCCATTTCATACAGAGCCAAAGGCTGTTCTGACAAAGATCAAGATATTTGCAAGGTTTATGCACATTATATGGCAACATTTTTCTGTCACATTTGTAACTCTCACATTATCCTTTCTGGTGTTTTGGTCCCCTCAAAGCAGTGATGGAGAATCCAGGGAGCTCCTGAGCAATCTCACAGATGCAAATGCTCTGCAGGTTCCCTTGAATTCCCCAGTCTTGCAAGAACTGATTATTTGTAATCTTTCCCTTCCATGACACTGCCAGGATCAGCAATTACTAACATAGTAAGACACATATTACAAAATATGAAATGAAATAAAACAAAACAAAACAAGGCAAAACCCAACCTTTTGCATATCTTTTCTTTTGGATTGCAGTAGATACAGCAAGTTCAAGTATAACATCAGCTGAATTTCTGACACTCTCTGTTTGGAAAATTATACTCTAGTCTTTCAGAAAAAACAACTGTCAGACATTTTCATCTTCACAATTATTCTGTTACCAGCTGTACATAAAGACTCTTCAGAACAATTAAGTACCTAGGTACCACCAGCTTATGCAACGTGCATGAACCCTGCAGTACTAAAAGCACTTTTAAAGTAGGCTACCTTTGCTATGCTCTTACCCCTTGAAATTAATTCCAGCATAGTCGTGACCCTGCAATGAACAGTTTGGGCTTTTCTGAGCTGCAAGTCTGTAATTTCCACGGGCAATGCTATTTTTTGTTTACAGAGTAATACACAATCTGTTCTCTCTTCCCAAACAGCAATGCTCATAAGAGAGGCTTAAAGTAAAATCTTCATCAAATACCTACACAATGACATAGTCAACAATATTTGCCTCGCAGCCAAGAAGACTGCCCTCTTCTCATTGACATCTCGCCTCGATTTTTAAACAGTTATCATTTTTCACAACAGAGTCTGTGAACAGTCACTGTCTGAGACATATCCACGTACCCACACAGAGAAGAGGTCCCCAGTTCACATTTATCAGTGGTCCCTGATGGACAGCCCCAGCCCAGACATCCAAAATGAAGGTGGACAAGATGACACAACAAAGGCAAATCACACATTCTGTGAGTTATTTGTGATTAATTTTAATTTTTTTTAATAGCCATACACTAAAGATGGGTTTTCATATTAAGAAAAACTTTTTTTGCTTAAAACTTAAGTCACCATTCACATACTTCCAATAATTTCTCTGCTGCAATCAGCTGGTTTTTCAAGAATTCGGTCAACCAACCTGAGGATTATTCTCTTCCGCGAACCGCCCCCATTTTCGCCCATTCATTTTTGCAGCAAAACCAAGGGGGGCAGTTTCCAACGCCCGACTCCGCTCACCCCAAAGCCGAGGGGCTGTCCCGGCCACCAGCATACACACTGTGCAGGGCTCAGCACCCAGGGCAGCCCCCCGGGCTCGTCCCCCATCCTCGTGCCTGCCCGCAAGCGCTGCCTGGCTGGGCCAAACTCTGCTCTCAGTGTCCCCGAGGAACTTCATTGTAGGCAGAGTTTGGCCCAGGGGAGCGACAGGGGGAGACGGGGACGCTGGTGTCAGAGCACTCAGCCGACCCGGGGTGGTAAGGAGAGAGAATTTGCATTTCCAAAAACAAACAATGGCAAACAAGGGGAAAACATTACAATTCATTCGTTTTGGGGTATACTTTTGCATTCTGTCCATTTTTGCCCTTTGTTATGATTATGTTGTCTGTTCGCTTATTTTTATTAATCAGTACAAAAATATAAATACAAGCTTTAATTTTAACACTTAAAAAAAAAAAAAGAAATAATTCACACCTTTCTCCCTAAATAATATATACACAACAGAAAACAGAGAAACTCCCCAAACCGATGAGATTCTCCAGTCATCTGAGGACACCAAAAGTGACATCAGTATTTTTTATCTGGCCCCCAAGAACTGCTTTCCTCAAACGTTTCCAGTGAAGTTTCTCTGTGCCTCCCAACATGGGCGGCCACATCGGGATGTTACGACATCCTTGCACAGCGTGGCTCTCCGAACGATGGTGAAGACCAGGCTGGCAGGACATCCACCCACCAGTGACACACATCATCGCGATTCACCACAGTTTCACAGAGGAACAGTCTAATTGCCACATCTTTTTTTCTTTTTTTGACCCAAACTCATATTGCCTGGCAACTGGCTCCTACAAGTCATCGCGCTCCGGCTCCCAAGGCCATGGAAAATTCATAACGTCCTGTCATCACCGCCCACCTTGCCATCAAATGTCTTCTCACAAAATAGCCTCATAAAAAAGGGGTTTCTGTATTGTAATTCTTTTGAAGACTTGCAAATGCTACGGAGCGCACTTGCCCCATTTTTAAGCAGTCACCAATGATTTCACTTGCTTTTTAGGCATATTTTAGGAAAAAAAAAAAAGAGACCCAGGTCCCTTTGCAAGAACACATTGTTTCTGGAAGCCATCACACTAATAATGAACAAAAGAGCTACTGTATACAAGCAGGCTATAGGTGACATTTCACGATATAAATGATTATTCTTTTCTTTACTCTGACAACTTCCAGGTTATCAATTGTTTTCTAAGCATTTTAGGCTCCATGAAACTGGCATTATGGGGAAATGCTATTGTTTACCCTTTCACACTTGACAAAAGCAATTCCCACGTGAAAGACAAGTTTAGCCGTGGGACACAGTCTCGACACCTAAAGGAGGAAATAGTCTGGTGAGTTCCCAAGCACAAGAAACTGTCATGTTGTCACCCTCTATTTTAAAAGTACAGCCACTTTGTTCCTTTGCTGTAGCTATTTTAGTCACTACGGTTTGTTTTGTTATGTTTTATGTAAATGCTATATAAATGATCAATCATAAATGTAACCAAAAATAATAAAAGCTATGTATTGTAAAAAAATAAAGTTATTAGATCTATTAAAAATAGTAACTTCTTCCTTATACAGAATTTATAATACACAGAAACATCTCATAGCAAAATCATGACGAAGGAAAAAAAAAGGAGAAAAGCTCACAAGGAAGTTTTAGGTTGCCCTTAATTCTCCTTCAGCAGTTTGACTGGTTCTTAATCCCCATAATAAATCCAATTGTCATTTGCATACCAAAAGCAATGAGTATTTTTAATGGCTTCAAATTTGAATTTGTGTTTTTAAAAACGTATTAAAGAACTCACTGTGCTGGCTGCAACCTTGTCAGTCATGTTAGTGTAATATTTCTCATTTAATAAGATAATTACATTACAAATTCCTGTATCTTCAGGCCAGGAGCAACATTCACTCTTTTATCAGTAGCTTTTTACATTAGTGCAGAACTGACTTTAAAAATTGACCAACACAGCAACTGGAAGTCTACCTGGATTTATTTGGAGAAACATGGTTCACGTCTGTCAGTTTTAAAATCATCATTATTATAAATGATATGATAGGTCTGTGCATTATATCAACATTTTTATTTCTTCCCTGCACACTTCCTTTAGAAGATACTTTTTAAGATTAATGTACTTTAGTGTAGAAAATAATTTCAAATAAATAAGCATTAGAACTTGCTCAGCAGGTAATATTTATAAGAAGTCCATCAAGATCAGATTAAAATAAAAAATATATAGTCCAGTCAATCTCAAACTGAATTGTGCTCATTCTGCACATTCAAGTTAACTTATTAAATGTCCATTGTTGACTGAAAACAGCAGTTTTTAAAGTTAATCAGTTTATTCAGCTTTGACAGTTTTGACGAGGCCGATATCAAAGTGGAAGAAAAGATTGATCCAAAGTTTTCCTTATCGCTCAGTAGGAGACAGCAAGCGAAAAAATAACAACATGCAAAATGTAGCACAGGGGATCTTCCAAACCCCAGCTTCCACGTGCCTTGTCAAAGCAGAAAACACTCGTCTGAACTCAACTGGAAGCTCACGTGTTACGATTTTGTTTGCTATTCCTCCTACGTCCAACCCATGGGGGAATGTGCACCACCTCAGGGCCTGAAAGGTAGCAACAGTAATAAAAAATCAAGATGATATGAGACACCTGTGACTGTTTAATGAGTCCTTTAATGTTTTACATTGCTTTGTGTTGTACAATCACTCCTTGTGCTTTTATATTTGAGGATCCGAGAGTAAACAGCCTTTTTGTTGCAGTGCTCACCTCTGATTGTAACGTCTTTCTTTTGAAGCACTTCTTTCCCCGTGTATATGTTCCTTGCTCGGCAGGCATAGGTGCCCGAGTGTGCCAGGGAAACGTTCTTGATGGTCAGAGTGAGGGTGATGGAGTACTCCTTGTTGAGAGATCTTCTTACTTTCGTTTGGTTGTTGACTGTCCTTGGTGAAATCCAAGCAATGTCTTTGTACAGGAACTTGTTGGCTGAACAGGACAAGATCAAATTCTCTCCTTCAATGGGCATTTTTTCCAAACTAATATGGAATCCACTCGGTACATCTGTCAAAAATCAAGAACGCTTTTTAGTTTATACAAAATGAATGAGCCAAAATTAACACGGCGTGTATTTTCCCCTTTATCAGGAAGCCTTTGAAATAATCAATGTTGTTGTCTTCCTGCTGAAGTCTCTAATCTTTCCTTTCGTATGCTAAGCTCCAGCTACTCTTAAAATTTGTCTTGGAGCTGTGAGACACTTGGGCTCAGACATCAGTCAGTGTAAACTGAAGCTGCTCTTGGAAGCAATGAGTTTATATAAATGTTATGCCAACTTAAGACAGACTGGGGCAAGGTACCAAAAGCAGAATTATTTAAAGATCGTGCAGTAGGGCTATGAAAAAGGAGGAAAACTCTAATCTCAGTTCCAGTTTGTGAGCTGCGTGAGAGAAAATGAATCTCAAGGGGACAGCGGAAAAATACTGCAGCTCATCATTCTTGGTTATATTGTTTTCTTGCTATTCATGCGTATTCAGACAAATTATGTTTCTTTCTTAAAAATGTTTCAAATCCTGAGAAATTACTGAATCTGTGATTACATGCCTGAGATTTTCCTTGGAAAATCAATATTTGCCCGTCATGCATTTAAAGTTTGTCAGACATCTAAAAGGAAAGCAGAAACAATATCTGCTGGCCAGCTGTGTGTGGGCAGCCCTAGGATCGCTCCATTCAGGCTGCTTGGCATTAAACATAAGTGAACAGTATTTCCACCTGAGAGACATGAAGGATCATTGCACTCACCATTTACTAAGTCCTAAGTTTATACAAGGATTTTTCATGTCAGATAGTTTAGGCAGGGATAATTTAGCCACTGATGTATGTATTCATACTTGAAAAAGCCATGTTTGCAGTTCATTGCAAGGTTACTGCAGCTTTCTCCACCTGGGGAGCCACGCAGACCCATGGCGGCACTGACTGCCTCCACCTGGGGCTCATCCCTCCAGTGAGGGAGAGTTATGCCACTGGCCTCAGTGAAAGTTCCTGAGAGAAAGCACTTCCAAGTTTTACTCCTAGAATACAACCTCTCTGCGTTTATTTGTAGCCAATATTCTGATAAAGTCATTTCCTTCTTCTCAGTCAAGTGACATTGACTTTGGTCATTTTCAATTGTTCTTTCACTGCTAAATTGCTGCTAATTGCTACGGCACTTGGCTGTGAACTTGACTCAAAACCATAAGAATGGTTTTGTCTTTCATAAGGGAGAATTATGCCTTCTTTTCTTGTCTCTTAGAGGATAAACAACTCCATGCCATCTTTCATTCTGTTCCGTGCTTACCAATGTTGCTTCAGGTTTAATGTCACAGCAGCAGGTGCACTTAAAGAGTTGTTCTCCAGTGAATAGTATCCTACACCTTCTTTCTGTAACCTTTTCATTGCTTGACCATTCCATCAGAAAGCTCCTCCCTAAATCCCCACAATACGAACTGAGCTGCCTTGCCTCCCCAGGGGAACCATGAACATGACCTGCTCGCCTCTGCCCTTCAGACAAAGTTCTGCCTGTTGAAACTCTGGCATCAGTTGCTCCCCTTAATATCCTCTTTCCACACTTATCCCTGAGTGTTAAATACAGGGTAAATGAGCTCCTGCAAGTCCTGGATTGAAATTTCTTCTGACTGTAGATGGCATCTAGGGAGAGGTCTGATTTCTATTGAACTCCTTGTGCCTGTTGAACTCCTTTGCCAGTGAGAGCAAAGTGTGTGCCTGTCACCAGCTGTAGTTCAGCTGTGTAGTCCAAAGATCAACCTAATGGAGTAGTGACACTAACATACTAGACTGGATATTAAAGCCTGTGTGTTGACTTCTTCCTCTTATACGTCATTGGGATCCCCTTTTTTCCTCTCTCCACCAAACAAAACTATAAGGAAAACTAAATTTAGTGAACTCGTCTACGAGTGACTATCACCAGCATCCTTTTTGATATGTAAGTGTGCATGGTACCAGATTCTGGTCTCACTTAAGAACGTGTTGACTGGAAGCACTACTAAGATTAAACCTTTCGCTACAGGGGTTACAGCATATTTAGCCTAAGCCATCAAAATTCAGTCTTCTACCTGAATATAATTGTTCTGTGTATGGGCAAAAGTTTACAGCCCATGGAGTGACAGACAACAATGCAACCCGTCGCCTTAAGACGAGTCCAGTTCCAGAGATCCTGATGCCTCACATTTAATCATGAAGAGATCCTACATGACCAGCTTAGGCTTAGATAACTAACTTTAAGGTTTAAAATAGATGAAATGAATCCTGTGATTAATTTTGTTAAACAGCATTGAATTCAGATACACTTAAATCCAATCAAGGGTCCAAAGTTTTGATCATGAGTAAGTATTTGGATGAAAGAAATTGCTGTGTCTTACTCACAGTGTATCTCAAATTGTACTTATACGTTTTGGGGAAGCCAGGGTTCAGGTCTGAAATACTGCACATTTTTGGCTTTTGCAGATGCCAATACTCAGCAAATGTAGGAAGAGCCAAGCAAAACTCTTACGATGAAATTAAAGATCCCTTGGGACTGAAGCAAATGAGCTATTTTTAATGTAAAAGGATAACGTGCCAACAGAATAATATAGTTGCAACTACTTCCATGTTGTCAGGTCTGGAGCTCTTCCTAGATGTGTCTTCTATGAAGAAAGACTATTTTCTGAAAAATCTAGGGACAAAAGCAAAATGCATAGGATTTCAAGAGAATCATTTGTTTAAAGGGTACAAGCCCCCTAATATATGACACCTCTCACCAATTGTTACAGACTCAGGCTAGCTAAATAACATGGCTGGGAATAATGTAAAAGGGTTTTATTTACTTTAGTGATTTGAAGCTTCCTGTGGAAATAGCTCCCAGGTTTCCTGATGGAAGATTTTGTTTATCTTTGCCAAGCACCATCAGGAATCTCAAAATAAAATGCGCTTAGTGACATTGGGAAACCAGGGAGATAAGGCAGAGCTGTTCCTGTTTCACCCTCTGTAATTGCAAACACACCCATGGGCCTGCTGTGTGCCAGCAAAACAGCCCAAAATGTAGGGAAAGGGGCAGGCTGGAGGGAAGGGGGCTACCCCAGTTACATGTGGCTTAAAGGTGGTGTTACAGAGATTGTTTCTGTATCAGTGAGCAGGAGAGCCTTCAGAAACCACCTTTCCACATCGCTTTTATGTAAGTCTCACAGCTACTTTTGTGCCCCGAAAAAAGATTTGCTTTTGGAAATAAGTCAGTGTGACAACACCCCAAAAATGTCCATTTGACAGAAGCCATAGGAAAGGAAAGCTATGGCAGAGCCCATGGATTTCATGTCCCACACCCTCAGGCACAGGGTATAAAACTGTACCACTGTCAAACCCCCCAGAAACACATACACAAGTTGCACTTCAAGCCCAGAAATAATGAGATTTGCAATAATTTAAGAAAGGGCCTGTTCTTACTGGGTCCTCTCTGCTATACCTTCTTGCACTTATCTCCTCAGATCTACCTTTCCTAGAATGAGTGCAACATGCCACTGCTGAGCTAGGGCTGCTGGGACAAGCTCTGCCTTCCCACCACCTTCCTAAAAGTTTCTGCCTATAGAAAAGAGACTTCTCACACCACCACGACTGCTTCACTGGAGCACATGTGTTTTCTAATCCCCAGGACAAGTCTGAAGGACATTGCCTCCATGGAAAGGGATTCTTCCTGTTCAGGACAGGCTTTGTCTCCATCTGCCCTTTGGAGTCCTTTCTGGCTTGCTCTTCAGAGGGCAGCAGCTCCTCTTCATACATGGGATCACGGGATCACCTTCTCCTGCTTAGACACTTCTCTTACACTTTTGTGTGGCTCAGGCTAGCTTCATATGGCGCCAGCAGACCCAACAACATAAGATAAACTAGCCCCAAGCTGTCACACGAGACCTGAAGTATTGGTTTTGGACTCATCAGAAGGAAATACTTTGCAGTGTCCTGTTCACATCCATCAGCTGTTAAGGCTCTCATTTTTTTGTTCCCTCAGTGTGTTTCTCAGCAAATGCTGGATGCATTTGTTTCATTGACGTGAAACACAGGCTGTTGCCCAGCCACAGCAGTTTGGTCTCAGCCTGATGGGGGAGAATTATGACTACAGTGTGCGAGCCCGACTGATGCACTATGTGCGCAAACAGAAGAATGAGCCTAACTTGATTTTTGTAAGGACAAAACAGCAGTATTGTTTAAACAAACTGCCTTCAATCAGTGCCACTGAGTGTCAGTGGATGATCAGGGCTTTTCATGTCACACAATTGAAGTGCTCAGCTCCAGGAAATCAAAGGACAAATGCATTTCAACTTCACCACCCTATATAGAAAGTTTGCTACTAGTCAAGATATTAAGAATTTCCACACCATAGTAAAGCAGACACTCCTCTTTCTGAACACCAGCCAATACAAGAGTCTTCAAGGGGAATTAATAATATCCTGCATGTTCTCATGCAAGCTTTGGTATCAAGAAGAAGGATTCCTTCTATCGCTGGTCGAGATTTAAGAATGCGAGATCTAAGTAGGGAAACTCCTCCATGTCACAGCACTAAAATATCTGAAACTGCCACCAAAACTTTGAAAGAGAGATTTGGGTACAGTGAATGGGGCCCATCAAGCTTCATTTGGTTTCAGGATCTTCCGCGGACATTTTGAAGACTGAGAACTAAGAGCTAGAGAAAGCCAGATTCAGCATCTTGCACATTAAAAGAGCAACAGCCTCAGTGAGTGACTCTCAGTGACTGCTCAAAGCTACATGTGAAGTCCCCACATAAAGATGAGAATACAGCTCCACTGGCACATTAATTTATGGAGAACTATGTGGTGGTGTTTAGCTTTCTGTCCAAACAGATACAATGTAAGGATAGGGACAAAAGCAAAACTGTGACTTGAGAGTGGGGACAGCAGACATCTTCAAGGTGGCGTAAGTTCTTGTCACATACATTAACAGAGCATGGAGATGTTCTTCTTGTTTCTCTATTTTAACAACCTGCCTATGTGTCACTTACCTGTTTACACTTCAATAACTACTTCTCATGCTTGTTACCAGTTTTCTATATTATATATAATCAGCACTTTCTAAATGTGGAAGTGTATTACTACAACTAGTCAGAATGTTTAAAAAATAAAAATTTTGGACCACAAAATTGTAAAGGGGACATTTTTCAAATAAGTCTTTTTTTTAACCAAATCTAGTGAGTGTGTGTCTACCCTTTGTTGGTATCTCTCAGTATAGTAGCAGAATGAATTTCACTAAAATCACTCATCAGAATGATAAGCAAGAGACTAACAGAAACAGATAAGAGAAACAACAAAAAATAAACGGGATACATTAAAATAATTTTTCCTTTTCAGCTTCAAGATTATGATTTTGGGATTAAAGTGTTGGAATGTTTTAACCTTTTTGTCTTTTCTCATATTTCAGGATGAATTGCTTGTCTTTAATGACCTGTACTGAAAGTTAACATCACTCCAAGTGCTCTATGAACTACAACTTTGTTCACAAAACCAAAATAATATCTTTCACCAGAAAACAAATGCTTTGCTACGGCATCTGCAGACACTATGTTGTTAAATATTGCATTGGTTATTCTCAAAATCTCATTGTGTTTTTTTCAGTAATTCCTGAAATCAAGTATTTTATCATTCATTTCTGAACCTGCAAACACTTGCACACATTTAATAATGGAAAAGTAACTGGAAACATACTCCTATGTGCAGCTGACACAATCAGTCTTCTCAGTGCCATGGCCGAAATGACATTCAAGGTTGTTCATCTCAGAAGAGGGAACAAAACTCCATAGTTTGCATCCTGTCACTTTTCTACCTACGAGTTGCCATAAGCCCTGAGAGCTGTGAAGGGCTGCCCAGGCATCCCAAGCATCTCTGCTCTGGCACCACGCTGCCTACAGATGCTGGCACTGCTCTGGGCACTACACTATGAGATCTCCTGGTTGACAGCAGGATGAGGTTATAGATACCATCAGTGTCACACACGAAACTGGCTTATCGGTGTATGAAAATACAGTAAAATGTCACGTGTGGAATGATTGCAGAGGATAGGTGATTTAAAAGGGGAAATTACAGGTTGCTGTATTTGTGAGCTATTTATGTCATGGTAGGACATTTGATGGAGGGATGAGTCATTCACCAAATTTGGTGTCTTTCTTAGAAATTCAGACCAGCTGCTGTGAAAAAGCCTTCCAGGATCACCCAAAAAGTACAGTATCAGGTTACAGGTGCACACATTACAACAATTCTGAAACTGTGGTGTATGTAAAAGCCACAACAGCCTAACAGCTATACTCCCAGGACCAGGAAACACATTTGGCTCTAGTGGGGACTAGATCTTACCTGTTACAATAAAGCTGACATTTCTTTCAGCTTTTCCCACTTTATTGGATGCCACACAGCTGTAGATCCCAGAAGATTTGGCTTCAGCTACAACGAGAGTGCTAGCAGTCTGCAAAAGAAAGAAGAGTTTTAGCTCTCATTGGATCAGGAGCTCAGTTAGATCTTCCCTTCTCTTTTTCCTAAGTCACCATTGGCAGTCCCATGATTCAGTCTCTCCATTCAGTGACTGACACCACTGGGGCTATTTAAAGGAGATGTCACCATGTACAGTTTTGGAAAGAACAGAAGAATAGCAGAAAACAAGCTCCTTGGGAGACCCTTGTATTATCAGAGCAAATAATCAAAGAAAAAATGTGTCTTTCGGGTTGATTTCTCTCTTGCTGTTGATGTAATGATAAGCTACAAAGCATGAAACATGACACAACGTGGTTCGCCAGAGGAGATGAGCAGCCTTAGGGCAACCAGACTGCAAAGGGAATAGGTGAGGAAGGCCTCAGGTACTTGGATAATGCTGGGAAAATATTAGCTCCGTTTGGCACTAAATCAATTTTATTTCTCTTTCATTTTCTCAAGTGAGCATCAGGTGAGAAAAGACAGGGACAAAAGAGATGTTCACTCATCCTCTTTTTGAATATTTCCTCTTCTTGGACTTAATATTTCTATTATTAAATAATAATATGTTTGGTTTCTTTACATCGTATTCTATCATCATATTAAGAGGTTCAGCACACTAAATACTTTCACAAAGTGATATGACTTGCAAGATGAGACCTTGGAAGGTCAGGGACCAACAACACTTGATGCGCCTTTAGAAAAACAAAAATTATTGTAATAATAGGACTTATACCTTCATGGTGATGGAAAGCCATGGTCTAATGGCTTGGGCACTAAGTGAAAGAAGAAAGTTATGCAGAAACATTTAAGTGTCATTCTGACATAGAGCTGAGACATGGGGCACACACATGGAGCTCAGCAGTGGGACATGCTCTTAGATACGACTTAGTAGCTTTATTTTGTTTTCCTCTCTCCATTTTACTTCTTCTGTAAAACATGTGTTGGCTGGAGTTACAGGCAGAGCTGGGACAGTGACGAAAGGAAATTGTGTGGCCGCAGAATCCTGTTGTTTGGAATTACTTGGCTTTTCTAAAAACCTTCAAAATCATTTTTGTGCAATTAATACATTCTTTTAAGTCTGCCTGTTTGTTGGAGTTCAGAGACAAGCACAAGAGGGGGAGTCAGTAATAAATAAGGACCAGTTATCTACATTTCTACATAAACACTGGCTGAACCTTTGCACAGCTTCTGTCTCCTGCTCAGAGACTTCATGGCTATACCCAAACTCCTTGTTGAACCCCTAAATAATATAGGTATTCTGGTTTCCCAAAACATTCATAGTAGCAAGAGTCTATTACTTTTCCTACTCCTCGAGCAAACAAAATGGATTCAAGTTGTTTGATTTTGAGTTATTTGTTTTAGAAAACTACCCTATGGCAAATTCAAGACAACAAGTGATGCTACCGGCACCTCTACCCTGTTAAGCTGTTTCAATGGTCAGCTACTCAAATGCTAACAAACTACATCTCATTTCCAGCTAGAATTTTTCTAACCTACCTTTTTGTCTTTTCTGTGAGATGAAAGGGGCTCAGTAATGCCGGATAGATAACTACAGCCCTTAAAAAAAAAAAATCATCCTGTTTTGCTAAATTCAGTAGGCTGACCTCTACTAATTCCTAATTATAAAGCGTGGGTCCAGCCCTGTCTATATTTTGTCATTCTCTTTGAATTCCTTCCAGTTTTTAAACAGAATTTTGTAAAGTGTGGACACAGGGCCCAGAGGCAGGATTCCTGCAGCCGTTTTATCAACACTAACTCAGAATAGAAGGAAGTCCCATAACATCTGCCAGAGGACTAACATGGGTGGTTAAACACTGCTTCTGCCATCCCAGACTTTCCGCCACAAAATCAGCGTTTTTGCTGTTTATTGGTGTTACCTCATAGCAACTTTACCCAGGTAGGAACAGTGACCTAAAATGCACAGTGAAGGAGAATGAAGCTCTTACTCTCTGCTCTTACACTCAGAGAGTAGGGCACCTACTACATCCAGAATAGGCATATTTCTGAGCCTCAAAAATTCATGTCAATTATTCCTCCCACAATTAGTCCAATGGTTTGGAAATTTTTCTGAAGTACCAAACTATATCGTGTCCTGACATTATCAGGTATGAAATTTTAATGAAAAATTGTGCATGCTGTCCAAATTTAATGTTCCAGACCATTATGATGTGATTATCACTTTTATTACATTGAGGATGGTGCATACAGTTACACTTAAGCAGTATGACCGTAGTGACTGGCTGAAGTGGTTATATGTTATGTCTTTTCTTGCATATTAAATGACCCTAGAGAACATCCCTTGGCACTGAAATTCAGTAATTTAAACTGAATGCTTTTCCCCAACATTGTTTTGATTTTTACCAACTTGCACTGTCCCAAATACTCCTCTAGCACGGGCCAAGGATCACTCCCAACAGGCAACTTCCACACAACCAGTGTCTTTTGGGGGGTAAGAGACATAAATGTTATGAACACAGGCTTTACTGCCAGAGAGCAGTCATTGGTATGTTTACTTGACTAAGGCAGAGAAAGCCATAGTGTCTAGGAAAAAGCAAGACTGCCTTTACAAGAGAATAGAATATTTTAGAGACAACATGTCCCTGCATAAATCTTTTAGCTTATAAATTAGTCATAAGGATAAGATAACATCTCTTTAAATAGTTTGTGAGCCCTCCAGTGGTGCAGTCTGCGTTCTGCATTGTGGATGCCAGCCAAAACCCACCAGAGAAGAAGTGTGTACAAAACTAAGCCTGGCATGTTGCTGTTTATTGAGCAATCATGGCTGTTTGAGATCAGTCTGTGCTACATGGTTCCGCTATACAGCTACTGCTGTGAAAGGAGCAAGAGAAAAAATTCTTGCAGCTTTGTTTTGTCTGGCTTCACAACAGAGAGTTTCAGGCCCTGGATTCGCAACCACATTATACACAGAAAGTCTGAATCCATCTGCCATGATGAGACAGAACAGGGCAAATCCTTCCTGGTGTGCTTGGCATCTTGAGCACCATTTGTCCACTAACTCCATTTACCACCAAAGCTTTGATCATTTATTCCTCCTTCCTGCACCCATTATCTCAGCTGAAGCACTAGCTACAGGCTCATCTCAAAGCCAGAGGCAGGGGAAGTAAATCCCATACTGCTGCTGCTTCTGCCAGCAAATAAAAGAGGCATAAAGCAGAAATCCTTAGAGATGGAAGAGGAATTTACAGATGTGTTCATGGTAGAAATTGATGAGGAGAAGACTGGGGGCAAAAAAAAAAAAAGCATGCAAAGCAACTGGCATGATCACTGTGCTTGGAGTCAGGGTGGGTCAATCTTTCCCCTGGAAGGTCTGCTTGAATTTCTCTAGTCTCAAAGTAGCTTAGATAGGGGATTCCCACTGCTCCAGCTGACGGCAGAGAAGCAAGAGGAGGTTTCA
This sequence comes from Limnodromus scolopaceus, assembly GCA_028565335.1. Lineage (NCBI taxonomy): Eukaryota > Metazoa > Chordata > Aves > Charadriiformes > Scolopacidae > Limnodromus > Limnodromus scolopaceus. Next base: position 188,222,365 of record JAOXNO010000001.1, on the reverse strand, counting down.
GAAAATGGTTGGTAAATTGACTGTTTCCTGACTCCTAGAAGACCTCTGCAGACACAGGCATAAACATGTTCTATCCAGAGATTGCCATACTAACTTCTCTAAACAGCCCATACATGTAAATACATTTAAAAAACAAAATACTTTCCTTTCAGCATTGAGCAGGTTAGTGCAAGTCTGCCAAATATTGTTACTCCCTCCTCATTACACTTTTAAGAAAATGTATTTGTTGAAAAAAAAATATGAAATAAATTAAAGTATGCTCTCATCCCCTTGGATAAATCCTTTGGCTAAAGGATTATTATTTAGGAAGACCCATGTTGAAATACTGGCAGCAGACCATTGGCTTGTTTTGCTTGTGCCAAAGACATATGATCTGCATGCCTCACGTGCTGGCAAGAAGCATCAATGCAAAACATCTGGACAACACACTTCACCTTCAGGACCACCACAGAAGACAGACCAAAATATCTTCAGTAACAGGACATGACCACAGGCAGGAGAGCACCCTGTTCCCGCTAGGGTCAGACAGGTGAGTCACTGCTATTAAAGCTGTAGTTTCCCTCTGCGTCCCATGTTGTCCATCTCAAACAGGCCATGAGACTGAATGCAGCCAGCTGACTGATGAGGAGACCACGCTACAGACAGCTGTACCACAGGCACCCCCTGCTCTCCTTCCCCGGCTATAGGCAGAGCGAGACAGTGCTCGATTCACACCTCCCTTGCACACCAAGGGAGGGGATCAACCTCAGGAGCTGGAGGGAGCAGCAGCTCAGTAGGGGCAAATGCCAAGTTCTGCTGGTTTTAATCTCACCAAGGGCTCGGCTCAGTTGGCACCTCCCAGCAATCTCCTTAAAAGTGTTGACAGCAATCCTAGTAGCACTCGGGAAGGCCCCAGCAGAAGTTACGATGTGCTGAAAGAGAGGCAAGCTATGTTCCCACTGCTATCTTTAGCCTGGCTGCCTAGGAAGATCATGTTATCTGTCTGTCCATATGTCTGCCAGCCTGTCTGTCTGTCTGCCAGTATCCTTCCCTCAGTAATTTTTGAACCCTTTGCCCAATTTCAACCAAATTTGACAGACAACTCAAAGCTCATACAATCTCATGCATTTCATGAAAACCAGCTGTTGAGTAGAGGAGAAAGATCAAAATTAGTGGTGCTGTAGTGAGCTAAACAGCTTTCTCTCCTGCTTTGGGTTCCAGATGGCCAATCAGCACGGACGTACTGGCCAGACAGCTGGCATGTGTAGGGACTAAGAGCAGACACAACACATGCTTCCTAGTCTCATCAGTAATGAGGGGACACTGTTTAGGGGTCGGCATAGAAGATGCAGGAGGGGTGGACCCATCCAGTTTTTTATGGTCACAATTTTTTGGTCATGACCAAGAGGTATTGACTCTTCTGACTATCTTGCATTGCACCTATATGTTGGATAGTCACAGTTTTTAATACTACCCACCGTCAGCACCTGCCAGGTTGACCCATCGTTGCCAGCCAAACCAGAGACGGACAAGAGCGAGCCTACGTTTGGTCTTGCAGAATCTTGTTATGGGGTCATTAGTTTCCATTTTCCCTGAAGTCGAGTGGCTTTGTCACTCACAAGGGATGGGACCACTAAAAATTTGTGTCAGTAAGGTCTTTATGCAGTGGAAAACAAGGCCATACGCATATATATATATTGACATACACATACAGACATGAATGATAAACCACAACTTCATGCATTACTGTTCTTTATGCACAGGTCCTGGTGGCATGCAGTGTGACACAGACCCAGCTCTCGTGCTACCTGTTATCGTCAGTGGGACCCAAACATTTGCTAGCAGCAGAGGGATGGGACAGTCAGGGACTTTCTGTCCCATTTCAGGTTCTCCAGAATGTGGCTCTAGTAGGTTATTTACAAAAAACAAGGGGGTTTTGTTCCACACACTCCAACTTTTCCCTGCACTCAACTGCTCTCCAGTCTACTGTATCCTTCCCTTGGATTTATCATCCTTTCTCCTCGACCAACACCTTCTACTCTCTCTCATCTGAACTCACCTTCTGTGCATTCTCCATGCCCAGGATCTTTGTCTGCCTCTCCTGCAGCTCCCTATCCCTTGTACCCCCATACAAGGAGTACTGACTTCTTCCTTCAAAGCTGTTGATAAACCAGTGTGTGCTTCCACAGACAGGAGAGAACATAAACCAGATATGTACGCACTGATACCAATGAATACACCTGCTCTTTATACCCCATTACTGCAGGTCATTCACAGATTTACATTTTAATGAACACTGCTCATGCTAAGGATAATAATAATCAGCATTAGCCCTGAGTTATACATAGCAGTTAGCTTTAGCTGGGAACACTGAGAAGTGATGTTTTTTAGCAGCTGAATGACAGGCGAGTGTCTGTGACCTGTTTACATGATAAGCCTAAGAATAGCCCAACCTTGTAGGAAGTCACTGAAATGTCCAACAAAATGAGAATGAAAGCGTTGGGTGGTGGAATCAAATCACTTCAAGAGTTGTCTCATAATTAAATATCATGGCTTATGCTTACAAAGTTCTTCCACTATACCACTCAAGTTTCTCAATGTCCATTTAGAGAGGCTTCAACGGAAACGTTACCAAAACACTGTTGTTGTCACGGTTTCTCTGTCACCAGAAGAATAATGTAGCACAGGCTTCCTGTATTACTTTAACCGTACAGACACAGGGTTTGAGGTTTTTCTAACTTTAGAAATATACTTGTGGCTACCTTGATAACCACAGACAAACAAACAACCAATCAACCTACCACAGTGAAAAGCCAAACTGGAGGGACTCAGATGTTGCACATACAGGAAATGGGTGGAACCGGCACAATGTCTTTAAGCAAGGTGAAAACAGCTACCTTGATTGCTAAACGAAACCTTTTGACTGTTCCTTGTGCATCTCTTCCCTTGATTACAATAATCTCATCCTGTGGTCACCCCCATTTCTCCTTTCATGCTAACCCAAATGTGCAACTTTTTGAGTTTCTTCATTCATTTCCTACTGCTTTGTCTCCTATGTCTTTGTTGTTTTCATTGAGCTTTGAGATTGTTTTTACCACACTTGCTATGCTTGGATGTGGAAGTGGAGTAGACACTGTTTGGATAGCAGGACTCCATTGATGTGGAAGTGCCTCAGAGAGCTCTTCATAGTTGTTTGCAGTAGCAGAACTGCTCACAGTAGCAGTCCATCAGAGCCAGACACTTGTGATGACACACTGCATTCAGAGAGTTCAATGCTATTAACAGTCTTGCAATATCCCGGCAGCTGAGGAAGGGTTTTGTCTGAACTGTGTCCCTTTGAGCTTGCTCTGGGAGACCAAGAATGGCTCTTGGACTGCAAAGAGTGAAAAGCTATAGATTCCCATGAAAAACAAAACAAAAAAACCAAAACAAAACAAAATCAAACAAAGCAACCTGAATGCTCTAGAGCAGCTGTGTGTGAACAAATCATGCAACTCACAGCTTGGCCAGGAACCCAGGCTTAGAGAGCATTTTCTGTTTACAAAGCGATCCAGCTGTGCTTCAAAAGCTATGGAAGAGCAACAGAAATGAAGAAACCTTAGAAAAGCTGTGAGAAAGCTGAGCAAAGAGATTGTTTCACTAACCTCCACTTCCTCACAGGGACCAGGAGGAATAAAGCAATGCAAGGTAGACCTTTCTTAGTCAAACTAAACAGCATGAAGATGAGGAATATCGAGGAGAACCACAAAGTTTCACTGCAAAACTTTCCATGTAACACATGCAAAGACCATTCCTTGACTCATTTCTAGGCAGTTTTTAAAAAGGGCTGCTTGCCAAAGACTTCAAGTAAAACCTGCAGTTCTGCCACAAGGACCAGTTATTAGCTTCTTCCTCTGGGGAGGAATTTATTTGTTGACTGGAAGTTGCTTTGACATTTCAGCCACTCCTCTTCCGCTGACTCCAAAACGCATGGCACACAAGCAGAATGAGGTCTAGTCTTTAGACAGATCCTTCTGCACCCTTTGAACAGGTAGGACTTCACCCATAGCATGGCCAGATGCTTCTGGAAAATAACTGGTTCTCATAATCTTTTGTTCATCATTCCGCCTTTGGAATAGACTGTGTCTTCCTGTGCCTGAAATTATTTCCCTTTCCTCCTTCAAATCCCTCCTTACGTCTCGTTTTTCATGTGCTTTCCTATGATAGTCTCCCCTAGGAAGCTGCTTTCTCCCATCTCTGTCTTGATCTTTAAGCACTTAGAGATGGCCAGCTAAATAGAGTAAATGCCTCACTGGGATCCATCCAGCCTGTTCCCATGTGCTGGAACGGCGCCATGAACACCTGTGGTACTTTCTAAATAATACAACAGCAGGAGAAAACGCAGTCCCAGGCCCAATTCTTGGCGGCATGCAAAGCCCTATTTGTTCTGCGGTGTGTGAAAGGGCCCTAACACGAGAGTAATCACAGTTTATATCCACTTTCACAAGTAGAACACTGAAGGCAGCCATCAAGGAAAGACCTATATCCCTACTGACCTTAGAATTACAAAAAGCTTTTCAATGTCCTTAGAAATGACAGGTCTAGAATAAGGTAGGCTTTAAAATGTATAATCTTTTCAGACATTACTGCCACTAGTAAAACTAGTCTGTGAAACCAGATGCTGTGACGGTGACATGGTGGTGTGTGTCTTTGCCTGAGCTCCTCCACAGCACAGGCTATGCAACCACACCAAATCAGTCTCACATACAATCCAGGGAAGTGCAGCTAATCTAGGGCATCTTTTAGGAAAACATCTTGATTAAAAGGCTTTAATTGATGGAGAATCCTCCATGGCCCTTGGCAAATTAGTCTCATTGGCTTTCTCTCCCGTATCAGACACCAACACACGAGAGGCCTACTCATCCTTCAGAAGTCGCTGCATCCCCCTGCGGCCCATAAAGAGATGCTTGACTTGGACTAGACACTTATCATTCAGGCAGTTAATGCAGCTGGGATGAATCCCACCATGCTGTCTCTGATTGAGATTTCTCTTTGCTTCTGTAATCTGGATTCATTTTGTCCTTTAAATTTTTTATTGCAAGAAAGGACCTGGTCATCTAACAATCTAGGACCACATCTGTGAATAAATGAGAGTAATCCTTTCATTTATCCTCTAATGAGAGTAAATTGTTTAATCCTCATAGGAAAAACAATAGGAAATTGTGCAATGTCACAAAATGAAGCAAAGATGGCCTGGAATCCTGCCCCTGTGCTCCTGAGGTGCCCCAAGATACTACAGACCAGTAGATATGGTGAATCCTACTGATACACTCTGCTGGCATGTCACTTACCTTAATATGACTGCATGCAGAAATAAATACAAGTCTATATCTCAGCAGATAAACACCAAGTATGGAAGTTAATTGCATGTATGCAGCTCTTCAAATCTAAACAATACAAAAATTCTGACTCCTTTACTGTAACCTCAACACCATCTTACAATGCCTTTTCAACACAAGCTGTCACACAGAAAGAGAATCTGATCCTAGGAATCATACCTTATTTTTTCCCTCTATTACAGCCGTTCGCTCAGTGATGGTCTGGATCCTGTTTCCTATGTTGCTGCCAGCTTTCAGGATGAAAGAGCCTTCAGTGTAAGAGCAAAAGCCATGCCTGAAGACAACAAAAAATAAAGTTTTATTGATGTGGTGATAGACTGAAACATTTAACCCACAGGACAAAACAATTCTGTTGGAAACAGTGACCAGTCAGGGAAACTGCAAGTGCTGTGATGACCAGGCAAGTATAGTTACTCTTCATAAAATCTTGAGGTTTGGAGCCTAATGATTGGATCTGCTTCCACAGCCATTCCTTGGATTTTAGCTCTCCAGAGTCAGTGTTAACATTTAACCCACTGTGCCTGGGAGGTCAGAATTTACAAGCTGAGCCTAATTACAGGGCTGTGCAAAACCAACGTTCCATTTCCAATGCTCCTGTTTTCAGCCATTGTCATGGTTCAGGCTTGGCTTCAAACGTGAGTTCATACTATTTTCAGCCTTAAATTCAAGACAAGTTATATTGGCTTCAAGATCCATTCCATAAGGTATTTGATGCCGTTTTACTATGTGCAGGTTCTTTTTGTTATCATGAAAAATGATGCAAGTTCTCATTTCTGAATGTTTTCTTTAGTTCAGTTCACAAAATGGCAAAATATCAATACTGGGGTTCAATGATTATAAGACACACAGTAAAAATAACCATAATCCTGCAAATTAGAAAAACATAGTTTAACAAAACTATACCGAATTGCCAACAGGATTTAAATGTTCGTTTAATCTGAAAAAAAAAAAATCAAAGTCACGTTAATGAATGGAAATCTGAGGGAAAAAAATGTTTTTGCCTTACGCAACAAATTGGCATATAATCAGAACATTCAGGTGTGGTCATGGTAGAGCTAATTTGTTTCCCAAAGCCTAATTTGGTACACATGGAAATAAACACATTGGAATGCTTCTTGAATGCTTCTTAAATGCTGTCTATCCCTGTTCTTCTTTGAGGATATCTAGTTTTGCTTTTCATCCAAAATTTACTTGTTGCTTGTTCAATTCCAGCTTCAACAGTAGAGCTTAACCCTTCAGCAGGGTCAAACTCTTTCAAATATGATATGTTCCTTTGATCTGGCATGAATTTGAAAGATAACGACCGTAGTATCTGTAATCAAATAGTTCTGATACGTGTATCAGTTGCTCGGAGAAATGACCTTTAGAGCCCAGTGACTGGATAACAGCTTGTGATGCAATCCTGTCCAAAGAATGAGGTTCATTTCCCTTCAGCTCACTGTGCAGCTTGCTTAAACTTTGTGTTGTTTACAATATCAATGGTACACAAACTTTACATAATTGTTTTTAATTGCACAGCTTTGCGTCA
>JAOXNO010000001.1:188175241-188215380 GCA_028565335.1 Limnodromus scolopaceus | reverse complement strand
TTAAACTTTGTGTTGTTTACAATATCAATGGTACACAAACTTTACATAATTGTTTTTAATTGCACAGCTTTGCGTCAAACTGTCCAGTGCCTTAGGAGATATTACAGCTTAAAGAAATGATGATACATGAACTAATTTGGGCTGCAATCATTAACACAGATATACGATCATCTGCCCAAATTTCTTAATGTGCACTGAGAGGCTCAATGAGCTGAAAAAGCCAAAATACAGAAGCAGGCCATTGTTACTAATTCAGAAATAAGAAGGAGCAATGTCATGGCAAGAAAGCCCTATCTACACAACCATTTCTTCCAGACTCTGGTTTAAAAGCCAACTTCTAATACATGATTGTTGAGAGTGGATGAAAGCTGCATTAAGACAGTTGATGCATTCAGATGGGAAAAAAAAGGTTAAAAATTGTTCAGAAAAGAAGATGCCATTTATTTTGCACATTTAGTGCTTTAAGAAGTCTGGTTTTGTAACAAGACTAGAAGACAGAAGACATGATAATGTTGGTAAACCAAGAACATTTCCATGCCATAGCAGATATCAGAACTTATTTCATGATGCCAGTAGTCTAGGCACACAAACAGCAGTATCAAAAGCACTTCCTTATGACTGGATATTTGGGCAATATCTGTACAGGAAGACAGAGAGTCCAAAATCTCATTTTATCCATACTAAAATGTAATTTTAATTTTTTTTTTCCTTACCTCAGAGAATGAATTGATGATTTTTTTGTTACCACATTGAAAATTTGTGCTCTTTACTATAAAAGAGAGACATATATTCTGGTAAAAGACAGAAAGGAAGTACAATGCTTATTCAAAAACTGCTTGTGCATCTCTGAAAGGCATCTCCAACCTCCTTTCTTGCAGCTCTGGAGCCTCCAGGCTTAGTTCTTATTATACTCTTCCTCATAATTGCTTGAAAAAGACTGTATATATATTTAGGTTGCAGTGTCTTAGGGATGAGGACAGTGTTACGTCTTTGTTGATGCTTAGCACAATGGGGTGCTGATTACTCATTAATACCATAATACAAACCACCATCCTAATTACAATAACATCACAATAACAAGAAAAACACATGTAAAACACATATGTGGACTCTACTGACTTCACATACCATACTATCTCCAAACTGACGATTACAATGTTAATGCAATTATAGTAGAAAATCGAATGCACTTAATAGCTGTTGTCCGTGTTTTTAATAAAAAAGGAGTCACAATCAAGCTGAGAATACACTATCCCACAGCCCACGGTACACAGCGGGAGATGTGAGTACTGTCTACGCGCCACCCCGGCTCCACGGGCTGCTGGATCAGCAAACATTTGCAAATCAGCTGCAGCGCGGCTGCCAGGCAAAGTCTCGGACAAGACTCAGTCATCCCTTTGGATGCTTTCTCTCCTCAGCTGCCAAATGCTCTCACTTTAACCTCAAATACACTAACACTGCTTAAGGACAGAGGACACGAGCCACCTCCAGTCTCCTGAGCTGGTTTATTTGGGTTAGTACTCAGCCGTCCTTCCTCTTGCTGCTGCCAACGGTGCCACCTGAAGCCACTGCTTAAGCCAACAGCATTGGGTAGAGATGAGGAAGGGACAAGTGGGAGTAATTAAGAGTCCTGCCTCCTAACCTGACTTCAGCTCCTAACAACAGGCATTTTGTAACAGAAAGAGAAAAGGCTCTGCTGAACTTAGATGTAGTCATCAAACCAAATGTTTGTGTTAAGTACAGATGCTTGGAGAGAGAGTAAAATGAAAATATGAAAATTTACTCTGGCTGGGACCAAAATACACAATCATCTTCCCGTTAATTCAATTGATGTTTTGTTGTGTGTGTCCTCAGATAACATCAGCTATGTATTTTTATGCTTTTTAGAGAAATTACAAGTTACTTCAAGCTATCCACTCAATAAAATAGCAAGGATATCCTATCTGTAGCAAGAATTGCCCATGTTTGCAGGGAAACCCCACTGAATTTTGGATATCTGAATCTTACTCCAGATATCTCCGGAGCACACAAATTCCTGAAATGTTTTGTTGTGGGATGAGCCTCGTTGCTTTGCATCTTCAGGAAAGCTTACAGCAGGGTTACCACCAGGTTAATGAAAAAGCACACAGTGTGCACAGAGACCGATAAACAAGTTACTATCTGCCAGCACATTTCTAAGCACTTCTTAGACCTGTTTCCCCGCGAATCCTTTCACGTCCCTACTTTGTGGGTGCAACTACGCACGTGTAGAGATCCTAAATAATAAATGCTACGGGGGGGTGGGGTGGGTGGGATGTGTGTACAAATGTGTGTTTTTATAAACATTATGGTCAGAGCAAGGTGATCAGACCCTGCTGCTTCAGTCGAGCGCTGGGAGAAGCGGAGCAATCAGGTTTCTCACCCCGAAGTGGTTTTTTCCATGTGCCTGCAATGCGTGCTCACTCGCATGCACGCTGCCTGCGTGCACGCACACACACCCGCACGCACAGGCACCCTTCGCCCTTTTGAGTCACGAGCCTCAGAGATAGGCTACTCCTTTGTAAAAACAGAAGCCGTTAGTTCTCCTCTGGGTTTCCAGAGAAGCCCAGTGCAGGGGGAAGAAGGGGTGAGAGGGGCTCGGCTGGGGCTGGCGTCCAGGGGAAGCCAGCAGCCCCCCTGCCTGCCCAGCAGACCTGCCCGCCGCCCTCCGCTTTGGGGATTTACACGTCTTTGGCAGGGCTGGGAGGAGGTTTATGCAACCAGAAGTAAGTTCAGCTTTATAAAAGGTCTGTGATGTGCGGAGCTGGCACCGGCGGGGGCCCTGGAGAAGTGGCCTGGGGGAGGGGAGCCAGCCTGCTTCTCAAGAATACATCAAGCCCTTGAGGAAGCAGAGTGTGCCATGTTTGAAGATGCAAAGATAATCACAGTGCTGGGAACCGTCTTGTGTAGCGGAGGAAGCCAAACAACAAGAGGAAAGCAGCATATGCTCCTGATTTCGCACAGGAAGCTAGCAGCACCTCCTGCCAAAGTGAGATAAGAAAACTCCCATGGCCTATTCTGGACAAGGCCATGGTTATCAACCTTAGCTTCACACTGTCCTTACTCTGCTCTGCAGCCCGCTCCCTTTCCTAATGAGTTTCAGAGCCCTCACCTCTATTAGCATCCAGCATGCCAAGCACAATAGCGTGGTATATTTATAACTATCGATGGGGAAAAGTTTCCAGGGTAAGAGTGTACTTCATGTCATCTTGATGCATTTCACTGAAATCAAACTACAAACCAGTTCCAAGCTAAAGTCCTGCCTATGGAACTACTGAACTCCGAAGAAAAGTGGTTTTGTTGTCACCCCAGTGATTTATAGCGGAGCATAAGAGCTGAGGTAAGGGATTTGTCTCCTTACTCAGAGGGCAGATTTTACTCTCTGTGTGACAGACAGTCCTAAATGAAAGCCCTAGACCCAGCCTGTGTCCAAATTCATCTTATTCCCCATCCTGGAAGCAGTTCTGCAATTTGCAGTTACAAATACCGGTGGAATAGCCTCGATCAGTTGGAAAAATACCCATCTTCTGTCCACTCATCATCTCAGCTCCTCCCTTCCATCCCCTCCTGTGTGACGCCAGAGGCCATTGCAATCTTTCCCTCCTGTAACATCCCATCCAATTCCTCTTGGCAAAGCCACTGGCAGCCTCAATCACACTCTTGTTTACTGAGGTAGTATTTGGCAATTGTACCAGTACTAGGAGCAAGAGGAAGCCATCCTCTCCCTGATGGTGACCATTTTTGAGGGTGATTAACGTCAGGCACAATATTTTTCTCATCACTTATCCTCTTTTTTTAGGGCAGCCATCAATTCCTAGCAGCATCGGAGCAACGTTATTACAAATTCAAGTTGGGCTGACTCATGTCTTTCAAGAGGCGGTGGTGACGACACTAAGGAACTCTGGAAATTCCTGTAATTGTAAAGAATATATAGGAACTGTTTTCCACTTGGAAGTTATCAAAAAAGATCTGAATGACATGGGCCTGGCCTGTTCCATGCCTTGGAGTGCAGTACCGTGCAATTGGTAGTGTGGGGCTGGCGTAGCCACGTGTCCTGAGGAATATTGAGTCAATTTGAAGCAGGAAACGGAGAGGGAAAATAGTAGCAGGGAGCATGTACAGGTTGTGAAACGTGCTTAATGGGGGTGGAGGGGGAGAGTGTGTGCTGGCCCCCTGCCAGCATGCTCTGTGAGCTTTGGCTGTAATACTGTAATGCGCTCGTCCATTAAGGAGCTATGGTCCAAGCATTCCTGCTCTAGGTCAAAAATAATTGGTTAGAGGTGGAAATGCTGCCCTACCGCCTTCGGTGGCAAAGCTGCAGCCAACCGGGAGTTCAGCCCAAGCACCTTCCCCAATACACACACACACAGAGTACGTGGGTTCAAGGGGCTAGGAGGAAATCTTTTACAAATATTAGGATCTAGATACAGTTAGCATCATATATTGTAGTTTGTTCATTTATAGTTAGGAGCTTAGCAAGCAATGCCAAACAAGCAGTCCTGATGAAAGTGGTGCAGGTTCCTCCTCTGCATGTTTCATTCTTCAGCCCTTCGCCTCTCTGCTCTCACTGTCACTGGTCCCTACTCCTGCCCACTGCAGTGTCAATGCATGCCCATCAAGAACAGATCAGGTAGCACCAGCCCATCTCACTTCAGACATGCTCATGACTCCCAGACAGCAGCAACACTCCATTGCCACTCCTCAACCTCCATCTCCAGAGCCGGAGCAACTTGTGGCCAAGGACACTATTAGCTGTGCTGAGAAGTTATTCACTGCCAAGCTGCAGGGTGGCTGGAGAATTTCTCAGTGGCCTCAATGCATTAGGCTGGGTTGGGACTGGGGTGCACTGCACAGTTTCCAGAGGCATGTTTGGGTTGTTTTCTGTTTTGCAGGATGCTCTGTGTCCCCGTTGAGGGGCATACTTGGAGGGTAAGTATATTCTCTAGGGGAGATCCCCAATGTCCTGATACTTCATCCTCCTGGCGAGCATCTTTCAAAACAGTAGGGTATATGGCATTCATGGTCTTGTTGCATATCACCATGGCTCTATGGAAAAAAAAAACATTTGACACCTGCACACTGCCTTTCCTGCTATTATCTATATGCAACCAGACAAATGGATAGTGTTTCCCTTTGACACTCATCCTTTCCAAACATTATGGCTTGCCCTGAACTACTTCAGCATGTTACCACAGAAAGCTGATTGATCTAAACTATCTCAAAAGAAGCAGTAAGGTCAACAGCAGTCTAACCTATCCCACCATTCAATCCCTTCATCAGCCCATGCATGCACCTGAACAGGAAAAAAACCCAATCACTTCTACATCTGCACACCCAAACACCCTGCAACACCAGCTATTCACAATAAAAAATGCAAGTAGCTGAGGGTGAGGGTTACCAAAACCCACATTTTGCTTGCAACTTCTTTGCCAGTAGTTGAGAACCCTGGCCATTAGGGAACATAACAGAACTTGAAAGTAATTTTGGGGGTGTTCGCACATCCTGAGGTGATCTGAAAATTTCTCACCTTGAGTTTCTTATCAAATAATTACATTTTGGTTTTTGATCCTCAGTTTCCTGCTTCACACTGCTTAGAATTCTTTATGGACATAGAATACCATCATATTTCGGCCAATCGTTCCTTCCTTCCTACTTGTTCGCCTCCTTTCCCTTCTTTGCTAGACCATAATCACTCTCGTCTCACATGTGGTCACTGTGACTCAGCCTCCACTTTCTCCAAGAGCACCAACCATGTCCTCCACAGAGGAGCTGAATGTTGGCTCAAATTAAAGAATTATCCATCAAAGCATGAGGTTTTCACAAACTCCTAGAACTTCTTGATGGGAAAGAGTGGTTTTTTTAATGGTCTGCATTGTGCTGAAAGGAAGAGGTGTTTTCTGATATGGTTGACCAGTCAGAAGCCTAAAGAGAAAGACCATGAAATTTTTACATAAAATTTTCATTCGTACTCCCTGTTTCTTCTATTTCCAAATGAGTTCCATGGATATAAGGTCTAAGATATTATTCAGACCCTTCTGGCATAATATATATTTCATGCACAAGTCACTCCTAACAGCTCACTCAACTTCTAGGCATAACCTCACATCTATAAACTCCTATGATCTGGGTATCCCTAGCACCTTCCTTCTCATAATACTGAAATTCCCTTCCTTTTACTTGCTGTCCTGACTGCGTCCTCTTGGGTCTAGAAAGAAGTGATTATTTACTAATCTATTTACACAGTATTTAATACTCCCTGTCTTGCTGACAAGTGGGAAGCACAACTAACAGCTTTTCCATTTTCCAATGATAAGCAGAGAAGATGAAAGAACTATTGCTGCATTGAGGTTGTGTTTTTCATGATGGTTTGTTTTCAGCTTCACTGCAAGTAGGGGTTTGAGAGCAACTCTGGGCTGACTGGAGTGAGGGACTGGAACTGCAGGCAGAAAACAAGGAAGGAATGACAAAGAATGGAGGGAAACATTTTTAAGGAGAGAGGGGAGTTGATTAGACGGAAAACAGGAAGAGAAACTACTGACAGACATGGATATAAGACCAAGGATCCATCTACCCCATATCCTGTCTCAACAATGACCATAAGCAGATGGTTGGGGATGAGTAAGAGCAGGACTAACTTCAGATACTTCCTCCTAATACTCCCCCAGTCACCAATTATTATCAGCTCAAGGGTTTCCTGCAACCGAGGCTGTTTCTACACTTCAGTAGATTCCTTTTCCAAGACCTTGTGCAAACTTTTTAAACCCCCAAAATCCTCTAGCAAGGACTTTCACAGATCTCCTGCCCACTGCATGCAAAACCATCTCCTTTTTCTGTTCTGAATTCCACTCCTCCCGGCTTCATTTAATGGACCCTACATGTTGAACTGGAAAAAGACATATGCAACTTTTTTTTTGGGCAGCAGAGCCCTGACCTCCCTCCTCACTCATCCCTCACACATTCCTCTCATTCCCTGAAATTCTTTTGATCTTTTTTGTTGCCCCTCCTGGTGTGCATCCCAATTTGGCTGCATCCTTTGAAATGAAAGGTTCAGAGATGCTCATAGTATAAAAGATGTTGGAAATGTATGGATTTACGTGGAGTTATCATGGCATTCTCTACTTGGTTCTTTGTTTCTTTCCTGGTAATTCCTAACACTTGATTTGCTTTTTGAGCTGCTAGTGATTGTGATTACTTTCACAAACCCATGTATCACAACACTCAGATCACTCTTTGTTGTGGTAATGATAAGCCAACTGCCTTTTTATATATACTGCTTTTTTACATATAAAGACTTTTTACATTTACATTTTGCATGTGAAAGTTGAATTATTTTTTTCCTATGTACACATTTATCTTTAGTGAATTTCATCTGCCACTTTATCACTCAGATACCCAGATTCATATAGTTCTGCTTTTCTTCGCGATCAGCCCTCATCCTTACAAATCTGAATAACTTAGTATCATCAGCAAACTCTGTCACCTCCTTACCACCTTTTCCAGATTATTTCTGAACATGTTGACAAGTACAGACCCCAGCACCAGTTCCTGAAAAACTTCACCGGTCACCTCCCCACGCTGCAAGAACTGGCTGCTCCCTCTTAACCTCTGTTTTCTATTTTTTAACTGAATATTTTTTTCTGAGCATGATCTTACCTCATACGCCGTGTCTGTTCAAAGCCTTCTGCAAAGGCCTTTTGAAAGGCGTACACGTAAAAGGAAAAAGGATGCTAACTAAAGTTTGTATATTTTTGTAAAAGGTGTACTCGATCCAGTAATAGTACTCCATTCATAATCACTCCGAAGCACACACAGGGTTTGACCTGGTGCCTTCCTTTGGCCAAGAGCCCCTGCTAGCGCAGGAGCAGGTTTCTGGCTACGAGCTGGGACGTCCCACTGGCTCGGACGTGGCCAGCGTGCAGGGTCTCGCTCACGACGTGCAATCCCCATGTACAGCCTGTCACACCCTTTAGTTTCTATGGGCTGGGACACAGCGAGCAAAAGGACCAAGCAATAATGTCCCACCCTCTGCATGACTCTTATGTGTTCTTCCTTAAGACCGGGTGCCAGACTGCCCCCGGTAAAGCCAAGGGACTACCCTGTGAAGGGAACAAGAGGAAAAAAGAAACCAGTGGGGTGGAGGGGGGAGGGAGGGGGAAAGCAACAGTAAGTAGAAAAAGATAGGAGAATGAGGGTTAAAAGAAGTATGACACTAAGCAGAGCACTCCTGACCCTCTGGGTGTTACTGTAGCCCTTATGTTTTATGTGTGATCAATGACCAATTTAAAAATTAGTTGGGCAACATAATGCATTTTGGCTTAAAACATTTTGGAAATAGGCTTGGGAAACTTTGATTTAAGTGTTTTGAAAACTAGCAATACTGAAATTGAAAAGCTTAAGCTTCTGGTTCAGCTAGGACCCGTAGTGAAACCATTTACACCTTGCAGGATAAATTCATCAGTGCATTCACTGTGTTACCCTGAGGACAGACTCGGGCAAACTGTACTCGGGGGATAGCATGTATTTGTCAACCTTATCTATCCATATGGATATGCTAGGTCTGATTCATAGGGCATTTTGTGAGTAAAATATTAAAGAATATTACAAAATTCCCAAACACTGACTGAGGACAAGGCACAACCCTACTAGCTCTTTTCAGAGGATAGAACGTATTCATAAGCACACACTGAATTTTGGCTCATAGTAAAACTGCAGAATGAAGTGCTTCAGCACAGTGCTTGCTCAGACTGAAGCAGATCACATGCTATTTCACTTCTCTCTTCCTTTTGGCTTCAAATACTCTGCAAGTCCATGCTACCGCAATGCATGCTCATGTCTGTTCCTCTACGTCTTTTTAAAAGATATATGAAAAACACAGGGGCTGTGTTACGCTAATATATATCTTCAACCATAGCTAATTAATGGAATAGCTAGCATAAATTTTTTTTTTGTACCCATTTTAAGTACCTTTACATTACTAGATCACTGTAAGAAGTTTTTCTTGTAGTAGAGAATGGAAGGCTCAAAGGCCACCAGCCAGATCCTCAGCCAGTGTGAATTTAGAGTTGAGGATCTGGCCACATGTCAAATTAAACAAAGGCATTTCTGAACTACCTGTTTATTAATGGCATCTGACCTACTTTTACCAGCTCTAAGGACTCAGACTTCCCCTTCCCGAAAATAGAAGGTGGCATGGGGAACAAAAACAGTCGCTGTGGACAAACTAATGGGCATCAATGTTTGCAGACATCCACAATTAAATTTGGGTGGTTCACTACATTTCTAATTAAGTACAATTAACATTTGTTCTTTACTTGTTCATTTTACATACCTCACTGATGTTCCAAATCTGGTTTCCCCTGATAGTCTATCCAAGCACATCCTAATGATTCTGCCTTTC
Organism: Limnodromus scolopaceus; assembly: GCA_028565335.1. Taxonomy (NCBI): domain Eukaryota; kingdom Metazoa; phylum Chordata; class Aves; order Charadriiformes; family Scolopacidae; genus Limnodromus; species Limnodromus scolopaceus. The sequence continues at coordinate 188,205,965 of JAOXNO010000001.1, read as the reverse complement.
AATCCCTTGTTAATATACTGACATAAACAATGCAAAAATGCAATTAGACTGCTATGCACACATGGCCTGCCTCCTCTTTCACTGAAGCTGGTAGGAATCTGGCCATGTACTTTCATTATGGTAGTTTCAGGCTTTCTGCACCTCTGCAGAAGATCTGGGGGAAAGCTCTAGTTTTCACCTTGCTGAGATCCACAACACATGCTGTTCCTCCCTGTGCAGCGCTGGAGAGATATTTCTGTAGAAAATCATTAATGTAATCCTACCTTTGCACTGTAGACAAGCCTCAAAGGGAGGTAATATTCCCTTCTTATCACTCGGTGTTAAATAAGTAGTGATTTTAAAGAGGTTCCACACACATCAGAGCACTACAGACACCATGGTTTCCTCTTTGGCAGCAACACCAGCTTAGGTATTGCTGCACAGCCCGTGGTCCCTGCTGTCTGCTTCTGTCCTCAACTTCAGGTATTCAGCCTCTTCATTCCCAATCCCACCATTTAAAGGTGGTTTTCCCATCCAGAAGAGTTCATATCTGACACTGTAGTCAAGGGGGCAGAGAATCAGGTACCAGTTTTTCCAATGATTTTGCTTTTATAGGCATCTCTACAATACTGTCATGTTTCTCTCTCCCTCATGCACACACGCACAGAGAGAAAAATAAAACAAAAGGCAAAAAATGCAGACTTATGTAATAGCACAGTTGTAAAATAATAATCCAATATTCAGTTTGAGGCTAAAAAAAACCTGATAGCTCAAGGAGAGAGGGAAGCAGCGAGGTGGTGGGAGTTCAACAATTTCAGTGTTGCATCTGTTTGCAGTTTCTTAAGGGTCAACTGGCCAAACCTTGGGCAGAGCACAATGAAGATCTCTCTTGAACTGCCCACATGGAAAAGTCCAGAGAGAGAAAATGCTCCTAAATGACACTGCACAACTGCTGAGGAAACTAGTGCTTCCACTGAGCAATATCAATATCCCACGTGCCTTTCTTGGCAATCTCTGCCAGACCAGTTTAAGATAAACACAAATCGGCTGAAGAGACTCCGGTCAAGAACCATCAGCATCAAGCACGTTCCTGGCACACAGATGCTCATTCTGCAACCTCAGAGCTGATGAGTTTTAGGTGGAACCCAGCCTGGCTAGCTCCGGAGCCCCTCAGCAAACCCTGCAGCTGGCTGCCCCTCCACTGACAACCCAACCTGAGCAAAAACAAGGCCAGGAAGAACAACTCCAGAGCAGTAAGGAGGAGACCAAGGAGGCTGATGGACACTGCAGACAAGTGTCCCACAGGCTGTCTTCTGCCATACCCACTGAGCAACAGGGGGCTGCCCAGCCTGGGAATGTGTGTGTCTGCTACAGAGCAACAGCGTAAGCTGGAGTAAGTTAGCACTGGAAATGAAGTTTCTCAGTCATTTAAGAAAGATTAATCTTTAATTTTTTAAATTTTATTTTATCTCTCATTGCATCTTCTACTGTCTTTTGTCTGCCATCTCTGAACATACTAGCTCTGCATAAGCTTTGAAAAAAACTTCAAAACATTATTTTTTACCCCAGACAGTTCTTCTTGACTATTCTATGTTTCCTTGCAGCAGTGAACATCATAATTCATTTAGTTAGATAGCCAGCTAACAAAAGGTTACTTAATGGCAACAGACTTGGTTTAAGCAAAACAATTTTAACAGCAAATAAAGATCTGGGAATTTTAATTACATTCGTCTCTCCATATTCCAAAAAGTCAAATTTGTTGAGCAATTTTACAGTTTGGTTCTTTTTTACTTTATTTGATACCAGGAAACTGTGGAAACTGTTTAATTTGGCTGCCCTCCTGTTACTGGCCTGAATGATGTAGAGAGAAGTGTTATGCAAATTGATTGTATTAATCACAAAGCATTAAAATATATCTAATTTTACTGAAGAGCAATGGAATCCACTGAGGTGTTTTTAGATTTCTGAAACAAAAATACTGTCTAGAACAGAAATTGAAAGAAGCAGTTAGTTAACCTAATGGTTTGTATTAAGGTGCCCATAGGCAAAGGTCCTTCAAAAATAAAACCACCTAATTTATGCATTATGCGTCATTCCCCAGCTTTACCTCCCCAGTGAGGTAAAGTTAAGTGCACATAAAAATCTTGAAGCAAACCAATCTGTGCACTGCAAAGTCTTTGCAGAAACAGCTTCTTTTTACTCAGAGTGTGCGTTCTGGCCAGTGGCATGGGACTGGGAAACTTGATGAGAATCCCTACTGCTGTACACTTAATAATGATAACCTGTAGGGGTTTATAAACTTAAGGTACATCTGTGCACAGAAATGGGCACTACTTGAGCACAAACAGAGCAACATTTGTGCCTTGGAAACTTAATGTTGTGTACGTAAATCCAAAGAAATGCTATAATGGGAAAATAAGATACATTTTTGAGCTGCTGCACAGGGTACATGCGCCTTTAATCTGCTGTTTAGGCAAACCTCCCTTCACACAAAGAGGAAGGGGTAGTGAAATAGGTGAGATTAAAGGGTTCTCCAGTTCTTCAGAGGGAACACCTGAATTGGCCCAGACATCAGCCTGAGCAAGCTGTGACAGCTGCCAAGGTAGTCCACTCTGCTCCCTTAACAGAGCAGGAGACAAAATGTAATTATTTGGGTATTTCTGCCTTTCTGCAATAGTTAACTGACATCATATTATTCAGAGGGATTCATTCCACTCCTCTTAGGCAAGGCATTAAAAATGGTGCTCTCCAGACTATTTCTTCAATGACTGTTTAAAGAAGAAGGAAGGGGAGGGGGTTAAAGAGAATTGTCACAGAACAATTATGAAGGCAATTTGGAAGCAAGTCTGGAAACAACCTTGTAACAGAGCCAATAGCTGATTCAAATTGTTACATTTCTCCTTTGATCACCTGCTCAAACACACTTCTAATTAGCATTTGATTGAGTCCACAGTTTAGCACATTATTAAACACCTGCTTGCGGATATTAATTTCTATTTCTAATAACACGCTCTCCCTTGCTGTAGTGCAGATCTGTGCTTGTTAACAGGAGGAAATATTTGACAATGGACTAGCACCACCCCAACTCTCACAGAAGAGACAACTGTTTTATCAGTGCCGCACCGTGATTTCAATCCAGTGTATGCCTAGATGTATAAACACTTGAAAGAAACGAAAAGATTGAAAATTTTCATATACGCCTTTCACAGGGTTTCTTTACTTAAAAGATGTTGTGGTTTCTTTTCTCTTACACCTTAAGCCTATAAGTAAAACCACTCAGAATTTTGCAACTTTGAAGGTAACACAACAGATAGAGGAAATTCAGCTCTCACCTGTTCTCAAAATGGAGAATTTCAGGTTATACCTATTCCAGCAAAAGGAGAGATTGCTAGTGCCACCTCTTGGCGAGAAGGGCACAGAAAGCCATCCATTAGCATAATCCCAAAGCAAGGGGTAATTTGAAAAACTATGTGTGCTTCTAGGAAGTGCTGACCACTCTCTCACTGATCACAAAGCACTTACAAGCACACTTAATTTGAAATAAGATGTCTGTCCTCTTCAATTGAATAAAGTGTTTCGTATCCCTGCAGTTAAGCATGTGCTTAAATTCTTGGCTGGATTGGCACTAAAACCCAATTCTATGAAAGTGTTAGAGAAGTAAAATTCTGTGTAAAATGATTAATTTCAAATGAAAATGAGAAAATGTTGGTTCCTAAACTTCTGTTAGGTTTTTAAATATCTTCGTTGTGCTGCGATCCAAATACCTTGAATGTTTGAACCCCCCAATAGTAGCTTAATGCTAATGCCGTTGTGGAGGTTGAGTGTTAATCACTAAGATTGTGTCAGATTTCATGATTCATTAAGAGCTTTGGGTAAATGAGTCAACACACAAACTTGTAATTCTAAGAAAGAGAGTTCAAAAGAAAGCTTAAAATATCAAAGAGGATTAGCTAAGCACCACATCTTCACCAAGTAAACCATCTATATTCTACCCTGTTGAAGTATCATCTGGAGAATACTGGGCACATTTGGCTTGCTGAACTGAATCTTTGAGTCAACATATCATAAGAAAGATTTGACCTTCATAGTGGATTTCTGCTGAATTTCAAAAGAAGGCACACAGGGGAATGACTGTGCATGCAGCAAAGCATGGAAATCTCCTCCATGAGAAAGCATGTGAATTTTGCAAGACATTGTCTGCAAGGCTTCCCTCATGAAAATTAGAAAGCAATTATCACCTCTGGACATTCATTGCATGCATGAATAGGAGTGAACTGTAAATAAACCTAAGTAGCAAAACGAAATAACAACTCTGCCCTCCATTTTCAAACAATGATGCAGAAAAAATTCTATTCTATGTTTACTAAAAAAATACATTGATTAAAAGTATACAAAATCTACTAACTAAGCAATGGTCATGGCAAGCTTTATTGTTGTAAAAAAGTAAATATTTAAAGGTAATAGTAAGGGAAGACATGCTAAATAGAAGTAAGGAAGACGTCCTACCTTGTTTTGGAATGGTTTTGTCTACAGGGATACCACATCCATGTAATTTTAGGCTGAGGAATACCGTACACTGTGCATGTCAGCACTTGTTTGCTGCTCAGTAAATACAAATTTGGATCGGGGAATGATGACACGGCATTTTCGTATATCTGGGGTTTCACTGTAAAGCATAAAAATTGGAAAGCAATTAAAACCAGCTCATTTCCAGTGTATTGCATGATCATGAAAATAGTAGATTGCTGCACGATAAGTACTAAGAACAATCCCGAGGAGAAAAAAAGGAAAAGTGCAGGCCTAAGTCAAATCAGATGAGTGGTTGGTAACACATTTAAGTCATCAGGAGCAAGTATGTGATCATGGAAGACAGAAACCCTTCTAATGAAAATGAGTGTCTGTCTTCTGATTCCAAGATGGGTCTGTCACCCTGCATATGGGACTTGGATTTGGGTCCGTGAAAGTCAGTAAGAAAACCAGCAATGATCTAAACTGTGCAAGATCAATGAAAATCTAGCTCAATGAAAATTTAGCATTTACATGTTCAGGAGAAGCATGGGAACATGCTGTAAACTTACCATTTACTGTAAGAGTGACTGTAAGATTCTTAGACAAGTTCCACTGTCGTATGCTCAATATTATAGTGTAGTTTCCAGCATCTTCCTCAGCAACATCCTTGATGACTAAGGAATAGTCTTTAACCATGTACCGGGCACACTTCTCAGCAGCAGGTAGCCCGTCTTTTAACCTGTGTAAAAGAATTCCAAAAATCAAAGTGCTGGAAAACAGTGCTGCCTAAACTGCCTGCATTGTTTAATATCAAAACATTTCTCAATCTTTGGCAAGGATTCAATTTACAGTCTGAGATTTTCTTTGCCAGAGGCCTATTCTTCCCTTACAAATAAGATTGCTGATATTTAAAAAGCACTTTGGAGAATACCGTTCTATATACTGAAATTGATAAGGATCTCTCAGGGCTATATAATATTGGAGAATTGCTGAAAATTGCAGCTCTGTCTCTGAAGATCCCAGTTTTCCATGCTTGTGCCACCACTTAGTCTAGAAGACAACCATTTTAGCTAAGAGTCATTCACACAAATAAAGGTTGCATCATCCAACATTGGCCATTTCTTTACGACCTCAGAATACTTCCTGGGACAAAGTATTACAGTAGCCTAAGCACAGCTGTGATTTTAGGAAGAGGAAGAGTAAGTAGATTAGATAAGCACTTAAGAATCAGATATCCTGCTATCAGGTGAATGTTTTTAAAGATAACAGAAAATCAACATAGAAAGTACTAACTGTTGCTCACACACAGGTTCCTGGAGAAGCATTATTTTTCTTCAAAGTCTAAAACATAGCATAAAGCACATTTTTGGTAGGTTGTTGTATGAAGGTTGACATGATGTTAAAAGAGTGCAATAGAGTTTCATTACAATGAGACAATTAAAATGATTTGTGAGTTTTAGTAAATGTTTACAGAAAACTCTTAGAGTTATAAGAGGAGCACTTAAAATTGGGTCTAAGGACTATGTATTTTGGCATTTCACTGTATCTGTATTCTATGGAACCACAGAACAGTTGAAGGCTGAAAGGGCTTCTGGACATCATCCGGTCTAAGCCCCTGGTCAAAGCAAGGTCAGCAGGTTGCCCAAGACCATTTTCAGTCTGGTTTTTAATATCTGCAAAGATGGAGACTCCACAGCCTCTCTGGACTACTTGTTCCAGTGTTTGACTAACCTCACAGTGAGAAATATTTTTTTTTAAAAAAAACATGGTTTAAGTGGAATTTTTTTTATTTCAAAAGTTTTGGAGCTGTATGTATAGTCAACAAGGTCAACCACTAAAGAAACAGAAAATACTGTATATATGGTTAGCATCAGCTCCACTTTTGCCCCTTAATTTTCCATGCGGAGCTATAAATGTAAGGGTTTTGTAAAACAAAACAAAATGTTTGGAGCAAAAGTAATTGCTGGCTGTGAGTAACATGAACTCTCACTGTTCATGTGTATATGGTTTGTTTTCTTAATCAGTCTTGTCATAGACCCTTTGTTAAAGTGTAATGAATTGAGCCAGAGCTACTGGTATTTAAAATGATTCAAACAAAAAAAAATTGAGATCATGAATAGATAACATTGTTTTATATAAAAGTGGTTTGGGTTAATACAAAAAGCTGTTCAAAAGATTTCTTAGCACAGTATACGTGAGCCAAAGTCAACGCTCCAGTCACTAAAGTAGATCCGCAACCTGCAGATAACCACATGATAAAACCAACTCCATTGCTTTTCTAGTAGTGCATGTCTGTATGACTCAACGCAGTCAGTTATTTTAATTAAAGCTGCCTCTTCTTTGTCCTACTGTTTAAAATGCAAGTTCAGGTCTTGTATGGAGGTCTGAGTAAAGTTGAATGCAACACTTCAGTCAAGGTTGGTAGAGATATTTAACTGTAGAATGTCCAGTGATTTCAATAGGAGACATATCTAACATATTTGAAGGACTGAGCTTTAAACTTTCCAGACCTCCTTTTTGCATGTCCAAAATTGAGATGATATTCTCATAGAATATTATTGTTAAAACCCAGAATAATCCTGAAACCTCCAACAAAACTCCACAAGCATGTTGTCTTCAGTTTGTTGCCATTTCAAGGGGTGTTATTTGAATACCAGGATATTATTTTTCGTCTAAGAGGTCCAGTGTGCGTATGTGGAAGTAACTGTTGTCCTACCATATAACCTCTGGAGAGGGAAATGCCTTCACTTTCATCGACAAACGATAGGATTTTCTTCCAGCTACAGCCTCCAGTGCAGTTTTTCTTCGACGCTTCAAATTGATGAACATTTTATCTTAAACAAAGAAAACGAATGCACCTATATTACTAATCTTCAACCTGCAAAAAGAGTTATTCTACTAAAGACAAAAGGAATCCAAATGAAAATGATCTTTAATAATTTTGGTGTTCCCACATGGCAACAAGAAGAATAAAACCTAACCTCCTAGAGATCTATAAAATATAAAGAATAATACCACAAATATACAAGAAACTGAGATACAGTTCCCAGGCCACAAATCTGCCTGGAGAAGATACGCTCTAGCCAAAATTCATATTGTGCTTCAGCCAGAAAAAAAGGCACTGGTTTCAACACAAAAGAGATAAGGTGGTTCGTGGTACGTGGGAAACTGAATTAGATGAGCAGATGACCCCTCCAGAACTAAAGGCTGAGAATCAATGAATGTTCCAAAAGAAAAAAATCTGCCAGAGAGGGTTTAGGGGATCTTCAGAGAAACAGCACAGGAGAAGGCGGAAAATTTCTTTATCTTTGGTAAACAGCTGTTTTATCAAACAAACAAATCTTTATCACTTCTTTGGAACAAGTTCAACCTGCTGGAATTTGTTCTTTTCCAGTTGTACTGCCCTGTATTTCAAACTCTCTGGCAAGTTGATGGGCTTAACCAGAGGCAATGAAGCAGAGTATTTGTACAATATATTGAAAAAAAAAAATTGTTTTTTCCAAAATGCACTTAAGCAAAATAAAACTTTCAAAACATGAAAAATTGTTTGAGTGTCCTTCAGATAGTACCTGAGGTGCAGTATTTACTCACATTATAGACTGCCTAAGGATGTTGGATATCTATAAGCAAGTGCAATATTTAATCATATTTGTCAGGTATATTGAAAATAACATGCACAAGACAAATCAGTAGTTTAATTAAACAAGTCAGGTTATACTTATATACACAACCCTGTTTCTGCAAACTTTTATTCACACAGACTGTTTCTAATATGGGTATCCCATAGATGGGGCTGCTTACGTGAGCAAGAGTTTACAGGCAAGCTTCAACAGTTCCAGCTTCTCTGACATTAATGTTAATCTAAAACTCAGTTTCTGACAGCTTCAGGCCTATCTGTTTAAGAATATATTAAGTGGCTATCATGATTCATCCTACGCACCCAGTGACTTAGTCCAAGGCTTAAATAGAGAAAATGGACAGAAATAATGTTTAAGAATAGCAGCATAGGGTGCTTAGTCTGCACTTCCAGATGAGAGAGAAAAGATAGACCAGTGAAAACATAAAACAAATCAATATTCTGACCATGACTCATCTGTCATAGAAGACATCCACCAACTGCTTGATCTTTAATAACAATGATACTTCAACGCTTGTGGGATAGTCCTAGTTGTAACAGGATGCCACAAAGAAGATAGCTTCTCATAGAGTCCCAATGCACTAAAGTTCTAATTCAAATAAATTTGAAAAAAAACCAGAAACTTCCAGATCTCACAGGATGCCCGGGCAGACCACAGGGAACTTGTTTAAGGCTCCTACTGTAAAACCACATTGATCAGTTGCACTCTCTTGTGTTTGTTTCATTTCTTGGAATGATCTAGCAGCTACCTGCTCTGTGTAGAGCCAGAGTATCTATTTCTTCTTCATTTTTCATAGAAAACAATGAGTAAGTACCATAGAAGAGGAAGTGGGGTTCTTCTATTTAAATGCAGCTTGTCCTTTTTTTTTTTTCTTTGCAAACTATAGTTTAACTGATTGCTTCTGCCAGAACTGACTGAGGACAGGGTCATCCCAGTCTTTAGCAGATGAGAGTGATCTAACTGAACATTAACATGTCTACTTCCAACAACAGTCGGGGAAGAAAAGGCACATATTCTCTTTCGTCTCCCTCCTTTTTCTACCAATGGTGAACATGCTAAAAATCAAGTTCTACTTTGTGTCAAGCTGTCGTATGACTGAACTTGGTACGTGAGCATTCAGTATTCTACAAATCTGCAACATTGCTTACCGTAAACAATGACCGTTGTGTTAACAGCTTTGATTGATGGCCCACTCTTCACGTGGCAGGTATACTGGCCTTTATCGATATCGCGCACTTTGTCAACAACGAGGATACTGTAAAAAATATTGGCTTCTGTATTCTTCTGGTCAATGCGCTGTGTCACAGAACCTCTCTTCCTTCCCTATAAAAGTGAAAATGAACATGAAAGAGCTTAATCAAACCAATTTTCATGATTATTAAGATTTTCATTTCACTGTACTGCTACCATACCTCCGCAGATCCCTCTGTACAACACAGACATGCAAAAGACACCTAACACTTCCAGAAGGTCAACAATAAAAATTATAAGTAACATTATATGGTAATTCATTCTTATCTTCACCAAAGCTGTAAGCACATCCAAACTAAAGGAAGATGATCCTTTCTGTATGGCTAGCGGTACCAACACACCCTGCTCCCCATTGCTCCTTGTCCAGCATCGCTCGTAAAAAAACCCAGAGCCACTGGCACGTAGTTTGGTGCCTGAATCCAGTGTCCATAGGCAGCAGAGGTATAGGAGAAGGCAGCATTAAGACAAGAAGGGGAGAATTCTGGAAACGCTATAGACGGAAAAAGGACTTGATTTGGCAAGGGAGTAACAGGGTGGAACTGAAGATAATGTGAGTCTGAGGAGTTATTTCCTGCAACTCCCCCTCAGCCTTTGGCCTCAAAGTTTATTTAACCCAGGATATTGTTGGTGTCTTATAAACACTGAGCACTCTTCAGTTACCATCCAAATAACAACGAAGGAGAATTTCACAAGTATGTTGCCCTGACTAGGGCTTGGTAAGAGAGCAATGAGCAATATAATATATTTGGAGCATTTCTTGTTGCTAAGTTGTTTATTTCTGAGGTGAAAAAATGCCAGGAAAAAGTGGCTACAGTATGCAAGAAATGGTTGCATTAATCTTCCCTATATAATGTAATCATAATTTTAGCTTGTGATTAGACACAATGAGTGACATAATAAATGATCTTGACTTGAATCACCAGCATAAATCAAACTGACATGAAAGAAATGGGAGTTGTAAACCTTAAACTAATGTCAAATTTCTTATCAGCTTTACACGGACTCCCTGGCAGTTATTCTGTAAGCGACAAATATTTATGAGGATGCTCCCAATGCGGGGGGAGGAGAAGCACATTCAAGATCATTCCTGTAGTTGTCAAAACAAGAGGATTGTTCATGTGATACTTAACAAATGAGATTTTGGCTAGCTAAATCAAAATATCTTTTCTAAACATGCTCAAGTTGGGTGCCTGACTGTCTGCCAGTCTTTGAAATGAACGTGTTGAGAAAGACAGCCTCACTGAAAACTTTTTTTGTCACAAGAGAAAGTCCCTGCCCAGGACTGGGTGATAAATTTCTACCATTTCTCCAGGTTGAAAAGAAGCTCCCAGGGATGAAACAACTCTAGCGTTCGCTCACAATTATGCAATATAACATTGTGTAAACATGTTTACTTATTCAATTAAGCACCGGAAAGAAAAAAAAGGAAACCTCTAAAGTCATGTCAGCAAGGGTCAAAACGACGGAATGTGAACCATGGCAAGCATTTCGAGGCAAAATTCCTCCCAGGATGCTAGATGCAGCGTGATCTATGGGAACTGCCCCTGGATTCTTAATTTCAACCACAGCACTCACCTGTCCGGGATAAGTCCACGTCATCTGCACTCTGGTGTTCCAGGCTGCAGTGACAGTGCAGTTAATTGCCAGGCTGTCTCCTTTCAGCAACTTGACAAGACGTGGGGTGCTTAGCTGAACATCAAAAATTGTGTTGGCTGCATGTGACGAAGAGAAAGAGAAGTGAATAATGTCACCTGGGCAGAGTGCTTTCTGAAGGATGGGGAGTGGAGAACACCACTTACTTTCTCGGTGCGTTAGGTACTTTGTGCTATACTTGTGTCCACTGATGGTTGTCTCACAGCTCAGGAGCCCTATGAATCTGTAGGTTGCCTTAGGTATTCTGAAGCCTTTCGTGCTGTCCCAGATTATTGTCTTGCCATCAGGAATTAGGGTTTCTCGTGGAATCTGGAAGTGTCAAACACGCATCATAAAACCAGCTCATCTTCATGCCACTCTCTAATCAAAGCAGCCTAATAAATAGCAATGGGGAAAAAAACACCCTAAAAAATGCCAATCAAAGTAGAAAGGATGACATTTAATTATGCATATTTTTCAAGTCACAGTTTCATCACAAAATAGAGGAAAAATCTGGGTGAAGAATGTGACTGTTTTATTTGTTTCCAAGATTTCATTATTTATAACAGGATGTAATTTATGACACAATAGATTGACACTATCATTAGCCTCAGCACTTGGGCTGCTATTCTGTTGGCTCCTGGTTGGCAGCTAAAGTGCTCGTCTTGGCAAACCTTTGCAATTAAGTATCCTGGTTTCACCACTGAGACACAAATACACGTTTTTCAATGGAGGTGACAAATGGACTTAATTTGCTGTCATTTTGTGCCTTTAACAAATACCTGCCAGGATTCAATCTGATGCTTCTCACATTTATGTTGTCTAAAGGATTGGACGGTTTAAAAAAAAATTAAAAAATAAAAATATAAGGACATGAATGACTGTCCCAAAACTGACAGGTCACAGAATACACATCTCTTAGTCATTACATACTATGTGAAGTGCAAATTTTAAAGTCACAAAGCTTCCTTGGGTACTTTTATTGAGAACTACTGATCATACTGAATGAGGAAAGTCATATTGACTAGAGATTTTGAAAAGACCTCTTGAAACACTAAATACATCACATTTCCACAGAAAAAGTATTCGGCACATTTTAAAATTTTGGCACTTCTAAATCCCTCGGAAGTTGGGGATCCAACAAGTAATTAGTGTAAAGCCATCAGGTGTTTTTAAACTTAAGACCTGAAATCTAATAAAGACTGAAATATTGACAGGTGGGATCAAGGCTTTACTTTGTCAGCAGTATAAATTACATTTTACATTAGGATTCCTTGAGTTGTAAGCCTCATTTTAATAAAGTATCAAGAAAACCCTGAAAAGGCAAAGCATGACACGGGCATTGAAGCTCAGACAAGAGCTCATTTTCACATAATTTTTTTCGTTACACCTTATCAAGGGAATAAATGCCACCATTTGGATAACACAGAGATCAGCTACTAGCACAAAGCCTGAATGGGACTCTGCTTTTGTAAAGTCTGATTTTACAGTAAAAATAACATATATTTAAAGATCGCACATAGCAGCGTTTAAGTGAGTTAGTGCCCTAAGCAAAGACCTCTGGGTCAGCCTTGCAGCCCATCACGTCTCCCTGTGCAGCCAGTCCCACTATGCCCCCTTCATCTCTTTCTTCCCCTTTATTTGAGCAGAGGACTTGTACGTTGGCCAGCCCTCTCCTTCCTACAGCCAAAGCCAGCATGGGTGGCTGCCAGAGGCTGGGGGAAGTGTGGCTGCCCAGCACCTTCCTGCGTGGCACAGCGTCTCTCCAAAACACAGAACCCTCTCAACAGTGCCTGCCCCTCAACACATGCCAAAAGCTGCACTTGGGATTACCTCCGCTCATCTCATGCCATTTCCTCCACCAGAAATGTATGATGAATCAAATGAACAATAATTACAGAGCGCAAAATGCCGTGGTAGAATTCCTTATCTTTACAACAGCTGATAAGATGCTATAATAAGCATGCAAGTCACAGGGGAAGTCTGTGTTACACACACACAAGTAAAGCCCATTACATTGTAGCCTGCTGGCTACCATTCAACAATATCCTGGACTCTAAGAGTTCTGTTGCCATTTCAGTTCTAAATAAAACAAATATTCAGGCTTTTGTTCATGGTTATGCTTTCAAGGGCTTCAACTGGGTTTATCCCCTTATTGCTTTGGTGAAAACCAAACTATTTCTGAGCGTATTCCTCTATAGGTTTTCATATAAACGATGAAGAAAGAGTCAAGTCAGAGCTTCATAGCCTCCCTAGACTGACATTTCCCAGGGAATGCATTCACTTCACATTAGTTAGTTAATTGATGGATTACTGAATTTGTATTAGCCTTACTCCAGGAATAGGAAACTAATCAAAACACCCAGGAAGTGTCCGGGTCTTGGAAATAAAGTGCTCATAAATATGACCCTGTTTTGCAACACCAAATGTGGTCGGTTGTCTGTACACCCAACAGGCTCACCTGCCCTGGAGGCAAATCTTTGCCTGTACAGTGTACTCATCTGACATGCCTCAAGAACAGAGCTACATCTTTTTGTGGATTTTTTTTTTCAGTTTGGAGACTAAAAAGTTGCACACACTCATACACAAAAGCATAAATTCAAATTTTTAGTTGACTGTAAGGAATACTTTAGAAAACTGAAGTCTACGACTAGTGAAAGACCACTGTAACAGAGCTGGTCTCTGGCTAAGTTGGGGAAACAAGATACTGCAACAAGTCCCTTTCAGAGGGTTGAAGTACCAGGATTTTGTCTCAGATGGGACCAAGGGCAGTGGCTGGTGCTCACCCTCATGGCCCTTCATGGCTCTATCCTCTCTCCTTACTTGTTTTGGTTTCTTACCCAGCTCTCCTGCACATGGTTTCCTCTGCCAAACCCCCTGGTTCAGATGACTTGTTTCCCACTCTCAGAGAAGCACAGTTGCTTTGCTCTGCCCTAAACCAGCTTTCAGGCCACCACCTAGAGACATGGCATCATCACTGTGACGATCACTGCATGGATGGTACAGGACAGAGGATCCCAGAAACACATAATAATTTAGGCTGGAAGGGACCTCTAGAGGTCACCTGGTTCATCCCCCACGCAGAGCAAGGCCAATGTAGTTCAGGGCCTTGCCAAAAAACTTGGCCTTTGGTCATCACAGGCAGAAGTAGAAAACCTGTGAAGAAACACAGCACTGGAACAGTGAGATTTCCACTGAAGCAGAAGAGAGAGGATAAATCCAGCTAAAATAATAGCTTACAGATGGGTACCAGCAGATAGTCAGAGGCATTCAAAGAATCAATTTGTTGTGACAGCTGCAGTAAACATGGAATTTACTGTCTACATACTTATCTGCATGAACCACATCGCTGTGGCTCCCAGTGCAGTCTTGGCCTTTTACCCTCTTTGTACTTTATTTCAAACTAGACTCCAGTATCTTTTGGTATAGGCTGTGCCTCCTTTGCTCAGCACCAACCACCGAATCCTTTTGGTACCCACTGGTCTTAACACAGTACTACCACAAGGTTTTGGGTATACACATATGGTCAAGAGTATATAGCCATCCTGTGGTTCTCCACATCTCCAGAGGCAGATTGCATTGGAAAGAGCCAGCTGAAAGTATAGTAAAAATGCACATTAGAGTTTTGAATGATTGTCTTTTTTTTATGTTTCCACTTCCATCAATTTGGGAAGGCTGAGGTGGCATCACTAAGAATTCAGACTGTCCAGGTGTGTGAATCTCAACATCCTAGGGGCTTTCTTCCTCTTTTTTTATTCCTTATGCTGAAGCTTATTTACTTCTACTCCTGCAAATGTCACTGTTGACTTTATGACAGAGAATCCAAACCAAGAGTAAACAGAGGGATCAAACCATTGTACCAAAAGGTGATGCTTTTTCTCTTTAGCAAGATCAGAGCAAATGAAGAGGCAAGAGAAGTGCATACCTTAGCTGCAATAGGGTTTATCTTATTTTAGGGGTCTTGGATGAGTCTGCCAGAATCATATTGATAGGAATGATGGTTTCAGAGGCTCTGGATATCTCTCCATTAAGCATTAGATCAAAACTATCAATTGATTTCACTGGTCTTCATATGATGAAGAAGAGAAGAGGCCATCAACTGTTGTGGTTATAAGTTATAACAGGACTTGAAGGCTGAATTTGGAATAGGAATGAAAAGCTCCATCCCTATTTCCCGATTCCTGTTCCACCAACTTCTTGATTTTTAAGATTCCTCCTATGTTGCAAATGATTGCCATGCTATAGAATACAATTTGTACAGATGTTCAGCCTGGAAGTCAGAGCAGTACAATATCTCAAAAAGATTGACTAAGGTAAAGATGCAGATAGGCAATAAACCTTCCCCACATTGGTCCACTGAAAATAAGAAGTAACACTGCATAGGAGCAAAATGCTTGAGCAAAATGCTCATGCAACTGTCCCAATGAGTCCTGTCAGAATAGAGAGATTACCAAAAAAAAAAATCCATATTTTGACTTCCTGGCAATATAGAATGCAAAATCTAATGACTCTAATGCTGGGATTTTCCTTCAAACTCCACTGGATTGCATTATGAGGACACTGACTTCTTCCTTTATTGCTAAATGGAAAACACAGAATAACTTTTGCCAGCTCTCCAGAAGTAATTTGCCTGCAGCTGTGAAATGCATTTAACACATCTCTTAATTGCTCTGTGAGTAAAAACTTGCTGGAATCTTCATACATGGGTGTCACGGATGATAAATAAAGTAAGATATGATGTAATGCATTGTAGCTTACATACTTCAGGAAATTCTGGGATGAATTAGGGAACACATTTTTTTTTCCTGGAATGCAAAACATGTAAGCAACCAATCCTTTCTTTCAAGACTTGGCTCCACCTCCTCTTTCTCCTTCCCAGAGAATTACATCTGGTTTTGATGGTGTAAAGGTGCATCTTACACCACAACCCCAAGCTAAAAGCAAGTTGATATGAAAAAAATAGAGTAGATATGTCTCAATTGTATCCAAATAAGAAGAAAAAATATTTTTATATTGTTTAATAAGAGAGAAACCTGACAGGAATTTTCTCAATTAGGAATTTAGTATGCTGAGATTTCAGATGCGACAATATAGTGCCCAAATAAGTTCTCACTTTACAACATCCACTCTATGGAAAGCCAAGCCTCATCTACTTTTGATTCTATAGCCACAGAATCTTGTGCATCATTCACCCTGGTGCACTTCTTGCAGGAGAACTGTGTGTGTATGCACACATACGGTAACATCCAGGTCAGATTACCTTCTTTTCTCTGCATTTTGCTTTCTTTCATATGATTTAACAAGTGGAAAACAGGAGTCAAAAATCACTATCTGTGTTAGCAAAGCAGTGCTGGATGGAATTTGTAAACCTCTAGGTCAAGTTAAAACACAAGATAAATTTGTGACTGGTATAAAACTCTATAGTCAATGAGGAATCAAAAATTTGTACTGATCTAGATAAGCATCTTACAGTGATATTGTTTGGCAATTGCATGTTATTCTATAAAAAGACAAATTTGTTTTCCATGTAACAATGATGAACATTTATTCCACTATGTACATATTTATTCCACTGTGTACATATGTATATATAAATATATTCCACTATCCCACTATATACAGCTCCCTTTATTTAGAAGCAAAGCATCACTGGTACCTCCACCTAATTATTAAGCCAAAAAAGGAACTTAAAAAAAAAAAAGAAGCACCATTCTCTGTCTTGATACCAAGCACTTTACTACAGACTACATCAGTTAGCTGTTCATGTAACTCTCAAGGAACCTAGGAAAGAAACGTTTTCCCCAAAACATGAAAAACGTCTATACTTTCTAAAACTGCCCCCACGATCTCAAACTCTGCACGTTTCCCTACAAAGACAAGCTGTCCCTTGTCCGACAATAAGTGCACTATATGGAAAAGGCAGCAGCAAAGTCACTGGTGGGAGTGAGGTAGGGCAAAGTCTTGATTAGATCCTTGTACAGCCCCAGCAAGTCTCCAGGGACTGCACTTACCGGCTGTTCCAGAGGACAGAAGAGGAAAGGTGAGGAAGGGCAGGGGAAGAGGTGGGAGGAAATCTCTTCTCCTAACAAGAAATTCCTTCCTGGGCTTAAGAAACCTTTGTCATTGAAAATGTAATAAAACAGTATGAAAAGTTTAAGTTTCTTCAGAAAACTCCCATCCAGTCTAAGAGATTGGAAGAGGGATATGAGACAAAGCCTTGAGGGTTGAAATATTTCTAAATGCACTGACACCTAGAAACCTTGTTTAAGAAAAACTAAATTTTTGAAATATTTTGAAAGCATTACAATAGTTGTAAACAAAGAAGTGAAAAAAGCATCATCCACAATAACACTTTCATAACATGCTTGGATTGAGGTACCTTTTTTAAAGTAACAGCAATGTTTGGTGCTGTGACTCTGCATGGAATGATCATTTCTCTTCCCACAGTCATGTGTATTATTTTAGGTATATCACTGTGCATCTCTACAAATGGATTACCTGTATCTGCAAGAGAAGACAAAGAAAACATTAATATCGGAACTCTTAAGAAAGTGTATGAAAATTGTAATGGTACATACAGTCTTGAAAGAGCTGACTAACTCTGTCCATAACATAAGAAAAAGTCCAAAAATCATTCTTCTGTTTACTTTCATCTAAACAAGTTTAGTAAAATATTAATGAACATTTGAAAATATATTTATCACTCCTTATCAATAGCAGTATCTTGGTATCTCCTTTAAAATCCAGGAGAGTTAAAGTACATTTTCCCCATTACAGCATCATCTCTACTGCCGAGAGATGTGTTTCCTATCTCAGGGCATTTCTATTCTTTATCATCAGGAGAAATAATTAGATGGGAAGTGACCAAAACTCATTTATCAGGAAGCCCCTAAACAGGACACGTTCCTGCTCTCTGCAAGGAAATTGATGGAAAAAAACCTCATGTTGACTTCACCAGGAGAAAGAATCTACTGTGATTATCCAGCCATATTTTCAACCCTGAGAATACAGATTAGCCAGAGCTAATTATTCTTCTTCTTCCCACTATCACAATACCTATATGTCTCTTTTGTAACTGACAAGGTAAATGAAAATGCCAGGAAAACCTTCATTCCGTTCGACTCAATAACTAAAGCTTGGCAGAGTAATTTACCGTCCCTCAAACAATCCCTTTAACAAAGGGCATTGTCATAAATAGCTTGCGCTGGGAACAGGGAACATTGCTGCTGCTGCTGCTGCTATTGTTTGGACCACTTAACAAAGAGGGGCTCAAGCCACAGGCACTGGCTCCAAATCTTCTTTGCAGGTGTTCAGATCTGAAGGCTCGGTTTGACTCACATCGCAGATAGACTACCTCAAAATTCACATAAGGTTTGGTTTTTAACTCTTAAAGTGGACCATTCAGATCTTAACTCCATGCTTATCTATAGCTCCAATGTTTTTTCAGGCAAAACCTATTATTTTCACTCCGTCAAAAAATCTTACAAATAACAATGGAAATCTTTCTTGGATAAGAAATGAGAAAAGCTACCAAGAATTGACCCTTTATAAAACCTCAAACTGTAATGTTTCATTCAAGTGTTCTGTTCCCCAACTTCTGCATGTTGACCTATGTTCACTCTAGTAGTTCTTCAAATATACTACTTTTGCTTCTCTTTCAAAAGTATGTTCTGCACTTCCAAGTGTCATAAACCTATTGTGCCCTCAGGATCTTATTTTCGTATTATATGCAATAATATTTTTTTTTTGAGACATCAAACAAAGAGAGAGGCAATTTCTACTCTAATTTACACTGGGGAGAATCCTAAGGTAGAGTATCTCATATGTACCACAGGACACAGAAAAAATTTTCCTAAAGAGGTTTAATGAAACTGCTACACAAACTTTCTGAAATAAAAGCTGCAATGCTTTATTTAATAATAGGTGTTAAATGTCCACTGAGATCGCAAGAGGAACTTATGAGTAATAGAGGATGCATATGTAATAAAAAAATACCCTTAGGACTTGTTAGGCTAACGTTTCCTCTGCAGTACGATTCAAGGAAAGACCAAGAATGAACCTGTTTGTAGCATGGTGAAAAGAACCTTTTTTTGTTTCAGGGGCTGCAGCCGCAGCCACAGCCACAGCCACAGCAGAGGTCACCTGCCCCTTAACATCACCAGCCAAACGGATTTACTACTCCCCAAAGACTCATTCATCTTTGTCACAAAATTAAGAGCTCCTGCCCAAAACCAGCAAGCTTTGCAAAGTAGTTTCCTGTATCATAATCTCCAGATCATTACAAGTGTGAGGAAGAGCTGTTCTGGGGACTACCGGAGCTGTCTGCAGACACAGTGTCACCACTGACTGATGCCAATACCGACGCAGTGGGGGTTGTGCAGCTCAGATCTCACAGGATTCCTGCCCATTGGAAGGCAGGGACAGGAAATGAGCACAAAACACCACGTTTGACTTTTTTAATTCTTCTTCAATGGAAATGCACATTTGCGCCTGGAGAAGTCAATGAAGTGCTCTGTAAAAGTCAACCAAATGTCCTGGCTGCTCTCGGTAGGCTTTAAAGCCCAGTCACAGCCTTTCTTGGTACACTCCCTGCAGTGGTATGCCAAGATGTCTCCATGCCCCCCTTGTTCGCGTGCAGAGCTTCCACTGACATCACTGGGGACTTCCGCCATGGGCCAGAGGGCAATCGATGGCCCCAAGTGCTCCAAATGTCTTCCTGCTTTTGATTAAAAGAAATACGCATCATGTTTCCTAGCACAGTTTTGTTTTCATAATGAGTGTGGAGGCTTTTCCTGATCCCTTTTTGATTTTATTCTCTTTCTGTCTTAATGGCCATAAGGGGATACTTTCGGTGTCTCGAGACCAGAATCTGGTACAGGCTCTACCAGCCTGGATCGGGGAAAGTTGAACACACAGCAGCACCACGGCAGGATATGCCATATTGGCAGAATATGCCAATGATGCGGAATCCTTCCATCCCCCAAATAATGGCACTCCGTCCTTCTTTTTTCCTCTTTCCTCCCCATCATAGCCCTACCTATTGGCAGTGGCTTCTGCTAAGTTTCCTCCCAATTCCTTCCTGAGGGGAGAGTAAATGCCATCCTTCCCTGAGCAGCTGGCTGGCAGCACATCTGGGATGGCCTAACCTCACGCCAGCATTTTCTGGGCCAGCTTCACTCACTTTTATGTTCAGAAAGCTCTAGACATAAAAGGAACATCATGGATTGACCTGTCTTGAAGACCAGGTGCAAGTTACACATTCAGCTCTATTGGGATTTGGAATGGAAGATTCAAGAAGGTTGACCCTGATTTTTGAGTTTGGTTTGGTTTTGGGGTTTTTTTTTTGCTTCAGACCTGTCTGCAAAGGTAACGAAATGAAAGATGGACAGTCAGAATATTTGCATGTGCTAAAGGTTATTTTAAGTTTAGTGTATTTTTAAATTGCGCCTGGAATTAATGACTGTGTGCTGGTTTGACTGTGTTCCTTACAATATCTCTCCATTACAATCAACATGAAACCACAAAGAGCATTCATGAAATCACAAAATCCATGAAGGTCACTTGCTATATTGTTAAAGAACATAAATAGCAGCTTTTTATTAAGCTGGTTGGCAGCCAGATACAAACTTGATAAGACACTTAACACAAGCAATATTTTGTCTGGTATCAGTAACCTGTCTAGGCTATTTATGGGGTTTGCAAAAACAACTAAATTAGCCAACACTGAAATGCCAACTTCAGAAAAGATGGAGAGGTTCTTTATTTCCACAAGCTTCAGCTACTGTTCTTGGGTTTGTTTTGTTTTTAATAATCTGAGCTATGTAAGTTGGAGTACTTACACATATATTTTCTAGAAAAAAAGCCTCTATAGGGAAGTCTGAACTCCTTGAAATCTCTCAAAGTTTGTCCTATGAGGTTATTCCAAATTACCTACATACACTTGGCTCACCATCAAGATTTCTTTCAGGCTGAAAGAGCCAAAACAGTTTCATCAGATTTATACAACACTTTTTCCCTTGTGCACATGAAGAGGACCAGAGTCTTTACTGAAGTACAGACATGCCAACTTCTTTAAAGTTAATGGGCCAATCCCCAAATTCTCTTTTCCATCGTAGGGACTCACCCCAACTAACTTTATTTATCCCAGCTAAATCAGTAGAGCTGTTCAGAAGAAAGCTGTTCAGAAGAAATTTGAGGAGAACCTTACACACCAAGAGTGGCTCTCATCTACTTACACATCTAAAATACAGACATTTGTCGCTGTGCTATGTGGCCAAACTGTTAGTGTTGTCACTGGGAAGCAAGGGACCGTTCTGCCATGGGACCCATCTGACCTGTTTTAGATATCTGTTTTACGATGAGATGAATCATACCCTAGGAAAGGCACCTATTCAGCCTGCTCACATGTAGATGTCTATGTTTCTTAAGATAAAAATATCTCATTTTGTATGTCTGGAAGCACAACACATCAGCAAGAAAGGCTTTTCCAGTCTTGCCTGTTCTTAGCCTGTAAAACAGCACTCTTCAAATGCAAATGATTTCTAAACCTTGAAGGAAGACTTGAGATATAAACTAATAATTATAGAAGTCCAGGACAAAAATAAAAATAAAAAGGAGGGGAATAGTTTATATTTGGAGCACATTCAGACACAAAGCATTGCTAGCATAATTGTACAGTGATTTTTAGGCAGGGTTTGTTTGTTTTCCTTTGGGGCTAGTTATAATATGCTATCATCGACGTAGGTCCATAACACACATAAAACACAGTTAAAACCCTTAATGAAAAATATTCTTACCCACATTAGCCAGGAAATCCACACGAGAGCAATTACGGTGTTCAGATAGTGATCTCTGAAAAGGTTAATGGATATTAGGAACCCTCTTTCAGATGTATCCCTCCCTCATGATGGTTCATCTTGGAAACGTATTTCTGTCTCAGTAGGAGCTATAAACCTTAGTGAGGAAGAAGGACCTCAGAGGGCTTAGTGTGTGACTTTTGATGGTGCCAAACCATCCACACATGCTCCGCTCAACACAATGTACTATGATGTGAGTCCGTGTACACGCAATGACAAAAGCATGGCAATTATAGGTGATTGACGTCAGCAAGTCCTAGAGGGCTCTGTTTTGCAACAGGAACCTCATTAGACACTAAAAATGTGTCCGCATACTTGATACAGCTGTAGCATAGTTTAATTTCAACTAGTTTCCTTTTCATAACAGAAGCACTATCATATTATTGGCTCTGACAGCGTAAGCCAAAACCGTACTGCTCATACGTTAAGACTGTGCCAAAAGTAAAGACAGAAAAAAGGCACAGGGGAGGAAGAGTTTCCCAGGCCTCAGCAGGTTCTTCTGTCAGTATATTATTTCTGAATAAGAGGAAGAAAAAGGAAAAATAAGAAAATGTCCCTTTCTGTTAGCTTTCAGGGTGCTTTGTCTTACTGCTTTTTTCACCTGTTGAACTATTTTGACTTCAACACTTCTGATGTTAAGAGACCTTTTTGGGGAACCCTTTGGATGCCCTCCCTGTTCCGCAACATAGTATCTTTGGGTACTACAGCTATAGGAGTCCTGGGACTAAAGGAGTCAATCCATTCATGCTAAATCTTAGATCTATGTTAGTTCTGGGGCTGGATCCAACTACCTGTCAACAAGTGGACCTCCCAAGGAGATGCCGTACGCTCAGCACTTGCAGAATGCAACTCTAGAGTTCGAAAATGCACTCAAAATCCCAGATGTCTTGGTACTCCAAAGGCTTACATTTTCAACCATTCACTAATGCTAAAGCTCTTCATTTTGGACCGTCCAACCTGAGACACATCTCAAACCAAGTATCCAAAACTAGTGGACATGTCTGACATTCTGGGCACTTGATGAGTACAAGTATTCTCAGGACTTGTACGTTTAATTACCCAGCTCTCACCTGGCTTAAATCATCTCAAAGCAAGATACCTATATAAGTTTGTTCTCTAGATTCCTTGTAAAGTCAGTGATGAGCAACACACATCAGAAGGTCCTTTTTTTCTATCTGTTATGTATAGAAAGAGAATAGACAACTGACTCAGCCTAGAGGTCTGATTTTAAAAGAGAATATTTTGAATGGTGCTTGATTGAAGTACCAGTGCAGGTCTCATTTTGCAAGTAGTATGAGGTCAGAAGACATGCACAGCAGGAGTGTAAGGAGAGACAGAGAGACAAAGAGAGGGAGAACATGGACCAAGTGGAACTTCGGTTATAGAATTCTCTATTGCAGCAGAATTAAGACATTACTTTTGTGTATTAATAGCTGAAAGTTGTCTTCATCACAGGAGGTAGCAGTACTTCAACTTGAATCAAACTTTAAATTCTTGCAAAAATCTAACTTTTACATATCAATGTAATTGAACTTATATGCTTTTCCTCTGTCATACCATGGGAACAACTGATCAAAGGCAAGAGAGGATGAGAGTAGAGAATGAAAAGAACCGCACACTTTTGAAGAAAGTGAATGAGCTCCAGCAACTTGAAAGAACATCTTGGAGATACCAAAACAAAGGCAGGCAGATATAAAAGCCATTAGCACTGTCCCCAGGGAAGGCTACATAAATTTCAAAACAGCCTGCTGATAATTTGGTGTTTCTTAAGTGTCTTTATTCCATAATTATCTCTTTTCAAGCAGAAAATTCCCCATGGCTCACTCCAATGTATGCACTGAGTGTTCTTTACAAATCTTTATACTACTACTAGGCTGCAGTTGCATAACTAAACAAAGATCAGAGCAGCTTTTGGTCCAAGACAGTGAAGAAATTGGCAAAGAGACTTTGCTTCACTTCAGATTTTTCCCATGGCTTG
This sequence comes from Limnodromus scolopaceus, assembly GCA_028565335.1. Lineage (NCBI taxonomy): Eukaryota > Metazoa > Chordata > Aves > Charadriiformes > Scolopacidae > Limnodromus > Limnodromus scolopaceus. Next base: position 188,182,122 of record JAOXNO010000001.1, on the reverse strand, counting down.
TGGTGGAAGTCAGGCCATCAGCTTTCTTGGAGCTAAGTCCAAGGCTCTTGAGAGAATTCATTTCCCTTGCTTGATATCTCAATTCCTGAGCTGTGTGTGGTCAAGAGTTGCCGCAGCAAACACCGTGCACTTACTCCCCTGTGCAACTCAGTAGCGACCTCTCCAGATGAAGGAAGGGTGATGTCAGGACTAGCTCCCAAAAGAAATGTCACCAGCCTGCCTGTTCTTGATCACCAGAACACTTCAGAAAAGCTTCAAGTCATCCTGGGGCATGTGGGACTTGCAGTCTCCTACTTATCGTCTTGCACCCTGTTTTTTGTCTATAGGAGCTCATCTTCAGCCATAGCATACACTTATTACTGAACTAAAGGACTTACTGGGTTTATTGGGTGTTTTTTTTAGATCCAGTTCATATTCAGTATCACTATAATTACGGAAATGAATAACATTTTAAAAACAATAAGTGATAACTTCCTGTACAAACAATATCAACTTTCCCGATTCGGATTCTGTGTTTGTAAATAGCAACTATTTGTTCTCATCTGCAGCATGGCAAGACATGGGAAACAGGCACCTCGGTGATCCACATGGAGCTAATATGGGAAATGGACTGACACAACGTCCTGCCACAGGAAACAATACAAAACTAGGAGGGACCCAAATTTTACAAATGTTTATTTCCTAAGCACCCATAAATTCATTTAAAATAAAACTGAACTTAAGAAAGGTAGTCTTCACAGGGGATTTTGTTATCCCCATCTCACCCACACTTGAACCAGATAATTGAATTTCATGAATGTTCACAGAAACAATGACTTATATTAAGAGATCTCTGAAGCATTTTCTTCCCAAATGCTAACACTACACTGATCAGAAAGGGTTAGTTTTGGTACTCTGGATCTCATTTCTTTTCAACCTAACCAACAATTCTTTCTGAAATTGTGAAGTTTTAGAGGACTAATATACCTTTCTCCACCTTAGGGCGAGTGACACTTTCAACACGCATTAAATGAGCAGTTACCTTGCAGCCTCCCTCGTTATCAGTAGTTTCCGTAAATCTCATATGTGCTTAGTAGGACACAATCAACAATTAAATGTAAAGAAATTGGTTTTCAATCAAAAGGATTGTCAAATTCAGAAAATTAAGATGCCAAAGAGGTCTAATCTTGATACAGGTTTGTCTCTTAAACATTGTACTGGGTTTTGGCAAGTAAGGTAGGAGGAGAAACGTAATCCAATCCTATCTTCAACAGCAACATCAACATATAATGACTGAATGCCCTTGAAAAATCAACAAAGCCAAGACACTTGGGCAGTCTTTCTTAATGTAGAAAGGAAGGGAAGGCTGTACAAAAACTATTTCTTCAATGATATGTTTCTCTTCCATCACCATGTGCGTTACAACCTTGGTTCACATACATCTAATTGAGGATCTCTATCAGATGCAAGCAAGCTACACACAAAAAAGCAGTGAAAACTGGATGTGTCTTCCATTTGTAAAAATTCAGGATCCAGAAAAATTGACACTACAAGCAGTAAGAAGGTAAATGAAGCTCTTATATCATAAGATGGGTCTAACAGAGAGGTTCTCAGTCAGGCACAGCCATCCTTGCTCTTCTCATGTGGTGAATGGAGAGGATTGTGGGTAGATCTCAGATAGAGGTGACATCCAAGGTGGGAGGTCCAAGAAGGTCCCATGATGGGAAACTTGCAAAAGTCATCCAAGAAAATTGTAAGTTTTCCTAGGCAGCAGGAAATGTTGGTCACTAAATGAATAACCTACTTTGGTTATGCTTCCATGGATGCATCTGTAGTTGGATATTCAGTAAATTACATGAAAGTAGTTGGGTGAGAAAAACACTCTGCAGTATATTTCAGTTTAAGGAAAGCAGGATGAACAGCATGTATTATTCAATAATTCTCAAAAAAACAACACACAATAATGGGGGAGAGCTATATTGTTTTGTATCACTGTAGTGAGAGGTCTACTTTATTCTGCTTTTCATAGCGCCAGTCCCACTCTTTGTGTCACAAAATGAAAACAAAGGCTAATTCACTCTGATGTGAACTCATTAGAAGCAGCAGACACATAATTTGGAAAACTTCCAGTTGCACATTCTCTGTAATATGGGCTTTCAAAATCTGTGAATCTTGATATCTTACAGTAATCTATTAATTTTATTTTGTAAAAGTCAAGGAAAAAAAATAAAATTCAATTAAATCCCTAAAGTGTTTATAATTTCTTCTTTTATTATTGTGTCTGTTGAATTCAACTGTTCAGAGAAGCGTCTGATTAATATCCTGGAAGAAAACAGGATCAGAAAGCAATTTCTGTTATAGCCTAACTGACCTAATTCCAGCATTTCCCATACATTACACAATACTAGTTTGCTGAACACAATCCTGTGTTAAGTTAGGTTCCATTTATTCTAGATTTTTACAGTCTGTGTAGTGTGGGCTACAGATTACATTTTTGAATGTGAATTAACACACAAATAGTAATTTTACTACAGCATAAGATAATTCAGTGATCTAGATAGACAGATTTGGCATCCTTCAGCTGCCTAGAAATCTATAATCTTACACAAACAGGTTAAAGTGGACATTGTACCAGATATATGGTTTGCATCAGTCATCATCCGATTCTGTAAGATATGATTTCTCTGATACCCATTTCACAGAATCACTTCTAGTCTACTTCCACGTGGAGTTCTATCAGACTCTATCAGGCTGGTTGGATTGGGTCTTTTTCTTTCTTCTGGGTTTTTTTTTTTCCCCTAACAAATAAAACACTAGCATTTGTATTTGCAAACTCTGAGAAAGCAGATTTTATACATTAATTGGTAAATTATCATGACATTTTGCAAGCCTGAAAGTATCATTCAAAACCTTGTATTTAACCACAGCTGAACTGTGGTATTTATGCATTTGGCTGTATTGAAGTCCAAGTACCAAGAAGTGTTAAAAAATGTAATCTTACCGTTAATAAATACATAGACTGTCGATTCCTTCTTCTTTTTTGCTGGACTTGTTGGGTATTTGCAGCTATAGTTTCCAGTGTCACTTGCTTGAGTTCTGCTCAAGGTCAGGCTGCTGCAGGAGTGCTTCCCATTCCTTCCACAGGCATATTTAATTACTTTCAGCCTTTTGCTATCCTTACTTAGAGTTTCAGGCAAAGACCATGAATGAACCATTTCCCCCCTGCAAATACAGATAAGGAAGCAGAAACAATTATGTCGGGCTGCAATTATATAGCTCCAGTTCCCAAGCTTTCTTTTTTATTATATCAGGCTATTTCTGGGGTTGTCTTTTATCTTGTTTTCCAAAAACAACAACAGAAACAACAAAGAACTATTAAACAATTGCCCATTGAAGTTCACTCCCCACCTTTCCCCACAACATAAGGTTTCGTTTTTTTCTAATTTCAGTTACAAAAAAAGAAAGTGTCAGGTGTATGAATTCCCGGCCAAATTATCAGAATGCAGCTCAGCTGGTTACCTGCAGGTGAGATTTAAAGTCTGGCCTGCTTGAACAACGTGCTGTGTGCCATTTATGCTCAGCTCAGGAACTTTTAATTTTGATCCTGAACTAGATCCTAGAAAAACAAAGGAAAAAAAGAAGAACAACACATTAACAACGACAAATCATCCTGTTCCCAGTCCACTCACATCTACGAAGTTGCGCTGGAAGGGGAAAGCAAAGGAAAGGGGATGTCCCCCCCCTCACCACACATACTCTTTTGTTCTGAGCGTAATCCTGCTATCCTGACTCAGGACTCATGTAATCTTCCATGAGAATTGCTCAGGAAAGAAAGTTGAAATGAAAGCTTTGCAAGTTTCGGTCAATGACTTTGCTCTCAGACTGTTCACTGAGCGTACCATAAAGAAAGTTCAGGCCCTTGTGGCTACATATCTATCCAAGGAAGTGTGCCCTCAAGCACCACTGGCTGCGTTTCCTTAGGAAACACCACCATGGCAGCCCCTTCAATGGGAAGGGCAAAAGTCGGCCACTTCCATGGAAAGAGCCACGTATTGACCTCTAAGATACTGAACTCAAACAGCTTGCTGCAAAGCTGGAACTGCTCTGGGAGGAATGAAAGGGAATTAAGGATCTTCCCTTCCTGTCTGAAGGCCACAGCACTGTTACCTATGGTCCCTTGCTAGCTGCAGGCTTCCTACCAGTGAAGTGGTGTCAAAAGGTAACTGGGCAGCTCTACAATAAATTCTGAGAACAAGTTCAAGGCACCCTCCAAACAAGATTTGTTCCTTAATGAGAAAGCAAGCCTGCCAGCACGGTCCCAGTCATGGCCAGACCACTCTGGTATGGGTGAAGCCCTGGGAGTCAGTATAACGTGAGGTGGCTTAGGACACTTGAAAACATCAAGGCAGGCTTCTCACAGGATATGTGGGGGCAATTTTCAGGAAATCCATGGAACCCCATGGTCAGAAGACTAGAGGAACACAGGACCCACCCTTGCATGAAGCCAGCAAGTACTGGAAAGGCATAATGTTTTATCTTTGTCCCATAACAGGCTACAGCCACAAAAGCTTTCATGGCAAGCAGACAGAAATGCATGCCTTTGAGAAGAAACAGTCCTTGATCCATCCCATTGCCCTCGCACTGACAGCAAAGTGTTCCAGAAGCTAGGAACAAAACAAGCAAATATTTTGAAACCGTTAAAGTTGAAAACCAGTTTAAGTCTAAATCTGGACCTGAGTGCAATTTATGAAGATTCAGTGTTGTGAGAGGAGCAGAGAGTACCCCAGATCACTTACTCCAAGAGAAAGTATTACTTTGTCAACATACGAGAAAAGCAGCATCATGTAAACAGGGGTAATGTGACTTTTCCACTGAAACACAGTCAAGTAGTTTCAGTTTAGCTATTTTAAGCCCCTCCAGGAGGTCTCTGCCACAGCCAAATATGAACAGCTGTATGCACCAAACATAGTAGAAATACATGAACCTTTTTTGGCTGCTATGGACCACCCATTGGAAAGGCCTCCCTCTTTCTTTGACTAGAGAAGGAACTTTTGGTCATTTACTCCAGCTGAAAGTGGCAACTAAATTTCAACTGTATAAACCCTCCAAAGTCAATGGCTGCTTCAGATTCAGTAACTTTCACCCAGCAGCAGATGTAGCCTCAGATTAGAGGCTGAACAGCAAAGCTGTTCTGAGATGTGGACTTGAACTCCTTCAGTCTGAGAAAGGCTTAGAAGACAAGTATCCACTTTTGGAAGGAGATCCTAAAAGTACAAGGATTTCGTACAGAAGGTAAAGAGGCACTGCTCTCATCTGCTGGTTTGGGTGGGGGAGGTTTGCTGTTTTGTGCTCCATTTGTCAGTATTTCCTGCTGTTTCCCTGTAACATTGATGGAGACAAGACACCTAAATCACTTTCTGAGACTATCTAGCACAATCCATGAAAAGAACTAAATAGCTGGTTAGGTCTGCAAAACTGTTTGCCAGAGGTCTTCAGAGACCTGCTTCTTTTCCTTAGCAATATAAGAAATGTACACTGTAGGGATTAACTAACTTTTAACTAACCTTTGGCATCTAAGTTAGTTACATTTATCTGCATTTTAATTTTTAGCCCTGTATATCTTATTTAAGCCGTGGCTCCAGTAGTTTTTGTATATATACTATCATCCGTCCCTATTCAAAAGATTTAAAGGGTACACTTAAACATAGATGTAAACAAAATTATAGCTCACTTGAAGCAGCCTGAAGCAAGGGCATAACAAATTTTCAGAAAAAAGAGATCCTCTGAACTGCACCACAAATATTTCCAGAAATTTGAATGGTGAAACTATACAAATACACAGACTTCCTCTGCAATTTGTCTAGACAACCATACTTCTAACTAGAAATTAATATATTCTGCCAGCCATTAAGAGGGGAGAAAAAAAGATGCAGCAAATGTTTGAAGAAGCAATTTTTTATGTGGTATCTTGCAAACATACATTTTTCTCACCTACCATTTAAGGATCTCAACTCTGAAATGCTGGGTCTGCCAAATATCGCACCATGTTTTTATGGGATAGTCTCCCACAGATGCTTACAATCTATGAGTCTATTCATTTGTGGCTCTGAAATAATGTCCCTGAAGCTAAACACTGAGAAACTGAGATAAGACGTTACAAGAGCTCAGGCAGCTTCTACGAAGAGCAACCCAGGCACTTTGGTTGAGAGGGTTTGTCAACGTCCTCCAACTAAACAATCTGATGGTTTCATGAAACCACCATGTTCCTTCCTGCATTTCATTCATCTTCCTCTTGTCATCCCAGAACTGGAGACTCAGATGCTCTCCCAAGAGGGCAGCGTTTATATCCAACTTTATGAATCTCGTTTCTTACTTCAGAGGGCAACCTGGCCTCAAGCTTCATAGAAGCACAGAATGGTTCGGGTTGGAAGGGACCTTAAAGATCGTCGAGACCATCAAGTTCCAACACCCCTGCCATGGGCAGGAACACCTCCCACTACAGCAGGTTGCTCAAAGCCCCATCCAGCCTGGCCGTGAACACTTCCAGGGATGGGGCATCCACAACTTCTCTGGGCAACCTATTCCAGTGTCTCACCACTCTCACAGTAACCCTCGCAGTCTCCTAAGCTGCTCCTTATTTCAGTCTCTAGAAAAGCTGAAAACATACAACGGTGTTTACGAACAGTTCAATATGTATGAAAAAACCCATCAGTAATGGTCTGCCAGAGGAACTCAGTGGGATCAAAGCCCAACTGCTAGAGTTGCAGCACTCAACCCTGTTGCTAGAGAGCAACATGTAGGTTGCTTCCACTTAAAACTGATGGAATTTCACTGAATTTACTGAATTTCACTGAATTTTTAGAGTTGGAAGGGACCATAGAGATCATCTAGTCCAACTCCCC
>JAOXNO010000001.1:188161774-188175141 GCA_028565335.1 Limnodromus scolopaceus | reverse complement strand
AGGGGGAGAATGACTTCCCTCGACCTACTGGCCACACTCTTCCCTATGCAGCCCAGGATTCCGTTGGCCTTCCTGGCTACAAGAGCACACTGCTTGCTCATTGTCATTTTGCTGTCCACCAGGACCCAATGGAATGGTGGATAATCCATGTGAGTGACAAGCGCTGAGAGCAAAGCAGGAGAGCGAGTCTGCAGCGCCTTATGACTGCGGTGCTGAGTGCTTGGCTTTGCTCAGCATCAGCAGCAACACCCTGCCCGGGGCCAAAGCCAGCCATGCAGCACCGTGCCCATGCCTGAACCATGCCAGAACCAGGAGACCAGCCCTGGGAATATGGGTTGGTCTTGTTTTCAAAGTTTGCCAAAGGTGAAGGAGAAGAAAACACTCTCCATGTTATAAACTTTTCTCTTGGTAACTCTACAGGGATATGAGCAAAGGCGTCCACGTGAAAGTCTCAAGATCTATCTTAAATCAACTGCAGAAAGCAAGGCAGCCTGGAAGCCTGTATGTCAGAAGATCTGCCTTAGAGCTGTTAAAATCAAATGAAAAAAATAACCAAACAACAGATCCCAGATCACCCCATCCTGCAGACAAAAAAAGAAACACAGAAATGCTGGATACATATTCAAGCTTTTGCCCTTTCACACATATTATGAATATCTAAAAGACACCACCACAGTATTTGTAAATATTGTGGGCAGGATCTCAAGGAGTGCCTAGTGTTTGTCTAACTTTGCTCCCATTAATATAACCCAGAGTTTCATCGTTGATTTCAAGTGCATTTTAGACCCGCAACTCCAGTAGTTAATCATATTAATATATAGAGAGCTAACATTGATGTATTTGGCATGATACGTCAGATTTGTTATGCATTCATTCATTTAGTTTTTCACTCACAAAAAGCTGAAGTAAAAGATCCTATTTCTAGCCAATGTTGTGGCTTTTGCAAGTGAGCGAGACAATGCTTTTACCAGCAAATGCTAAGTCTTGAAGAAAAATAGCTTTATTTGACATCCTATCTATTCATGGGTCATTAGCTTTCTTACGTTTTTAAACGCTTCAAAACTGATGCAGAGTACAAACGCAATAGAGTTTGACATGTTTACCAGAAAAGAAAAAGGCAGGAGAATAGCAGGGAAATTCCTACTGTCAATATTTAGAAGCGGCTTATGCCTTCTATGTACCTTCTCTGGGCATTTTACTTGACACTGTCTTTTCTGAAGGGTCATGGCTCAACAGGACACGTTCACTTATCATTGTGCCTGTCACTAAGCGACCATCAGCAGCCTACCCTCACACTGACCTACATCGGGGGGGTGCAACTTCTTTTCATGTGACAACAAGAGAACTAATTAATCCTGATAACTGAGGAATCTCCTCCCATAGGGAAAGGGGTGATTTTTTTTGGCATATTCTATTTGTTTCGGAAGGCTTATTAGAGACACGTGAAAGTCAGTCAATAGGGCTGCTTCATTAATGAGCAAACATTAATTTAGATTGCAAAAGTTAGCCATTCTGTCTAAAACAAGGGAAAGGACAAATATTTTATTTTAAGAAAGCAGAGGGTATAATCTGTGTTTTTCAAAGGAACAAAAGAATAAACTTTCTTCAGTTGTTTTTTGCCTTTCAGAAAAGCAATGCTCTTCCTGAATGAAGTAAACAAAAATCTGGATTACCTGTTAACTGATTACAAGCAAATTTATTAAAATTAAAGTATAATTTAAAAAAGATAAAATAAATGAACATGCATATATTTTCCAATATGATGTGTGAGTTCAGTTCTACAGACATTTGAGTAACCATGCCCACATGATCAAGCTTCCACTTATTTTAGCTAAATCTCAATTTCTCTTAAAAGGATAGACCTGATGAGCTCAAAATTGGGACTATGTTTGGGATTATTATCTCCATTCTAATTTTTCCAGTTTCTACTTTTAAATTTCCTTTTATACACTTTGAATTTCTGATACTTTTGACTAAAGAAAGTAAACCCAAAAGCTAGCTTTATGACTTAGTTAAAAAAAAGATATATATGATTAGAAGTTATTAGAAATGTCCCTGAAATTAATAGGTTTGGTAGCCTTTACTTTTAAAATCTTTTTAATAATTCAAGGCTGAACAACTGTCTTCCAATCACTCCACTTATCCTGAACATGTTGACTAATCTTTTTTCACCTGCACAATGAGAGGTTAAGGAGAATGATCAGTTTATCTTTGCAGCTTCAGTGTATACAAAGAATCTGACCTTCTGGGTTTAAAGTGCCATCTGTGGGCAATAAAGTTATCCATCATGAAGTAATTGTTTCAGTCATTGTTGGATTTGCCCGTGTTTTAAGGCTTGTTAAACATAACTGACCCTATGTGGTTTTTTACCATCAAATATCATTTCCTCCTGATTCATACACATTCAGCAAAAATGTATTTTGTAGAGGACACTTCTGAACTGGAAAGAGCACACGTGATTTCTTATTAGGGTCTTCACCTCCCTGTGCTCCTTAAAACACTCCTTCAACTGTAGCCCAGGACCTTGCTCTTCCTTATGAGCACTTCCTTCTGAGTCACCCCATTGAAGGGAATGGGAATACCCACACGTGTACAAATGATGAGCAACTGTAGAATCTGGCCAAAATGCTTAGGAGCACAGTAGTGCCCAGTGGGTTGACCTTCAGTGCAGCTCCAGTGAAAATGAGCTGACTGATCTGCACCGCACCTTAACCAGAATATGGCCACCACTTCACCTTGTGTGGAGCATGCAGCTTTATTACATTTTATAAGGAAATCTGTTCTACTAGTTTTCTTTATTTCAAAGCTCTTCTTGGCAAGCTATTGTATTACCAACTCTTCTAAAGGTACTTCAGGCCATTCTGTGAGTAAATACAACTTTTTCCTGCTGGACAAACAGTTCTATCTATCCATAGTAATTCCAATTACACCATCATACAACATCACTCTCCTGTTTAAAAAAGGAGAAAGAGGCCAAATCTGAAGAACCATTTAAAGTTTTGATTTACATCTAAGCAGAAGGAGAAATATATTGACCAACAGGTCCTCCTAGTTTAATCAACACTGAGATTCTCATCAGCATCAACACTTGCATTTATAAGACAAGAAAACTTCTAGGCAGAATTGCCTCAAAATTTCAGTGACAATTGGAAAAAAAATGTTTCTTTTTCCTGCCTGAAGGCTTTGTCCTGCCGCAGGACTAGAGGTAGAAAGCATCCCTCTGGACAAGGAAGTTTTCTACTTCTGTGACTGCTGGTGGCTGGGAAGAACTGCTACTGGAAGAAGCTACTCTTTCCCCTCCATGGCAGCAATAGTCCCTATTTCACCCATGTTGCCTGGGTTTCACCCATGTTTGCTTCTGCTCAGGCAGAGGCAAAGCAGGCAGCGCGGTCTGGTTCCTGCACCCAGAGGCAGAAGCACCGTCTCCATTGCCTATACTTAGAAACAGTCTTCAGGAAAGGCCTGCAGTGCCAAACCATGAGTCACTCTGATGTTCAAAGCACTATCTCCAGGTCTTTCAGATGCTATCTAGGTCCACATGCTAAAGGAAACCTCACAGTCCTTCATACACCTAATTTCATACCACTTCTCTGAAGCAAATCCAAACATCCTACCTGAAGTCTGCAGAAGATTAACTAAGACAGCTCATCCATGAGGTCACAAGGAGGTAAGCCTATGTCCCAAGCTAACACTGACAATTGTCCAGATGAGCAAGCTCATGATCTGAAGCAGCAACACGTAACCACTATTTCTATTGAAGCATAACTTTGCAGGGCAACTAAGGGCCATGGGGACTTGCAAGGGTTAACTGTAACTCAAGGTTCTTGGACTCTGAGGTAGCTTTGTCCCTGTTTCCTGTTTGCTCTTGTGCAAGGAGAGGCAGGCGTGTGCTAGCACAGCCCGGTAACAAGAAACACAAGACACTGTTCAGGCTGTCTCCCTCCTCAACAGATCTATCACCCACACATGCCTCTCTTGTGGCTGAAATGTGTTCTCATTTGCTTTCAAGAGCAAGAAAATTGTTGGAAGCTATTTATTTACAACGTACACATTGATGCATAAAAAACATCAAATCATTGATCTGTCCCTTCCAGGTCCAGAAGGGTCATTCTGATTATCCAGTCTGATGTTCTGCAACACATCCGCAGTGATTTCTGGATCGAATGTTTAAATCTGATTAATCTCATCTATAATTTAAGAATTTAAAGTACCATTAGGGCATAACAGTCAGCCAAGAAAGGGGATAGGTTAATGGATGAGAAAGCTGGGCTGCTGTATAACATGGCATCGTAATAGAGTCTGAACAGCATAAGGTTTATCATAGCAGATTAGAAGTCCTGGGTAGACTTAAATGCCTTGATGCTGACTCCATGCCCTGGAATTAAAAATCAGTCAGCAGGGCAAATTGGATACGCTACCACCCAAGAAAGGTCTTCCCTGGCACAGAAAGATGTGTATGTCTGCTATTTGAGTAATTGCGTCCTTCCCTCCTCAGTTCTGGATCTCAGAGCAAGTAATAAGAGTTTATTTACTATCTGTATGCTTCTGCTGTCCCTAGATGTGCGTACACACTGATATAGGACTAGATGATAAAGAGGCAAAGCAAAACACCCCGTAGGTAAAAATAGAGCAACTACAATTCTGATAGCACTTCATTAACACTACTGAGCAGTACACATTACGATGCCAACATGGTCAATAGCCGTAAATGTAAATAAATGCGTATTTCCCCTATAGCTGCCAAATATTTTGCCAGTATTTGCCCTAGCTAAGTAAGGCTGTGCTTGCAGAAGCCTGTGGTGAAACCATTTTATTAAAGAGTAGGGGGGAAGTGTTCATTTAAAAATTCAGATATAGAAATTTCACAAGCTGAAATCACAGTTAGTTATCTAAAATAAATCTGGGTCCACTTACTACCAATTGCAAGTATTACCATTTCCCATCATACTCAGGCAGCTAGAAAGCCACAAAGACAGCCAACACCATGCTGTTCAGCGCGCTGTGCCCAGGCAAAACCTGCTTGAAGGCACTAGTTTCACCAGCTCGTCAGAACACTGCATCCTATGTGCCCTAAAGTCACCAGGTGATTTTGAGCATGGGCACAGGCACTTTCCATAATGCCATTTAAAAATAACATCCAAAATTTAACATTTGGAGAACCTGGGAGAAAAAAAAAATATCTTAGTTTCCTGTTTTATGCCTCCAATTTTACTAAGTCTAGAAACCTAGCATCTGACATGAGCAGTTTTGCCAACATCTAGCCTGATGAAGGTGCTCATTTCATTAGCTATTTAAGGAGAAAGCAATTAGAGAAAAGAATTAAATCAGCCATAATCACATTTTATTCCCCATTGCACATATGGAATTGAAAATGGCAACCTAAATGCACAGTCTAACACCTCCATTATGAACCCTCATGGGATCATGGCTTTGGTAAACCACACCAAAAGGGTAAAATGCACAAATCTATCGTGTGCATTGAGAAAAGCAAGAGCAATATCACCGTTGTGTCCACCTTAGTCTAGTCTTGTCTCCAACAGAGTGAATGCCCAGCTCAAAGAAGCAGGTCTGCTGAGGCTGCTCTCAATAAGGTCTGGTTAGAGCAGAGCTCAGCTGTGGCGATTCACGGCCACATTTGGCACAGGTCCCTGTGGCTCACACACACCCCCCTCCACCTCGACATGCCCATCCTGGCCCCTCTGGGGACACCAGGCTCAAGCCATCACAGATGAGAGGCCGTTGTGACTCCATCATCTGCCCATCCAAGAGCTATGGCGTGTGGTCGGCCACTGGCACTCACCCAGGAGTATGGCTTCGTGCCTCCCCACTGCGCGGTGAAGCCTGTGCTGCTCACAGGAGTGTAAGTAGCCCTGCCCATGTTACATGTGTGAGCCATCAGATCTACTCTGTCACTTACTGACACCTGTCAGCAATCACTGCTCCTCTGCTCTGTTTCCACCATGACGGATTACAGCGCATAATCATCGGTTTGATGTTTTTTGAGAAAAGTTTGTACCATTAACCGGCGTAATAGGAAAGTATTGATATGGTACCAAAGATAAAGCATGTACATTAAAAACAGACTGAAAAATTACTCAAAATTCCTATGCAGACTAAGAGGGTATGTTTTCTTGGCCAATTTCAATTTATTTACCAACTTGATGCTTAAGTTTTGTTACAGATTTCCTGGCAGGAATAGGATTGAATTGGAAGACTATTTCTTAGAGACGTCTATGCAGACAAACTGCCTACCTGCCAGTAACCTGTCAGCTCACGCAGAAGCACAGGCCTATCAAATCCATTTGGGGCTATACTATCCATTAAACTGTGCAGACAGAAGTAAATTAGGAACTAAATAGAAGACAAGGTAAAACAAAGTTGCAGGATTTCCACTTTACTGAAGGCTGCCGGTTATTATTTCTGATGCTCCATCATTATGGCTGAACTGTCCTGTAACACTCCAAGGAAAAAAAAAAAAAAGACAAAATTGGGAACTGACTTTCCATTCACCCAACTTTAACCTATAAAACAGAGCCATAAGCAAAAGCCCTGGGTTAAAAACAAGGGAAAATAACTAATGCGACACAACAATTTAAACTAAAGAGGTGAGAACCAGAACAGTCTGTGCAGAGGAATCCTTCCTTTGCAATGGCTCAAGAGGCTGAACCCGGTCTGCACTTAAATGACACCTAAACCACAAAGTCCATGGTAGATGCACATGCAGAAAGCTGCTGGCAAGCTTGCCTATGGCTCAGTTTACACTAGGAAATTATAATCATTAATATATGTAAAATAGATTAGGACAAACATTATAGCACTGGATGAAACAAATAAAGGTAGGTTCTCACCCCAAATGCTACCAGCATAACAGAAGAAGAAAATTCTCTGTATTATACAATATAATACAATTTAATCCCACTATGTTATATCCATTTGCCATAATCATAGACAACACCTAAATTTTGGCAGACACTAATTTTGGATTCCTTGACCCTCAGTCCCACGGTTTCTTAGTAAATAATAGTGGATTTTAGATCATACTACAAAAAAGTTTCCTCTCTGGAGAATTTTATCAGATAACTGCTTCCTGCAAGGTTCCTTGAACCTCCCCTGAAGATCAGATGTTGGACACCGACGGAGACATGACATGGAGCTAAATAGAGCCCTTGTCTGATCCAGGATGGCAACTCTCACGCTTCTGTTAACATTAGTCCATGCTGATCCTGATGAGAGGTTTTTCCACAGAGGAACGACAATGGGAACAAAAGGGGCAAATTCCTTTGCTCTGTGGCAGGGAAAAGAATCCCACAGGAAGGACGCGGAAGATAACTATGTGAAATTGTGAAATTCCTCTCATGAAACGCCCTCACACTCATCCCTCACCGCTCCCCACGCACTAAGCAGGGGGTCCTGTTCCCAGAGCACGGGCTTCCCAAGGGAACTTCCGAGGAGCAGAGACATCTGCTCATGGGTCCCCAGCTCTGCGAGGGCCACCATGCCCTGCCCGCTTCACCCCCACTTCCAGGCATGGCACGGAAATAATGTCACCACATTGCCACAGCATCTTCAACCCACTGAAGTCCTAGAAATCGCTTCCTTCTAACCACTTCCCCATCCTTCAGCTGCTCTAATGGCAAAGAGCACCTTGTTTCAAGGCCATAGGTCCAAAAGAAGGGAATACGACTTAAAAGGGATTGCATTTAGGAGTGCTTAGTGCCACGTAACAGTGAATGTTGGAAGAGCAGCCCCACTGTCTAGAAAAGTCACACAAACAGGAATTGCTGTCATCAGTGCTGTGCATCACGCTGTTGTGATGCTGTCACAGATTGTGTTCTGTCTAAATATGTTACAGGGGTGACAACTTTGTGGATATGGACAAACTGATTTTGGTAATGAAAATCAACTAGGATTTAATGGAAAAACAACAGAGATAGTAAAATCGGGTCATTGTGAACACGAACATTTTGCTTCTCCATTAACACGAATCAAGCAAAAGCCTGGGAAAGATGATGAATAAATCAGTTAACTGTTTCACAACAATCTATAGTGGTCTTGAATAATACAGATGCGTCACAAACAAAATCATCCTCCTCTTCATCTTTAGGCCACTGTGCCACAAAATAAAAACCCCAAATACCAAACATGACTTACTAGAGAAGGAACAGTCATCCACATTCCCAGTCCAAGTTTCTCCATACATCTCAATGTCTCAAGACTTAGGTTTCAGAAAAAAGTGCCTCTGAAATGTATAGTTTCAAATCTCTTCCCCCACACCCTTGTGTTTCTCAATCTGTTATTGCTTTGCTTAGTTCCAGCATGAATTCATTCTGCCCTTCACAAAAGGCATGATATTGTGCCATGTTTGACTTTGGAGAGAGCACTAATGCCTGTATTTTCACTTTTCAAGCTGCTTCTTGCAGCATTTCTTTTTCTTTTAACCACCGGGATTTATGCAGTTCTGACCTCCAACTGTGGGGCACCTTCCTGGACCAATTTTAGGACGAGTAGTTCCCCACATGGTGGATTAAGAAGTCAGGCCTTTCCCAGCTGGGAATGCTTGGGGAAGGTTTCTTCTCAGTTGCAGGAATATGTGCAGTAAAGATGCATCTCTCTATGCATAGGGGCATAGAGAGAAGAGCCTGGTGCTGTCCATGGGTGGAATTAATGCTCAAATATGCACAGAAACCTTTCCCCACAATCTTAAAAATATTGATAGAGGATGAAAAGAGATTCTTGGAGGGGGAATTGAGATCTAAAGATAAAGTATGTCTGCGACAGGAGCAGTTTGCCGTTTGCTTTCACACCAATAGGAGAGACTTGCCTCCAAGAGCAGAGGTGACTGTGGTAGCTGGGCATTCTACGCCTCACTGCAAAGCTACTCTTGCAGCAGTCTTACTTTCCATTCCCACTGGGACTGCAGCAGGAAGACCCAATCCTTAGCTTTGGGGGATTCAAAGGCACAATTTGCTGATAAAGCCCCACCACAGCCCCACTGGACACAGATTTTTGAAAGACTGAACCTTAATGCTCATCTGCTGAGCTTCTTCCTTTCCCAGTCCCAGTCAGACATGAAAACTAGCAACTCAATAAACATTGTGTTTGAAGTTTCCAAACCACATTAAAGTATAAGGACTCAACAACTGATCTGAAAATCTGGACAATTTCCTTTTGTCCTATACACCCACACAATGTGAAGGGCTACTGGTTTCAGTCTTTGAAACATCTGACAAAAAATAGACTCAGCTTGTTTGTTCACATGTTTAAAAACCCAACCCGACTGAACAAGTCCTCAAATCTCCGGAATGACAAATTTGTACAGTTTTTAATGTATTGAGTGCTGCTGGATATGAAGATCTTTTCCAGCCACAGGCCAAGTCCTGATTTCATTCCACATAAACCATAAATCTTGAGGACGTTAGGCTAGCCCAAAGGAATTGCTCTGAATTTACACCAGCTATAAGAGAATGAAATTTAGCTTTGAGTGAAGTATATGAGCAAAACACCTAGCTGGTAAAACACTGGTAAGTGATGTAAGTGATTTTCTTTAGCAATGCCAGAAAGTTTGATACTTAAACTCTATGCATACATTTTTTTTAAACCTGTGCTATATAGTAGGGTCTAACACGTCTGCCTTATGTGAATATAATTTTTAAAGGATCCCAGTTTCCATGAAGAGCCAGAAGAAGGGGGAAACCCTTTTTTTCCAGTCTCCATTAAGATCTCCAGCCCTAACCCCAAATTAGACCGCTGTAGCTGAGTGTCTCCGCAACTGCTTCAACTGAGTACTCACATCAAACCAAAACCTTAACGTATGAACTTCCATCTGAATAGAACTTTCAGAGAAGTCAGGTTAGTTATTGTAAGAAATTAACCTCAGCAGTGATTAGATTTGACCTGGAATTTCTTCCTTCATTTTTTCCAGCTGACCATGAAATTGAAATGTCCATCATTCGCTGGGGATTTTGATGATCTAGTTTCAACTGGAATAACTGAGATTCGTATAGCACTGCCCACAGATTAAGACTGTAATAGAGTCGACTTATCTTTCAGCTGCTAATTGTGAGGTATCGCTTCTGTGTGGACAGCTGGAAATAAAGCCAAATTATCTGACTATGTTTCTGGCCACATAATCCTCAGTCCAGGCTGCAGAATCTGACCTTTTCAGGCTTTAAACCCAGTCCTTCACATTCCCAAATGCTATTGATTAAAATTATTGTCATACAAAGTCTAGGATAGGGAGATTGAACTTAATATGGCACCAACATTTTCATGTTGACCATTATGTCTACAGCCTTTAGCATAAATGTATGCAATATAATTTGGGGAATAAATATGTACAAGCTATAAAGGAAACATATGTGAGTACTATGCAAAACGCAGACAAAGGATTGTTCTTTCTCATGACAGCCAAAATATGCCTGTGCGTAGAAATACAAAAGGGTTGAAGTGCCCAACACTCACATGTCAAAGAAACATAATTTCCTTAATCTCGTTTTCAAACAGGGACTCTCGTGGTTTCTAGCTTGTATGTTGCTTTGGGGAAATTTAAATTATTAAATAGATTTAAATAGACAAGCTAAAAGATCTCCTTCTATTGGATGTTTATGAAGCTCTCTGTAGCAACTCTTGACTATTTCTGTGAATCTCCTCCAGTACCTGTCAGTAAATGGCAGCTCCACATACACCCGCGGAGACTGAATTACAAGAGTGGACCATACAGCAGTGATGAATTGAGTTTCATCAACAACACTTGAAAGGGGAAGTGCTGGACAGCCCGAGTAAGAATTTTAAGTAAATAGGCAATGAAGGCGGTTGAAATGGGAAGAAAAGCATAGAGTGACAAGCAGTACAAAGCATCCCACCACTTCACCAATAACTTTGAAATGAGCTGTGCTAATGCAAGCATGGAGAGTTTCACCAGAAGAAGTATGATGAACCTATCTGGGATGTCCAAAAGAAGCTGTGTGAGGATGATTTTCTTTCACAAAAAAAAAAAAAAAAGGAACAAAACCAAAAGGTTGGAAAAAAGTCTAAATTGCGATCTGGAGCACAATCTCTTGTATGTTTAAGGAGGGGAGCATCCAAATTTCCAGCAAACTGGTTGTAAAGACACTCAGCCAAATTACAGAGAAGTAACCTTTCCAGTGCCTACCACACCTGAGCTGACCTCAGGATGTACGTCCCCACACCCCAGCACCTAGAGCAGAGCGCCAGGTTTTCCCTTAGCAAGCCAAATTTTTCCCATTGGAATTGATCTAGGGTGCCCAGGCCTCTGAGAGTCCTTGGCACAGGAAAGTGAACCAGGGTCTCTTACAGCCCCTGGCTCACAGAAGTCACCTTCTCCCTGGGCAATGGGTTTGCCATGATTTGCACAATGGAAAACCTTTCCGACAGGAAAGAGGAAGCCAGTCCCCCAGCAAGAGCTGGTCACTGCAGGAGCCCATGTGGGAGCGGGACGCCGAAGTTCAAGCTCAAGCTGTGAAGGAAGCCTGGCAAGGATCTGAACCCACATTTCCTGTATCCAAGGGTGGGTGTCTCATGCCTGTGCCTATTCCATCCTAGGCATAAGAACCTCCTTGGCAGAGACAAATAATGTGGGGAAATCAGCCCTTTCCTGGGAAAAAAAAAAAAAAGAATACCTATATATCTGTTTGAAAGTTGATGAATCAGCACTTCCCGAGCAGGAAAACGTCTCGTCGGAGGGACCCCGCCAGCTCTCCTCCCGGCCAGCCTCGGGACGCGGCTGCCGCCGGCCGGTAGCACGGGCAGTGCCCGGGGAACGCCGCTCCGGGACCGCTCCGGCGGGCGCCGTGCCGCGCCGGGGCCGCTCCCGCAGCGGTGCGGAGCAGACCGAGCCGGTGGCCTCTTGCGCGGGGGAGCGTGGCAAGTCGGGCGGCTGCGCCGCTAGCCGCAGAAACGCCGCGCTACTCGGCCACTGGCCTCGACGCCCGTCCCGGAGGGCGCTCGGGGTTTTCCTTCCCCACGCGGGATTTGCTCTCGCTCCCAGTGCTGCGCGGAACTGTGACCCGCACGGCCGCGTCCCCGGGGCGCACCTGGGAGCCCCGTGCGGGACATGAGGATGTCGAGGGAGGGAGGGCTGCGAGACCGCCGATCCACCCCGGGGGGCAGCGCAGATGCGCCCACGCGGGACTGGCCCTTGCCTGGCCCCCACGCACCCCTGCTGCCAGGTGACCAGCAACGCAACGCAGGAACGCGCTCCCCACCACGGCGCTCCGTCCCAGCAGGGACGACACTTTACTCAAAGTAAAATAAAACTCGATTAAGAAAAGCAAATCTGCAACGATCCATCCCGGCACACGAAGCATTGCGGGATGCAGGAACCGGAGAGCAGCTCCATCCCACTCTCCAGAGACACCCACGCCGGATACCCCTGAGGCCACCCCCCGCGGGCAGCCCCGACCGACGCTCCGCCGCCCTGCCCGGGCGGGAGGCAGCAGGAACCTGGATTTTTGCGAAGGAAACGGGCACCTTTTCCGCTTCACGGGCAGAACTGGGAGAGGCTGACACTTAAGAAACAAAGCGGGGAGGAAAGAAGCCTGCCCTGCAGCCAAGACATGCTTTCTTTCCGTGATGCACCGGTTCGGACATCGCCCGGGCCGGGGGTCCCTCGTGGCCGGGAGAGGCTCGCCTCCCTGCCCCGCATCGCCGCTTTGCCCGGGGGAGGGGAAGAACCGCGGGTCCGCACCGCCGGCATCCCCGGGGCGCTGCTCCCGGGGCACGCCGCCGGGGATCCGGAGGATAACGACGGCTTGGGATGCGGCGTTTCGCAACTCTCTAAAAAGCGGGGGTCCCTTCTCCCTGCCCTGCCCAGGGGAGATGGGCGGAGGGGAAGGCAGGTGCCCGCCGGCTCCAGCCGACAAGCGGGGTGCGGCGGGGCCGGGGAGGGGGCACGGGAGGCACATCGCTGGTGGCACGTCGCGGAGAACGAGGAGCAGAGCGGGGGCCGGATGAGGCAGCGGTGGACCCTTACCTGCGAGCAGGAGGGCGGCTCCCAGCAGCACGGTCCCTGAGAGCAGCTGGCGGGGCATGGTCCTGCCCGCGGGAGCGCAGGGCTCTTCCCCTGCCGACGGCAGCGAGGCAGAGGCAGAGGCGCCGGCTGGGCTCCGACGGGCTCTCCTCGGTCCCGGGCTCCTCCCGCGGTGGCAGAGATAACGGCGCGGCGCGGCGCGGGATCCGCATCCAGCAGCCTCCCAGCCCTCCCCGCCCGCCCCGGCCCGCGGAAAGGGAGTGTCCGCCGCCAGCCGCCCCGCCAGCTTCACCTCCCGCGGACATCAATTACCAGCCAGCCCCGGCCCCGCTGATTTATAACTTCTCCACCCCTCACCGCGGACCCCTCCGCCCCCCCC
>JAOXNO010000001.1:188141142-188152604 GCA_028565335.1 Limnodromus scolopaceus | reverse complement strand
TTTTTTAATTATTTCTTCCCCTCACTGCAACAATTCAAAAGCCAGAAGAAAGATTAAAAAAAAAAAAAAAAAAAAAGAGAGAGAAAAGCGGGTGTGCGGTGGGGGCTGGGGCTGATGCACCGGGAGGAGCGGGGAGCGCGGCGCGGACGGCCCCGGCCGGTACCGGGGTGCCCCTCGCCGTGCCTTCAGCCCCGCTGAGGCGGCCAGGATGCGCCAAAGTGCCTGCAAATGTCTTTCCTTTTCCATAAAAAGCGATCACACGGCTTCAGCCCTGCTTCCGATGCGTGCAAGCCGGAACAAAGACACCAGGGATTAAGAGCCTCTTCCTGTCTTTCCCCCCGCTTCCCCGTCCCTCACCCCCCGGTTTAATACAGATGACTTACAAAGCCTCGGTCACCGGGAGGGAGGGAATGTCTCCCCCGACGGTGACGGGGCTGCCCCCAGTCCCCCCGCCGCCCTCCCGGGAGCCGGGGACGCGGTCCTTGTCCTGCTAGGTGGGCGCCGGGCGGTGGCGGCGCCTCCCTTTCCCGGCGCCCGGTGGTTCGGCAGAAGCGGGGGGCTGCCACTCCCGACGGCTCCAAGGGGCCTGGATCCCCTCGGTTCGGTCGGGCTGCCGGGGGGGCTTCCCCTCTCTGTACCCGGCCAGGGTACAGGGCACACGGTGCTCGGGCCAGCTGCGAGCCCCAGCAGTTTCTTAGCAGGAAAAGATAAATAACATCTGAAGAAGAGCCGCGGTGTTCCCAAAGGCGGTTTGGGAGACGTGCTTTCCTGTCAGAGGCTTTAAAAATATCATGGCTTTCTTTCCCTTAAATAAGTAATAAAGCTTGAAACATTTTGTTCCTACTCTAGAAGGATCGTGTCAGTCCAAAAGAGGGTATTTGGATCCTTGGATATTCGGGTTCATTTCATCTTGCTGCTGCTGTCCCTTGTTGCTGACGCTATCCTTTTGTTAAATAATTCTTAAAGAGTTAATCTTTCCTTAAAAGAGCTTTTTTAAAAGAACAATTATTATTCTTGAAATAGTTCTTATAAACTTTCTTATTAGTTCTTATTAAAGGCGAGTTCCTGCCTTTCTTAATGGGATACAATCCCATTTCCAAGGGAAATCTATGTCCAGCAAGAGCGGCAGGGCCAGGCTCTTGCTTTGACTGTTTTCTGGCAGCTGTCTGTCTGCAGGATGGAATCACTTTGGCCGACTAATGAGTGACAGTGGCTCATTATGAGAAAATGCAAATTATTTTCTTTAAATGTGCCTGATTGCCATCAAAAAGAAAACCTAATGGTCCTCTTCGCACATGTAGATAGGGTGATTTAAAGGCATTTTAGGGAAAGAAGACATGGGGAACCTTCAAGAATTATTATGAATCTTTTGTATCTAAAAATAGAACTGGATTTCCCATGTCCAAGAGCAGGGTTCTTTTAAAAAATCCTACATCTTGCCCAATTTTTGCATCTCCTTTGCTGTGAAAACAAAATGGAACAAGAATCCCAAAGTAAACCAGAACCTCTGGGTTTCCAGTAGTTTGCAAGGTGCTCACCGCTGAATAGAGCTGGTTGTGAATGATGGTGATTCCACCTGTGGCTTTCCAACCCTACAGTTGTATCCACAAACCCTTGCCTGCCCTCCACAAAGACACAGGTTTTGGTCTGCAGTTTCTAACACCGTGCCCAACTCCAGCCCGTGGTCCTTAGTTCCCATCTAACCTCAGATACAGTCGTTTTTAACGCTGTCTGCATGCCTGCTTTCCAGGCTCTTTCCAGGCTTTCTACAGAGGCCCGGCGTGCTGCAGGCAGGAAAAGCTGTGCTCTTTTTGCCTGTGGTACTGCCCACCCTTCCCCCAGCCCTTAGATGTGGGCAATTCAAGTTTATCTCCCACAGACTCTGCCATAGACTTCTGTTATCTGGAATGAGCCCCAGAGGCACAAATCCTTAAAGGCATTGAAGTGCCTAACTCCCATCAGAATGAGGGATGTAGTTGTCTAAATGCCGCTGATAATCTACAAAGTTGCTCACGATTTGTATAACAGAGATCACGTAAGTACCTACAGTCTGACACAGGCAAAGCACTGAGTAAAATTTCCTGTATTTTCACTGTTGCTGTTGCCACTGCTACTATCCAACATCAACCCTTCCAACCCCATGTCACTCTGCGATTCTGTGATCCTGCCATCTGTGCTAGGGTGTACTCACAAGTCCAAGGTGGGAGTTAGGAGTCCACTGGGAGAAGGAGCACAAGGAGCAAAGGTTCTGCTTATGAGATTTCACAGTCGAAGAGCAGGCCGAGAAACAGCCCGTGTGTCCGACACAGAAACGGTAACAACGGGAAGATTGTCATGAGCTGTCAGAGCACAAGAGTGCATTCAGCTCGCCAGACGCCTTTTTTTCAGGGGTTTTCAGGGCTGACAACAGAAGTAAATTCGTAATGTTACAAGTATGTTTCTTCTGCCGCTCTGTTGACGGCTGGTCACTGGGTATCAGATGATGCCTACTGGAACATCTGTCACCAAGCCATGGAAAAACAACGTAGCCCAGATTCTTGGGCCTCTCTTGGGAATGGGTTGGAAATGGGAGGGATCCCTTCCTCGCACCCACCTACGTCTGTACAAGTCTGACCTCCTCATGGCAAAATACAAAGAGCGCTTGTGAATTTAGAACCTTGTGAAATGGCTAGTTGTCTGCTTTACACTGGATTCAGCCAGCAATGATGCTAAGATGTCCATCATTTTGGTGAGATGGATGAGACTTATTAAGAGAGGAAATAGGCACAGCCCTAAGGGATAGGATATACCAAATGAGCACCTAAAAATAAACTCTTTGTTTTTCCTGTTCCATGAAAGCTATTGTTGAAGTTGCCACAGAAATATTTCATAATTGTGAAACACAAAAACACCAAAGAGGTAATTTCTCCATTACCTGTGATTTCTCAGTACAGTACAAACTTCATAAAAATTTCAGTGTGTTTGAAATAATCAATACATCCAGATGGGGACAGATTTGTAACTGTTCATGAAAAAAAAAAAAAAATCTGCTCTGTGAGGGCTAAATCTTCACAAATGCTGTAATGCTAGAGGTCACGTAAGGATGAAACGATGTGTCCAGTTTCACACAGCATGAGTGGCGGGGTCAGAAAATGCATTTTCTTGGTCAAGTCATCAAAACCAGTCTTTCTGCAGACAGAGACATTTTTCATCCCTTTTACCGTGTTTCAGGCTCCAGTGTTAGAAATGTTAGTGCTGTGACCACAGGAACTACAGAAAGTCGGTTTCCTACATAGCTTGAGGTTTCTGTGTTTGAGAAAGTGTGAGCTCTGCTCGATGCTTTTTCCGTGGGTGACCATTCATAAAGTATTTAAATGCCCTAGTGAGCTCAAGACACGCTGGTGACTGAGAAGGCATGAGTTCAGACGAAAGCCTTTCCCTCAGCTGGTTCTCACATGGGTTCTCTTTATCTTGCCCCTAGTTTCATGAAAACTGTAGGAACATAATTACCTTTAAAACCTATTTTATATCAGCTTTAGTTAAAACTGGCCTACAGATTCCAAAGGGCTTTTTGCTGAGGTAGGAACCATGTAGATACACAGAGGTTGCTCATATAACTCTCGTTTTTAAGAAAACAATGCTAATTACTTAAGATTTTTTGCTGTCCCAGTTCCTTCTAAAGAAAAGCTGTAGCAGAACTTCATTCCCCAACTTCAGAGAATTTCTTCCAATTCCTAGCCTAAGTGAATTCATGCTGACTTTACATTTTGCCATTTTTATGCTGTCTTTCCAGCTAAAATACCATTTATTTACAGGTATGTATTCCTTGATAAATACTTGGGTCAGACACAGAGTAAACTTTATTTTTACTATAATTGCCTCCTCTCATAGGACAGGAATGCCCCAGTAGACGTTCCCTACACCTATTCCAGTTTTAACTAATTTTTTTTCAAACATGCGAAACCACCGTGCCTTTTCATGGCAGTTTCACACTGATGGGTCATGAATGAATACATCCATATTTTTTTTGCTCTGTCATTGCCAATGTGTGATTGCCAAACCTATAGCAGATATTTCTGAGAAATTTACTCAGAACAGAACTCAAAACCGTTCTGCTTCCCAGTGTCATGAAGTTGTGAGCATAGCTTGACTCAGAAATTTTGGTAAGTTATTTTAAATATTATGTACAAATATATTCCATTTTGAAACTGGTTTTACTGGGGATTTCTGCTCTCACATACACAGCAATTTGGAATGTGAGACTGGCAACCACGGGGAATGAAAACTACTAGTTCTGGTTCACCTTGCCAAGGAAAGAGACGAGTGGTCTCTGCAGAAAAGAAGAATACAATATTGCAAGATAAACCAAAACAAAACACATTGTTATTCCAGAGACAAACCTCTAAAAATATAGCCGAAGAAGTTTTCAACCACCAAAATTGCATACTGTTTCAGAAGGCAGCTGCACAACTGAAAGCAAGGTGCCTGCAAAAATCCCGTCTTTTCAAAAACAAATACATGGATCTGAATGTGAATGCTTAGTTTGGTGCTTCACAGGAAACGCACCTGTTTGCATTTCTGTCTCTCCTCCCCCTTAAGCATCCTGAAGCTCTTTCAAAAAATCAACAGATGAATAATTGCAACATTTTGGAAATGAGAAACACCCTCCTTTCTGAGCCAGTCTACTTCTCAGTGACCACATGCTACTAGAGGGTATGAAAGGGCTTCACCAAAGCCTGTCTGTTCAGGATGGAGTGTTCCTTGAAGACCTGTAATGTGAAATATTTCTCCCTTGAGCCCTGTTGAGGAGAGGAATCTTTCAGTCAGATACTTCATGTTCCTTCTGCAGCCCTGCCATTTTGGACAACAAACAGAGCTCAATTTGGTTGCCAAATGCAGGTGTCTAATCCCACCTGTAATAACCCGGGGCATGCGAACTGTCCACCCACGGATGGCATGGGTCCAGGACACTCAGACCTCTCAGGAGCAATGGCCGGAGCCCAGGAGGGATTCCCTGGGGCCTCTACAATGACTGGATGCCAATGTTTGGACAACTAAACTGTGCCTCAGGCTTTCTTCTTAACATGTCTCAGAAATGTCCAGAAAAGATACTGCCAAGTTCTTTTGAAATGTGTTGGAATTTAATACCACTTAATACCTGGTATTTTCTAAGGAATTTACTTTCAAAGGCATTTAGGCCTAGATTTAAACTAAGTCCTTGTAATTGATGTTTCCTACTGTCTTTGAAGGCCTATAGTGAGCCAACAGGAAACACAAGGCACAGGGACCAAAGTGAGCTTTGGTCTGCCTGACTAAAGGAGTTGACCACACCAGTGGATGCAGATAGACCTCAACACATACTGGTAGTATCGTTAACCTTTGAACTGGAAACATTGGGGATTTGAATGAGTTCAGCTAACTGAATAAAGCCAGCCTGGATCTGGAAACAGTCCAGTCATGTTTGGTTGAAACTATTTGTGAGCCAGGACACTGCTGCAAACTGCTCCATGGACATGGCCCGATCTCCTCAAGGAAGATCTACCCTCTAGGCTCTTTTGTGAGGATATACTTTTTAATTTTTGATTTTTCTTCTGTATTTTCTCTCAACAGCAGTTAAGGCCTTTACGTTGCATATTTCAGCAGCCAAGTCTTGTTGAAAAGGGTGAATGCAGCTGCTTCATTGTCAACTCGCAACATACTTCCTGAAAGGTATGAAAACTGAAACTCTTCCTGAACCTTTTTCCTTTCTGAAAGAATGAGTTTAAAAGCTCTGGTATTGGTTCTCTTGGAGTTTTTTTTGTTAGTTTGTTTGTTTGGGTTTTTTTGGGGTGCTGAAAACTTTCTTGTGTCAGTTGATTACGCTGTGTTGCCAGCAGAATCAAGATTTTCTAGCAATGCCCATTCTGTACCCATCTGTGCTTTTTTTCCCAGTGAGGTCAGCAACAATTCAAACCAGAAGCAACTGATACTGATTTCTACTCGTGCTGAAATCTAAATTGGATGCAACTTCTACTTCCTTACATAAAACTTTACATAAAGCCTTGATGAACTTCCTTGTTACAATGGCCTACCATAACACCTAAGATATTCCCAAGTGTATTGGGGTGGTGGTTCCCTAAATGCTGTCTTTACACCTATAAACTGAATGAGGAAAGTCTTCTGTTTTCTTTTTTTCCATTTAACACTCTTTTTTCAGGGTTTGTCAGTCTTTTGTTAATGCAAAGAATACCCGGCCTTTTAGATGAAAAGAAAATCTAAAGACAGTCGCTAGTAAGGTTGTTACAGAGCTTTTCACTTGATTCAGTGAAAAGTTGGCTAAACTGCTTTTATGTTTATTTTCTCCCGATTCATTCGGCTTGCCTGTGATTTACTGTTTCCAGGATCAAAATTAACCCACAGGCAGTAGCTTGAGGAATTGTGGTTGAAGAATTGATCTTCCTTTATCAAATTCAATTTGTGCTTCCTTTAGTTGTCAGCAGTTGTTTCCTTTATTCTGCTTTGGGTAATATTATAGAAGACCTGTCCGCCTCTGAATAGAGTATAACACACACTCAGATGCCACAGTCACTTTGGTCACCTTTGTCATTGTGTTTACAACTTCCTTTTATTTCAGAGAACAGAGGCTTAATGATATTTCCTCATCGCGACCATCAGGACCTTTAAGTGTTTCCCCATAAGTTAATCCTCACCTGCACCTTTCTAGTTGAATTTTTTTTTGGCATCTTTCACTTCTATTGTGCTGGAAAATGTGACAGTGTCTCGTACAGTGTTTCATTTTCAGTTGGCACTCTTAAGGAGTGTTCTGCCGATAGTCTCTCTCTGTTGGTTGCGGGGTTTTTTGGTTTTTTGTGTGTTTGTTTGTTTGCTTGTTTTTTACTGTTTCCAAGGACTTTTCTTGTTTGGTGTCCATTTGCAGGTCACAAGGCTGCAGATCTGAAAGACCATTTCACTTTTCTCTCCCTCACAAGTGACCACAGCTTCTTTGGTTACATTTTCCATATATATATATTTCCACATATTTCTCCTTCTCTCTTCTTGTTAGTACTTTGTTTTTTTAATTTAAAAGACCTGCTTCTTTATCTAGAAGGGGCAATTCTTCCTTTCATTTGTTCTCCTGCCCTTATTTATCTAGATTTAAATTATACTTGCTGGGAAATCAAGAATTAAATGCTGGATTGAACCTGACATCTTTCCATCTTTTTTTGAAAGAAATAGAAGAACAAGAAAATGAAATGACTTCTCTGAACAATTAAAAAGAGCGGTCATAGAACAGAAAATAGAGCCCATGCCATCTGGCTAAAGTATTGTAACCACAGCTTTATCTTTTCTTCAATCTCTTTCTCTAGTTGCTGCAATTACAGAAGAAAAATGTCCAGGTCATAAATAATTTCACCCTTTTAAATGTTAATGTTTTAAAATATTTAAGCCTTTAGAAATGTTTTTAATAGCTTTACAGAATAGCTCCTCAAAGCTATGCCATAGTCGCTGCTCCAGATCATAGCAATACATCATTTTATGCTTTTCTACTAGGTGTTTCCAGCTACTAATTAAAAAAGAAAACATGAAGTACATTGACAGACAGCAGTGGCCCTGGGCACAAAGACATAAAAACAATAGTAACATGATTGCTGTAGAAATGGAAGTAGTCATTAACTAATCACCGGGAAAGAAAGATAAGACTAGCACCAGAATCAAAGAACAGGAGAGAAACTTCCCTGTAGAAGCAGGAAAGATGTAAAAAAGTCCCATAAAAATCAACTGGTTGGCTCATTTGATGGTTAATAGCAGGCAGATGAACCAATCCTTTGTCATTATAATTTTTTTTCTAAGAAGAAATACATAACATATACCTTAAAATCTATCTCTTCTCCTCAGATAATTGGAAATTGCTGGAGACAACTAAATAAGAAGTCAAATTTTCCTACTCCAAATCCCAGAATTTCATTTAGCCCACAGCAGTTAATAAGGTACTCCTGAGCACTGCAGAACTTGCAGAACGTGTACCACAAACAAAGGACAAGAAAAGATTTAGAAAAAATATCAAAATGTATACAAACATGGTTTATTTAAATATCTGCATACCTGCAATCATTCATCTTATCTTTCTTTTTTTGATGAAAAAGTCTAAGAACAAAAGCTATATACCCTTTTCCAGCCAAGAAAGACCAGAAACACCCACGGGCCTTTGTTGCTGTAGAATCACCTCCCCTAACCTAGCCTGATTTTCTTATTCAACATGGGTTTATTCAACTGGCCAGATTTAAAGCTGTTCTTGAAAGACAAAACGCAACTCACATGCATTATAACTAAAGTTATGGCAAACACAGATTTCAGTAAATACAGAAATTGATAACAATTATGAATTCACTCACCACTCCTGTTCTGCTGGCAGCATATCTCAATTGAAGGGCTCTTATTATATGCTCTTACCACCTAACTGACTTCTGTTTGTATTGGTTTTGGGTTTTTTTTTTTGTGGTTTTGTTTGTTTGTTTTAGTCTGAGTTATCTCAGAGATAGAGACCCCCCTCTATTCCAAGGAATCAAAGGTTGACTAAAGTAATGGGTCACTGGTGAATTTTCCTCTGGGTCTATGGCTCTGTGGAAGACTCTCCATAGAGCGCATGAGAAGTGGCTGCATAGAGGAGGAAACAGTCATTACACGATGGGCTTGCGTATCCTTGCAGGTTCTTGGCAATGATCAAGCTGTTCTATGTCAAATGCTTATTCAGGAAAGAAACTAGTGCATTAAAACTTGCTGTCAAATACAAATGTTAGAGCAACGGATCTGCAAACACCTTCTCAGGGAGATCAGCATCATTGTTAAGCTTCATATGAATGAAAGGTAAAGACAGGAAGCAGACCGAATTAATATCACCACAGAGTGTCTCTTGAACAAGAGATGGAAAACAGTATCATGATCATTCTTGGACCATAAGAAAAGTGAGATCCCAAATCCAAACCTCAGCCTGGATGCTCTGTGAGAATAAAGTGTCACCTTTTCTAGATAGCATTAATGTAGTGAGGGAATGGATGCGCCCATCACAGCCAGAATTCCCATTAGTGAGGTAGTGGTGTTGGACACTCCTAATTATGAGTGTCCAACTAGAAGTATATTAAGTGGATCAGATTTTCAGAAGGCACCAGGTTCTGAAATTCAAGACTTTTGGAGAGTGTCATGTAAGTTGCCCACAAAATTAGGCAACAATATAATCTCGGACAATCAGTAAATGCTGTAGTTACTTCATCACTTCTTGAGGAGCAGCAGCAGGGAAGCCAGAGATGACAGTAATGTCAGGAGATAAAACTGCAATAGTGGGAAAGGGCAGTCCTGACTGTAAACCAGAGACATTGGTGACAGCAGGGAAACTGTTAAGCTAATGAGGAAGAAGCTTGAGGAGAAGTGTAAAAACTCCTCCATCCCAGCCCACGCAGTAACTGCAGAACTGCCCTTCCCATTCCTGCAACTGAAAGCAGTAATTTCTTAATCTTGGAGTTTCAGACCATTAACAAAATAAACAAATTGGATCAAAAGAATGAAAATGGAGCGTGCAAGTTTATCAGGGGACGCAGAGGGTTTTATTTCCCCAGCTAACACTGTCAGGTACACTGTACGTAGCCTCACCACAGTCAACTACCAATCCCACAGCCTCCAGCCCTCTCCAGTGTCAGTATGAGATATGCTCCAGGTCACTTGGTGCAGAAGCTCTTTGGGCCCAGCTCCATCTGCATCTATCCCGCAGGACAGGTGAGATGTGATCTTCTCTCCTGCAACACGCCTGCAAAAGCACGTTTCTCTAACCCTCCTGAAACTATTGTTTCTCCTGTGTTGCTGATCTAAAGGGATAGCAGAAACATTTCCATTAGGTGTAAAAACATATTTTTGTGAGACAAAATTGGGAAAAAATATTCTGAAAAGTTGCAGTATCTCCTGCTCTAATATAACTTACTGTTCAAGGCCTTACCTGCCTATGACAATTTTGCCTTTCTGTGTGCTCTGCCATATATGTAAAATTGTGTGGCATCTCTGTGAAGACTTTGGGAGACCTTTAGCAAATCTCTCTTTGCACTCCTTTTCCTAATGAAACCCATCCATCGCAAGCCTTCCAGAGCAGAAGTGCAGTAGGAAGGTAGCAATATACCCTTATTTGGAACACAACTTTACCATTGAACTATTTTGGCTGAACAGAAAGCAAAGGCAGAATCTACATTGTAGCCTGATTGAGGGATTAATATAGGGTATATATTACTTCTTCTGCTTGTGCACCCTGCAGGTCTTGTGACAAAGACTTTTAAGAGTGGCATGGATTAAAAAGTTCGTACTGAGCTTCTTGTCCTAGTGTGAAAACACATTTGTTTAATTCTAAAGGTGCTGAGAATTGGCCAATAAATTAAATTAATGGAAGGTACAAATGTTATCCCTTCTTCGGAATAACAAGACACAGTTACCCACTTGGTTGTCTGCTTTTAGATTATCTATGGTTGAAGAAATTTTAAGCAGTATATCTTGTGGGGTCAGAACGCAAAGAAGGTAAGCCAAAAGGAAGTGGCGGCTGAAGTAAGAAGTAGGATATAGCCTCAGAATAAAAGGGATCAGCACAGCATATTTTTAGATACTTGGGAATGGGGTCCAAAAAGAATAAAACTATGCAATCAAGGACACTGCTTCCCCTTTCAATCACACACACACTCTCTATATTGTATCTAATCACTCACAGTTATGGAGTAATTTCCTTAGGAGTTCTAAGGGAATCACGTTTGGATTCCAAAACATGTAAGCAATGCATTAACTTGATACTATAGAAACTTGCATTGGAAGTCCTTGATCAAAATATTCAGCGCTATGAGTATGTTATCACTCTTACAGTTTCTTCAGAGTTTTTCACCTGGTATGTTTTTCAAGGATGTGTATGAGCTTAGAAAACAAAGAGAACAGATAGTAAATTGGCCCTGAACTGATAATGAATCCTTGCATGACTTCATCATCACATTAAGGAATATATTTTAAGACAAATGAAAGGAATCTTGACTAATTTTACTGTTTCTGAGAAAAGGCCTGTAGAAGGAAGAGTGGGTGGCTGAATAAGATCCCACAAAACATTCATTTATGATATAAAGCCAAGTGCACTGACAAGTGAAATGAAACTCGGGGTATTATCACTGAGTCACACACTGGGAAGCACATCTGCTGACACAGAACGTAGAAAATATCAAAAGAATATACTACAATGCCAAGCAAGCCTTTACAAAAGCAGCAGAATGTAAAAGGCTTTAAAATCATTACACATAAAGAGTAAAATCATGTAACAGACACAGAATCTGGCACTCATGCTGTCATTAGGACAGACAGAACCAAAAAAAGTAAAGCCATTTAAAAACAACCACTTGTGGACTGAAGCGTAACAACCAGATATCTTTGTATTTCATATTAGTATTAATATGTGAAACTCCACCTTGTTTGAAAAATCAGTATAATTTTGAATG
>JAOXNO010000001.1:188117447-188141042 GCA_028565335.1 Limnodromus scolopaceus | reverse complement strand
CAACTATACATATTTTACAACAATACAGTCACAGCAGAAATATATATATATATATATATATATATATATATATATATAAGGAGACATGACGATTGTTATTTCACTCTTAAAAGTCACTATGCCCTAGGGTACAATAAACAGGTAATAAATTCCTACATGCTACTGAAGTTTAGAGATTAGTGTTTGCCAGTCAAAGCATGGAAACACATTTACACCTAATAAAATAAGGCTGATTAGCTGTTTAAATAATAGGAAATGTCAGTCAGGGGCCTCAGAAGGCCTCAGAAGGCCTCAGAAGGCCCTCATTATTATGAACAATAACTGAACCCATCACCAAAAAATTAACCTGTGTGTTTAAAGAAAAGACAAATATTAAACATCTGAAAGAGCCTTAAATGTTTGCCAAGTCATCCAAAAGAGAAGGAACTTTACTTAAGTGATAAAAACACTAGTTAGTGGTAGAAACTTACTGAAGTACATGTGTCACTCCAGTCTGCGCACTTCTTTGCAGACTGATTTAGGAAAGGCTTTTACATACTAGACAGGAATTCAGTGAGAGTTTGGAGCATAGTACAGCTTATTAGGACATGTTTCGGCCTTGTCTAGTTGTGGGATTGCAGGTGGTATCAAAGGGTATGTCTGAACTACAGGATAGATGTGCTCGGCCGCGTGCCCTCCCAGCATGGTGCTTCCCATCTCCCAGCTATACACAGCTGTTGGAATATGTGCGTCTCCCCACTGCCCATAGTCCCTTCTGTCCTTCCTAGGGAATCGAGGGCACAGCAGGAAGATTAGATGGCTAGGAAGTCTTGTTCTAACATGAAGTCAGGATGCAACTGGCATGAACTCCCAGACCCCAAAACTGGAAAAGCCCAAGACCCTCATTGAAATATACTGACAGAAAAAAATGCTTTGGATTTAGGACTATATGTGCTAACCTAAAGTCAGGTAATGCAAGGAGGGAGGAAGTGGACAATAGTGCTGGTATGATACGCCACTCAAATGGACAAATGACTTCTCTGTACTCGTGACTTAAGCCACCGCTTCTTCCTGAGAAGACAAGGATGCGCACAGAGGCAGGTCTTCCATACACACACTGATACAGACCAGGCAGCTCTGTTTGTAGCAGTCAAACCACTGCTTGGCATTTGTCCACCCAGGTGCCTGATTACTTTTAAAAAAACACTCTAAATACCTTTCTGTTAGTCTTAACATCTTTGAGTATTCTCCTGCTTTCTTTTTTTTTCTTTTTTGTCTCTAGCTTTAAATTTAGGAGAGGTTGAAGCACCTATGTAAAGGGACTAATAGCATACTTCCAGATTGACTTCATGGTTTGGTCTTGTACAAAGCACCTTTAATCTGACAAACTTAAATTGCATCATTCAAAATAGAAACTACATCATGAAGGCATGCTTTTTTCCTGATGTGAACCCCCAAATGCAAAACAGGGTACAGCAAAAGTTGGAGTACTTGAGTTTGCCAAAATTCCACTGAGCACAACCCAAAAGCATTCACCACCTTTCATGAATGCTAACGACCTTACAAGGGCAAGACAGTTTTGCACTGAGAACAATTTGCTGCTCAGTGAAGACACTTGGAAAACATACATTAAAATAATATATTGCAATAAGCCATGGCAAACTAAAGAAGAAGTCATCAAATACAGTTTTGAAACCCAGAAGGTTTTGGAACCAAAGTTTAAAGGCAGTTAGTGTTTGCTGAATTTGTGGAATTTTCCCATTCTGGATTTCTTCTTGCCTATGGCAGGGAGACAGGCCTTAGGCAACAAACAGAACTGATCTTGCATGGCTACAAATTAAAGCAGGACTTGTATAGTACTTGTGATATATGCTTGCTCTTCTGTATTGTCTGCTTTGCAGCAGTATTCTCTTGCAGCACTGAATGACAACCATGTGCTGCATCAATAACAGCATATCCAGCAAACTGGAGGAAGTGGTTTTCCCCGTGTTTGGCATTTATAAGATAAATCTGAACTATTGTGCCCAGTTTGGGGATCTTCAGTACAAAGGGACAGACAAACTAGAGCACAACCAGTAGCAAGGCTACCAAAACGTTTAAGGGAATGGGCTACATGACACAGGAGGTGAGAGTGAGAGAGCTGGGTTCATTCAGCTTGGAGAGCAGAAGCCTAAGGAAGGATCTGATTGCTGTCCTCAACTAATTAATGGATGGTTACAGAAAACAGATTCTTCTTGGAGAGGCAAGTTGCAAGATGGGGAGCTCTTATTAGATATAAGGAAAAAAGCCTTCCCAATGAGGCGCTCAATTAGGCAAAGTGGCTGCTGCGGAATCCTCATCCTCAGAGATAATCAAGGCCCTGAGCAACATGGTATAATTTCAAAGCTGACCCCATTTTGAGTGGGGGAGTGGGTTTAGACCAGATGAGGTCCTAAGATCCCATCCAAGCTAAATTATTATATGATTTACAAGATCATGACAGGAATAAAATGTGTGGAAACACTTAAACCAGATGATTAAATCCAGTTTAGTTTCAGTGGCATTGAAGCATGTATTTGAATTATTCCTGAAACAGAATCAAGAAATAAATACAGCTGAATGATGTAGTGCCTATATAAGTGCTTATATATAGCTTCAAAAATTCTTGAAGAGTGGAAGGTTGTTCTGTCTAGCCTGCTAGATTGGAACCAAGGAGGCAGGCTCCTTGTCATTTTTGTTTGTAATTTCCAACTTTTTTTTTATTGGATCTTTTGTGATTTGGGGCAAATAACTTAATCTCACTGTAAATCAGCTGCTGACTTATTAAGTAACAGGATAAATCCATTAATACTTAGATATTTGTGAGTCCTTCAAATAAGACTAAATTAAGTTCACAAGTGCCAACAGGATAAAGGAGAGGACGCATCTCCATAAGTTCTGAGTTACACGTCTTAGTGAATGACAAACTGTGCCATAAGAGCGTCATTGACAGCGAAGCAAGGAGGTTTAGCTCCAGGGTAGACATCTCTCATGTAGACATCTGCATTCAGTTAGATGAATCTCACCCAGGAAGCTATGATGCAAAACTGCTTCCTCATGCCAGAAGCCCTCAAACGTAGCGTTAATCAGAATGGCATAAGGAGTAGGATGGAAGTTCCTTTTCTTCAATCTCTCATTAATCACACTTAGTGAGGGGGTTTTTTTTGGACTGTTGACAATAATACATTGACAAACCCACATTGTAATTTCCATATTCAAAAAAAAATTAGATTATTACAGTCAGAAAGCTGCCCCAATGACTTCCAAGAAATAAACTTCTGGGTGAAAAACAAATGGTTTAAATTAAACTTGGGTTAAATATGAATGACGGTTGGGACAAATATCTTTGGAATTGTCCTAGGACAAATACATTGACTGCTTACATACACAGAGATCTTTGCTAGTTCTTTAAACAGCACAAATCCCTTGTACTCTTCAATTTGCACTGCACTCTTTGAATGCCAATATCACCACAAAAATGAGACATGACTTCTTCCATATGATATTTACTAGACACTATGTCCTGTGTTTAAAACTGGAGGTCTCTCTGCCTGCGCTTTCCACACAACCCAAAGCAATTATTACTTCTCCAGGTGTGAGGCAGTAGGTGAAGCAATATACAAGTGAAGCAAAAGTGAACCTCTGCCAGAAGCCTATGTTCGGTAAAAAAAAAAAAAAATCTTAGAGAAAAAAAACCCTTATCCAACTACTTTATCATTGGTATAAAGGCATGGAATTCTACAAAAAGCAAATTAATTTACCAACTTATTATCTGCTGCCATGTCTGTTTTCCTAACCATGCTTCTAGAAAGTCCCATCACAGCTCTCTCTTCTGATGTCTTCCACTTTGACATTCTTCCTGGAATTACAGTTAGCCTAACTTAATTTAATTAGTGTAAAGACGATGTACACATGTTCTACCGCAGTATTACTTACAGTCTTAAAAGCATGCGTCTATATCCACAAGGGCATCTTTGTCTATGTCTAGGGCATTTTAAATCCACATCACTCAGCTACAACACAAAAAGATTAAATGCTGTAAGGCTGGTCTACAAACTTCACCTCTTAACTTTCTTATGCTTGGACTGTAAATATGTTACAGTAGAAATTATATTTTCATTATCTCTATGTACATCGCTTAGCACAATGTGACCCTTGTCCAATAATGGGATGCTTGCATAATTTACACTAATATAAATATCAACGAGCAAAATCTGTTTGGTCTGTAGCAGAGAAAACCTGCATGGGAATGAAATGACTTACAGTTTAAGGAACCAGCAGCATCTATGCATTCAAGGATAAGTAAGGTCCAGGAGAAAAAAAGAACAAAATCCATTGCCATTGCTGGCAGATCTTAATGATGGGATGTAATTTAAAATGCTTAAAATCCATAGGGATTGGGTCTTGGTAAAAACATAAGGTAGATAAGTAAGTAAATATCAAGTAGATATCAAGTAAATAAGAAAAAATTATCACTCTAGCTTTTTATCAGACTCTTGGTTGCTACAAGGTCTTGGGTAATCCCATTCAACCAGTGTGTTTAAAGTGTGTGGGCTTCCTTATGCCACTGCTGCCTGGTTTCCTTCTCCTGAGAACAATGCAGTGAATGGGACAGGGAAGGCAGGAGAGCATCCAGCCCTGGAGGACAGCTATTCACACTGCTCCAGTCAGAGGCCTGTCAGCATTTCCACTCTTTCACACGCATCCCAACTTCAGACAGGCATTACATCACTTTAACCACTTTTCTCACATTTAAAAAAGTCAAAATTAGTCAAAACAAAAACAGCAACCATGTGTGCTCAGGGATGTGAGCGGAGAAATAAGGATAAACAAATCTGCTGTCTTGCATATCCTACCAGCAGTTCGTCTCAGCAGGACCCTTAAAAACGGCAGGGTGCCTAGCCTCAGCTTTTATCAAATAACATTTATAGGACACCCCACATTCCCTACCAGTGGACCACAAAGAATCAACAGGGAACTAATAGGCTGTCCTTTATTTTTGAAATGTTAGGGTCCAGCTTACTCAAAAAATACTATGATGTATTTTGTTTTGGTTTGGTTTATAGCATGGGAAAGAACGAATGAGAAGTGACCCATAAAGGCTTACTTATGAAAAATTATGGTTCATATTACAGGCATGTTTATGAAAACAACTGTGTGTAAGGACAAATACCCTTCAAAATCACGGTTCTGCATCTGCACGGACACATGAAGTTTGCCGAAAAGTCTGTTTTAAGGGAATGCCTCTATAGGAAGAGGGAAGGCAGGCTCTAGTATGTCTAGACAGATGTGTTCAGGGGTGTTGTCCCTAGACAGCAAAGGATATACAGCCTTTAAAGAGGACAAAGATTGGCTTTGCTATAAAAGAACAAGCCACTTCCTGGAGAGGAAGATGCACTGATTTTTTAGGAAAATGCAGACACATTGTGAGCTCCATGGAACAGCGATCTAGAGAGGAAGGAAGAGGCTGCGATGTGAGGACTAAACATTACCTACCTATAAACTTTGTAATTAAGGCTCATAGCCTGTTATAAATGAGTCCGTATACAATCTTCACCTAGATGACAAGAAGCAAATGCTTTATTTTATGTCTTTATTGTTTTCCTCTTCTGCTTCTCTCCCGCTTGAAGAAAAAAACCCTTGTAAAATACACCTGTAATATGGATTTCACTCCCAGTAAGGAGGAAAACCAAGGCTGAACATGCAATTGCACAGAAGCAAAAGGCTCTTCACTCAGAAAAAAACCAAAGAAAGTAAGAGACTATGGAGATAACCTGATAATGAAGGGGGATTTCCCAATGAGGTGCCATGACTCCATGCTTAGACACTGACTCTCTGGACTCTCAAAGTTTCAAGGAAAAGTTGGCGCTCTTACATTCACAGAATTCAGATGGAAAATAGGAAAGATTTTCCAAAACTTTAATAATGTATTTTGCAAAGTCAACAAGTTACATTTTGCTACAGGAAAACTCTCAGAAAAGCAAGGAAAGTATGTAAGACGTAGAAAATGGAAAACTGGTTTTTAGCTCTCATATTCCAGTAAGTAAGCGCATAATATCCTCCCTTTGGCTATTAGACAGCAATACTCTCCAACATTTTATTGTGAATAAGCACAGATATAGGTTCAAGGAGTTATCTTCCATGATTTCCACTGTGGCTTTTAACTTCTCAATAAATTTATTGAGTTGAAATTCTTCCTCCATCATTTTCCAAATGATGGAATTATTTCAGCAATATTATGAAGACTAATGTATTATCATAATTCAGTAGTTTGTGATCTTAAAATGCTAGGAAAGGAAGTGGGGAGGGAGGGCAGAAATTTCCTTTGAACAGAGAAATAATCCTGAAATCTACTCTTCTCTTTCTTATCACCTACCATTCACCTCTTATTATGTTCAAATATGCCAGACAGTGGTTAATAATAGATAAGTGTATCTAGAATGAAGGCAAACACATCATTTCATGCTCCTTATCTCTGTAATCTTCATTCAGAGGAATTATCTTCTTCTTCTGGAATCTGGGGCAACTTTTCTGGAAATCGCAGCGACAGCAAACTCAGTAAGTTATCAGTCCCCACAACATGTGTGAGTTGTGGCTGGAAGCAGAGCAGTTGAAGATCAACTAACAGCAAATTTTTTTCCATAATATCTGTCATTAGACTAAAGAAAGCATGAGCTCACAGCACATTGGGTACGAAATGAAGGATGAATAACTTCGCAAGCCTTTAAGGAAAACTGCCAGAAAGAGCATGGGGAAATGTGGCATTGAAAGAGAATAGTAGATGAATGCACTAGCCTCTCATTGTCAGACTACTAAGAAGCTAGCTGAGGCTATAATGAACAAATTGGTGGTCTCTGTTTAGTAGACCCTTGGGTGCATATCTCAAAGACAGGGTGCAATTTTTAGTCTGTCTGAAAATCACCCAGGAAAAGTGCAGAAGCACATGTCTTAGGATGGTTCTCAGGACTGCTTCAAGGAATAAACAAAACATTTAACACAGATCTTGTGCACTGAGAAGCTACCATACAGCACACCTTTTAGGACATGATCCTTATTTATGGTCTTCAGACAGAAATATCCCAGAGGAGAAGGCTCCAGACACTCTTCCTTCCTCTCTTTTTCAAAGGATTTTTTTCATCTTTTTAGGACAGTCAGCACGCTATTCTCAAACAGAAGTCAAAAGCTATAGCTTTTACTACAGTCAGATTTAGTAGGAATCTAGAGGGAAAACAGATTTGGAAAAAATAAAAATAACAAAATAAAAAAAGTTTTAACGTAGATATAGTTGTTAATGAGATCTGGTGTAGATCCAATTTCTATTTAGAGCAGAGCCCCCCCCAAATGAGTATTCTGCCCCAGCTTTCAAGCAGACTGAGAAGGTACAACACGGTAGCAAGGTTGACTGGTAATTTTGAAGTAACCTGTAGAATTGGAAATGTCTATTTCCAAGGTGGCAGAAAAATTTATAAAGCTGAAAGGCCTAAATTTAATCATGTAGGTAATCTTCATCCTCCAATACTCAAAGAACCAGCACAACAATCATGAATCTTACAATAAGGATTTTCAACAAGTCTTACAAATTTATATTGGTTCTGTCTATTGGCTAGTGGCAGACCTCAGAGCTACATTTAAAAAACAGAAGGAAAGGGTATTCTAGATAACAGTAAAAGTCAATAATCTGACAAAAACAAAATGCGTAATTTTAGAGCAAACTGTGAAGGACAGAGTAATTAGGCACTGGGTAATTGGAAATAATAGACTGAAAAATGGATTTTCTAAGAGGAGGCTGTATCAAAGTAATATAATACCCTTTTTTGTGTAAAGGAGGTTTCAAAATAGTCGAGTACAGCTCTTGTCTAGCAAAATTTTAGTTTAGTATTTGATACAATGTCACAAAGAAAAATATTGTTTAAGAAAGATGGAGAAGAAGAGTGTTAATGCTAGAATTGAAATTTGAATAAAATATTACTCAGAGAGAAGACTATTATGAAGTGCCTTGAAATGGGGTGATTCAGGATATATTAGACTTCCTCAGGGACTGTTTTTAGGACCAGTCTTATTTAATATTTCCATAACTGATGGTCCCACAAGAAGTAGGAATATGCTAATTAAAGTTAACAGTAGCCCAGAAAGTCAGGTCTCAAACAAGAGGAACATCAGACTAAACACATGTGGATTACATTAGAATAACAGAAATGTAACAGAATAAAACAAAGTCATTGAGCAGAGATTAAGAACAAGACTTTCCGCAGCAAACTAGGAGCTTGCCAATTAAAGATCTCTGGTAAAGATAAAGCCTGACAGCTTGAAAAAAAGCAAATGTGATCCTGTATGAGAAGAACTGTATTACTGTAGCTGTGTGGGCACTGATATGACCTCATCTGAAGCACTCAACAGAATTCTGACCACTCATGTTCAAGAAAAGTGAAATTGAAGCATGTTCTGGGAATGGTTACTGGGATTATTATAGACAGTCTGGAGGCTTCATGTCCTCTTCATGGAGTAAGAACCATGTGAGTTAAAAGCCAGAATAAACATCAGAACAAATAGGCATAAACTGGCTGTAAATGATTTCTGCCTAGGCATGAATTGCATCGTGACCAGAGCAATGAGGGTCCAGCACAACCGCCCAGAATAAGAACAGTCAAGGAAGAAGGAAGAGGAATGGGATCAAGTTAACTTAACACGCAAGTTTATTAAGATGCTATGAAAATAATTATATAGCATGGCTCTTTGTAACAGCAGTGGACAGGACTCAGTGAGCCAAGAGGAGCCCTTGAATCCAAATGTGTTCCTATGTCGACCTCCCTTCCCCCTCCTCATCTCCCTTGAGCCCGTATATTACTTTGATCTGCCCACTCTGATCCTCCACCACAAAGGTATTCACACAAATTTACTCTGAGAGGAGGATATGACAGTCTCTCTTGAAATGTCCACTGTATATATTTCCCAAACCCTTTCAGGACTGTTTGCTCCTTTGAATAAACGACTTGGGGTTTGTTTTTCCGGTAATCTTTTACAACTTAAAAAAAAGTCCTTCTGAAGAAAAAACCACACAAGTTTTCACAGTTCATTTGCATCTTCTTTGTTCCAGCCCAAATCTAATTCTTCAAAATATTTGCCTTTTTTTTTTTTTTTTTTAAAAACCTGGAAAGTCACTCTGAATTCAATTCACAATCTTCTGTTACAAAAATGGAGTTTGTAATTTCTTCTGAAACTAAAAATAGAAAATTTGCCTGATGGTATTAACTTAATTTGTTTTCTTTCTCCTTAGTTTTAGTTCAATATGTTAAACAACCTCTACAACACTGTAATGGTATGTGCTTCAATAACTTCGTGCCAATAAACATGTATGGGCTATCTGCTCCAACATTCTTTACTTATTAAGTATAGGGCTGCCACTCTTTGAATTCATGGACAGTTTCTGTCACAAGCATTTCCTAATGATGCTATATAAACTGAATAGGAAAGCTCATTGTAAAATAAGGTTCCTGCAGCAGCTTCAGCACCTTTCAACAATAAACTTGAGCATAGGAACATGGTTTAAGCTGTTAGTATAACATATATAGCAACAAAGTAATTCATGTCATAAAACGGGTAGCTGTAGAGACTCAGAATTAAGAGATGCAATACAAACAGTAAAAAAAGCTAAGCCCATTGTGAGGAAAACCTACAGTAAGGAAGTATGAATAAAATAATCCATGGAAAATGTATAATCATAGTTTCCAGAAACATGAACAAAAATAAAATTCATAATACATCATTTTCTCCATAGAAACAATTAATTAACTGCCAACACCCTTTACAATATAATAGCATTGAATTGCATAAAAGCTTTTCCTGAAGAAACACTGTAATAGTTCTTCTGTACAAAAACAACGTCGCTCTTTTGCTCCAGCCTTGACTCAGTGAAGTCCATTCCTTGGGTTCATTGCATCCCTGTGGAACCCTCTGAAATTCAGGCGAGCTCTCTACAAGTGCCAGGGTCTGCACACAAGTGCTTTCTGTAAGCTACAGCTTCTGTTTACCCACATGGGAGCAAACTTTTCTATCAGAAATGAGTCATCGGAGTCAAACCTAAGCCCAAGCTTGGCCAAAATTCAGGAGGCTCTCAACCCACTTCAGATTTTGCTGGCTAAACCTAGGCAGGATGGCTCACATCCTGACTTCAACCCATAATTACCTTTGAAGATTTGAGCTTTAACTATTTCTAAGCCAGCCATCACCATGCCATTCATGTGATGAATGATAATGTTCTTAAGCAGGACATTGTGGTTGGATCAGAAACTTTGTCACGGTTTTGTTTTTTAAAATGAGAGAAAAAGCACATGGAGAAAAATTTCTGTTGACATTTTCTTATAGGGAAAAGAAACAGTATTTTTAGTGATGCATATATTTTTGCTGAAAACATCTGTTTTCTGTGTGAAATGCCAACTTTTCAGTTTAGCTATTACTGGCTCATTTATTGTCTTCAGCTGTAAAAGGAAATTAAGGTAATTTCTGATTATCTTGCTGCTTAGTGGATATGGTTATGAGTCAGAGCAGTCTCAGATACCCCTTTTGCTGCTAGGCATTTTGGCAAACTCTTGGGTAATTTTTTTTCCCTGCACAGTAGCAGGAATGGGAAGTAATGTTCCATTCAATTCTTTCAGCTGTGACTACTATTAATTATTTTCAAGGTTTCCCTTAGGAAGACACTGTCACAGGAAACGTGCTCTTAGTCTCACCTATATGTGCAGGGTGGTTATGCCTGTGGAAGGTAAATCACTCCAGGCTAAAAGGGAAGATAACAATGGTTTTTTTCTGTGAATTCTCATGAGGGACATGGTTTCAGTGCCAAAAAAAAGGTTTATGGAGCAGTGAGATCCTGACTATATGAACATTGGATAGGTTAAACATTGTACTCAGGCTGAAGGATTAGTTTAAGAATTATATGGTCACAAAGAAGGTAACAGAATTTACAGAAAATAGCTATTTGGGCATTAATAGGGAAATACTCCTACTGGTGTTCCCCCAGGTACTGCGCATGTAGCTTCAACTGTTACATATACATCGCTTTTTATCTTTCAACCCTGTTTTTTTCGT
The DNA here is from genome assembly GCA_028565335.1 of Limnodromus scolopaceus. Taxonomy (NCBI): domain Eukaryota; kingdom Metazoa; phylum Chordata; class Aves; order Charadriiformes; family Scolopacidae; genus Limnodromus; species Limnodromus scolopaceus. Next base: position 188,129,960 of record JAOXNO010000001.1, on the reverse strand, counting down.
ATTTCTCATAGCATTGCAAGTGAAGAGAAAAATTAGTGCTCAAAATCAGCCACAGCATCGAACTCCCAGCTAGACTGAAGAGGGGCAGCTGGCAAGCGCTGAGGAGGAAGGCAGGTTCAGGGTGTTTGGCTACTGAGCAGCCCCTGGCGACTGGCTCCCTCTATTACAGCCTCCTGCTTCTCTGACTCCACAAAAGAAACGCAGAGAAGTTTCCCAGAGTCCAAACAACGGACTATGACAAATAAAGAGTGCAGATACCAATCCGCGACTTACAAAAGCACCGACAAGCTGCAGAATAAATCATCACTTCAAGACAACAGGGACCCCTTTTTATTCCAAGTAAGTAACTTGGATTAAAAAACAACCTGCGTCCCTTGTTTGACCTACTAAAATAGGAACTGAATGCACTTCTACAGATATACTATCTTTTCACTTCAAATTAACTAATGACTTAAAAATGAGACAATGAAATGAGGGATTGTTGGTATTATTTCCCCACTGGATGCTACAGCACATTAAAAGAGTTTACATTTCATGGAGAGATAACAATGGTCTTTTTTGGTCATCTGTTGGACTACTTGCTGCATTTGAATGATGAGGATGGGCAAGTTTTGACCCAAGAAAATCCTGCAAGCTGTAGAGTTTGCAGGTAAACAAACAGGAAAAAATCATTGGCTTACCTCTAAGTGGGATTTTTTTTTTTTCTCTCTCCCTGCAACAGTAACTTTTTTTCTAAATACTTTCACCAGCTTCAGGAAAGGGTGGGTTAGAGTCAGGGGTTTCCTGAGCCTTTTCAGAACATGGTTTTAACGTAGCCGTGTGTTCAGAAGAGCCCCCAGAGAGTCTTGTTTTGGAACACTCTGACGCCTACACATTATTATCTTTGCTACGTTTTGCAGTTTTGTGTGAAATTTATTTTTAATCTTTAACAAAACATGCCCCTGTTTATCTTAAATTCAGAAAAGGTTTAATAATTTAAAACAAAATAACTTTTTAAATAATTAGATTTACAATGAATGCCAAAACATAAAAGTATAAAGCAAGTTAACAAGAAAGGGCTTCTTAAAGATCAAAGAAAATGTGTTTATTTGATTTGATTAAAAACAAATAAAAAGTACTTTCACTTTAACAGGTTATAACTGGCTGTTGACAGAAACCAGTGAAAGAGTTTCCCAGTCCCACAGGATAAAGGTTTTCTTCTGATAGAGGTTCACGTACTCAGAACTGATTGCCCACTGATACGTCAAAGGAATTGTATTTTGAAAAGCGACAAAGCTGCATCAATATTAAAAACCACGGATACAAAGGCAAGTTTCCTTGGACAACATACTCCTTTTGCTATTATTAAGTAGGACTGATGGCGCAGGTCAATGGGTATGTCTATCTTCCATCCCTCTCTACACAAAAAAGCTCCGAGAATGGGAGCAGCAAAAAGTACCATTAAATTTAGTGGAAAGGCAAGATCTATTAGCTCAAAAACTGCTTTAACGTAGCAGTAGAGTTCCTAGAAGAGAGCTGGCTTCTGTAGATCTCCTCCTCTGTGGGCAGAGGAGGTTGGTACGTGGCAGCGTTTGCCGCACCAGCCATGTTGTGCCTCTGTCGTGACAAGTTTTGAGTCCATGGGGGCAGTTTCTCCCAGAGGCTTCAAGGGGAAATGTACAGAAATCTCATGAAATGAGGCCATGCTGGGATCCAGGCAAGAAAAAGCTAAGTAATTGAAACAGGAATTTGCTTTAAGTCAGGCTGTCTAAAACTTTGTTTAATGAGGTTTTATGTTTGTTAATACCAATTTAACTTCTAAAAGAGCATTTGAAACAGTATGGGCTTTTTTAAAAGAGTAAACACTTTCCTCATTTCTAAAAGATAAAAGAATGCATGGTCTAAAGATCGCTTGAAACCTCAGTGAAGTCCCCCAGCTAAACCAAAAAGACCAGATTTGACATTCCAGAAATGCTGAGGTAAAAAACATCAGGAAAATATTTAAAACACTCATACATTTCAGACCTTCTCTACACAGAATGATGAAAAAAAAAATTCTTAAATAAATAGTAGTTTGCAGGTTATCTTTAAAAGCAACATGTGAAATTCATCATCGTAACTTTACAGAAGTAATCATTTTAGACGAGTGGTAGTTATTTTCACACTAATTTTAGAGTGTCCACATACTCATTTAAAAGTGTCCACATACAAGAACAGCCTCTTTAGCAACCGCAGTCACTGCATCTCACTTCCCACCCTGTTACCATCGGCCTGGAAGATGACTTGAGACAAGCTATCCAGACCTGCAGGCCTGCAACACTCCCTGGCAGGCAGGCTCTCAGGGCCCTGACTGCTGGGGCTGCTGTGCCTGGAGCAGTGCCTGTGGGCTGCTGTCTGCGCCCCAGTGAGCCCGGGGCTGGGGGAAGCCTTGAAGTCATCTGCAACACAGAGGGCAGCCCTACCTGCTGCTTTTGAGCAGTTGAAGCACTCACCGCTTGCCACACGCTCTCATTTCTGATCAAAGGTTTGGTCAGCCTGATAGTTGCTCATGTAACTCTGCTCAGTTTGCAGTGGGGCCGCCGAGAGGAATGAGATACTACTCCAATGATCCGTCATTGAGATGTGCACTGTAAGATAATTAAAACAAAGCTGGTTGTGAAAGAAATTGAGCCTTGCTCCAATTTAAAATACTTGGTAATTTGCTGAGAAAATATGTGTGTGATTTGTGTTTATGTCTGGAAGTTTTCCTAGCGTGAAAGCCATTAAAGGAAAACCAGATCTTTCTTGCAATGTATGTTCTTTTATGTTATGCAGCCTAGCCTGTGGACTTCAGTGATGTCAAAAATGTACATGGAGTGATTGCATCCTGTCTGTGTCCTGCAAGAATGACTTTGAAAGTTAGATGTTTCATCTCTACAGTCATATCCTGACCAACAAACTTGGTCAATAAATAAATACATTTAATGACAAGCCTAGCTTTTTCTGTAAGCTGCTGTTAAAACAGGAACTTGTTTTTTGTATTCACATCTATTCTATAATAATGAATTCAGCACCACAATATCCGAGTACCCATTATAATTACAAGATCAGAGAAACCTTTGTGGTACCCGTTTTCCTAAAAATGGTTTAAAAACCCCAGTCTTCCATTCTCATTCTTTTGAAGTCTTTGCTCCAAGCCTAAGACCTGAATACAAAGGGTCAGAACTTTTGTTGAGAATGTTTTTCTTTTTTTTTTAAATGGTGAACTGATTTTGCTTAAGAAAGAAGAAAACAATGTATAAAGCATATAAATTTTTCATTAATTTTTTCCAAAGCTGAGTGTGCCATTAAAACATATATAAAATTCCCATTTAAATATAACTTTTTGTGCAAGGTTTGGTGTTTAATGGCCATGGATGAAATTTGTAGCATCAGGACAATTTGGGGCAAATTTGAGCTACAGGTCTCAGAAGAAACATGTAAAATAGATACACCAGACACACGTGGAGTTATGCATCAAAATCTGTGGAAAACTTTCTCATGATTGTTGAAAAGTTTTTCAAAAGTTCTTTAAGTGCAAGCTACTATTAACCCTGATACCATACTGTTATAGTTGCTATTAATATGTGCCTATTAATACAGTATCTACCCACCGTTCTCAAAATTCATTTCCAAACATTAACCTGCTGCAGGCCCATCCCTGTTGTCACTGACAGAAGACCAGGGTCCTGAGGGCTGTCCACAGTCCCCGGTGCACCCTGATACCTCTCATTCACACAGTGTAGCCCAGGGAGGCGCCATGGCTGGCCCAGTGCCAGAGGCCATCTTTACCTAAGGAAGCACCGCTGCCTCATTTGGCTACCTCAGGCTGCCAGGTAGCCTGTCAACCCAAGCTCTCTGCTCTTGCTGCCTGTGGCCCACTGGGAGAGAGGACGGGTTTGACCAAGAAAAGCACCCCTCACCTGACCCCACAACATGGCCGCCCTGGCCTACTGTGGGAAGCCACTTGGCCAACTCCAGCTCCTTCTTGGGGCCAGGGTGGTACCAGAACAGCTGGGTTTTGTGGGCGCAGTGCGTCAAGTCTGCGAGCAACAGCGCTGAAGGCAGGTAAGCCACGGCCGCGTCGGCCACAGGGATGGAAGGATCCCTCGTACCTCACACCACCTCAGGGCGGGGCCGCCGCCATCATCCCAGCCCCTCCCCTCTTCGCCCCCCGTTAGGCCCCGCCCCTCCGCGCGTCCCTCCTTGCGTCTGACGCAACGCGCCGGGGGCGGAGCGGAAGTGAGGAGAAGGAGGAGGCGGTGCAGGCGGAAGTGGCAGCTGGTGTGCGGACAACATGGTGAGTGGGGGGAGCTGGCGGCGCCTCTGGAGCGAGGGGGACCGGACCCGACCCGACCCGACGGGTGTGGCGCGTGTGTGTGCGCGCGCGCGTGCGCCTGTCTACCCCTCTCAGCCGCTTGACCGTTGGGGTCGCCGCGGGCGGCAGCCCTGGGACGAGGGGCGGTGGGGCGGTGCTGAGTCACGGGGGTCCGGCGCGGCCATGGCGGGCGCTCGTGCTGCCGGGTCGGGGGCCCTCCCCGGGGAGAGGCGTCCCTCCTTCCCCCGCTACCTCCTGCGCCGGCCGATCTCCGCTGAGCATCCTCATGGGCGCTTGGGGCGGGAGAGGCGCGGAGGGTGCGCGGCTGCGGTTAAATCCCTGCTTGGAGCGGGAGGGATGGGGAGGCCGGAGAGACCCGATCACCCCCGGCCTCCCGCTGAGGCAGGGCCTGCCTCCGTCTTCTGTGGTGGGTGGCAGTGGCGCGTGACTGCCTGAGGTGGACCAGGCACCGGCGTGACTTGAGGGAGTTACTTTTGGGGAGTACTTCATGGTTTTCTCCCTGCATTTGACTTCCACATTGATCTTCCCTCTTGTCGCGTCTTCCAGGTAGTGTATCTCTTTAACGCGTTCACTTACAGCAATCTTAGAAAGGTCCCCTCAGTGTTGAGTACGCTAGTTGGTCGGAGCATTATATGCATGTAATAACAGGTACTTCACGGTTTTTAATACCTGTTATTTCCAGTTAACATGTCAGTACAAAAACCCCTTAACCGTAAGCAAGAATTTTCTGTTGGATCTGGCAGTGCTGCTGGAGGAAACTCCTGCACTGAACAGCTCATCACTGTCAGTGTCCAGAGATTATTGCTGTCACCTTCCAGAGTTTATTATACGTTGGCCTATTGGTGGAACAAGTTGTATGAACAGTCCTAAAATCACTACAGTAAAGTCAGGCAGGTTAGCATGAAATAAGCAGTCTGGGTTAAGATCGCTTTACTTCGTATGTTTGTGTTTTTCTGGTGTTCTGCTACAAATTACTGTTTTTTTTTTTCTTTGTTCTTTCAGTTAACTGGCTAGTATACTAGAACACTTGAATACAGCTTGTCCTCTTTATGGCAGCCTTAAACCATAGATAAAATCAATTTGATCTTACTTGATTGTGTCTGTATTGAAATAAATGAAGGAATGCTCAGACATGTTCCTTTCTGTCCTGTCAGCTGAGAATGACCTGCCTTCTTCCTTTCTGTCCCTGCAGCCCAGGGTGGGGATGAACAAGGGGTAATTGTGAGTTTAACTGTTTCAGCCAGATCCAAAAAATGTGTTATCAGTACCTTTAACTGTTATCAGACTTTCTGTAAGAATTATGGTGTACTGTGGGTTTGTGGGGAAGTTTTGTTGGGTGGTTTTTTTTTTTTTTGTTTGTTTTTTAAGAGGTTGTAATGTCTAGGTCTTGCACATGAGTAGTTTAAAAAGTCTTTGAATACTTTATTTCATTTGCCTGACCTACTGGCCCATATGAAAGGTGTCTGGTTCTGTTAAAGTAATCCTTGCTTTTTTTTGTGTTCCAGAATCCCAGAGGTGTTTCTTCTTTGTTGAAGGATACTATCCCAATTACTGACTTTTCAGCTTCAGGACTATTTGAAGGTCATGACCTTCTGCGTAGAGGGTATGCTTTACTTTTTCTTGTTGAATTTTGCCGTAACCAATGTTGAACTTCAGATACAGGAAGAAAGTGTGTGTTAGTGTTGGCTTTTTAAAGAGGGTTCTTAGAAGGTGTATCATAAAAGCTATAGCCTAAGGTGCATATATTTAATCAGATTGTCTTTCAAGAGTAAAGTTTGTATGAAACATCACTTCAAGAAGAACATTCATATTGACTTTTACGTGTGTGATATTACTCTTTAGAAAAGAGAGGACAAAGTATTAATATTTATGAGATACATGCTAGTTTTAATATACATGTATATGAGTGCTATAGCACTGTGGGAAGTGGTTAATTTCAGCATTAGTACAAAAAGTAAAGTTAATATAGTAAACAGTGGATTTGGGTTTTATCATTTTACATAAGTGCAAAACTATGTACATGTCTTGGATAACGAATCTAAAATAACTTTGTGGAGCTTAAAATGTGGGTAACGCAACTCTGTGTGTGTGTGTAAGATATGTACAATACTCTGTTGCAAAAGCTTGAGACTTCTAAAATCAGATACCATGTAGCTTAGACATAATTAAATCTGTGATGTTTTAATTTATTAATATTCTTCTCTGTTTCTGAAGAGGGTCAAGGAAGAAAAACTGTCATTCTGTTTTGTCAAACTTAAGAAAGGTTGCTTGATATTTAAATTCTTTTCCTTCTGGTAGTGTTGTAGTTAGAGCTCTTATTTACTGCTTTGCTATTAAGTTTGGCGCGTTTTTTTGTAGTTCAAACTGTGCTAATTGTGTGTTTCTGTGGGCTGATATTTGTATCTGAGATTAGTTTTGAAATGCAACTTAAAAAACAGTATCCTAGTTAATTTGAAGTTCATTGTTTTTTTACTTCTATTTCTAGCTTTACAAGTGTGAAAAATGAATTGTTGCCCAGCCACCCACTGGAGTTGTCAGAAAAAAATGTAAGTGTAACATCAAACGTAGCCATCTTCACTAATTATGAAGTTTAAATTAACAGTGTGGTTACCTGGACTGCTTTGTGTGGTAACAAGTAATGAGTAGGGTCTTGCCTTTAAGAGAATAAAGATGTTTAACAATAGTAACATTTTATTTATACAAGTAACACTGTTGGCAAATATGTTTAATGTTAACCTCCCACTTGCCACTCTGTCCTCTTCGAGTATGTAAGAGGGCTTCTAAGTAGACCTTGTTTACTAAGGTCTAGTAGTCTAAAAGGTATTAAGCTAGTTGTGCATGCAGCCCCTCTAGTTAGGTGGGGAGCGCACCTGTCCTGTCAGGAAGTCTGATCCTTCCATTTTGTCTGTAGATTTACCATATGTCTTCATTTTCAGATTTTCGGTTTCTGAACGTATAAATATTTTTCATTAAATTACTTGATCCTGTCTAGAAATTTTACACATTCAGCTTATTTTAAGTGTATGCAATCTTGTTTGGCTTAGACAGGACTAGTGAACCACTGAAGAGTCTCTGTGGACCATAGGTTCAAGGCAAAGGGAGACTAGACTGACAGCCTTGGCTAAATAGCTGATTGAACTGAATCTTGTCTCTGGTCCCTGTTTTGTCAGCACAGAAGATCTGATGTGATAAAATGTCCTGAAGCAAAGGCAGTATTTGGATAGAATGTTCCAAATTGCTAAACTAGTCAACATGTAATGTCTAATATATTCTAATTCTAACCAGTGCTAGTGCTGTCTTGAGCTAGTGTTGTCTTGAGTTAAAAGGATGATGTTATTGTGACACCAACTTCAAAAGCTTATTTATAAATATTATAGATGTTTCAGAGCAATTTGTCAATTGAATGATGTGACCAGAATTGTAAGTCTGGGGTAAAACATATAAATATGCTTCTTTTCTGTGAACTGTTGAAGAGCATATGGTATAGGCTGTTATGAGAAAATGCATGTTATGCCTCTGACTTGTAATTTCCTCTTGGTTTTTGAGACCCCTTCGCATAAATAGGATGATATTCTCATACTGGTAGCTTTTGTCGTGGTGATTGAGTACAGGTTTTAAAATAAGAGATTTGTATTTTTTGTTTTACTTTACAACGTTGTATTGTGTCAACATTACAGGCAGGTACTCACTACTGTAAAAGCCAAATTTGAAACTGGATTGTTTAACATTAAGCATAAGTTATTTTAGTGTACGTCAGTATTTGTGAGCCAGCACTTTTTCATTAAAAGCATCCACTACTAAATAGATTTTGTCTTTCTGATCCATTTTAGAGCAGTTGGTAAAATTATGAGCTTTCTTTTACTTTTCAGAGTCATATAGGGTATATGTGGTGCTCTGTCTTCCTGCTTGATCAGTAAAGAAGTATTTCAAGTGTTTTCAAGTAGAGTGTTTCATGGCTAACAACAGTAACATCAATTTGTGTTCTTACTTTAAACCAGACTTTGCTTCCAATTCATGTTGACAACGTAGTAATGTAAAGTAGTGCAACACTACACCACTTGGTGGTGTTACATGTCCTGATTGTCAAAAATAACAAAATAAAATTGCTACTATCGATTTGTAATAAAATCCAGCAAAAAATCAATTTCAGTTTCATAAAACAAATATTACTGCATCACTGTCTTTTGTGTACATTTGAGACATATGATGGAATCACTGTATTTTTGCATATAAATTTAATAAGGATATTCATTTAAGTAGGATGTCACAAATCTCTTCTATGGCTGTACTTGAAAGTAACTTTTTTCTAAAATAAAAATCAATGTTGTTACAGTACCAGCTAAATCAAGATAAGACAAACTTTGACACGCTGAGAAATATTCAAGGACTCCATGCACCTTTAAAGCTGCAGATGGAATTCCGAGCAGTGAAACAGGTAGGTGTTTTTATCTGACTGGTATAACTTAAACCACTTTAAAAAAGTTTTTATGTCAAAACATGCTTTCAGAGAGACATCTATCTTTGTTGAAATACCTTATGTTTCCAAAAGAAATTCTTTCACTGAACTGCTTTTTTTTTTTTAAAGAAAACAAACATTGCAATTAATAGTTTCCAGAACAGTCAATACGCTGAAGCCTTTCAGCTGCTGTTCTTGTATTGGTTACTTGGTGAAGTGGTAACTGCTCTAGGTTTTCTGTGGATTAGCTTTCTGTAAGCCTTTAGAGAAAAGCAGGAGGAATTGAGTATTAATTCCTGAAGTTAATACTCTCCTCTGTAGAATGTGTGGCCTTCATGGGAAGGAACCTCTGCATCTTTAGGGCAAAGAGACTTAGGGATGTGTGGCAGGTAGTGATTTAGGAGTAGATACAGACGTAATGTGAAACCTAAAGCAGAAAATTTGCTAGGTGCTTATTGTTCTGCAGCCTTTCTTGTACAATCGGGCAGGGGAGGTCTACAGGGAGTTAAGTTCAAAAGTTTTAACTCTTAATTGGGAAGTTGAGTTTGTCTCATTTTCTCCTAGGATGGGGAGTAACTGGAGGGAGTCTGACTTTGTCCCTTAGGAAACATGGAAAGCTTATTGGTCCTAGTAAACTTCTTTGGCCTGTTGAAGGTTGTCAAGCTACTAAGAGTTGTTTTTCCAAGTGAATTGGGACAATTTTACCCTCCCTTCCAGTGAATCAGGTGCTACTGAACCACACTGAGCTGCACTAAACTTGGCAGAAATTACAGGTCCTGAAGATGAACTCAGACAGGATGTATGAAAACATTCCTGGATCTCAGCTGTGCTGTCTTGTGAGGACAAACTTTTCTTTTTCCTAACTGATGTTAGCACATGGTAGAAAATGAGGCAGGTGAGGGTATCTGGCTAGTGTGTCTCCACAGGTATTCTTGGGTGCATGGAGGGGGAAATACGGTGATTAGAAGGTTTTTCCCTCCTAGCTTCGTGTTAGATATACAAGTTCTCTTGTGGTTTAATTGCGCTTTGCTAAAATATTTACTGGATGTGAACTTCTGACAGGTGTACCAGTAGGGATTATGGAAATATTTGACAAATTTTGTGCGTAAAGATATCGTTAGTTGATAATTTTATGGTTGTAAAATATGTTCATGGTCTAGCTGAAGTATCACTATTAATAGTGAATGCAATTCTAAGTACAGATACGCCATGCTCAGAATATTTAAGATCTGAATGCTGTGTGTACCACTTAACATTTTTTATTTTATTTTTAATACTGTGGGTGAAGGGTTCAGAAGAGAGTGTAGAACATAACTGGGAGTGGGTTTGAAGCTAAAGAGCTGGTGAGGATCAGAGAAATATGATCTAGATCAATTGCAAGGAGGATTATACTTAGATGTGAAAATCAGTATCGCTCTTTCACTTACATTCCTGACTTGTGTCAGAGATGCTGGGAACTTAGAATGTGGTTTCCAGATGCTTGAGTATATGTCAGTCGCCCTATACTGACCTCAGGGTGTCGATGTGTTTGTTGCAGTGAGCCTTCCCAGCTTTATGTAGTAACAGAGCAGAAAAAACCTAGTTTTTTAAACTTCGCTATTTGCTAGCTACACTGTAGTGAAAGCTACAAATCTAGTGAAAGGCTGTTCTTTTCTATAAATAATAGAAGGTGGTGGTGTTAGGTAGGTTTTGCTTGCTGTGTATGCCAATAGTTCTCTTATTTCATCGTTGTGGAAGGAAGAAGTGACTTTGCCTGTTGCTTTTATCAGTCCCTTCTGACTGAGAAATCCAAATATAAAACTCCTCAATTTCAGACTTGCAGGAACTTGAACTCTTGCTGTCTTTTTACAGGTCCAGCGTCTCCCATTTCTTCACAGCTCAAACATGGCACTGGATACTCTGAGGGGAAATGATGAATGCATCAGTTTTGAGGATATCCTTAATGGTAAATACATTCTGTTTTGAATATCATAGAAACATTTAAAGGTGAAAACTGGGAACTGTGGAGTTCTTTGCCTCTACAGAATAAGAGAATTAAACACACAAAATACAAATTGAAAATTGAATTCCTAAAGGTAAAGAAGCACTGAGGGAAGGAAAAATGAATGTGGTTTAGCTGCTAGTTGTGTGGAAATGAGTCTGGAATACTGACCAAGCTGCTATTTTGCTTGTAGGCTGGGTTTCTAAAGGAGTAGAAGATTATGCATTTATGTTGTATGCCTGTTTCCCCAGAAACTTTAGAACTACTTGTACAGATTTTGACAGGTGGAGGTTACAAAGATACAAAATTTTTATAAGTTCTATAATTAAAAAGAAAGGAAGGCTGTATGAGAGATACCAAAATAATGAACCAGAGATGTGGCAGGGGGAAGGAAGACTCCCTCAAATTAACTCAACAGTTTGTGGTTGTGTTGTGGGCTACTGACTGACAGTTACTAAGTGTGGAATAGAATAAACCTGGAAAAATAGTTTTAAAAACACCGTGTTTCTTTCTAGCTGGTGGTTAAGGACATGGAAGGAGGCAGAGGGTATTTTGAGGTGGGACTGGAGAATGGAAAGAGCCAGGGGGATAGGAAACCAGAAATAATGGAGGGGTAAGTGGGTAATCTAGAGGCATGAGGTAAATCTGGGATTATTTTCTGAGGTGGGTTTACAGGGAACAAGGGAAGGAGTTTTCGGTTATTGTTGTTCAGGGGGTAGAACAATGTCAAACAAAATTTATAGGAATTTGATTATTTACTATAGCTCACAACAAGCTGTTAAGTATTTATACAGTGCTAAAGAGTGAGTGGGTTAATAGTATTTTTGATAAGGTTCTATTTATCAGCTGGGGCTGGAATAGATAATTTTGGTGTCTCTGAAGGAATTGAAGGCATCAACATGCCTTTTTTATGGAAGTAAAACACTCCGATAACACCTATAAAGAAAGGTGTGCTTCTTCTAAAGTGCACTCACAACCTTTTTTTCTGGCCTTGATTTTTTTTTTTTTATGGAAATGAAGTTCATACTGCCAGTATTGGCATTTCTTGTGCTCTCAGCACATTGCTTGATAACCTTTGAGTACAGTAGCCAATGTGAACCATACTTTACAGAATGGAGGAAATATCTGAGATCTTTATAGGCATAGAATTTCTGTGAAACTGGGTGGTTAGGTGGGGAAGAGAAACCATGAGGGTGTCCCAACTAACAGAAGGGCTGGAGAGTGAGCTCCTGTTGTGCAGAGAAATTGCACTGGAAAGATGTGGGGCACCTATGGGGAAAAAGCTTCAGTCAGACTTGAGTTCTCTTAAACACAAAACTCAATCAGCCTTGAGATTCAGGCTACAGGAGACTGTGCTTAAGTAGAACAGGTTGGTTTTACTTGCAGAGTGTGTGTGTGTGGGGGTGTCCTTACGAAACACTGTTCCACTATAAGTGTTATTTGATCATTGCTTTGGATAGGGACTTAAGAGTTACAGACCGGCATCGTGCAACGCTGTCAAAAATCAGTTGAGTAACTGTTGCACTAGGCATTAGAATGAGGAGGGAAAAACGTAAAAAATCATGTTCATAGTTACTATTGGTCTTTGTAGCTGGGTAAAAGCCTCATGCTGTCAATTTTTTTTTTTCCAGATCCTTCACAGAGCGAGGTTATGGGAGAACCACACATGATGATGGAATACAAGCTTGGTTTATTGTAACAAAATGTACTCCACAAAAATGTTTTGTGCGTGTCTTTATA
>JAOXNO010000001.1:188099705-188117347 GCA_028565335.1 Limnodromus scolopaceus | reverse complement strand
GTGCAGAGGAATTGCACTGGAATTTTGGAGTTTAAAGAGGTGTTTTAAAATCCATAAACATAATCCAAATGAGCACTCCTAGATCTAGGTATTTTAGTACTGCGAGATTAAGAAAGAATGCAGTGCCTAATTATGACAGTACCTAATAAAGCTGCTGCAGTGAGAACATGAAGATACAGTGGTACTAGATGACAAATACTGAAATAATTTTTTGTGAGTTTAGCAGAATCAGATCTTAGTTAAGGGAGAATGAGAGATCTATAGTTAAATATACCTTTTAAAGGAGTGGGCTGCTGTAAGGGTTTTTTGGAGTGTGTGTGCGGGTGTGTTATTAAATTCAGGGTTGTAACAACTATTTTCTGATTTCATACATGTGCATGTGTCATGTAAATTCTGCAAGGCACCTAATATGATGTGGCATATTAGGAGGAAAAAAACCAAGTGTATAGTTCAAAAGATGTCATCTCCTGTTGTAGGTGGGGAGCTTGAAACAATGTTTCTAAGACAGAAACTGTCTTTATTCAGCAGGTTTTAATGACTTGGTTAAATCGCTAAGTGCACTCAGTGCTCTGTTGTAGATGATTTTAGCAGAAATATTGCTATAAACCTCTTTTCACAATCCCAAACATCTCCAATATGCTTAAATCTGCCACAGATTCCTGACACGTGGTGAAAGCCTCTAGCTTCTGTCCTGTAAATTTTACAGTGCTTTCATGTACATCTGTTGCAAAACACTGCAGCAAATTAAAAACATTGAGATGACACAGTATAAGATACTTTACTGGTGGTTTTATTTGGTTTGATATTTAAACTAGTTTCATTTAAGAAATGAAGCTTCTAAAATTGTCTTTCACTTGAGAGTAGCAGAGATTGGAGCAATGAAACACCAGATATTTAATTTGTATTTTTTGCCTTAGTAAGGTGAAACATAGGACAAATAAATTGAACATGCAAATGTAGACCTACTCCCTTTTTCCATAGCTGTCCTGGTCTTTCTGTGAGCTGATATACTTCATTAAATATTAGAATTGGCAGCTATTTTATAATTGACAAGTTTTTTGGCAGTTCTGTATAAAGCAAAAAAGTAAACTGTTGTTATAAAGCATGATTGGGCTTGAGTAGGCTTTGTATTGCTCTAGGCTCAGGCCAGAAAGGCTGAGGGATTACCTTGCCAGGTCTGGGACAAATTGGGGTACAGGCATGGATTTTTAGGGTTTTCAGGTCTGCCTTCCTACCAGCACTGTTCAGAAAACAGGGAGCTGCCCCATAATTGTACACAGTTACTGGTATCTTGTAGCTCCCTCCCTCAGTGTATGTATCTAGTTGGCCTTTCCTGATGTTGGTTGAAAGATAGATGCTGTTATCGGAGCAAAACTACATTAAGACAAGTAATTTTGTAGAGTTTCCCTGCGCAGGAAAGAGCGGATGCAGGTGAGGAGGCTGGATGTGATTTCGAGGTGGTTTTGTTCAAGAGTTAGTATACCTTATTACAGTCTTGGGTAAAATCAAGCCATCAGATTGTGGAGTCCCCTTCTTTGGAGATTTTCAAGACCCGCCTGGATGCAGTCCTGAGTAACATGCTCTAGGCAATCCTGCCTCAGCAGGGGAGTTGGACTAGATGATCTCTATGGTCCCTTCTAACTCTAAAAAAATTCAGTGAAATATTCAGAGCAAGGAAGTCGCATTGTTCGTTACGTCTGTAAGGAGCTAATTTTAGGGATTAGCCAGGCTGGAAAGCAAATGGTGTATGTTAAGAGGCCTGTGCAAGAATTTATGCTGTTAATAATGTAACAGGTGTCAAACAGGACTGAGGCAAAGAGCTTTGGAGGCAAAAAGGAAAGGGTTACACTTGTGCAGTGTTGCAGCGTGTTGGGCTGGGGACCAGCTTTCCTGGCCCAGCCCCTTCTCCCCATTTCTACAAGCATTTCTCATCTTGTAAAGCAGGAGCTGCAAGTAGCAGCCCCTGGGGAGTGACAAGCCAGGCGTGCTGACGACCAGAGACGGGACAGATTCAGCCTTGATCTCGTGTGGGACCCAGCCTGGGCAAGAGGAGGAAGGCGCTTGCAGATCCACTGGTCTCACAGGTGCCACACAAGTCCCCTCGCTACCTCCTTGGAGACAGCAGTGCTGTCCCTGCTCTGCAGTTCCTCACCTCTTCTTGGTGCTGATGTTCTGGGCAGCCCCCTTTCCTCTCCCCAAGTGCAGGAGGAAGGCAAAAGCACATCTTCCTGCACTGCTGTTTGTTTGTCCTGATCGCAAAAGCCCGATGATACCGTAGTGCTGCTGCTTCTGTTTACATTAACATTCCTCCACCAGTCATCCCCTTGGCCATTTGTCAAAAAACAAAGCAAGAACTACAAATACAACATAAGAGTTTTTAAAAAACAAACATCATTATTAATTTCTGTCAAAAAAATTTGCATTTATATACAAATAGAGAAACTATTATACACTTGGAAGATTTTCATTTAATAATCTGAAGCACATTAGTACCTGATTTCCTCAGCTTGCACTGTGCTAGGCACTTCGAAACCACAGTTCCTATCCTTCAATCCACAGTTCATATCCACACATATCAGCGTGTTTTGACCTGAATTTACAGCCAATTCCAAGCGCTGCGTCTACCAGAAATATTTTGCAAACAGCAAGTACTTTGTACGGCAAGATCAATCCATAACAAAGCTATTCCTCAAGCGCACGTGTTCGTTCTCATTTGGACGGACACAAGGTCACTGCGGAACGGGCTTGCTGTGTTGTTACCTCTGAAGTGCTAGTGGAGGTGTGCACTGGAAAGGAAGTGAAGGCACACACCATGTCTGAATTTGCTTTACTTCTTTCCAGCAGTTTTGTGTGAAACAGTTAATTTTATAAAGCCTTACATAACTGCATAATGACGAGGCAAGAAAGACAATGTAACCTTTGTGCTGAAATCCTTTACATCAGTTTTGTTAATCTGTCTACAAGTCCTCATTATGTTTTTGACCCACTGATTATTGTAAAACTCCGCTTGCTTCTCCAACAAGTTGGCAGCAGCTTGGGCACCTCAAGGGAGGACAGTTAAGCAGTTTTATTTACTGGCTAGTGTCTAAACTAGTTAAGAAAAACTAATGAATTTTAATTGCCAACATCAACCTTGGTAGTTCAGGACAGAAGTCTAGGAGCTGGCCATAGTTATTAGCTGTGTAAATATTCATTCCCCCAGTCCTGGATAAACTGCACTGTTTTCACCAATGATGGTCTCCTGGATAGTGTAAACTCTCCTTTACCTTATTTGAACCCTCTTCAGAACTTCTCAAGTGATCAGGACACAGCTTGGAAACAATGCTGTTGTTCAAACAAAACGAATCTGCAATAGTATCATGATGTGGATGTGGTATTAATTTTTTTTTGTGGAGTACTGCTGAGAAGCTCCGAGGGCTACTCTGTTCCTGTGATGGATATTAATGGCTGTAAGCAGATTGTTGATTATACAGCATATGCTGTGTCCATCTTCATTTTTATCCTAAACTCTGTGTGTGTGTGTGTGTGTGAAGTCAGGACCCGCATCGTAGTTGCTTCCCTAGAGTTTTCCTTCTGTGACTGTCAACCACTATGTTCTTTTGATTCCTCTACCTAATCTGTTTTGGGGAGGAGAGTCACATACAACCTACCTGTACTTTCAGGGATCAGAACAGTATTAGCTGTCCAGCTCTCTCAGAAAAAAACACAGGGGAGTGGTCCTTGACATGGTGTTATATTTACACATCTGCTGTGCTGTGCACTCCAGAAGCTAATACTCTGGACAGTTTCTACTCAAAGATCTCAAGCAAGAAGGTGAAGAGTCAATGCAGAAACTGATTTCTAGGTTTGGCAGTCTCACCTGTTTGCACTGTGGCCTAGGACAAGTCTCTTGTCCTCGCTGTTGATTTCTCTCACTGCAACGGGGACGATGATAATATCTGTTATGGAAGGAGGTTCTTAATAGCATTTGTAAAGTGCTTTGAAGATGAGAAATACTGTTCAAGTGCTCTTAAATTATGCTGCATTCATTGCAAGATGATTAGATGCGTGATTCAGATTTGGCCACCTCATTTCAGGGTTGTTAAAAAACACAGTCAAAGATCCAGTGAAAAGAAAGGCTATTACAGCCTTTCAGTAGAAGAAACGTGGAAGTTAAGTACAGCCAACTTAACTAGAAAACAAGAAATAGCTACAGGACAAAAAATAGAGGTGTCTGTATCCAGTCCCTAATATATGGAAAATGATAAAAATAAATGTGCAATATGGCCTCTGCAAAATGTAGGCATGGGCCTAACTTCACACTCTGCAAGCTGGAGATTTTCTAAGTATGACAGTTCCCTGTGAAAATCCATTTTAAGAACTAAGTCATGGGCAAGGTCCACACATCATACATTAAACTTGCACAGAGTCTCTGCAGAGCAGTCAATCTGCGTACAGCAGGGGCAAGTACTGCCCCCAGTCTGGTTGCTTTCTGAAAAAAAAGTACCTTTTAGTTTAGTAATTTTAGACAGGTTTGGGGGCTTCACCATCAGAACAGGCCTTGTAAGATGGACACAGTAGACCGCATCCTCAGCTGGCACGAGCTCCACTGGCTTCAGCAGAATTGCCAGCACCCTCTGAGTTGATACGCGTTATCTCCGTCCCTCACTTGGAATGACACAGGATGTACCACAATGCACAGCTGACATTCTCAAACTTGAGAAAGGATAAGTGGAAAAAGAGTATCATCCTACCTCATTTTTTCCTTCATGCTGAAAGCAGCATTAAAATCTCTATTGCCAGCCTATTTGCATAGTTAAGTCTAAGTGCTAGCTCTATTCAAGTGCTAAAAAGTGACTGGATAAAGAGCGCTACCAATTTAGTGCTTGTTGCTGCAGGGCCACTTTGAGATTGCACCTGCAACTGCTGTGCTATCTCTATGGTCTCTGGACGACATAATGGTCTCTGCCACCACAGGTCAGATGAGAAAACCCAAGCAGATGAATCCTTTGTTCAACTCTCCACGCTCTCTATGCTGGATACTTCTTCAGGTACAAGCAGAGCCAAGTCCTCCCCGTTCCAGCTTGTGCACAGAAGCCAGCTGCAAGACACAGGCAGGACAGGTAGCTTTAGCTGAGATGATAGTTAAATATAACACGCTGATTCAGCAGCAACACACGCAAGTGATAGCTCTGTTACAGCCATCTTCTGTGGCACAGAGCTGCTGACATTGCTTAGTAAATAAAAGCAATGACGGTACTTGCCCTTTATTACACGTTAGACAACATCGTTACTTCTGTCTTTGATAAGTACTAAACCATTATTTATTACAGACTGGAACATCTACTCTTTCTGCTCTCGAATAGTAACATTGCATGACACCCTCAAAAGAAAGGTTTTAGAGAGAGGTTATTCAAAGCGGGGGGATATCTGAGACACTAATGACAGAAGGAAAAGAAAAATAACTTTCAAAATTTTTTGGTGATGATGGACTACAGTCCTGATTGCAGGATGGACTAATTAAAAGCAAATTATCTGTTACCTTTTGCACAGAAAAGAGTGCTTTCTTAACAGAAACTCTCTCTACAGCACTGAAATAAACTAATATTTAATAAAACAAGAATTTACTGGGCCTTTGTTAATATAACTGAATTTCTCCATTTTTTTTTATTACTTTACTGAAAATGTATTCTCCACACACACACAAGACCCCTTTGCTTCAATTCCTTCAGAGCTGAGACCCATCACTACCTTCATCTTAAGTTTCCATTAGTGCAGCTTCTCTGAATAGACTGTGTAAAACACTGTAGTCAGGCAGGCACAGACATGAAATTATGTGAAATGTTGTAAATCTATAGCATTATCACTGCCTATTTAAAACTTAAAATGCAGCTGATGTAGAGATAAAAGGTGACTGAGGTGAAGTCTAAGCATAGGTAAAAAGATAGAAGTCTCCAGCAAGAGTACCACACTCTTAAAACAGCTTTATTCCCCCTGAATATAAATCTATCTAATGAAAAATGATCCTTCTGTCATTTATATCTATGTTCCAGCATCCTAAAAAGACATGATTTATATTGGAAATAATGTAAAGTGAACTTTGCTTTTATGAAACTCATGTATAATGACCTTTCACCGTCAGTATTATGAGATGGTCACTAGGTATGATTAGATGCAAATACTATAGAGGCATATTTTTTAAATATGACTAGAGGTTTATTCATATGGGGCTTGGAGTTAGTGCAGATGTTCTACGGATTTTAATGGCACTGGGTCACAAGGTAACCGTGACCAAGGAGCAGGACAGACAGCTTCCATTAAAGTCACTGGGTGATTGATCATGTTTATAACCCTCGTTAGCAACTAGAAAAGCTCAAGGCTGCAAAATTAAGCTCATGCCTTTCAAGTGATCTGTTACTTTTGTTCTTTGTGCAAGGCTTTCCTGTAAGAAAGACCACGTAAAGGTCTCTAACCAAGGGAAGGGACACACAGGCAGTCAAGGGTATGGTGTAATACACTAGTAGCATACTCAGGGTAGATTTCATTTTGGGGGAAAGAGGTGACAAGTTCACAGCATGGAGCTGAGGGGAGGCAGCTGGACCAGGGCTGGACAGGGCTGGTGATGGAAAAACTCCAGCAAGGTGTAGGGGAGTAAGTGTTGAAGAGAGAAAAACCAGGAAACTGCAGCTACCTGCAGCCGCGGAGCCACTCCACTGCGTTCAGAGAGTGGTCACAAGCTTCACTGAGAGAAAGCAGCCCCTCTCATAGCCTGGGCTCCCTTTCTTATATCTGTTTCCCCCAGGGAAGAAGCTGCCATATCCCCTCATTTCAGCTCTGCTCCACTCCTAGCAGCCCCTCGTACCTTCCATGGGCTTGCCAGATATAACCAGCTCCTGAACTGGGTGGAAGCTGGAGGGAAGGCTACACACAAAATAAGCCCAGCACAGTAGAAAATACTGGTTTGAAAACTACTGCACTAAACCATACCACTGCATCTCATGTCAAAACAGAAATTACCAGTAAAAGCAGTCAGGAGCACCCTGCTTAGCCATACTTACCACAGGGCAGCCAGTGGAATTAGACAAAGGCCAGCTGATAAGAGGAAGCTAAAGCCTGAGAACCACGCAACAGTAGCCGCATAGAGAATATTAAAAACTGAAAGTGCAATAGTGCCGGTCACAACTTCTAAACAGGCAATACAAGCAAACACAGCACCTGCCAAAAACAAATGGATGGATTACAAACAAAACACAATAAAACCAAAACTCCTTCAAAGCACTTAAGTTTTTAAACTTTTTTTAAAGATCTATCTACTGTATTTTAGCAAGTATGCAAGTAATAAGCACCAGAGTATTACACGTCTTTGCTATGAAAGTGTTTTCCATGGGGGCTCCTACAAAATATTTATTTTTTAAATGAAAAAAAACCAGAACATTTTGCTCATGGAAACTATTTTTCTGTGCCACCATTCTATCACCATATCTACTTTCTTAAATCTGCCTATCACATGAAGTTCAAACTGTCCATTCTCACTAACCATGTTCTGCACACCTCTGTCCTTCGCCCCTTCCAATTCTCCTCTTGATTCTCACTCTTCCATTTTTCTTCCTTCTCTTATCTTCACTTTTATATACGGAAAAGGCTCTGATCCACCAAAGACTGCTCATTCAGCACATAACCATCTCCTTTTCATTTTTGAAAGGAAAGAAGCAACTTTTTTTTTTTGCACTGTGCTACCCGTTGGGCTGGCAGCCTACCCCATCAGTGTCTTGCTGAACACATTTTCCCAAGCGGCATTCATAGTCACAGGACCATAAAGAAAATCACAACAGGTAAGCAGAAAAGGATGACACGGGGCAACCTGATTCCTGCATCAAGCAACTCAAGTAGCCAAAGCCCTGAAGAATGCCAAGAAATTGCAAAACCAGGGGCGTATGTTAGCATAGTGCAGTACAAAGAGGATCTTTGTTTTAGTGTATAAAGATATGTTCTTAAAAAATAAACCAAAACAACTCAGGAGAATGCTGCTAGAACGTATATGCTCCCCAAAAGCAAAATATGGGATACTAGAGCCACATTTTGAGGCCTGACATGCTTTTTTTCTGTGTTCCGTAAGGAAAGGACTTGAGAAGAAGTATGTTGTATCTTTTGGGACACGTTTAAGTAGCCACAGGCACCCTGTGCTCAGGATCCAAGTCTAATGGTTTTCAAGTGCTTTGAAGGTTGACCACCTATTGCTTACCTTCCTAAATTACTAAGTGTGACACTGACTAACTAACAGAGCTGTATCTTTCTCTGCATATCAAAATCTTGTGAATGTAAACGCACTTGTGAAATCACAGCTGTACAAATCTTGAGCATTCCTCTGCTTCAAGTTCCCCATGGTCTTTATTTTTAGAGCAATGTCTCCTTTGAAGGCTGAAACTTGCAGTAGTTTTTAAACACAATGTTGTTTATATTAAATTCAGAATCAAAAGCCATTAATATTATGACATAGGGTCATATTATATGGAACTTGAAAGAAAAGCAGTCTTACAATACTGATGCATATCTGCTTGTTTAAAGGTAATCTTGGTGCATTATGGTACAATAATACCATATTGTTGTGTTGTCTAAAACCAAATTCTACTCACCCTGTTCACCAGCAAGAACCACTTTTGACAGCATGGATCGGAGAACAGGAATAGGCATAAAGCAGAGCAAAGATGGCACTCTTACTGTAAAGCAAAGAATCAGTCATGAGACACTGAAGTAATAAAGAGCCAGGATTTTACAAATGCATTGCAAATTAATTAGTCATATACTTTTGAATGCTCAGTTCCCCAAATAGCAAAAGGCAATAAAAAGGTCAATCTACAAGTGTACCAAGACACAACTATACAAGCATAGACATATTAATAAATCCAATATATCTGTACAGCACTAAAATCAAATCATAAGCAAATAATTCTATTGCCTCTCCACATACTTTATCTTTTAATTAAATTCTAAATCAGTCTGACCCAACCTTGTATATTTTACCTCTCTATGACCCTTTTAAGACAGTAGGTCCAATATCTACCAGCTGCACTCACTACAGATAACATAGCAGTGTTTTCATATATATTATTGACTATGGAATGACTGATTCTGAACTCACCTAAAAACATGAGCAGGGTAGTTTTGGCAAAGGCAGCCATGACCATTCCTCCAGTGTAAGAAAATATCCCAATAAAGACAATATAAATGTCTTTGAGACATTTAGAAAATAAGTAAACTCCTAAAAAACTTGTCAGAGAGACAGAAGTGAAGGCAGCTGCTCCATACCCAATGTACACTTCATTCCAGCAGAGTGGCTCATCCAGTTCATACAGGGTAAAAAGCGAACTCCCACCAACCATAGTAAACAAGTAAGTCATAAATGTAAAAAGTAACACAATGATTAAAATTCTCTTTTTACAAGGGGCAGTTTTAAAAAGCATGTACACTCCAGAAAATGTCTCTCTCAGAAGTTCTTTACAAGATGCTGGTGCCTGCTGCTGGAATTCAATGCCTACTGTATCTTCCAGAAAAAATATAATATAGATAATATTAACAACATGAAGCAGAGATGCTGTCACAAATGTCCATGTAAAGCCTATTCCTCTTAGGAAGTAGCCAGATGACAGTCCTGCCAGTCCAGATACAACTCCAAAAATCAAATCCACCACAGCTATTCGTGTGGTCTTCTGCTTCTCATCATGACACACGTCTGCTATAAAAGCAAAGCCTCCTCCAAGGAAAGTTGCCATACTCCCAAACAGTCCAGTAATAAATGCAACCGCAAACAGGATAGAGAGTGACAAGTCAAAATATGATATTACAGTGAGGCAAATATCAGCAATCAAAGCTCCCATTGATGGTAAAACTAAAGACCTTTTTCGTCCCTGGCGATCTCCATTAGCTACAATGACAAAAGCAACTATAAGGCTGGGAACTGCCCCAGTTAAGTCCAACTGCATGTTAAAAACAGAGGCTTTTTCTTGAACTTCCTGCAAAGAGAAAACAAAAATAATTGTAAATACTATAATACACTGTAAAAAAATTAAATATATAATAATATTGCACTTACATAATGATCAGCATGCAATACAACATATAGCACAGTACATGTTTCTAGATTATAACTTACATTGTTATAAAACCTAATATATACAATAATGTTTTATGAGATTTGTCCTGGTTTCAGCTGGGACAGAGTTAATTTTCTTCCTAGTGATTGCTGTGTTTCAGATTTGGTATGAAAGGAATGCCAATAATGCATATTGGTTTAGTTGTAGCCAGGTGATGTTTATATTTTTCCAAGGACTCTTTTCAGCTTCCCATAGAAGCTGAGAAGGAGCACAGACAGAATGATGGAATGGCCAATGGAATATTCCCTGCCATAGACATCATGCGTGGGGAGCAGGTACTCGTGATCGCTAGTGAGACTGACTTGTGTCATTATTCTTGTTATTGCTGTTTTCCTTTTCTGTTACTTTTCTATTAAACTGTCTTTATCTCAACCCATGAGGTTTTTTTCCTTTTCCCCCCCTTTTCTCCCTCTTCTCCCTACCCTTCTTGGGGGAAGGTGGAGAACTGTGTGAGTGGCTGTGTGGTCCTAGTTGCTGGGTGGGGTTAAACCCCAACAGATTATATGACACTATATTATGCTGTAATAAAATGCAGTACATTACTGTGTGTTTATAAGAATGCATTATATTACAGTAATCGCTAACACAAAGGAATTGCATATTCGAAGTTTCCCACATTTGTAATTTTACCTTCAATATTCCTCAAACATCCCTTGTTACATTTTAAGCAGGAACATAGTTCTTAAGATACAGTCTTACCAGTACTCTTGACAGAGAATTTTCAATGGAGACAAGAAATCAATTCTTTTGATCATGCACTTACAAGAGCTGTGCTTATACTGTAAGTAACTCCTTCAGTACAGGCAAAAAGGACAGCGGAGTTATTTAATCCCTCAGAAATCAGTAGTAAAACAGACTTTGACTGATGAACAAACCCCGTGCTCCCTATTCACAGGAGATCATTTTTCCTCCCAAATAATCCTACTGAGAGGGTTACAAGAAATGATCCACTGACTTGCACATTGTGCAAGTAAACAGATCAGAATTTGTTTTGACATCCCAATGTACAATGTTAATAAAAAATGTGAAACACGGCATTAAAAATTATACCAACTCACTGATACACGAATTAACTTAATTTTTAAAAACACTGGAAAGCTCTGGGTTCAGAAACTGTCCAAATGAACGATGTCTCTATAGATGTGCTACAGCAAGTATTCACATAAGGAACGGCAGCTAACACTGTAACAATAAACTGTAAACACCCACGATGGGAAAAATTTCTGAGTTCTTTTTAACAGAAGTGTAAAACCCAAATGTAGCTGTAAACCAACCAGTTAACAGAACAGAATCACGGAATCACACGTGATTGGGACCTCTGGTTGGAAGGGACCTCTGGAGATCATAGTCCAACCTCCCTGCCAAAGCAGGTCCACCTAGAGCAGGCTGCACAGGAACATGGCCAGGTGGGTTTGGAACGTCTCCAAAGAAGGAGATTCCACCACCTCTCTGGGCAGCCTATTCCAGTGCTCTGCTACCCTCAAAGTAAAGAAGTTCCTCCTCATGTTTAGGTGGAACTTCTTATATTCAAGTTTGTGCCCATTTCCTCTTGTCCTATCCCTGGGCACCACTGAAAAAAGACCAGGCCTGTCCTCTTGACACCCTCCCTTTAAGTATTGATCAGATCCCACCTCAGCCTTCTCTTCTCCAGACTAAAAAGACCCAAGTCCCTCAGCCTCTCCTTGTAAGGGAGATGCTCAAGGCCCCTAATCGTCTTTGTAGCCCTCTGCTGTACCCTCTCCAGCAGTTGCCTGTCCTTCTTGAACTGGGGAGCCCAGACTGGACACAGTGCTCCAGATGGGGCCTCACCAGGGCAGAGTAGAGGGGGCAGGATAATCTCCCTCGATCTTCTGGTCACACTCTTCCTGATGCACCCCAGGATGCCATTGGCCTTCTTGGCCACAGGGGCCCAATGTTGACTTATGGCCATCTTGTTGTCCACCAGGACTCCTAGGCCTTTCTCCTCAGAGCTGCTCTCCAGCAGGTCAGCCCCCAACCTGTACCGGTGCATGGGGTTATTCCTCCCCAGGTGCAGCACCCTACACTTGCCTTTATTGAAGTACATCAGATTACTCTCTGCCCAACACGAACATGAATGGCGGTAGAAAAAAAAAGAACTAAAGAAAAGTCAATTTAAAAAAAAAGAAAAAAAATATCTTGTTATAAAGCCGGCTGCTAAATGATGCTCAGCAAGCTAATTCAGATCTTGCTTTTAATATATCGATGTAGGTGAGACAGCAGCCACAGCAGCCCTTTCAAAGTCAACCACCTGATCAGCCAGCAAGCAGCAAGGGAAAAGGAAGTAACTTCATTCGCACAAACCCTTTACAGTCTATAAGATAAACTTTCAGATGCAGAGAGTAAAGTCACTCTGAAAGTTTCCTTCAGGCTTTCTGCGGCATCACACTGACTTGGGCAGGGGGTGCGCTTTTCAATCAGTAGCAGGTACAGCTACGTAAATCTTCCCAATCCATTCTCAGCCTGTATTCAAGCCAACTATATTCCATGTTTCAAGTCTTTCCTCTATAGCTAACATAATCCCCACTGAATAGCACCCAAAAGATGAAAAACCACAAGAATTTCCAAGAATGTACTTTGCGTAATTTTAAAAGCTGATGAACGCTTTATAAATTCCTATTTGTATTTACAGACAAAGACCATGAGTTTCCAGTTCATTCTCTCTGTTTACAAGATACCAGGTGTTACTGTAAGAGGAAAATTCAGTTGATCCTGAGGCCCTCAAGGAAAACCCTGAAGATCCCCAGAACTCTGGAGTCTTCTACTCTCTTCTCCTACGTGTTTGACTACCTTAGGATTCATGATGTCCTGTCCACTGTAGTCACCTTGGAAGGGTCAAAACCATGAAGACTGAACAAATCAAGATGGAAAATTACATTCTGATCTTTAAGTCCTCCCCTGCTGACAAAGAGAACTCTGTGTAGTTGCAGACGTTGCTTTTTTACTAGGATCATCTGTTTCAAAGAGATGAGGATCTAAGAAATGCTAATACATTAGAAATAAAACTACATGTTATTATATATCATCTCAACCCACATTAACCATACAATACAAATACTATTGCCAAACTATAACAAAGTGTTAAAGTGGAGGAACAGAACAACAATGACTTGGGCTTCATTGCTGTGGATGTAGGTGTGCAACACGAAGAATGTGGCTACACATCCACCTACTGCAAATGACCACAGCCTTGCTGACATAAATGACTTGTTGTCTACTGATGAGAAGACTAAAAGACAAAAGTAAGAAAAACTCCATTCAGAGGGTAAAGCACTCAGCTGCCCACTTCATGTTTTTGTAAAGTCAACGGAAACACTCTTAAAATCAATGGAACTACATACATTTGAAGAGAAAGGTCTAGTTTTTTTAATCTGCAAGTTCACTTTACTCTAAAAAAAATGCTCATGGTGGACAGAAATAGTTATTAAAATCTCATATTTCAATATTAAAAGAATCAAAATTAAGAAGCAATTAACTTCTGTAAGGATTAAATTAATAGAGAAGTGCAGTGCCTGAGGCTGACCAATGCACAGGATGTGATAAACTGATAGGCTCATAAAATTAAAAAATTACTGTGTAGTAAAGGAAAATGCATGGATTGGTTAATAAATAAACTGGAAGACAAATAATGTTTAATGATAGCTCTTTCTGAGCTAAAAAAAGAAGAGTATCCAAGGCAGTAGTCGGAATGCTTCAGCTTATATTCAAGTTACCTTTGAACTCATGTTATTATAAAATGATTGATTTCCTTCAAATAGTAAGAAATAATTAATCTAAATGTTGCAAAGACTATCCATTTTGAACTATAGTCTAATTTTTTCCATGCTCCAAATGTTTCTTGTCTTCAATTTCCTTTTACATTTTGCTTTGAAATAAGTGAAATTAGTAAAAACCTCCTCCATTCTCAGAATGGAAGAACTTATACTAAATTATCTATTAAGGGAGGTGTTTTAAAAGTTAATGCCAAATGGACCTTGCTGGAAACACTCCTGACAGCAAAATTTACAGCATCTGTAAACATAAGTCAGTTAGGACCGTCTTTGAAAATCCAGAACACCTACTTCATACGTCCTCAGCAAAGGGCTTGGAACTGCATTACTGGACCTACCCTCTTCCCCATACACAGGACTATTACTCAGCACAGAGACCCGGTTCCACTGAAATAAATGGGTGTTTTGAGCATTTTATGTCCTCATACTGTGGAAACAAGTGTGGTATCAAAATGCAGGCAAGACACTCATACAAGAGCATGATTGTTCAAAAGCTCATGCCCTGCTGGCACTCACTGGAATGGAGGGAATGGAAATTCGGCAGAAAGGGAAACAAAGAAGTTCTGTTGGGTATTATTCAACTACTGTCTTGAAGGATTCATGTTCTCAAATATCAAGTTAATTATGCTTTGTATCCTTTGCACCAAAAAACCTGTAATGTGTGAATTCCCACCACATCAAGAGACGCTACCTAAAGTTCAGCTGAAATGAAGCACTCCGTTTCAGTGTTTTGCAAAAAGAAATATGAAGCCCTATATCCTGAGCACAGGTGATCACAATTAGAAATTCAGGTTGAATTTGGGGGGTTTCTAGCAAATGCAAAGTGTAGAAATGTTTGTGAAATGTATGTTTCTTGATGAGCTCTGCAATTAGAACTGTATGCACCACGTACAGTTTTCTTACAGGTGCACCTTCCATGTCAGACACGTGACACCGTATGACAAAATGCCCACACACAGCACCAAAAGTGGAGCTAATACTAAAGAAAACACTTTGGGGGAGTAACATACAAGCATTTCTCAGAAAATAATTGTTTATTATTTCCAAATTAATTCAAATGGGTGGCATACATTAACTTCCTCGGCTGATGGGTCAGCCCAGAAAGCAGGCCAGACTACAATTCTATCAACTTTTTTACTTTCACATCCTTTCTACTATGATCGGCTTCTGTCACACAAGGAAGAACCTACTCCATGCTAAAAATCCTGAATTATTTATTTGATCATCATCAATGGAAATATGTACCATAAAAAATTATTTTATATATGACAGATGAAGTAGATCACAGAATTGTAGGATTGTCCAGGTTGGAAGGGACCTTTAAGATCATCTCGTCCAACCATCAACCTATATCTGATAAAAAACCATCACTAAGCACTATGTCAACCCGGCTTTTGAATACCTCCAGGGATGGTGCCTCATCCACTTCCCTGGGCAGCCCATTCCAATGCTTAATAACCCTTTCTGTGTAAAAGGTTTTCCTGATAACCAATCTGAACTTCCCCTGTTGCAACTTGAGGCCATCTCCTCTTGTCCTATAGCCTGTGACTTGGGAGAAGAGACCGACCCCCGCCTCTCTACAACCTCCCTTCAGGTAGTTGTAAAGAGCGATAAGGTCTCCCCTCAGCCTCCTTTTCTCCAGGCTGAGCAATCCCAGCTCCCTCAGCCTCTCCTTATAAGACTCATTCTCCAGAACCCTCAGCAGCTTCATTGCCCTTCTCTGGACCCGCTCCAGCACCTTGATGTCTTTTTTGTGGTCAGGGGCCCCAAACTGGACACAGTACTCGAGCTCAGATGAGCTGAGGTGTTCAGTCTTGTGTACAAGCAGTGCATCAGAGAATCAAATCTGGGATGTAAGCAAATATTTTCAGGTGCTGCCCTTTCAGCAGCATAGGGGAACGCCAGCTGACTGTTTCCCTAATTCCATCTCCTGTGTAATTTACAGTCCGAGCTATCTACTTTTCTGACTCTACAGTGGTTTCATGTTCCTCTTGATCCTGCCCAACTGCCAGTTGCTGCGGCCAAAGTTGGCTCTTTTGCACCTCTTCTGCAAATGTGTTCCCTTGTTAGATACAGCAATACTGCAGCCAGAGCAGGTTAGAGCAGTGCACTGCTTCAGAAAACAACTCAAACCCCAAAAAACTCAAAAAAAAAAAAAAAAAAAGAGATGAGCTATCTGTTGAATCAGTGCCCTGATCAAATCCAAACCGTAACCTGTAACTGCGGAATTGGGAGATACAACACATAGCGGGGGAGCAAGATGGGTGAGAGCGAAAGGAAAATGGGAGTATGATCATCCCCTCTGCTGGCATCCCATAGTTAGCTCCGCTTAAGTGTAGTGTTAAAACTGCACTGGAAGTGCAATGGAAGAGATTCTAAACAATGAGTAGGCATTCAGCACCCCGAACTATGAAAAAGTGCTAAAAAAGTAATTGACTGTGGGATGCTCTCATCTTGACGTCTTTGTATTTCAACAAGGCAGGCAAGCACTGCCAGGCATGGTCAATCATCAACTATGTTTGATTGTGCACAGATCAGTTAAATATTTTTTTTTGCATTTTAAAATTACAAAAAAAAAATTATTTTAACCCTCCCCATTCTTCATTCCTGTAATTCCTCTGAAATAAATGTAGTCTAAACTAGATCTTGATCCTGAAAGTTACGTTTGCTAAACTTTGCGTGCTCCCACAGAACACCAGCAGTCTGGGAGGGAACTGACGGCCCACAGAGAGACGTGCAGCTCCTGCCGGAAGGAGGAGCCTTCCCCGGTACCCGCTGTAATGTCAGGCCAATGCCAATTTGGGCCCGATCCCCTAAGACGATTTTCAACTCCCGCTAAAATACAAATTCATCTCAGCTTCTTCCGGGAGAGGATTCTTTGCCTGGAAAGCACTAGAGCTCCCTGCAGCATCCAGGCAGGGAAGTGACAGTGGGTTACAAAACTACTGCTCCTCTATAAATAAAAGGTTAAGTAAGGTTATATAAAAAGAGGTTATGCTGCGACAGCACCTCCCTGCCCCAAGTTTATTTACAATTGTGAGTTTGTTGGGGCTTTTTACTTTTTTTTTTTCTTTTTTTTCCCCTCCTCCTCTTACCTTCTGCTTGATATAAGCCGGGCTACTTTTATTCTGCTCGCAGCGGGTGGCATTGCCGTCACCGCCGAGGAAGGTGGAGTTGTACTCCTCCTCCCACAGCCGCCGGTAGATGAACTGCTGCACCAGCGGGCTCGTCAGGGAGCAGGCGAACATGTAGACGAAAATGACGGGCTCCACGCACAGAACCTTCCTCATCTCTCCTTCCTCGTCCTCCACCGGGCGCTGAGAGAACAGGGGCGCGGCGGCTCACCAGGCGAAGGGAAAACAACCCCACACGCTCCGCCCCGGCCGCTTGACAGCCTCCACCTGCCCGGGAGAAGCCATCACCCGGCACCCCCTCCCCCCCGCCGCGTTCCTCAACCTCGCCCGCCCCTGCCCTTGCCCCGCCGGCCCCGGCCCTGCCCCCGCGGATGACGAAGTGGCCGAGCGACGGGGTGCCGCTGCCGGCGACTCGGTTCTCGTCGCATAGGAACTCCCTGCTCAGCACCTGCTCCACCTCGAACTGGAAGTCGTGCACGAGCACGTCGGTGGGGCCCTTGGCCGCGGTGGCGCCGGAGCGCGCCAGCACGGTGGTGGTAAAGATGGACGACATCCGGCCGGGCGAGTTGGGGTTCCAGCCGGACGACCGT
>JAOXNO010000001.1:188070700-188095509 GCA_028565335.1 Limnodromus scolopaceus | reverse complement strand
TTTACACAGCTGAAGGCATCTGCCCCAGCAAGCAGTCGTAGTCCAAGTAGTGCAGGAAGACTCTCACCTTCACCACTCTCTTCTCCGGCTGGCCCTATCCACACTGCGTAGCATTTCCTCTGAGTCCTTTCTTGCCCCACAGGACAAGTGAAAGCCACAGCTCCTCATAAATAACATTTTCATCTTCTTACACTCCTGAATATCTGTGACTGAGTTCATCCAGTGTAGAAGAAGGTGCTTGAAAGGTGATGTAGATGGGCAAGGACATCCCGCTGAGCTGGTATCACTGGAAACAGGAGCGTTGTTCTGAGCCCCTGTGGCACAGCATTAGCACTACTGCTGACTGTCATCTCCGTGCCATATGGTACTTAAGTGCTGTGTTGAAAATTTGTGCTTGTTTGTGTCCTCAGACACTTGTAAGGCATCAAGATATGTTTTCGTTTCTCTGAATTAGATAATCTTAACAGAACTGATGTTCTTGCTGGCCTCTCATCACACACACCACACAACAGCAACCTTTTCCAAATGCTGTGGTTTATTCAGTAGATTTGTTTTTTAGTTATTTCCCTGTCATACTCGTGTATTTGCGAGTCCTCAGTGCTCGTCTCTGATTATTTCATAGCTCAGATTTAGATATTGCCATTGAAAGCCCTTCACCCTGGTGGATTTTTCTGTTTAGATGGCTCAGTGGCGGAGAATTCTGCAGCCTCCTTCAGGCTGGGTTCAGCTGCAGCATGTGCAGACCATTTTGTGCCGTCCAAAACATAGCTACAAGGAGCTACTAGACCTCCCTTGGCTGGCTTTCAGGCTTCTTGAGGATTTGAAATTTATTTTATGCCACTGCTTAGTTCTGTGTGTGTGGGTTTTGTTTGTTTGTTTGTTTGTTCTTTTCTTCGTGTTTTGCTTTCAATTACATTTGTGTATTAGACATGTGATGGTTCTTCACTGTAAACAGGTGATTTCAGTTGTGTAAGTCTGATGGCATTGCTTAACACAGAATTTCTACTCAGCTGGTTTACAGCTCCAAAGTAAAATAGCTAATGGTCATATGGTAATGCTGTCCTTCCTGCCACTCTCTGTCCCCTCCCTGCGAAGCTGTTTATTGGGTGGGGATGATCAGCAGCAGGCTGGAGATATTCCTGCTTACTCTGACTCAGCAAAGTGCGTCTCTTTTTGGTCTGTATTACACTTTACCCATTTGCAGAAGTAGACAAAGGCATTCTTCTGCATAGAAGAATCCTTTAATCTGAAAACAGTGGGTTTCTTTCCTTTTTTTTTTTGTTTTTAAATTTAAAGTAAACAATTCCTTAAAATAAGGAATGAAGAACTGAAAGTAAGCAGCTGAGGCAGGGCTGGAGTGGCTGCATCTGAGTGACAAGCTGTTCTGTTGCAGGAGGTTGTTAAATTTTATCTGCTTTTAAAATTTTGCCAAAGCAAAGTGCTTTTCCAGTTGGCTAAAGAAAAGTGCTTTTCACTCCTAGTGAAGTTGGTGGGACTGGCCAGCTGCATTCCCTTTGCAGAGATAAGGACTTATCATCTGCCATCATCCATAAGAGAGGCAGCAGCGTTTTGGGGAGCTTCACCAAGGCCAGTAAGCAGAATGCAGTCTATTCAGGATACAAGTATTTAAGCTGAGTACCATCAGGAGGACTTCCTGGTGGTGACAGATGATGAGTTGTTCTGCTCTTTCAGAGCCAGTGGGAGATTTGCTGCTGTTCTTGCAGGGCACCGTGCATCAGGCCTGAGGCTGAGCAGCCCTGCAAGGACTCACAGACAAGAGGCAAAGGCTGAGTTTGAATTAGGGTGAGTGAGACTGTGCCCGTACCGCAGGCAGGGCATCGCTGAGCTCATGTGCTCTTTCCAGTTTTGGATTCTCAGGGGAAAAAACAACTGGTCTCACAGGGAGAACCTGTGCGAAGCTTTGGTGGAAGCATGACTCTACCCTGCCTTGCTTTGGTTTAGGTGCTGATGGCTTTTTTCCTCACCAATTGACCACCAAAACTGTTCCTGACACTCAAAGCAGCAGGGAACACAATTGTCAGCCCTTATTCCTATCCATCAGAAAATACTAAAATACAACATTCCCCTCATTTTCTAAACATCTGTCCAGATCTGTTCAGAAAGATCTGAAAAGTGGTGTTCAGTGTGCCCTGTATACTTATGTAGCTGAAATATCTCCTTCCTCAGCATGATTCTGCTGTGCATTTGTGTCTGTAACCATCACTGGGTATTTATCCCAATTGCACTCTTTTTGTTTTAAAATACTTGCTGGGACAGTAGGTTTCCTGATGGTTTCCTAGGTACCATTGAACAGCAGCAGAAAAATTCCCTGAGTTCTTCAAATTATTACGAAGCCCAAAGCAGATTTGTCATGTACTGTTTTCAGACAAGTTCCTTGCAAGGTTTCTTATATACAGGAAGATGGGGTAATAGTGTTGAAAATAATATGGGACTTGGATCCAGCTTTAGGCGTCATAATAAGTGAATTTCTTTTAGAATAGTACTGAGTGCTATTTACTGCTCCCACAGGGAAAGTAAATATAGAGCAGCTCCATTTCTTTGGAAACTGGGTCACTTATAAAGGGGAGGTATTCAGTTTATCCAATTTAATGGTAAATGTGAAGCCTCCATTTAAGCACCTTAAAGAGGTCCTCTGGGGACCTGTTAAACCCAACAGCCTCACCATGACAGATGCAGTTCCTGGTTCAAAAGGTTCCCGAACTGCTGATTCCTGGAAGCAGGGAAGGTACACTGAGAACAGTCAGCACATTTGCGTTCTTTATCCTGATCCTTGGGCATGTGCTACTTGCCACTCTCAGAGAGAGGAATTCGAACCACATGGGCTTTTGTCTACTCAGTATGGCCATACTTATTTTCGTAGGGCTTCAGTGCTGACAGAGGAATAGAGGTAGCACTGTTAAAATTGTTTGGGGAATTTGTTACAATAGGAGTCAGCGCGTTTTCTGAATGTGGTTTAGAGCTGTTCTTTTTTCTTTTTCTTTTTTTTTTTTTTTTTGATGGCTGCTGAGAAGTTGCATGACATTGCAGAAAATCCTGGAGAAACTTTTAGTTCTCCACATCGGCACCTGGGTGTGTTGTTTTTTTCCTATGAGAGGGTACAAGTATTTTCCAGATAGCTTTGCAAGTGACTTTCTGAACTTGATCAGAACTTGCTGAGCGTTAAGCTTGCCTCGCTGTGGGCAGCAAGTTTTGCCTTCTGTCTATTTTTAAAATGAGGTTTGTGGTGGGGAAACTGAAAAGCAGTTACCAAGTGTTTTTGCAAAACAGCGTTGATAGTGACGGTGTGCCTTACAAACACCAAACCCCCTGTTCGTAACTGTGCTTTCTGCTACCCCTGACTGTTTCTGCATGGCATGCCTTGACCACTAAAACTGCTTAATGTGAAAAAGAGCTGTTGGTAAAGCACTTAAGGTCTTGATTGCAAAATTGATTTGGCAAACAGAAAAAAGACTCTTGAGGGTCTTTGTTTCTTTTCTTTCCTTCCAGTTGGCTATTCTCTCCTGCTTACTTTCTCATTCTTGTTGACTATGTTGTGATGGTTTCCTTCTTTCCCACTTCAAGCTCCCTGCTGCCCCAGCCCGCCCTTTGGTGCATCTTCTGCCCAGCTACCTGCATTCCTTCTACTGTGACTGCTTCTTTCTGGTAGAGGGCCTTAGGTGGCCTTGGTGGCCTTAAGTTCACTTTTGTTTTTCTCTGCTTTCACTTTTTGCCTGTCCTGCTCCGTCTGCACACCTTTCAACATTGGCAATTTAGTCTCTGTGTCAGAGTAGTTACACCTTTTCATACTTCTTATCTTCAAACTTGAATAAACTCTCTTAATTCTATGCTGAGAAAAACAGCTTTACATTTTGAGCCTGAACTTGTATGTGTTCTCGAGGACAACACAGGAAAAGTTCCTCTTTCAAAACTGAACATTTCTGTTATGTTTACGACAGAAAGACATTAGTGAAGATATTACTAAATGTCTTCAATAATTCAAAGCAAATCATATAATCGATTTGCAGTCTCACATACTGTATTCAAGTGTAAATAATGTTCACCTCAGAAAAAGCCAGCCATGTGAGACAGTGAGTACTTGAAATAGGCTCTTTTTTCCTCTTTTTTTCTTTTGCTTAAAACTCTCTGAGGATTGGACTATCACATCACTAGATATGGCACTGTTGTTTTATAAAAAAAGCCTGAAAATTCTTTAAGAGATAAATGGAGACACACTCGTTCAGAAATATCACAGATTGATGTTTGTCTTTTCTATTATGTATAGACTGTGGCTTTTGTTTAGTCTTTAAAAGATTGTATAAGAAATTCCAAAATTGAGCGCCCTCAATTTTGTTCCTGGTTCTGCATTTCTCGAGGGCCTGGCACCCCTCTTGTGCTCCGGGAGAGCTCTGCCTGTGCAGGAGGTACCAACCTTCCTCACATCTACAGCCCTCCTGTAAGCTTGGGTTAGCGTGAGGTTGACAGGGTGTTGCATTTCTTTGGCCTGACTTTTTGGCATGTTCAGAAGATATCATCAATTAATATAATTATTTGAAAGATCTTTACTGATTTAGTGAGTGAATCAAGGAGAGATTAATTTATGTTATCTCATCTCCCCACTCAGCTATTTCTTTTTAATCTCTGATCGGGAGTAACACTTCTGACTGGCGCTGTTATTGTCCTCAGGCCTTGGGTTAATAAAACAGGAAATCCAATTTTAGCATGCCTCATCCCGAATCCAAACCACTAATGCTACTTAACACTGATAAGATTTATTGCAGATCGGGTAGTGTCTGACCAAACGACTCCAACGCTTTGCCTACAAGACAGCCACAGGCTATCTTCCCTTGCTGTGTAAAGCCAGTATGAAAATGTGATTCTAAGAAAACCCTATCTTGAGTTAATTTGACTTAAGTGTGACTGTAATGCCTACAGCTAATCTGGATCAAGTTTGCCCTGCGACGTGACCTGGTGGGTCCATAACTTGGGGACTCGCAGCGGCAGAGCCATGAAGCTGGGCTCGAGACGACCCAGCCCAGAGGTGCTGCCTCCCCACTCCAGAATGCCTGGAGCAGGGATCCAGCCCACAGCAACGAGCTGTCGCCATCACGATTCCCTCTCCACAGGTCGTGAGGAACCGAAAGCGCTGTCGGCTGCGCACGGAGAGGCAGCTCTACTTCTTTCCTGTGTGAATCAGACCCACAGCTTTTTGGTGGCTGCGCTAAGCTGAGCCAAGCCTCAGTTTTCCCTGCTCTTTGGCTGTTTGCTTCTGCCATCACTGGTCCTTTACAATTGGTTTTCTGGCCACGCAGTAAACTGAAATAAGAACTCAGTCCCATTACATACTACTTTCTTTTTTTCATGGTGTGACAGCAAGCAACAGGCTTGTGGTTAAAGATACTGAAGTTTCAGTTCACTAAGCTGTGCCTTTGGTGGCTGCTGCACTGAGGTTCTGTCTGGAAATTGTTCCTTATTTCTGTGAGCAAATTCAACTCACGTTTGCAGGAGTTCTGACACGATCGCTCTTAACAATGTCATTTCTGCTTGTCATTTCTTTGGATCGTGAGGGAATCACAGGCAATACAATATATGCTGTTTGCTGACTGCTTGTCAAAGCCTGGATGAACAGAGGTGAAAGGTGATTGAGCTGGGGCTGAAAGGCTTTCTGGACGTTTCCATCTTCTCTTCTGCCCATGCTGTTACCTGGGCACGTGGTGTAGAGTAGATACCTCACTTCAGGATGCTTGAGGTGAGATTGACTTTGTCCTCATACTTGGTCTGGAAGTGGGGTTCATGCCCAGAAAGGCTCTGGGGAAAAAGCAGTTCACACTTTTTTTTAATGGTTACAATTAAGGTCCAACCTGAAATCATTGAAATACTTTTAATTGCCATGTCACAGCCTCCCAAAGGTCATAGGGACACAAAGATGGCCAGAAGAGGCAGCTGACATTATTAACTGTTCCACAGCAGGCAGATAAATGCACTGAAGGGAAAATGGGGCATTTGGACCTAGTAGCTATAAATCACATTTGTTAATGCATGCCTGTTAGGCTGACACTATTAATTGCAGCTGTAATCAGCACATCAGTATTCTGCGTTTATGTGAGAAAATGCGTTATCCGTATTTGAAGTAATTTGCACTTTATTCTTAGTAAGATTGGTATTATTTACCTGTTTTTGAAAAGCTGCTGAAATGAATGTAGCCTCAAGCCCACTTTAATTGAGAGGAGCAAAATACATTTTTTTTAATAAGTAAGCATCCTGAAATTACTGATTAAGGACTGATTTAATTTTCCATCCTAGTGCAATTCTTCAGCCTAAGTCCAATACAATTTCACAGTTCATGCGTGCTGAGCTCAGCATAAAATGTTTTATACTTTTTTGTGAAATCACCTGAGACTTTTACAAACCCATTATGCTAATTACCTTTTTAATGATTACAACTGGAGGAAATGGGTGTACTTACAGGGTCCAGGGAACACTGTATGAAAGAGAATAACACTATCCTCAGTATTTCAAGAGTGGATTTTGTTTCTGAGCTAGTATTCAGCCCAATTTTAGAATCATATAGTGTGAAATCCCAAAGTAAATGGTGGAAATTTATAACAAAAATTAAAAATTAAAGAATCACACACTCTGCCATACAAGAAAGTGAAGTTTCAAAAAGGCTTGTTTTACCACATCCATTTCAGTGGCCAGATTTGTTGAAAGAACCAGGTTTTAAGAGGATGGTGGGGAGGTCAGAACACTGAAGACAACTCCAGCAAAGTGAAGGGGAAGCCTTGGAGATAGAGGTTCCTGCTGCTGTTTCTTTCAAGCTCTATCCTTTAAGTTACTGCCCCCTGTTCCAGGGGACACAAAGCCAAGGCCATGTGCATTTTGTTGATTCCTGTTTGGGAGACAGGCTGCAATGAACTCCAACCATGGTGAAAAGCTGTTCGTCTTTGGTAAAAACAGAAGGAAGGCACAGCCCCAATGTCACCGCTTGCCATCCTCAGGGGCTAGACTGGTGGAACCCCGTGCAGGTGGGCAAAACCTCACAGTCCCAAGGAGACCTGCCCTCCCATCGTCTGTGCTCAGTGACATGGTAAGCACTGATCCTATTTGCTTGTGTAGCTGAGTCCTGCCTGGCAGGCTCTAGTGAAGGAAATGTGATTTTAGTAAGGAGCAGCTCACCAGTAAAGTGTGGACCCAGAGCTGGGGAATAAATTGGGGCAGAAGAGGAGAGGGGATGGTAGCACAGCAGCTCCCCTGCCGCTCTGCTATGGTCCTGTACGATAAAACAAGCTGAATTCAGATAGAAGATACTGCATGAAAATAAATGAGTGAATTAATTAATTAATTAATTAATAAAACCCCAGGGTAGATGCACATGGATTGGGATAAGCAATGGGGTACCTTGAAAATGGAGCTTGTTAAATGTTACTTGTACATTTCTTCTCTGAAGGATGAACACCTCTTCCCCCAGTCCCTAACAGAGAAGGCAGCAGCTGGGAAGGGAGGCAGCACCAGCTACCACATCATGTTTGGAGGGGACGCAGAGAGGAAATTCCTCTCCTCTCCTCTCCTCTCCCCTCCTCTCCTCTCCTCTCCTCTCCTCTCCTCTCCTCTCCTCTCCTCTCCTCTCCTCTCCTCTCCTCTCCAAGGTGTAAACCATATTTTGCCTAATATTTGAGTACCACTTCATATTTGCAATTAGGAGCTGAAAGTAAATGTATGCCACTTACTCATAGTTTAGGGAGGGCAAAAGGGACATAAAGAGTCACTTGGTCACTTGCTGTGGAAGTCGAATTTTTCTCTCCCCACTTAAAGCAGAAAGAAGTAAAACAAAGAAAGCCATGTAGAAATCAGAGTAGTTCACACCATGGCCCCACTCACCATGTTAATGCTGGCATAGGGCATCAGGTACTGAACTGGGATTACAACTCCTGCCCCTGCAGCAGCTACACCCCAGCAATCCCCTACCATCTCCAGGCAACAGAACACCCCACGTCAACCCTCTGCTGAATGCTGACAAATCACCAAGCTGGTGAATAGTAATATTATTTTTGAGCAGCATATGGGAAAATTTTGTTAAAATGCAATGAAAATTCTCTTCAGAGATGAATTTGCAATGGAAAAAAATGTGAGGTAGGCTTTGTAGTTCTGTTGGTCTTATGCCAAAAAAAAGAGACACTGTGATATTTCGTGGTTGTTAGCATTAATACCTGTGCAACAACTGTATCATCACTGCACATAATGGAAGGAATGCAGTGGATGCAGATTAGGACACAAGTACAGCTATTATAATACATTAACATGATCTGTAGTGATAAAGGAATTTAGGAAAACACTGTGAGTGGCTGTTTGCTTGTTGATGATATATTACGCATTCCCCATCAGTAATGGTTGTGATGTAGAAATATCTCAGCAGGATGATGAGGTTGCAGGTAGAAAACAATTGCAGTTACTTTGGAAAGGTGAAAAGTAATGGATGCTTTAACGTTCCTCGGGAATGAATCTGATGGATGCAGCTGCAGTGTTGTATTAATGGCTTCAGTTTCCTCATTGCTGACTCTGGAGAGATGCTATCAGTTAGACAGTCCTCTGTATTTTAAGAAGTCATGAGAAAGTAAGCTGTCATCCTCAGAGCGTTGTGACACTGCTGGCATTATCAGAGCAAGCCTGCCTCTGTTACTGAGTCCCACCAGCTAGACAACAAAACTGAAATCAAGGTAATAATTACACCCCAAAGCCATTTTTTTTCCCTGAACACTGACAGTTTCTTCAGCTAGCAAAAAATGACAGACTACATTTATTTTCTGATTATACTTTGAATTTTTCATTTTCTAAAATACTGTCTATTGATTTTTTTCCCCTGCTGATGCAAATGTGTACAACACTGTATGTGATCAAATTTGCTGCAATTTGCATAAAAGCAATAGCAATGCATAGCTTTCAGCCATGACTATGCTGTACATTTCTGCACAATAAATTTTTCTCCCTCCCACCCTGTTTTTCATGCTGTTGAACTTCCCTGAGTGCCATGAAGCATCACACAACCTGTAAAATGGTTATTAGGGAACACAGATTATCATTTCAGCCATGCCTTACATGGGACTGGGATGGTGGTAGCTGGCAGTATTTGATTTTGTGGCTATCATAATATCCTATCTTGCCTATCCCCTTGAGGCTTTTATTATGGTCTGGAGTCATCTCCAGGCAGCCTGATACTGGTTGCAAGTAGACAGGTCTGAGATTTTTTTTGTGTTTTCATGCTTTGAAGCTTTGGTTGAGAAAGCTCTGCTTTTGTTCATTTTTCCCCTCAAAGCTGTTGTCAGCTGTCATTTGCAGTTCTTTGGTTTGACGGGACAGTGCAAAGGAATGTTCCAGCCTTATCTTCCCATGGCTGGGACTGTAGTCCTAACAAGCTAGAGGTGATGTATTCCCATTAGCATCTCATTGTATCCTTGTCTTTCTGGCTTTCCTGATGCTTATCCAACAAGGCAGTGGTACTGTGCAGGATTCCTCGCTGCCTGTCTCTCTGCCCTGATCTTCAGCATTTCTCCTGTGGTAAATGCTATGAAGTGATGCCCAGGTGCTGAGCACCTTAAACAGGGTGAGGTAGGTTATGCCAAAATGTCTGTGTGCAAGAAAAAGACCTTCTCCACCCTTCTGATCCACACATCTTTTGTACCCTCTGTGCATCATCCTGGATCCAGCTGTAGCCTCCTGCATTGGGGGTGGATGAGGCAAAAGTAAGGAAACTCCAAAGGAGTCCATGCAAGGCACACAAAACAGGGCACAAAGCCAGCATCTTGGATACAGTGATAATCATGATAATATCATCACCCAGTCATTGGCAATTAGTTGGCCATCCCTGCCCTGCATCTCTCTGTGATTTACAGGAGCCACTGGCCTGTGCCCTTCTGTTGTAGGTGCACCAGTGAACACATTCAGCACCTGCCTGGGTACAGCAATATGTGCAGCTCACTAATGCCCCTAACAATTTACTTCCCAAAAAAATCCCTAACTCCTCTCAGAAGGAAAAATCTAGGTACAAATCAGAGCTGGCATCACTGGATTGTCTGAGATCTGCTGTCACCTTTGCCAAACTTTTTCTGTTTAATAGCAGGGAAAATGGGTAGGCTAATACTTGATATTTGAATTTTAATATTAAATTATATTTATGTCTGCTATTTTCTGTTGGGGATGCCCGAAGTCAGATACATCTGAAAGTGAATGGTATGTATAAATACCTTTGATTTGACATTTGGTGTCCATCAATGCTGGGAATCTAAAGGGTGTTATAATTTTTAGTGTAGATGTCAGAAATTGCTTCAAACCACATCCTTTCTATTTCAGGATTTCCTCATGAATAATATTAACATAACTCTTATGTTATTAACATAACTCTTTTGGTACAAGGAATATAATGCAAGTTCAATGGTCCCAAATGCTATTCTAGATTAAGAACACAGAACTGCCACCAAAACAGATGGAGAATCACGCAAGAGGACGATTACCTTCAATTCTTGTCAGGAAGACAAAACAATCTCCTTGACAGGAGATTTTTAGCTGTCAAGTCACAAAGAGCAAAGTATAGTCTCATCATTTTATGATTTCCTGTATAATTGTTAGAGAATAATTTCCCCTGCTTTACAATATCTGTTTTACAAGTAATTGTTTTATTTCTGCCTACCAAGTCACTTCTTGTGGGTTTTATTTTCTTGTATGGTGTGGATTGCAGCCACAGTCTAAAAGTTTCCTTTTAAAGGAAACTATAATGTCCCAATCTGCTTTTTTGGCTTTATATCACTTATAGACAAAATGAACAGGATCAAACTACAGCTTGAAGAATCATGGCATTTTTAGCTAAGGAAATGTTCTTGATGAAAACCCAGATTTTATTAGTGATACTACAATTAAATAAGCCATTATCAACTTCCTACAGATCTTCTAAGAGCAGCTCTCTTTCATTCTGGAGCCCAAATTACGGAAGCAATCTTCATAAAGGCCACTTCCCCAGCTATAGCGCCTGCTGTGATATGATTCATACCTTTTGTCTTCTGCTTGGAATTTGGGGATGTTTATGAAGGACTGTTATAAATACTGCATCTAATTCCTCTTTTCACAAGATGCTTTATTCACAAGTTAAAAAAAAAAAAGAAAATTGCATCATGTATGTACGTCATATCATTTCCATTCCCATTGCCATCTGGCACTATTCTTGTTGCCTCCTTCATATACATACTGAAAGGATGTGAGACCAGTGTCAGACAGACACTCTGGAGCACACGTTTCAGGACTGCAGGCACTTTTGTTGCAATGAATCTGTGTAAATGTGGGTATGAAGGCTGGAGCTGGAATAATAGATGCTCAGAAGCAGAAGGAGAAGTAATGCATAAGAATCTCACTTTCTACACTGTCCATTACAAGTGATCTTGCACAAATATTGTAAAGATGAGCAGTATAAATATCTCATATAATATATAATAAATAGCTCTTTTTATACTGTTCAGATTTTCATTTTCAATGGGGAAACATGGTTTCATCTATACTTGGAAAGTATCTGGCTGTTAATTTACCCTAAACTGTTGTCTAAAAACATGGGTCAGATCCTTTTGGCATCCCATTCTTTGGGACGGTAGCCACCATGGTATGTCAGTTCACTGCTAATTAAAGTAGGGTCCTTTCTCAAAGAAAAAAGAGTTTGCAAAGGCTGAGAAAAAATGATGGTTCATCACTGCAGACCCACTGCTTTCATCCCAGCTAGTTAAGGTGAAGGGTGGTGACAATGGTCACATTTATATTCAGAATCTATTTGTCTGAGCCATTATGCTAATACGTGACAAAATTACTGGTTGTGAAATTCAGATGGGCTTTTAGGTCAGAAAGCAACTGTGGTTGTGTGACTGGGGAAAGGGAGGAATTGCTGTGGAGCGCTCACTGGTCAGAAGTGCAGCGTTTGCCAGCTCCTGAGGGGTAAAGCTTGTTTAAGCAAGAAAGATGGAACTGCAGCTCTAGAGCCTGCAGGTAAACAAGCCCCAGCAAACAGTGCTATAGATGGAGCATAAAACCAAAGTACTGTGTGGTGGTTTTTTGTATTGTTGTGATTTTTTTATCCCCCACCTGAATAAAGGATTAGATGGATTATTATACATCCTATTTTGTGGTCTGGCGTTAGGTCATTAAAGTGATTTATTTTTGCAAAGAGTGATTTTTAATCAACTGAGTACAAATTAACCAAACTGCAAGAAACAAAACAATAATTGCTGATATTTTCATATTTAATGAGCCAAAGTCTGGATTCTCATCTCGGTAGCTCTATTTTCTGCCCTGAAATCCTGAGGAAGAACACAAAGCGCAAGCATGCCCGACTGTGACTCTGGGGTTCCTCTGTCTGACGTGTCAGTCCTGATGCACAGGACAGATACTGCTGGAGAGACAAAAGCTGAATAATTCCAGGAAAACAAAATATAGCCAATGTGTCATAGTGAACTGCATGACCCTGATGTCCTTAAAGCAGGTATTATCAGCTATAAATGAAAAATTAGTGGAATTAATTGAACTTCAGGAAGTGCTTCTGGAGAGTTCACTGAGTTCAGCTCCTTCAGCTGCAGACTCCCGAGGTGAATAACACCAGATTTTGAGTGCTGCCCTGACAGGGTCTATGTGGGCATCTCAGGATTGAGTCTGCTACCGCAGAATGAAACCCTCTCTGACAGCGCCTGGTGTTCGCTGCTGAGCGTCAAGAGAGCGCTGACAACTCATGTACAGCAGAGTCCCGTTTCTAGAGGGCTGGGCTAAGACTAATTGATTTCCCAACTGTAAAACAAATTTTTCTGTTCATCAACAGTGGTACGATCAGGAGCAGGAGCAATAAGGTCTGTCTAATCCAGAGCAAAGACCTTTCCATCCCTGAAGCTGCCGGTCAGTAACAGTTTCCCATGAACTGGATAACATAATCTATATGCAAAAGGCAATCCCTAACCTCTTTATTCTGCAGGCGTTACAGAGCTTCATACACACATTCTGCTTTTCAAAATAACTTTAAAGCATTAACAGGCACATCATTTCAAATAGGGCAGGAAAATCGAAAGCTCCCACTGGTAAAATAAACACAGTTGAATATAGTCTCTTGCTCTGAATCTCTTTTTAAGAGCAGTGTTTTCCTTTGGTTTATGAAGGGAAAACTGAGAGTGGCTTTTGACCCAGGTGATGCAACACTACCTCCCACTGCTGCATCCCACTCCTCTGAAGTCTCAGCCACTGGTGCTTCAGTGGGAAGGGAAGAGGGCACAACAGATGGATCCGGGGACCTGCCTCGTTTTTCTTCCATGCTGTTGATTCAGCCTGTTCAGACAGATCTATCTAGGTCCTTGTGCTGGACCGAAGTCTAAACACTGCTTATGATCTTCAGAGCACTTGCTTAAACTGCCATCTGCCCTTGTGGAGAGGGGATTTCACGGAGAGAAGAAATCCAAACTGAAAATCTCCCAGGGACAGTACAGGATGATGTTTCTTACTTTTTTCTCATCAAAGGACCACTTGATCTCCTGGGAGAGCACATGCATGGGCCAGCCTCCACACTGCTGACAACAGTTTTCACATACAAACAAAAAACTATTAGGCCACACATAGGGTATTTGTTTTTCACCTTAAATAGCTAGTATTTTGTATCCTTTCATGCAGAAGAATGCATACATACATTCTAAAATATATCTTTGCCACCATTTCACTGAGCAAAGCCTGAAGCTGAAAGCAAACCAGAGAAGAACTCTCCTGTACCAGCAGATTGCTGGAAGGGCTTTCCATGCCCTGTAGCAGCGCAGTGGCTCACTGGGGGTTACTTATTTTTCTGAACTGGGGGCTTTCCTGGCCCCATGGCAGGGTGCCTAACTTCCCATGGCAAGTACAGATTTGTCACCGCTTGCCTCCATCACTTGGTCTGATGGAACAGATTGGGAGATACCCCACTTTGACATTTCACAGCTTTCTTCTGACCGACCTAGGCTGCAACAAGCAAATCCCAAAATGTTCTGCTAAGTTTCTTGAACTCTCACAGTTTTTGATATCTAAGGAGATCTTGAGTTTAGGACTGCTGATTCAGGAGTATTCTAAGATCGCCTTCAGTGAGCACATTACACCACATATCAGGCTCCTGCAGTGTCCTGGTCTCCAGGTTCTGCTGCAGCTGGGAACGTGCTGCCGCTGTGCTCTCCCAAACCCACCCAGTCCGTGGGCAGGTGGCAGCAGGAGAACAGGCCTTACAAAACCTGACCCCGGATTCCCTACTTATTAATCACTCAAACAGGTTTAACTTGTTTTGTAAGGTAAAGATTATGTAATTTTTTAAAAATTAAGCACCTAGAGTTACTTTAACTATTTCCTACCTCTCCAATGACAAAAATCAATGTTGTCTAATCAAGCAGCTGTGTATCAGCTGGCAGTCTGTTCTAGCTGAATATTGCAGTGCTTTTACATGGTTTGGGTTGGAATTTGATATTTCAGTCCTGGAAGACCATAAAATTTGAGTGTATTCCCCCTGATGACCTCCAGTTTTCTTTTGCTTTCATAGGTGAGTTTCCAGTGACACGCAAGATTTAATCCCGTGTGTCTGGTCTTTCTTTGATGAGGCTGCCTGTTCCTTTGATCCGGTGGGATTCTATGTTTTTCCCGGCAGTCAACAACATAACACTCATGAAT
The DNA here is from genome assembly GCA_028565335.1 of Limnodromus scolopaceus. NCBI lineage: Eukaryota > Metazoa > Chordata > Aves > Charadriiformes > Scolopacidae > Limnodromus > Limnodromus scolopaceus. The sequence continues at coordinate 188,080,824 of JAOXNO010000001.1, read as the reverse complement.
CAGTTTTGAAACTATCCAGTGTCATGTCAGAGAGAGACTTCAATAACCAAACAGTTGGAAAAAATAAATTTGCAACTTGCATTATTTTTTTCCAGCCTCCTCATAACACATCCGTAGAAATTCTACCTTTTTCTGCCTTCGGTTCTCTCACCATAAGGGACGACAAAGTGAAGTGTGCAGCTCATTTATATTTTTTACAGGGCTTGGAATGGCACAGCTCAAAGTCAGTGCTTTCTTTTTGGGCCTGAAGTAGGTTGCATCCAGGAAGTCGAAAAATTCCTTGGTATCTTGCAGTTGTAGGCTCGTGATTCACCCTTGGGCTGCGTGCAAGTACAGTGGGGAAGCCAGCAGAGGAAATCCTTCCTCCTGTCTCCTGGTACGTGTGGAGCAGCTCACAGCCGGGGTCCACGCCGGCGTGCCTGCCCGCAGACACGGTCCCTGCTCTGCAGGGAGGGGTGCAGGCATCCCTGCTGTGCTGCAGGTCCCACGCCAGCCTCTCCTTATCTGCCAGAAGAATAGACACCTTCCGTATGGGGAGGAGAGGCTTTGATTTCCTCCAGGCATTCCGGGGCTGGACCCATGCGTCCGTGTCTCACAGCACGGCACTCGCTCTGGCAAACCGTGGGAGCCCCCGCATGGCTCCGGATGCTATGTGTATTGGTGATACATTCCCACACAGAGAGACATTATTCCTGGGTGCCAAATAATACCGGCTGGTAATATTGATCTAAGAAAGCAACCTGTGGAATACCTATCTGCCTGCAACAACATGCATCCCTCCTATTCTAGTACAAAAAGCTGGCATCACTCTGCAGCAGACTACCATGCCCCAGGATGCAGGGGTGTCGTGGTTTGGGCCAGGCTGGCTACTGAAACAAAAGACAGATGCTCTCTGAGTTCTCTCCCAGGACAAGGGGGATGTAGCAAACCCAAAGGCTGCCACAGGCTTTGCATAAATGCTTGCAGTCAGAGTGAGCAGACGGGTAACAACCACAGCTACAGATTTTTGCATTTGTGCTTTTTCCCATTCCAAAAATGGAAAAGTCTGTTTGAGGAGCCTTAGTGGTTGATTGTCTTTCATAAAGAGAAGGAAAAAAAAAAAAAGTGGTGAATGGTTGTTTGGTCAGAATGTGTATGGAAAATGCAAATTGGGTCATAAAAAGCTGAAGGGGGAACAGCAGCTACCTCTGGCGCAGCAGATGCTGGAGACACTTCCAGGCTCTGACCATGGAGCAGCATACTGCTAAATTAGAAGGCCCATCATCTTTTAACAGCAAAAGGCAAACTCAGTTCCATAGCAACCGCATTGTCTGATATGCTGGAATGGCAGAATTCATGACAAGAAAAGGAAAGAAAAGATGAGCACGTCTTGGAAACCGCCACTCCAACTATGGGAATGAGATGAGAACAGATGCTGTTAGAATACGATACAGGATGCTGTGTCACAGGATCGGGAAGGAGATGATAATTTGTGAGCCTTTTCCTACTAGCGTAGGGAATAAAGAAGGAGGAATGATTTTTGTCATCCTCTTGTTTTCATTAAGTTTCATTTGAGTTCTGATTGTCATTAAGTTATAGGTGTATATTAACTATTGTACAGCTCTGCTGCATCATAAGACAGATAGGGAGCTACCATAGTGTTGCAACTTAGTAATCTTCAATTATAGTTGTTATTTTAGTACAGTTCACAGTCATTCCCTGCAACACAGAAGTGGAAAGTTTAACTTTCTCAACTCAAAAGAGTTAGAGTAGGACTGGAAAATGTTCAGAGCAGGATGACAAAAGTGGTCAAAGGAATTAAATTACTTCCCTACAAGAAATAAAAACTACAGTTCTTCTAGCTGGAGAAGAGGTGACAGAGGAGAGATGAAGGCAACTTCTGAGTGCCAGGGTGATGGAGAACAGGGAATAGTTTTCACTATCTCTTCCAGTTAAAGCACATGAAGGAAACCAGTGGGGCGGAGATTTCAGGGCAAAACCCAAGGTAGCTCTTCAAACACCATCTACAGGCTCTGTGGAACTCCTTGCCATGGGAGGTGGAGGGTGGTAAAGGTGTCTGAGAGTTTAAAGAGTTACCAGAGAGCCACCAGCCTTGGTGGAGGGCTGGTGAACACAAGCACAGCTAGTGTGGTCCAGGCAGTCCCTGCCCTGCAGGTTGTTGCTGGCTGGCAGGATGTTCTGGGCAGTATCTCTACAGGCATTTCCTTGCCTTAAACATTTCTGGAGGTATCTACTTCTGGTCATTGTCAGAAGAGCATAAATGGCATTTGATCCAAGCTGATATGGTTTTCATATTCCTGGAGACTTGGCATACAAGCAGTGACTATTTTTAAAAAAAGCCCAGAAATCTCCAGTGGATGCCTCTGTCCTGCCACATTTCCTATCTGTTGTTTCCGCCTGGGTTATGGCTCTGCTGAGCATCCTCACTGCGTACGTGTCTGCTCTCACCTGAAGCCCAGTCTGACACGAAGTCCACCCTCCATGGGGGAAAGCCCAGGCGCAGAGTAGAAATAAGCCTCTCCATACTGTCTGGCCTGTGGATGCCAGGGGACTGTGTAGGTGTGAGGCATATTGCGCTGAATTATGCACCCTCGGGATCCGGTGCAGTATTTGTACCATTGCCATCAAGGGTGAAAATTGCTTTCTTACAACCTTCTTTTCAAGATGACGCCGGAATTTCCATTTGTTTATTTCTGCAGCTTAGAGCCTGCCACATTTCCCTATAGGGAACTCACGTTTAAAATATATGTGGCTGCCTCACAGGTTCTGCCATGGTCAGTTGCTACATGGTTATTACACGTGAAAATTCTGTATTGTTCTACTGGGACCTTGACAACTGCGTTTAGTTTAACTTCTTTTGTCTCTTTCGTTTGCCTATCAGCTGTGTTTGGAGAAAAGAGGTTTTTCCAAACGTTTCATCCTTGGCTGCGGTCGGTTGAAGCCTGATCCTGCTCACGTTTGCAGGGGGAGGTGGGGGTTTGGGTTACACGTTTGCACGGAGCCGGTGGAGCTTCTCCGTGTTTCTGTGCCTGTGTTGCCCTCTGCCGACTGGTGACAGTTCAGAAGATCCCGAAGGTCCCTGCAGAGCAGCTCAGGTGCCCGCAGGCATCTCGCAGCTCATACTGGCTGGATTTTTGACCGTCTTCTATCTGTGGTTAGCAGTGTAGCCATAGTTATAAATTCCCCAATAATTCAACAAGTAGAAAAATATCCCCCCGCATTAACGTTTTCAGTTTAGCTAAAATTTATTAAAGTTTTTATTCTAATTAGCAAGTTAAATTAAAGTGATGAGGCTTTAAAACAGGCTATCACCTGTGAAGAGTTTTTAATGCTTCTCATCAGCTGGTTTAAGAAAAGCACAATAAGACACATGGTATGGCGGGAGGATAGAATTTGACATTAGTTCACACATGCACTAGTTTTCAAGGACAGGCATAGGAAATGACAATTATTTGAAAATAGATGCAAGTCTGTGCAAAGAGAGAAATCCTGCAGGAAATGTGAAGCCAGAGATGATTAGGTACTCAAGGCATGAACCACTCCAGACTCATCTTCAGAACTGAAAGAAAACTCTATTACTTGGAACAATGTGCTCTGTCCTGCCTTGCCTCAAAAACCAGTTGTCCTGGACCCTGATCCTTTCCCAGGAGGTGTCTGAGGAAGTGACATTTATTAAAACGTTAAGGAAGAGATTTGTGTCAGATGCAGAAAGACAAGCTTGCTCTTTGACATGGCAGGTTCCTATCTTAAACACAGTCTCTCACACAAAAATTGCTTTGAATAGCTCTGCCAAGGTTTCAGCAAACTTTCGTTAATAATGCTCACCTCCTATTTGTTGTCAGCTTCGAGACCTGCAATTGAAAAAGCACAGCCTAAGCTGGAGGCAGTATTTACTCTATCTGCAAGGACTGAGCGCAGAAAGCAAAGTGAGATTGAATGATGCTGGTAGACAATGCAACAGCCAGTAACAATACCGCAGGCGCAGATGCCCTAGATCTGACTTGCAATTTCATCCTGGATTATAGTCCTTTTTAAACCATCCAGGCTCAGAACAGGCTGCGCTGAGGGTATAAGATCTGTTTAGCTAGAGAGCTAACATCTCGGACATGCTAAAAAACCCCCAAATCCCTGCAGAAATAACTATTAGCTCGGATATTGCTATTCTCTCTTTCAGTTTAATAAAGCTGTGCGGGAAAGTCCTGCATTTACAGGTTTAGGCAGTTGGGTTTGCACTCTCATTTGGTTATGAGAGAGTTTTTTGCTAATAAGCACCATATTTTGAAAACTAAAGGCAGGTGCAGTGGCACAGTGATTTGATACCACAGTTGCCCCTTTTTGTATATCCTATAAAATTCCATCTCAACAGTGGTATTATCTTTTCATACAAGATTTTGCCTTTTCATACATAATTTCATATCTGGTTTTGAAATGGAGAAACAAAGCTAAATGTTGATCTGTAGATCTATAATTGTTGCATGCAATGCTGAATGTTTTATCATACTCTGACGGGTTGATTCAAGGCAATACTCACGTTTGTCTCTACTTACATCAGGCTCAGCAGTGCTACAGCTTTTTAAAGTGTGAGTTCTTTCTCTGTGAGCATTTGAAACATTTGGATGAGCCCATGTATAAAGATACCTGCAAGTCTGTAAAAAAATCAAACTTGGTTCAATACTACAAGCTTTTAATAACAAAAAGAAGAGAGAGCTTCAGAGAACTGCTTTAACCTGTGATGACAGAGGAAGAGAGGCACTTTCAGAAATATGAACCAACTTCAGTGCCAGTTTAATTAAGGAAACTCATTTAAATATGATGCAAAGATTTTTATTCTCCAGATGAATATTAACTCTTGTGGTAGATTTACTTCTTATTTGAAATATGATTGTCACTAATTGCCTGGACGTATTGGGATGACTTCTGATTGATTGTGTCGATAATATCAATAGTGTTTTTGGGAAGGGACATTTTCAGTTGTCTCTCATTAAGGACAAAGCAGATGTTACTATAATTAGGAGCTATACACACTGCTCATTTTTAAGAACAGCAGGATGAGCATGCCCAGGTTTGTTTGTTTTCTTCAAGTCTGATTTCTAACTTGGAGACCACTTAGAGGATAAGAACCGCTGCCAGATATCCTCTTCTCTCCTGCCTCTGAGATTATTTTAAAAAATATGAATGCTCTCCTTATAAGAAATGAAATGAACAGTATTCCTCCCAGCAAGCAGTTAATCCTTGGGAAGGAATGACTGAATAATACATATAGCTTTTATACTGACGTATGCACTGTGGTCTCTAACTGAACAATGAGAAGAGGTTGCAATTAAATTTGCATCAGATTAATACTGAATTTATTTTAGCTCATCCTACGCTTTTGTCATAGTTTCTGGATTTTTCCATGACTTGGTTCTTCCCAGATTCTCTCATTCTTTTTTTTTTTTTTCTCCTATACATACTATGAACAGGCTGCCCGGGGAAGTGGTTCAGTCACCATCCCTGGAGGTATTTAAAAGATGGGTACACACAAGGTGCTGAGGGACGTGGTTTAGTTATGGTTTTGTCAATGTTAAGTTGATGGTTGGACTAGATGATCTGAAAGGTCCCTTCCAACCTGGGCAATTCTATGATTCTATGATTCTATATTGTCCCATGCTGTTCCTATATCAGCGTACTCTCCTAGTATGGTTCTCCTCCACCTTCTTTCTCCTCAGGAAGAACTGCATGAGCTCTACTGGGTACCATCACTCGTTCTGGACACCTGGGCATGGTCAGAGAGGGGTGGACAGCCGGCTGAAATGGAGACGTGGTTAGTGGGGAGGTGGCGAGGGTGCCTGTGAAGAGCTGGGACAACACTTTACCCACACTTTTGGTGTAAATTATAGAATCATAGAATTGCCTAGGTTGGAAGAGACCCTTCAGATCATTGAGTCCAATCATCAAGCTAACACTGACAAAAACCATCACTAAACCATATTGCTAAGCACCACCACATCTACAGGTCTTTTAAATACATCCAGGGATGGTGACGACCACTTCCCCAGGCAGCCTGTTCCAATGCTTGCAGGACTCAGTGTGGCAAAGGACCAGGCCCACCGGGTGAGATAGAGTAAGGGAAACACAGGAAACTTGGGCCGAGGCTTGCTTGTATTTTCAGATGGAAGCTAATAAAACATTTGCCTTTTTAATCTCTTGGATTCCTATTTCCTTTTGGCCAGTTTCAGCCAAGTTTACTATGGAAATAGAAATCTCATATATCTCAAATACCTACTCAAGTCATGATGGCAGTAGCCAAGTACCCAAAGTGCTCCCCCTGCAATCATAAGTGAGTTGACTTGCATTGTTAGACATCAGAGAAGCCACACAGGTTCAGGGTGCTCTCAGCAGCCTGGCTCGAACCCGCAAATCTCACACTGGAGTCACTAATTAATTGCAGGAGAAGCTTTCATGAGACACCTCACCTTATGAAACAGGTAATCCAAGCAGACGGTGCCAAGCCTGGGGAAAACAGTCTCCAGCAGCTCTGCAGCTAGAGGCTCATGCTGTTCATTAAAAGTCTTACCAGGGTGCACCAGAGGAAAAAGGGGGTTTTCCATACCCCCGGGTGCCCCCTGCTGTGACCAGGGCTCAGACATGAGGACGAGCCCTGAGTGGGGGTGACCGTGTGGGCACAGCCTCCGCTGGGACCGGGGGGCAAAGGACATAAGAGCAAATGGGGCAGCGTTTGGGCTGCAGTGGTACAGATTTACTCCTGGTTTTTCTCAGATGTTTGATAAAGATCCGCATCTGCCTCAGCATTTGCAGGGGTCAGGAGGTGGTAATTCCCTGCCTGCCACAGTAATCCTTTTTCCTTAAACACAAACCCTGGAAACTGTGAAGCTGACATTTCCTGCAGCACTTTTATGAAATGCACAGAGAGATAGTAATCCCCTTATTCTGAGGGGCTTAGAGTGGAGTTTGGTTGAATACAATACTGAGGACAATAGGTCAAGTGCCCAAAATGAAGACGTATCCATCTCTGAGGTCAGTGCAGAAAAGTTTTGTGAAACAAGTGTGTGCTGAGGAGGAAAGTAGGTAAAGAAACAGGAGGGGGAGAAAATCCTGTTTCAGAACTGTGACCCTTTGGTCACATTCCTCTTCAGGGAGGACTTGAAGAGGAATGAAGGAAATGCACCAGCAGCAAAAATGTGAGAAAAAAGACTGAGGGATCTGGGGTTGTTCAGCCTGGAGAAAAGGAGGCTGAGGGGAGACCTTATCACTCTCTACAACTCCCTGAAAGGAGGGTGTAGAGAGACGGGGGTCGGTCTCTTCTCCCAAGTCACAGGTGATGGGACAAGAGGAAATGGCCTCAAGTTGCACCAGGGGAGGTTCAGATTGGATATTAGGAAAAATGTTTCCACAGAAAGGGTTATTAAGCATTGGAATGGGCTGCCCAGGGAAGTGGTTGAGGCACCATCCCTGGAGGTATTTTGAAGACGGGTGGACACAGTGCATAGAGACATGGTTTAGTGATGGTTTTCTATCAGATATAGGTTGACGGTTGGACGAGATGATCTTAAAGGTCCCTTCCAACTTGGACAACTCTATCACTCTATGACTTAATTATAAACATGTTCTTCACAGAAGAGCAAATACATCATGGCTTTTTAAATGGGGATTTTTTTCAATGGCTTCGGAGTCCATGTAGCCTCATTACAAAGCAAAGCCAAGTGCAAAAGTAGTATCTGAAGGGAAATACCCACTGGAAAGGAGGCTGCCAGGTGGCTTGCCCTGGGGGAGGCTGTGTAATGCTTGCAGGGAGCCCCGGAGCAGCCTTTTTTCCCCTGTTTCTTCGGGAAGCCAGAAGAGGGTCCTTATCTCTCAGCTGTCCCTCTTCTCTCTTGCGTACAAACCCTGTACGGATAATCCCTGAGACACCATCAGCCCTGCACGGGCAGATGGGCTGGGGACTCAGTTAGCCTTGGCCTGCCCCAGCAACCCACTCTTTAAACTGAAGTCCCTGTTGGCAAGGAGTTACCTTCAGCATCTACACGGAAATCTCAAGCCCCATGATGTCTCTGCAGCTGAACTCAGGCTCAGGTGTGCCCAGTGAAACCTTGTCCCAACAGAATACAAAGGAGAAAAGAAGCTTAAATGCTCCTTGAAGCCCATGGGGGCGTCAGCCACAGGCTCTGCTCCCCATTGCTGCACCATGGTGTATAGGGAAACGTAAGAATCTGAAGTTTGGCAGTAAAACACTGAAACACTGTCTCTGAAATGAGAAGTGTTACTGGATGGTACCACAAAGCCAGAGAAACTTGACAGATAAGAAGACAAGACAACAGCACATAAGGTAGCAGAGGTTTTAATACAAACACTATGTAAATAGTGGTCCTTCTTGTAAGATTTTTCAGTGGTCTGCAGTGTGCAGAAATCATACAGGCTGAGCCCTCTTCTCACTGCTCTTTCTCTCTGGCTGCTGGACTGAGCTGCCCTCAGGACAGGAGCTGCAGCCAGTGTGTCACTGCCAAAGCGCTTGCTGAAGCATTCTCCTGCCTTGCAGCCTGTCAGATTCACTGATATAATTTTTCCTTCTTCCACTTCATTTGCAGTGTTGTTTTCTGGAAGAGAGTCCCTGCCACTCAGGGCTGCTTCTAAGCCTCACTGTCAATCATATCTCCACAAACCTCATTATTCTGCATCCAAACGAGTGCCAGTTCCCTTTGCTTTCCTGGATGTGACTGTGCGGCTGTTGTTTTCCTCCTCGTCCTCATTTGTGCTATGTTTTTCCCCCTTACATGCTGTACACAATGAGATTTCCCTGAAAATTACCTGCTGCAGCTCTGCCAGCAGTAAATGCTACAGGTAACAGCAGCTCTACTGTAAACCAACTGCTTTTTTCTTTAGTGCTATTATCTAAATGTACTCCGAGGAAATGCAGCTGATACCATGATAAAGCTGATGATGGTCCTGTTTTCAATTTATTCTTGATTTTTACAGTTCCCAGCTCACCCAGGAGGAGATACAGAGAAAGGCATTTGCATTCCTGTAGATCTACTATTGCTCCAGCAATGCTGGCTTGTCTCAGCCAGCACTTGTCTGTATTCCCTGTATTTGTACTGTTTAGGGTGCATCCTAAGCTGTGAGACTTCAAAAGAAGCAATCGTAACAGAAACCAGTGTTCTGTGAAGAAATTACTCCATTCTTCTCATTCTCTATGAATACTATATGTTTGATTTATCACAGGTCCAAACAGTGACAGCTGGAAGGAGTTGGATGTAGTTTCCTACTACCGACTTGCAAAGCCCTGGTGAAAATTGGATGTTAGGATATGATTTTACAACAACCTACTCTGACCATTGGTTTGCTAGCAACCTCTACAATGGGAATGTCCAGCAGGTCTGGCAAGGTCCACAACCCTCTGTTCAAACATCTCACTGCAGGGCAGTCTGATAGCCCACCTGCCTAGGTCCCCACAACCAGCCTGGCTCCCCAACAGCATGAACACCTTCAAATACAAAGCTCCAATTTTGGGTGCATTTGGGTTTTTCCTGTTCATCCTGCAGCAACATTCACTGCCCCAGGAACTGAAAACATTGTCCTGGAAGAGCTGTGAAGTGCCTTCCACCCTCACTTTGACTAGTGTGAAGAAAATGTACAAAGCCATACTCCCCCTCCCCACGGAGAATGTGCTTCTGAAAAGCATGAGCATTGGCCATGCAATGGACAGCGAAGCAGTTTTTCCCATCAGAATTAATGAGCAGATCACTGTTCGAAATTATTTTGGCTGCTTCATCTGAGAGACTGAGCACCCAAGCATTATCCTCCGTTTCTGCCCTTCACACTTGATTGACTTTACTGATCTTGATTCATTTGAGGAAGATGATACTGAATGTGGCTGTTCAGAAAGAGGCACTGAAAAGGCTCACAGTAAAAGATGTGTGCCGGGTGTTCCCTCTCATGGAACAGCCAAGACAGTGTCCCCCCCGGGTGTGTCCCCCCCGGGTGATGATCTGGACAATTCTCCTCCTGCCTTTTCGTCCTCTACATATGAATATGAGCCGGCAGTGTGCCCAGGTGGCCAAGAAAGCCAATGGCATCCTGGTTTGTATTAGAAGTAGTGTGACCAGCAGAAGTAGGGAGGTGATTGT
>JAOXNO010000001.1:188030168-188063014 GCA_028565335.1 Limnodromus scolopaceus | reverse complement strand
GTCCGGCAGGGGGCGCTGCGGCCCGGCCCGGCCCGGCTCGGTGCGGCGGCGGCGGCGGTCGCTGCTGGGCGGCTGCGTCCCGCCGCTATATAAACACGGACCGCGACCCGCCGCTGCTCCGTCCTGCCGCCGGGAGGAGGAGGAGGAGGAGGAGACGGCAGCAGCAGCAGCAGCAGCAGCAGCAGCAGCAGCAGCAGCACCGGTGCGGAGGCAGGTGAGCGCCGCCCGTCCCCGCCGCCCGCGCACCCTCTCACCGCGGATGCTCCGCGGGGTGGGTGTGCGTGGGAGGTGTCCCCTTCCCCGCCCCGCATCACTCCGCGACGTGGCGGCTGGAGGGCGTCGTACCCCCCCCCCCGGGGGCCCGGTGTCCGCTCCGGCTGGTCCCTGCAGCCCGCGGGGTCCCGGCTGCCCCACCGGAGGGCCGCGACCGGGAGACGGGACACGGGCAAAAAGCGGTGCGGGGTGGGGGACGGCTCCTGCGCGGGGGGAAAGGCGGATGCTGGGGAGGCGGCGGGTCCGTGGGCTGCTCCTCTCCCCTGCCTGTGATGAAGGCACACGGCCGGGTGGTGAGACGGTGAAGAGAGCTCAGCTTATTAAGGTGGATAATACGTGCTGTCAAATTGCCTTCAGCCAAAAGTTTTGAGGATGCTAATAAACGGACCGGCTCAAAGGGGCATCGCTGCTTGTGCGGCATATGGGTAAAGACCAAAATGGCCTGGTTCATGCCAGCAGTGTGTTAACGGCGTGGCAGCGCCGCGGGGAGCGGGGTCTCGGGCCGGGCTGGCCACCTCCGGCCGGGGCCGAGCGCTCGGCACGGGCGAGCGGAGAGTTCAGGGCAAGTGCCGGGTTCCGGCAGCTCGCCCGCTCCCGGTGCTAAAGCTGCGCCTACACTCTGACCCTGCCGTGGGGTTAAACGGCTTCTCGCTATTTTCCTTAAGAAAGATGGAGGATAAAGCAGCTTCTGAGAATTTTAAGGTAGTGTTTTGCTGGGAAGGGAAAGATAAATCTGTGGCCGTGGGTCCGGATCTCCCTACATCTCTGATAAAACATCTCTGCTTGAAGAGCTGTTCATCCAGGTTGGTTGTTTCCAACTCTGTTTAGGTGGGTCTGGGTACCTTTTTCCTCCTCCTTGCTTCATCTCCCTTGATACCTTTGCCTCTACTTCTTTCTCTCTGGTTCCTGTCACTGCATCTCGAAGGTAACAGGAGTGGAGAGGGGGCTTGTGTGCTGTGCCTCAGCCTGGGCTCCCTATGGGCACCCCTCTTGGGGAGCCAGCAATCCCTGATCACTTCAAACATGAAATGAGCTAGCCAGCAGGAGCCTTGACATTTATCGTTGCATTAAAAACATCAAACATCAAAAAATGAATAAATATTTCTCAGTGGGTCAAACATTAAAAATATTTACTGATATTAAGGCATCAGTAGCAAAATAACCAAATGTCAAGTGTTTGCATACAGGTTAACTTTGCAATGGATGACTGCATTAAGGGGGCACTTGGCAGCAACTGAGCTGGATATAATATGATACATAAATGCCTTGTTTTGGTTTGTGTGATTTCATTGTTTTATGCTCTTTACATTCAGTGTAGTGCTTGTGGGTTTTATGGGTTCTCATTCCCAATTTCAGGCAGGGATGCGGGCTTTTCTATATCCCCTGCTACATAAACTCTTTACCAGTCTGCCCTTTTTCAATGCAATTAAATACACCCGGCTACTTGTCTCCTGTCTCTGCAATCTGTTGTGGAGAGCAGTACCAGCCTGTGCTGCAGTGTGTAGCAGTGAGCTACATGTATGCAAATGAGGCGTAACTTCTCATTCTGCTTTATTTGCCATCATCTTAATTTCTGCAGAATAAAGTCCTATCTTACTGTACAAAAAGAGGATTCTGTAAGTGATCCTTTGAGCAACGCACTGTGAGTTTGGAAATCACTACCTGAGGGGAGGGGTTGAGAAAATCTTTGTGAGTCTGTGTCCACAGGGTTTATTCGAAGTAGCTTTTGGTATAATACCATGTCTTTCCCTATCTTCATCTCTTTAAGGACAGAGGTAGGTATTTGGCTACTGATCTAAGAAATGACAGGTGTAGGTTTGTGTCAAATTGATAGTTTTTCTTTACAGTAAAGCTCCTTCTATGGTAAAGTTTTCTAGGGTGTTGTCTGTTGTATTAGTTGTAATGACTATAATCAGCAAAAAAGTAGCTTAAAACTCATGGCCTAAATTTCTGGGGTGTGTATTTCTGTGTGAAATACATTTATGGTACAGCAAGCAGTGCTAGATATTTAGGAAAACAGCAGGGAGAAAAGAGCTAGCAGCACATCTGCTGCAGAAGTGCAGTTTTCCACATCTGTGAAACACAACAGCACATCAGAGGTTGTGCAGGGAACTCAGTAACCAGTGAGAAATAGTTCTCCCTCATAATAAATTAGGAAAAATCAAGACTTTCAGCTTCCAGTGTATTCTCAATTTCCTAAGTTCATGGAGAGAAGCACCAGAAATCGGCATAGGAGAGCGAACTCCAGCCAGAATTGGGGGCTCCAATGAACTGTGCTCTCTCCGGAGAGTCGTACAGTGGTAGATGAAGTGAAGCACAATAGAGTAGAGATTTGTTACACAGTGATTGGTTTAGTATTTGATTGAACACTCTAGAGGAGAAAAGATCTAGGCATAATAACGGACATCTCGGTAAAGATATTTGCTGAAATGCCAGCAGCAAAGACTACAAAGGGATCTCTTCCCCTCCACTCCCGGCTGGATGCTGAGGTTTGCTAAAAACTATTGAGGCCCAGCTGATGTAGCAAATGCTTTCCCTGCAAAAGTGTTGCGTTTTATCCTAAGTTATTTATAATTATACTGGCCTTGTTTAAATGCAACTTTTTTCTGACCGCTCTGCAGCCAGTTTTGTTAAGGAAGTTACAAGTAGCTGAAAGCGGAGGAAATAATGTAGCAAAGAGCAGCAAAACTTTGGCGTGTGGTGGTTTGTTTGGTACCCGAGCTTGCTATTGGAAACTTAAACCCGTTGAAACGGTCTTTCCTCGGGAAAGTAGTTCTGATGAATTTTTGTATAACTTGTTCTGGCACGATCCTAATATAAATAGCATCCTCATGAGCCTGGGAACACTGTCACTCTCTGTTGCTGGGTATGCATTTGATGCTTCACTCCTTGAAAACCTTTTTTCTTTATTCTGGCCATTGCCATTATATGGTATCATCTTGCTATTCTGGATTTTCCAGTGAGGAACTGGGAAGAGGATAAGGTCCAACACTTCACCCAACATCACCAGAAAGATCTCCGGGGTACAATCAGATGCTACAACCACCCAACTGTCCCCTGTCATTGGTTTCATGAGAGACATACTTTGTGGGGGTTTGTAGGGTAAGAAGCAAGAGGAGTAATGGTTGTGAAGTTATGGCAATTTATATCAGCTAATCAAGTGATTTTTACCAATTAAATCTGTGACATACTAATCCATTATGATACAGAACCAGGTTAGTATTTTGCAGCCAAAAGGCAACACTCAAAACATCTGAAAAACAAGACTTTAAGGGCTGTCTAGCAGACTTTATTTAAGCAGTCACCTTAGTAATTTCTTTAAAGAACTCTCTTTTTCAGTTAGGTGGCTGTAAAGCTGGCAGTCAGGCAAAGAGTTTCAAAGCTCCTGGGACAGTGAATCTTCACATTTCGGGGCAGGAACTGTTTTCTGCTGAAGGAAAAGTTCCCGTTGCTCTTGTGGTGTGGTGTGACACAGCACATAGTGCCGTGCAGGGAGTGGTGTCAGTGGCACGCTGGCTGGGACGTAAGGACATCCAAGTTATCTGCCTGTATAGTCCTAGTAAACTTGGTTTAAGACACTGCCTTAGCTTCCCTTCCGAAGACTGGGGGGCGTATGCTGGCCCACTCTTGCAGGGCATTTGGGGACTGTGGATGGAGAAGTCCATTTTGTTCCAGCAGAGGCATCCACATCAAAAGTCTCTGCAAATGACTTAATCCTCAGAAGCATCTGGTGTAGCAGCAGTTTCCAGGCTTTTGCTGTTAGTGACATCACTTACAGATCAGTAATTTTATGCAATCCTCAAAACTAGGAAAAGCATCTGCTGAAAAAATTCCTTGAATACCCCTCCCAGCCTGCAATCGTGACTCTTAACTTAGATGATGGTGTAATACAGGTTGCTGCTCCTTGCATGAGTCTGAGGGCTATTCTGCTCAGAGATAAACTTCTTTGAAACAGCTATTGCATGGGGTGCAGAGCTGGAAGAAAGGCATAACTTGTTCTTCTTTGCACAGCTGTGACTTTCACTTCATGGGCATAATCTCTGAATGCTTACAGGAGAATGACTCCCCTTTGAAATCATAGTTAAAAAGTAAACAAGCATCTAAAACACATGCTGGGCCAATTAGCCTCTCTATTAAGTTTTACTTTTTGAATTTTAACTATTTGATAGCTTATCTTAAATGAGTTGGCTTCTGTGTTTATTACCCCCACAGGGTGCTCTAAGTTATGGCAAAATGCTAAAGCTGCCAAAGAGCCAGCCTGACAGGCAAGGATAGCTTGAAAAGAGATGCTCCAATAGTGTTTTCTCCCTCTGGCGTGTGTTGTCTCTGCCAAGTTTTGCATGGAGCACGTGGAACAACAACCCTTTAAGCCACCTGAGATTTTTTTCAGTCCAAGATGGTCCTCATAATTCTCAAGTTTATACTGCTGGAAGAATTTGGAGCAACTGGATGACTCCCAAGTAATGTATTTCTCTGCTACAGGGTATGTTAGTGTTACTGAACAAGAATTAGATTGTGGTGGGGGAAAAATAAAGCTTTGTATTAGGCATTTCCAAGCTCGATGTAATTTCTTCTTGCCAGAATGCTGGGAGGAATCACTGTGTGCTAAGCCCAGGGAAAGCTGGCAGGATGCTGAGCACAGGGAAAACACTCGGAAGTAACTTGTACTTGAGTGTGCTCTCAGAATGAATGCTTTCCTTCTGGTCTACCAGACCATCAGGATGTCATGTTCTTCTCTTGCTGTTATGATGAAAAGTTGTTTAGCTGTTGATGTAATACAATAGCGAGACTTAAAATGGGAACAGCAGTAAAACTATCCCTGGAAACAATCTGTATGAGCCTTGGTGAAATCAACAGATGAATGCACGAGACCAGAAGCGTTACGGAGATTAGGAGCAAGTGCTTAGGACAAGGTTGCTTTATCGTGGTCACAATCTGGGTACAATAATCAGGGTTTAATGCTAAGACAAGTATTCAGCATGTTTCTCAATGGGCTGTTTCTTCAATGTGTTAAAAGGCTGAAAAACTAGAACAGACGGGAGCTGAAAGACCTACAAGAAGAGTATGTTTTCTTCCTTTTCTAGATCTTTAAGAAAACTTTAAAAGAGCATTCAAAAAGAATGGAAATATTTCTTTAAACACAGTTTGTAAGCTGGAAAGAAATGAGTAAGTTTCTAAAATAAAAACAGACTGGGCAAAGTGCTAATCTTGATATGACAGCAGCTTGATCAAATTGCCAACTAGGACTTCCTGAAACATCTGCATGCATCTACTCATCCTTGGTATTGCTGGAACATGCCTCAAAAATATGAAACAATGGATTTTGTTGTTAATATGCATATTTTCTGAAATAACATGTGTATGCATAGATGTATCGTAAACCTGTGCATTACTATCAGAATTATTTACAGTAATAATTTAAAAAGACAAGGAACTCTGGTGGCTCTGCCAAAGGAGATTGCGTTTTTCATTGATGAAAGCCCAAGCGTCAGAGGGGCTTGCTGCCACCATCCAATGCACACAGCAAAGTTCAGGGCCAGGTCCCCAGCCTTTATTCATGTGAGTAATCCTTTAATATCAGTAGAGCCAGCAAGATACTGATCCTAAAGAAATGAAAGCCCTCAGGCTCAGTTCAGAACGTACAAGTTTTGCCCTCCACCGAGGACCTGGTGGGAAGGTGAACAAAGGTTGCTTTACTTCACCTTCCTGGATTTCAAGGCCTTGGGTGAAGTGAGAGCTGAGTCACTGTCACTATAAGCTACAGCAGCTTTAAGGTTAAACTGATTAGAGTGGAATACATAACACTGAGTCTGACAGACTCAGAATGATCATTTTTATCTGCTCAGCACTTTTAAAAAGAATCAAATCACAGAAAAAGCTGCCCTGTTTGATTGTTCCCGTTACATAACAGCGATGTCTTTGGGATTTGGGAGAAGCCACGAGCAACATGTCCCTTACGTAACAAATCCAAGTTGCTCTAATCCCTGCTGCGCTGCTGCTGACCCTGGGCAGCCAGGAATAGCCTGGGAGCGGTGCTGAGCTCCCCGGGCTCTCTGCTGGGGCTGCAGGGCAGCTGTGCGGCCAAGGTCCTGTGCTCTGAGGAGTTTGCTGCCAACTGTGTTTGCTGGATTTGCAGGGTGGTTTTTTTCTGCTAATAGAGTGCAAATAGGGGCTGAAGTGGAAATCCTGTCCTTAAAGTCCTGTCTTGCTCCTTATGGGCAGAGCTGATCCTCCCCACTTACCCTTTTTTTTTTTGAATTGAAACATCGGCCTTTACCCCTGTTTCCAGCTGGAAACAGGTCATCTCATGATCTTAGTACTTTTGCTTCTGTGCTTGTTTAAAACAAATGGATTACAGGCCAGGTCAGACCCTTGGAGCAGGTCCTGAGCCTTTGTTTCTGTCTTTTGGGTCAGTGCCATGGCCTGATGTCTGATGGGATGTGCTGGGCTTGCCCAAGTGGGTGCTTTGGGCAATAGCTGCAGGCAGGGACCTTCCCGAATTCAGGGGCCTCCCGTGTCCCTCTGGCTTCAATGGGGTGTTGAGGCCTTGTTCCTGCCCTGTGATTTCACATGCTCAGTGTGGAGGTGGTGGACCAACATGGGGGCCTCATGGACCAGGAAGGTGGCTGTTGGGAGAAGTCAGGTCCATGTTCTGGGTCTTGGTGTCTATGCGGAGGGTCTGACCCTTCACTTGAGCCTGTCATGTTAATGGGTTGTCTTGATTGAGGAGGGTATAACAGTGTGGAAGAGCATCTAACCATCAGCCCTTCCCAAGGGATGTGTGTGCCTCACCAGCTGCAGGTCTTGCCATGCCTTCTCCATGGGAGAGCAACTGCTCTGCCCTGATCTCCTTGGCTGCCTCCAGTGTAATCAGGAGCATTTGAAGAATGATAACATAAAAAAAAGCAACATTGTGGGATTGTTTAGGGGGAAGGATTGAGGTAACTGTGCACAAAGAGACCTATCTAATTAAAACCGCAGGGGAATGGAGATAGTGGCTAATGAGGCTGAACACACAACTTAATTGAACTGAGTTATTTGAAAAGAAGAAACCTGCCTTTGTAGGAAAAGGAAGGTGGGGAGAAAAAATAGAATGTACCTGGAATTTCTTATTAAAATACAAATTTCATTCTAATTAGTGCATGTTTGCCATGAGTTACTTTGGATCAGGGATTTTAGCACATTTATGTGAACCGTATCATAAATGGTGACCATCAATTGCATGCGAATAAAACACTAGCCTTTTAAAACACTATTTGATTAAATCTATTACCTAAAATCCCATTTGTATCTTCCGTCTTCTAGTATCTTCTAAGCTTTTTATCCAAGTTTTCTGCACTTGGTCTTTACCACAAGGAAAAAATTTAGTATCATACAACTTCCCCCTTTTCCCTCAGCTCTCCTTCCTCCTCCTTTTGCTGACTCTACCTTTTCCTCTGTCATACTCTCAAGTCTCTTCTGATCTCCACCTGGTCTGCTTGTCCCATAGTCACATCCCTCTTCTTGGTCTTCCTTGCACTCATACCTCTTAACTCTTCATTCTGTATCTCCTGTCCATTTCCCATCATAATACAAATAAATACCCATCACTGACATAATATAAAAAACCAACAACCGAACAACAAACCAAAACCAAACACCGAAAACTTTTCCAGCCTTTTTGTCATCTTATGATCTGGTCAGTCCTACTTAGGAGATCCTTTTCTGGTTTCATCTTTCATTCTCAGCAGTTTGGCTTTGGCCCGTTTTACCACTAGAAAAAACACCTCTCTTGGTCTCTTATCAAATCTCAGGACTGGCTTGCTTTCCTTTTCTGCCTTGACCTGTTGTCTTTTGACATCATAACTTACATTCTATGATTCATGATGTTCATTTCTTGTGATCACAATCTTTTCTTCACTGGTGGAAGAAGCTCCTTCTGTGTGTTTTCTGGATGATCTTCCTCATCCTTTCTTCTCTTCTTTCCCTCCATACATTTTCTTGGTGAACTTATCACAAGCGAATTCAGCTAGATCTTGCTCAGTAGCAATACATCATCCTTATCCCATCAGAATGTGGTGCAGCAACAAGATGTCAAATAGTACAGAGTCCCTGAAAAGCAATGAACTCTGTAAGTGCATTAAAACCTGACTAAGTTTAATCTGTGCTTCCCCTTCAGCTTGTGTACTTAAATTTTACTTGAGAGCATTGACTTAATCTAAAGATACTCCAGAGGAAGAGGAACAGAAAATGTGGAGATCATGTTTCACAAAGTTTTTGTATTCTCTTCCCCTTTTGAGAGTAGGTGCATTGCTTCATTTCTCTCGTTCCTAACAAGGGCCAGCTTATCTCTGAGTTAATGCCAGGAAACTTGGACAGGATCATAATCAGAAGAGCAGGATGTTTAATCTTGAGCACTGTGATTACAAAAGATTTGATGGTGTATGCCCTTGTTACCGACTCTAATTCTAATGAGTCTTTTATTTGTTTTTTTTAAAGGTTTCCTCCCTGGGACTGTCTTCTAGGGCAAATTACCACCAATGGAAGTAAAATTTGTTTTTCCTGCATTCTGGGTAAGTAAGTTTGTTTTCTGTATTATTAGTGTCTGATTTAATCTTTTAAATGTATTTAAAGACAAGGAACTCTTCTGCAAGTTGTCTTTGATTTTTTTATATTAGTGCTAGTCTATCCAGTGAAAGGAAAACTCTAACAGTTGTACAAAAAATGAAGATAAAGATGACTTCAAAGCAGATCATGAAACTTTTCTACTGGGGGGACTTATCAAATAAAAATAGACCTTTGCTTTCCTAATGTTTTTGATTTCTGTCTGGGAGTTATAGTATATATTGAAAATATAAGCGAGTATACTATATATCTAAACTAAATCTCATTACTTTTTGAAATAATATGGATATATTTGAAGATAGTCTTTCATGCTTGGGAATAACTTTGTAAGCTGGGAGTTGACTATGACATGGATCCCATTAAAGTTGTGTTGTAGTGGCTGAGGCTGTGTTCAGTCTTGAGCAGTAACAATGCTTTCTGAAGCCTCTGGGCGGTCAGCGATGGTTGGAGAAAAAATGACAGCTACGCTGGCAAGTTGTGGGGCAGTATTTGCCACCTAGCTGGCTGCTTTGGCTCTTTGCCTGCTTGTTACAGGCTAACAATGGTCCCAAAACCTCAAAAGACTCAAGAAAATGGAGATAGGACAGTGTAGGCTCTACAAGGGGGCTGATTGTATGGGGTACTGCCCAACCCTGGATGGCCCGAATAAAACTAGAGCTCTGAGGTTGCTTTTTCTGTGATGACCAGGTCATGATGGGACAAAGTCTCCTTTTGTGGTCTTGCACTGTCCCTGGTTTTACAGCAGGCTCACAGTTGATTTTTCTTGTGCATCAGTAGGGTGTGACAGCCTGCTATGTCCTGCTGGCTGAGTAACCATGAGGAGGAACAAGAACAACTGTCCATGTAGCCCAGCATATGCCTCCCTGAGTATGCATCTCCTGGTGCCAGGTCTGATCCTGTCCCTCTAGAAGCCTGGCTGGAGAAATTCTGATGGCGACCTTGCATAAGTGATACTCTTTCCTTTGGGGAGACTTGGACCTGGTCTGACCTGGAGTTAGAGGGGTCTGGCAAGAGTACCCAGCACTGGGAGAGGGTCCTGACCCTCCCTGCAGAGCCTGGGGCCATGGCTCTAGCATTCAGCACCGTACATGGTGAGGGGGCACCCAAGGGATGACAGGGACTGTCAGGGTTCAGAAAGGTGAAGCAGACATCATCATAGCATGATCCTTGGCTTTCAAGGGACTCTTCATACATGCAGATGCCTTTGGGGACAGTCCTGTGTGATAGGAACTGTATGGCTGCATGAGCTTGGGGAGGAACACCCCATCCCTTACCCAAGTCAAAAGCTGTGTCTCTGGCAGCATTTGCGCCCAGTCACAGGTGATGTGGTTTTGACTGTGAAATGGGTGATTAAACTGGTGTGTTACTGTCTTCTGGGTAGCATTTGCACCAAAAAGAACAGAGGAAGTAATCTTTAATAGCTTTCTCCAAAAGGTCACGCTTTCTCCAAATGCTTCCTTCCATAAGGTATGTTGTTTCACTGTTAACAGGTATTGAGTACTTGTTTCACTAACGCATCCTCTTCCTTTTTGAGCTGATATGTCAATGGCATTCAAAGTAAGGCCTGTGAGAAGCAGCTTGAAGTTATTGATCCTTTATGGCTAGAAGGATTGGAAAATAAAGGCCATCAGCTAGAAAAAAGCTTTGGGACTCCTTAAATGAACTTGCTCTGTGATGAGAGTCAGAGATGTTCAGCTTCCGAAGGGGAAAATTGTGCCAGAAGTGGATGTTGAATAGAACAAGAAATGTGGGAGGCTATTTTGCAATCCGAGTGCTGGCTGCAAACTTGGGAGAAGAAATTTTCCTGGCCCATTCCAGAATTGTCTGCAAGAATGATATTTTGAAACCCCTGTGTTTTGTTTCAAATAGACAGGACCAAATAATGTGTTTGGCGGAGATAATGTGACTTTCACCTCTCTTGTACTGATCTCAGAGCACTGCGTAAGAAGATGATGGGTATACAAGAGCAGAACCCTGTTTAAGAGAGATTTGTATGAAGTTACACTGTGTTATAGCTGCGGCTGTACCTGGCAGGAGGCATGGTACACACCATGGAAATACTGTTCTTATAACATTAATTTAAAAAAAAATAAATCCGAATAAGTGACACTGGTCTACATTGGAATTTGAGAATCAAGAGTTTGATACCATGCCTCCGTATTTATGCCCACAGCTAGAGAGATGCTTCAAAGAGATATATATTTTTTTTTTTGCTGATTTCAGCCAAAAATCAGAAATTCAGGGAAGCAACTTGATAATATTTTAACAGTCATCCAGAAGTTTAACATTGGATTACAGCTGAAATCCCATAGAAATACTCAAGAGACTTTATACTGTATCAGATGGATTAAGCATGATTCACTTATTGCATTAAATTCAAAAGGAATTATTAATGTCTGGGTCATTGTTTCCCAGGCTTATAAATTTAAAGACCAGAGTGGACCACATGAGTATCTGTTCTTACTGCCTGCTCAGTGCAGGTCAGAGAAATGCAGGATATAGTAGCAGTGGTCCCTTAATTTTTATTTATTTAGCATATCTTCCTGAAAGAGATCAAGGTCTTGGTTTAAAGGGTGCCAGTTGTACTGAATCTACCAAGTTACAGGTAAATTGTCCCAGTAAATATTAAGCCTTGCTTTTTGAGGCAGTCTATAGCCCTTTTCAGCTTCCAAATGTTGTACCTCATTTTTTCCTGCTGGACTGACAGGGGGTTTCTTATCTGGATGCTGATTCTCCATTTAGTTATCCACTTTTGAAATTCGTTTACTATGAGCTGTGTTGATGTAGTATGGTGAATCTCTTAATTCAGGATTTTATGTATAGCACGATTAAATCACTGTGTAGTGTGAAATTAGGACTAGAAATATGTCCTGTCAGCACACTACCATTATCAAATGATGATGTAACTGCATACAAATGATCAGATTTACATGACCAGGCCTATTTTCCATACAGCTGTGTTGATTGGTGTTAATTATGCTACCGTTTTTCAATGTCTTATTGATTGTGTCCCATGGTAACCTTTCCCTGCTGTTCCTTACTACTGATGTCAGTCTAATTGTTCGATAGGTGCTTAGGCTATACCATTTAACCCTTTTAAACACCACTTTGATATTAACTCTTTCCAGTCACCAGGAACTTGTAGTGTTCTGGTGTTTGTAAAAAGCAGTCACTGAATCAGAACTTACTGGTACATCTATCCTCTACTCTTGAATGCAGGGTTTTGACTGAGGGTCTATTTAAAGCTCTCTCCAGTTACTGATGGCATGGGAGGTATGTCATTTTCACTTTAAGATGTGAGTATAGCAAGCATCTTGCATCCTTCTGAACACAGAGTCGAAGTAGTTGTGAAATACACGTCTTTTTCTGAATCATTCGATTTTTATCTGGAATGACCAGTTATTGAAGCCATTGCTTGACATTCATTTATTCTTGTTCCATTTAGGGAAGAGCTCCTGTTGTCATAAACCTCACCATAGCTTTTTAATGTGTGTGGTTTTTTTTCTTATTCCATCATTTGCTTGCATTTCTGCAATGTTAATTTGTATTCATTGCTATCAGTGTCTTTTTTTTCCCCATCTGTTATGTACTGTGGGTTTGTTTTACAGGTTTCTCTGCTGCTGCTGTCACTCTCCATAGCAGGATTCTTCAACCAAAAAAGCTTCCTTTCATGACTCTAACACAGTGATTTTCTTTTTTTTTTTTTTTTTTTTGGCCATGTAATATAGCATCCCTTAGCAGATCCTTTTTATATTTTTCTGTGACTATTTCACCCTGCTCAGTTTTGCTCATGATTGGTTTAGGTTTGAGAAATTTCTGAAATATCCAAACAAGTAAATTAGATATTGGTTAAGATTACACATTGTTTTCCAGTTGTGAAAAAAAATTAGAACATTGCCCTTTGCCCGTAGCGGATCATAACTTCCTAGTTAAACAGTTCACCTCTATCCAGTAGAAGTCCAAAAAAACATTAGCTAGAGTTGACTTCACTACTTTTTGTATTAAGAAATGAACTATAACTTGCAGACTTTCCCAAAAGTCTAAAAGTTGTAAAGCGGTTCTTCCAGAACAGATTCTCTGCTAGAATAAAATTTAAGGAGACAGTATTTTTCATAACTTCAAAGATATATGCTTGGGGAGTGCCTGGTTTGGTGGATTTCTGGCAGACCTCAGCCTCTGTCTCGGCTTATGATTTGCCAGTACTCTAGATTCTGCTTTTCTTTTTGCACATCCAGTGTCCAGGACTTTTTCTTCCGCACACTCTATTTCTCTCAAATAAGTACAGTGCTTTTTAGTGTTGATTTTTATCATTTTTTTGTTTGTTACTTTCTTAACCTTTAATAGAGTTGAGCTTCCATTTGAAAAAGGCAATTTTAATTTCTGTTGAAATCGAGCCCAGTCACTGCAGTTGTAGGCAAGCTTTCAGTGGAACAAGTTTTTTGCCCTTTTTAAAAGAGAATCTATTCAAATATCGCTAGTGCAGTGAAAGCATTGCTTTCGATTTCTAGCTCCGCAATGCAGGAGTTGCAAGTTTTCTGACAATTCACATTGATGTGGGAAGGGTCTTATTTGTCAGGCGAGACCTCTGTGGTCCCAGGCCATATGGGCTTTTGCAAGCTCGTGGTCGCTGCTAGGCTGCTGTGCAGACAAAGTGAACTTCATGAGATGGAGTTCATGCTGCAGGTGGCTTTGGGACTGGCTCTGCACTGCAGCTGAGGCAGAGGGAAAGGACAGTAGCTAAGGTCAAAAGTTGATATGTTTTCTCTTCTTATGCTTTGTGAAAATCCTAGAAGTACAGTCTTATCAAATGGTTGTTACTCAGATCACTAATACAGTTTACTTGTTTAAAACAGCATGCATGTAGAAATTAACTTCTCACTATTTGAAGCAAGTGACTTGTCAACATGTGGTCTTCCTCTGTCACTGGAACGGACTTGCACATCCAGCATTGGTGAGGGCTTGTGAGGAGCTGTATGGGCAGAAGATGGTTCACATGAGGTGGTCACATCTCCCAGTATTATACTGTGCTTAGCACAAACGTATGTGGGCAGCTGAGCATCCTGAGTAGACAACCTGCAGAATGATCTACTGTGTGTATTCAGGTGGACTACAGAAGTTGTACTTGGCACTGATGAGGCCACAACTCAAAAACTGCTCAGTTTTGGGCCCTCCACAGTGAGAAAGACATTGAGGTGCTGGAGCGTGTCCAGAGAAGAGCAACAAAGCTGGTGAGGGGTCTGGAGAACAAGTCTTAGTTGGAGCAGCTGAGGGAACTGGGGTTGTTTAGTCTGGAAAAGAGGAGGCCAAGGGGAGATGTTATCGTTCTCTAGAACTACATGAAAGGAGGTTGTAGAGAGGTGGGGGTTGGCCTCTTCTCCCAAGTAACAGGCAATAGGACAAAAGGAAATATCCTCAGGTTGCAGCAGGAGGAGGTTTAGGATGGATATTAGGAAAAATTTCTTCAGTGAAAACGTTGTCAAACGTTGGAACAAGCTGCCAGGGAAGTGGTTGAATCGCCATCTCTGGAGGTACTTAACAGATATGTAGATGTGGCGCTTAGGTTATGTTAATGGTTGGACTTGATCTTAAGGGTCTTTTCCAACCTAAATGATTCTATAACTCTAACCTACTAATTTCCCATGTATAACCACACCATTACTGAATTGATAGTAAGGAGCAGCATCCCAGCTGGTATCGAGTCCACAGAGCAGGAATCAGCTTGTATAAATGCGTTGGTACAAGAACATAAGAACACTGTTTTCATTCAGTGTTGTGTGGCTCAGAATGAGGGATGCTACAAAGGATTAGTCAAATAAAATGAAGGATATAAACAAGTACTAAGACATGATCCATCTGCAGTGACAGAATAGCAACAACTTCATAAGCTCCTAGTTTAGCCTGCTTAAATAAAGTTACTTGCAAAGAATCTTCTGATATGTTAATTATATTATTCATACTGTTTTTCTGAATTTCAAAACAAAGTGTGACCTTGATTTCAAAGTAAAAGTGCATGAAAGCATGCTGTGCTTATTTTTCGTAATTAATCATGTATAAGCCAATTTTATGGCAAAACAGACAAATGAGATGTCAGAATATTTGTTTGTAAATACTTTGCTTCAAGATGTTAGTGCAATTTGTGTCCTAGCTGTAAAGAAATCCAGTATTTCTTTCAGTTTCACTGTAGGATGAAAGCGTAACATGACATATACAGCAGTTGAACTCTAAATGGATATACCATAACCAGAATATAGTTATTGCAGTGTGTGTGTTAAAACATACAAAACCCCCTTCCGTTTTCCTTCTGTAGTAGCCTAGGGGAGTGCTACTCATCCCCAGCACCCCCATCAATCACATGTGAGCAGCTCAGCTTGCGTGAGACACTAACTTGGTAGGCATCAACATTGTCAGGGCTGAGGTGAAACAAATATCAAAAGGTTCCTTCAAAGGTGGCAGCTGCTCATACCAAGAAATGGCAATAACATCTGCTCTTAATGTCAGGGATGTCCTGAGCCTGCCTTGGAGGTTGAAACTAGTGCTTTTCAAGAGATAACAGAAAATGGGCTTTTCCTCCCTTCAGAAGACAAGCTTATACAACTCTGTTTACATCTCCGAATGACGGCACGTACATTGATGATTACTCTTGTTTGGCACAGCAGTTAGGTGTTTGGTGGGGTAAGTTAGGTTTGGGGCCAGTGCAGACTCCCATCCTCACCCCAGGGAGAGATGAGGGGTGTACCGTGGCAAGTCCCCTGCAGTGGGGCTGCTTCCAGGGTGGGTGAATGGGGACACAGGTCCCCTGACCTGGTGCCTATGCAGGCAGGCTTTGCCATGTGAAGGGTTCCATCCAACCTAGATATTCTATGATTCTATTCTATGTTTTGGCAGCACAAGGGTACGGGGATGCTGCGGGGTGAGCTCAGAGATGCAGGAGAGGCACCGCCAATGGAGGTGGGCTTGTACACCCAGCAGGGCTTGGGCTCCCACGTGTCCAGGGCTTCAGTTAAAGGAGCTTCTGTCGGGACAACCAGAAAGCCACACTGTAACAAATGCTCATTAACATCATATATGGGTAATTTTGCATAATGAAGTTAACAGCTGATGTTGCGTACATTATAAATGCTTTTTAAATAGGATTTACTGAATTCTACTGTGAAGTGTTGCAGGACAGTATTATTCTATAGCTCACTTCAGTTGCCTCTCTACCTCTATCTAACAAGCCCTGGCATTTAGTATCTGTTACATACGCAGTATAACAGGTTTCGGCATTAGACTTCACTCAATGCATAAGCTTGTATTAGTCTGAGTCTTTCAGCCCTTTCTCCTAAGCTGCCAAGTGGTAGGGGATATAGCTCGGATGGGAGAAAACAATTTAAACTTTCTCGGTGAACCAGTTTCGAGAAGAGTTTTTCTCAAATGCAGAGTTTCACACTGAAGCCATGTGATTAAAAGCCTATGGGGGAATCAAGCAAAGGGATGGTTTTAAGGAAGATCAAGGGACCAAATGCAATTTTTGCTGCACACGATAATTAAAGAAACAGCGTCCTCATTAGCATAATACACTAAATGATAAAAAGAATTGGACAGATGCCTAATCTTGAAATGCTTCTTAATTTACAAGTACACATTTTAAAAAGAAAGCAATTGAGGTCTGTTCTTTCTAGCTGCCTGCCTGAATCATTAAAACCGCCTCTTATATAACTTACTGTCTCAAAGAGGAAAAAAAATACATTAAAAAGTAAAGTGGAGTGCTCCAGAACACCATCCATACAATGTCTGTTGCATATGTACAGAGGTACTAGAGCATCTGCAATACTGCAGGTCTTCTGGGATTGAATGTCTACCAGACAAAATTAGACATATGAGCAGATATTCTCAATTGGAGCCATGTGTCACCCCAAATCAGTCCAAAGGCATCTACCACAAAAATGAAACATTCATTTTCTCTTGATTCTTGACTCTCTCTCAGAGTGGCCACCTGAGTTTCTTACGATTAAATGTTGGGCCATAGAGAAATTTGAGAGCCTATCGAGTTTAGTTTTTGAGAAGAATTTCTTAATTCTTGCTAAGGGCAAAAATAACTTTCTGCTTTTAATGAAATTGTGAATCAATTCACAGAGAAATAGGTGGCATTCATGTTGATCTGTCCATGACTTACTTCTATTCTGTTCTTGTCCAGCATAAACTACAATGGAGCAGTTTCTCTGTTTCACTTTAAATATCACCCTAGTTCTGTTTTTTTTTGCCATTGCATCTATAGGTTCCCAAAGGGTTTTGAAGTGAACCAAAATCTTGTGAAGTCTCAGAATTGTCACCACCTCTGCATGTGGGGAGGCTCCTCAGATCTCATCATACACTGCCAAAACAGAGCCACGTATGTGATAGGGAATGACCTGCTCGTACTGCTTGGTGCACCCAGCTCTGTGCTGAGAGTTGTTCTGCACTTCCCAGCGCTCAGCTCGAGGTCTCTTCTGGGCCCCATATAGTGCTCTGTAAAACATAATTATTACTCTGTATGCATTTTTTTTTCCATTCAAATCTGTGAAATATGGGGAGCACCAGAGTACTTTTTATAGTGTGAAACTGAGGGTATGTGCTGTGGGCACACAGGGTCAGCAAGAAGGCGTGTTAGGAGTGCTAAAACTTGCTGGGCTAGTGATGGGAGACTGTGCTGGTTGGTGTGGGGGAGCCCATGCTACTACCGAGCATGGTCCCTGATGTGACTGGTGCTCCTGACCACACTGGGGTATTGCCAGACTGTCTAAAGAAGGCTTACCTTAATTACATGACAGACCTTTCTTTGTCTAGTAGTGCTGGAGTGTGTGTCTCTGAAAGACTGGAGTGCGAATTACACTTCGAATAAGCTTAAATGGATCAAGGGGGAAATGTTTTTTTTTAGGACTGAAAATGATTTCTCAGTGGGAACCTACTCTTGAATTATTCCACTTAACAGCCGCGATGCAAGGTAGAAGCTATCTGTAAATGGGTATCAGATTTTCCAGCTGGAAGCAGCCTTCCTTTTCTCAAATCCTGAAGCTTCTCTTCAGATGGAGAGTTAGTAACCCCACTTTGTGAAGGGGCTGCAGCAGCCAGAGAGCCAATAGGCAGGCTGGAGTAGGCAGTCTCTGCCAAAGCCGTATCCTGCCCCTTTGAAGCTTACATATTTTGATAAGTACAAATCCCAATTTGATGTTAAATAATGAAAAATCTTCAACTGATGAGTAACTTGACAAGGACACTCCAGAAAGTCAGAGGACCTTTCAACTCTCTGCCAGATGACTGCTACTGGTAATAATGTTAACTAATGTTAACTATTGGGTTTGTGTTTGGCATTAAGACTGTTAAGAAACAAGGTGGATGATCTAATACCTTAGAGTAAATATTAATATTCTACTCAGAAGATGTTACGGCAGGTAACTTGTTCAGTTTCCGTCTTAACTTCTGAAGCAATTTGGAGTCAAAGACCCCACTGTTTAATTTTTCTAGTGTCTTAACACGTTGAAGTGAACCTGATCCCTTTATATCCTGCTAATCTTTCATATATGTTGAAGTAGTAACTGTGGAACTGGAGAGTTCTGATGTATAAAAGGCAGCACTATTGATCTTGGTGATAGACGTATTTCTACATAGGGCTTTGAACTTGCGATAGTCCTGGAGAATGAGTAAATGGAGTGGTACGTGCTAGGGTGTGCATTTTCAGGGAAATGCTGCACCTCATTCAGATTTGTAGTTGCCACAAGTGAGTTACAAACACTATGACATGAGCATCCTTCCTGTGAGGAGGTCTGAATGCTGGTTTTCACTTCAGCTATCCAGCTCAAGGACTTTGGGACCCACTGGGGCCCTGTGCGGACATTGTGTCTGGGTTTCTTTATCAGCTGAGAAAGATGGGGACAGGGCAGCTGGAGGTGTGTTGCTCTGCTGGGGTTGGGATGTAGTGGCAGTGTATCACCAGGCCTGGGGATCCAGTTCCTCCCAAAAGAGCTCATTTTCTCCCAGTCTGTGTTCTCAATTGTGCATGCTGTAAGGACCAAGTTTGAAACAGTCTTTCTGTTTTTCTAGAAGATTTTAATTATGTTCATCACATTGCTAATTTTTCTTGTGAGTCTCCTGATATTTAATGATTTTTTTTCTTTAATGCCTGTTTTGTATACGTGTTATTTATACATAAATGTAAAGCTTTTTTCTAATCCCTGCAGTCTGAGGGGGGAAAAAAGCTAGAAAAAGAAGTGCAACTGCCCTCAAAGGCTAAACTAACAATTGACAAATAAATGTATTGTAACTTACTTTGAATTTTTAGAGGAATGACTCAACTTTTGAATTGCAGGGTTTTTCAATGTTAAATTTGTTCTACTTGTACTTGTTATAATGACTCTTTCAAGTAAATAAATGTAGGCTCGGTTATTTTTTCCTGCTGGAGGTAAATGGGATTGTAGTCTGGAATTTATATTTTTTTCTAGCTTTCAAATAATTCCTGTCAGATCTCATTGTTTACATTTGAGCTGCCGATGCAGACTTGTCTGTGTTCCTCTGTTAGGATCCATCACTACAGTAGCTAGGAATTTTCCCAGGAAAAAAAAACCTCAGCAATCCTCTTCCTCTCTTAAGGGTTTTAATATTTTTTCCCTGCAATGTCTTCATTTGTATTACATCATTGAATACTGGGATACAGTCCTTCATATTAATTTTGACTTCCTGAAAAAGAAAAATTTCCTAGATTTAACTTTTACTGTAAGCCTTTTGTCCACCCAAATATTACTCCTGGTATGAACAGTTATCACATATAAAGATGTCTCTGAAGGAAAGATTCAGGCTGCTTCTTGCTTAAGTGAATTTAACTCTTAAGAAAGGAAGAGGTCTTCACTGATGTAATAAACCATTCAAAAAAATAACTGCAGGAAGCTTGGAGCTTGTCTACCATTTTCTGATTTGTAAGAGAATTCTTCTTTTTCTCTCTGCCTCTGGTGCTGCTTGAGAATTGGTTCCTGTAAATTTCAGGGCTTTATTAATTTGACTTACATTTAAAATGCTGTTTCTATGGAGTCAAAAGTATGCTTTGCATGCTGGTTCCGTAGAAAGTAGGAGAAAAGTAAACGGTTGTTCGACTTCTCAATACGAGAACAGATCCAGAGTGTATCAAGAGCCTTTATTTAAAAGTAAAGAAAAAAAGACATTCCTCCTGAAGAATGTATTTGTTAGATATTTGCCACAAGAATTTTCTGAATGGAGGAAGCCTGAGTATAGGTGTATAGCTTGCTTTAGAATGTATATTTTTCTCGGTTTTCACTCATAAGTGTAATATAAATATTTCAAACACTTAGGGGTCTATGCTACTTCTAGATTAGAATAGAATACGTGAAATCATGAACCTGCCATAGTTTTTAAAGAAATCAACATTATTCTATTTTTGTTGTGAATACATGTTCCATTTGCACTACATTTCAAAGACTGCTTTGCTAAAATTTCCTGGGCAATTGGTTTGGCATCTGCTAATTTAATTCCCATGTAGTACTGTAATCGGATACAAATTAGAACTCTGGGGACTTCCAATAATGTTCAGTGAAGACGGAACTTTGAAGGGCATGAAAGGGATTGCTTTGCTCACACTGCAAGTGGTGACAGAGAGCCAGAAGAAAGTTTGAGGGAGTAGATGAAGGAGCTTGAGGTCTCTTCCCACACCAAACTTGACCCCAAATGTGAAGAATTTTTGCACAAAATATTTTTTCCCCTGTATCATATATATGATTGAGAATAAACTTGCTGTGATAATGAGTGAAAATAGGTATTGACTGTCACCACCTTGTGCACCCTGAAAGCCAGCAACGAGGTTTTTCCTTCATAAGTCTCTCTCCTGGTCTCCCTCAACTAATTTATCCATTCCCTTGCCCTCTCCTTTGAATCCCCGGCTCAATTCCCTTATCCTTCTCCTTGGTTATTTTACCATCAGTAAAAATCTCCCAGATCTGCTGGGGTTTTTATTCCCCTCCTCCTCCCTTCACCTGGGCAAAAGGGAAGACTATGGTGAGGGTTAGGAAATAATATGTTGCCAAAAGGCTCATCTCCTAATTAGAAGAGAACAGGACACAAACTATAATGGACCATGTATAGATTTGTACTGAGATGCCTTGGAAATAAAAAAGGTTTGGTTCAGGAGAAAATTTTGGTGTTGTTCTACCAACCTAAAATTGTGTTAGGTGGTATCATAGCCATGAGAGTGTGGATATAGGCAAGAGGGGGAGGGAAAGCTTACCTTTTGATACAGGAAAATGAAAGGAAGAAGAAAACAGCTTTCAGAAAAATGACTCTGCTGTTTTTTACCATGATTGATGGGTCTCTTCAAACTTCGCCATACTTACCACACTTTCTTCCTCAACTTTTTCAGCTTTTTTCTTGAAAAAATTAAATGTTCTCAGATTTAAGTTCCTGATGTTGACACTGCACTTCACACACACAAAAAAACCACTTTATTTGGAAACATGCTGAAGTTTTTTCCCAAACATAATTTATAAATTCATCCTTTCCTCTCTATCCCTGGGTGGGGGTTTTCTTTTTAGTTCCTGACTGGGACTGACCTGGTTTGACCACCTTTCACAGTTACAGTTACCACTGCTAGGTCAGCTCTTTCCAAGACTTCCTTTTTAATCCTGACCTGCCTGATCTCCTGCTATGCCATTCTGCACCTTAGCCTATCTCTGGTTCCTCTCTGGGAACGACTCATCAGCATTCAAAGCATGTTGTTAAAATAGATATTCTACTCCTTTCTCTGCACATCTTTCTGTGCAGAGGGCACAGTTGACTACTCGCTGCCCACTGATGTGCAGAAGTTACCTGCACATCATCCTGCTTCAAATCCTGTCATTCTCTCAGATATTCAGTGCCCCACTTTTGATGCAACTGCTGCTCTGACACAGCTGTGTATACCACTCTCCTGGCTCGTCTTCCTGCTGCACCACCTACTGTGCCAACCTCCTCTGCTGCCTCTCTTCTGTGCCCAAGACAGTAGAAAGTACTTATCCTCACCCCTGAAAGCCCTTCACATCTCCATCTGATTCTTGACCAGTTTAATGCCTCACTCAACCACTTGTCTGTGCCTCCCACAGCATGTTTATGTTTGCGTTACACTTCACTGCTTACATCTCCAGATGTTGTCAATTGGTGAAGTCAATTCTAATTTTGCAGAAAATCACTAGCAAGGAAGTTAGAAACTTCAGTTTTCTGCCCTTTGACACAAACCTTTCCTGGTGAACAGGCTGCCCAGAAAAGCTGTGGATGCCCCATCCCTGAAAGTGTTCAAGGCCAGGTTGGATGGGGCTTTGAGCAGCCTGGTCTAGTGGGAGGTGTCCCTGCCCATGGCAGGGGGGTTGGAACTAGATGATCTTTAAGGTCCCTTCCAACCCAAACCTTTCTATGTTTCTGCAATAACAAATCTCTTATCTAAGATGAGTGATTTATTAAATGAACACTATGGATTGACAAGCATTTTGGACTTCTGTCATTAAGTATATAACAACAGAATATATGAATTAGGTTATGAATTAGCAAGAAAGCTTCGTGGGTCTTGAATGTCTTCTCTTGCTTTGCACTGAGCCAGCTCCACCAACTCTACCACAATGTTACGCCTGAGTTCTATAGTGTTCAGTTATGGACACTTGATTTACTGTTGCAGAGTCTTTTGTTTGACACTTTGGAATGGTATGTTTTAATGTGCACTTGCTGAAGAGGAGTTTTGAAATGCAAAATAATGATGCATAATGACATTCATCTCTGAGAAGTGGGTCTTGTCAAGAGGCTCATTGGCTTCACTAACCATTTGGAAGAATCTGACCGCACTTCTTTTTTTGGCAGGGTTTGCTGGCTCTTGCTATCTATTTTGCTTGTTTAGAGTTGTTTCTTGGACATGCTGCAACAACTAGCCTTTTCCTTTAAATCCTCTGAAAAATGTTGTCATGGGTATCATGACTCCATATATCATCTTGTCTTCATCAGCAAGAACAGAAATGTTTCTCAGGTCTTACAGTCACTGTTTCAGAGACATTTCTTTTTCCGCTTTTTTTTTTTTCTTTTGCTTTTCTATCGCTTTTTCTTCTTGGCTTCAAAAGACAGTGTGAATTGATTGAAAATCCAGTTTTCACATATTTACAAGTTCCATTAAAATTCCATTTCATTGGGTTGAGAATTTTCGGTCTTCATTAGTTTATTGTATTGAGAACACAATCTGTGCCCTTGGGACTATAAAAAACCTGAAGGTTGTATTTCATGATACACCAAATTTTATTTCCTTTTTATAAATGTTGTTAGAGGGGTTTGTATTTCGTCTTCAGTTGTTACCTGTTTGTACTGCAAACTGTACTGAGTTAAAGGGTGCTGATACTGTAACAATCAAGCTGGCTTATGCCATATTCTTGGACTAGACATTTTTTAGCTGCTGGAATTACAAAAACTGCCATCACCACTTGATCCAAGAGAAGAATTGCTTGCACTAACTCTGGAAAAAATGCACATATAAATCATTGGTAGGTATAGATATAAATCTTCAGGACAAGGTCCTGAAGAAAATTCTGTAGTATGTAGTGGAATTGGTGCTCCTAGAATCTAGTCTATTTAGGTGTAAAGGTCTGTCAGAGTTGGAGCTGCCCTTTGCAAAACATGTGGTCATTTACACATGATTTGAGGGCATTACAGGAGGATCCATTTCTGAGCACCTCCTGAAGTGCACTAGAGTCATCCTTCTGAGCTGACATGTCACCCTTATTGCAGGAGAGTGACTACACCCGCATGAAAGGACAGAGTTTCTTCTTTGCCTTTAATCGCCTAAAACTGTCAATAGCTGCTCTTCACTAGAGAAAGTGGTCGATCTCCATTCCTAGTGTAGAAGTTGGGCCTTGCTGATTAGACTACAAGCCCTCTTCCAGACACCATTTCCTTTATCCAGCCCTATAGTCAATAATGGAACAGCCTGTCTTTCTTCTGAGAGAGCAATTAAGCATATGCACTTCATCATCAAAGTAAGGTGGAAGAGTTTATGCAACCTTATGTTGTTGCTGTAGTAAGAATATGTGCTCCATGAAGCATCTTTAGAGGTCAGAAGAGCTCTTTTTTTTTTTTCCTGCTGAGAAGTCAGCTTCCCACAGATCTAGCAAAACTCAACCATCTCTGCTGCTTATTAAGTCTTCCATTCTAAGAGTTCATCTCAAGTGCTCCCTTCTGAAAGGCCATAGAAGATTGCTTGGGACATGCAGAAGAGTGAATATGAAAGCATCTCTGATTACATGCAATGTGTAATCCCCTTATTTGACATCAGTGGCAAGTGGAGCCTTGTTCTCTGTATACTATGGTCCTTTTTGTGGTCAGGGTATTCTGTTAGCACAGTGGCTAGTGCCTCCCTTCCCAGCTACATGAATGCTTCTTATTTACACAGCTTTGACTGTTTATTCTTGCTCCGAAGTGATCATGTAGCAGACTGGCTGCTGGTGTGGCCAGGGCTCTGCAGATTGCAGGAGGGTGCTCTGAATGACACACATCATTACACAGGCTCTGGCCCTGGCTGCTGGGAATTCTACAGAAATAACATTAAAAATATCTGACTCACTAAGGATGAAAAACACATAACTTGCACTGGTTAACTACTGGTGTCAGAGTGTCTTTGAGCATGATGTTAAGCCACAGTAGGTGTAGTATAATGAAATCTATTAGCAATGTTGCAGGTCTTAATAGCTAATTTAACCTAATTGTGCAAGAGAATCCTTGGCAGCTTTAACTGTGTCTTGGAATGGTACTTACCACTTGTTTTCATACATAATTTAATGAAACAATCAGTACAGTATGACTGCAAGCATGGTTTAAAGTTTTAAAAGTGGTTTAAAGTGGAAATATAGAAGGGAAGGCATGAAACTGAGGTTAGAGAAAACAGGCTAGGGAGAATAATTAGGTGAGAAGATTGGAAGGAGACTAAGGGGTGGCAGACAGAAATAAAACTTGGAAGGATGAGGAGGAAGTAAATCCAGGAACCCAACAAAAGCTGTCAGAGGAAGGTGAAATGGTCTGCAGTACATTAGAAACAGATTCTGCTCAGTACAGGCTTTATCTCAATGGTGTATGTTGTAGACTCAGAAGAGGAGAGCTGGAAGGCATCTCAAGGCATCATCTTTTATACTTCTTTTCCCCAGGGCAGGATCATGTGCACACTTTAAAATGTTGCTGACCCATTTTCATGTTCACTGAAGAGAATACAAGCCACTCATTAATTGCATGGGTACTCTTTTAGACTGGCTCTGCTCAGGCATCTGGAAATATTTAATTGATACCAAACATGACTGGAGGTTGAATCCAGGTACTGTAATAGTCCCCTCAATAGAAGTAACTTGGTAAGTAGCCATGTATGTGCATCAGATACCAGTATTAGAATGGGAAAATCAACCCGTCAGGAAAAAATCTGTGCTGCTGGGACCAATTTAAACTTCAACAGCAATATAAATGAGCTGAAGCTGGTTTTGTTGAAGGACATCTTGGTTTTTAGCATCCACAGAATTAGCAATGGAAGGTAGCTAAAGAGAAGGACATTAGTAATTACAGGCCCCCTCTCAGTATATGGAAGTTTTGGCTCTCACTGGAGATCTGTTACTGGTGTGATTCATAACCTTTTGCTGGGTCAGTGGACATCCCTGTGCTTCTGTTTCCCTACTTGCCCCATGTTTGAATTATCGGTCCTAACAGCTGGAGTTTGAACAAAAAGTCTGATGCTTGTAAATATAAGAGTACTTACGCAGTATTTGTAAGGCTTTTCTTGTATACAGTATGTGCTATTGTGTGCAAATAAGAGTATCAGCAAAAATAAGGGTAGAAAGAATAAACGGGTTTTGAACTAACTGGAATGCTTCCACCATGTTCAGTCAATTTTAGAGAACTTGTTTATGAGCACTGGGAGCTCCACTTCTTACTACTTTCTAAGACAAAAGCAATGGGACATTCTCTAAAATTCAAAGTTGCCAAATCCAAATTGATTCAGGAAAAAAGTAAACACCTTTCATGTAACAGATAAGCATTCATCAACTGTAACACGTACACAAAGCAATGTACACCAAAAATTAGTAGAACTTAAAAAAAAAAAAGCTTCAGAATTGTACTAGTGATTGCAAAATTAGCAGAAGAACTAATGAAGCTTGGTTTCTATTAGGTTTGTCTCATGATTAGTTCACTATTTAACTGAGTTATACTAAACCCTTATGAGTCATAGAAGTCACGTGCAGAAGAGCCCCTAGTGATGCTGTAATTGCTGGGGAAACATCAGTCAAGGCTGCCCCTTATTAGGCAATAGACAGTCACCATGGGAGAGAAACCTTGATGAAGAGATGAATTCCTTGGTGTCTCATAATATACTTATTTCGGTTGCAGCTTTCCCATCATTAAGGAAAAACTTTCCCATGAAGACTTTCTCTTGTCACATGAAGTTAAAGATTATTTTACAGCCTTTTCTCAGCCTTTCTTCACAGAACTTTTGCTCTTCTCCCTGGTCACTGACTTTCACAAAACTTATGGGAACTCAGCTCTTCCACCGAAGTTGCTTGAAAATGGCGAGGAAATTACAAAGAAGCTAGGTCAAGCATATACGTTGTAGTTGTTTAGGACATAATTAGAGGGATGTAAAGTAAAAACTCACACATAAGAGCTCATTTGGTCTTTAATGGCTGGATCTGAGATGAGGGGATGTTTATTCCTTGTATACTCTCTGCTTTACTCTTACATCAACCTCTGAAGTATTTGGTTCATAATGCTATTGGATATGGGATGAGAGGCCAGATGGAATTTACCTCTGATCCGAGAGGGCAACTGCTACAAAACACCTTCAAATTCCTTTATAGGAAGATGATGAAAGCAGGAAACACCACAGTGATGGGCATCTGAATACAGTAAATCACAGGCAGCAAACTAATCCTAGCTGGCAGCTTCCTCAGAAAAGCCAGAAATTAATGTCTATGGAGCAACCAAGGAGCTCTTCTAGACCTCACAGTGGCTGAAGCCATCTTCTGTGACAATTTTTCAGCTCAAGGAGGACTTTCATCTCTAGGTCTTCAACATAGCAGACCCTACAAACACCAAAATAATGTAGATTAAAAAAAATCCAAACCCCCTAAAACTAAAGTTCATCATGGACACCTGGGATTTCTCTTCCAGACAATTCTTATTCTGTATTGGGAATAATATATATTGATTTCAGAGGAAAATTGACTCTGATGGTGATCTTAACTTGTTGCATGTGTAGTTTGGAGTACACAATAACTATTATTTGGATGCTTTCACACAAAGGATGATTAAATACGCAAGTCTGTTTAGCTAAAATGTGGTTATTTCTGAAGCAAATCAGTGATAAGGTTTTTCCAGAAGCTGTGATTAAAAAAACCTTACCCTTTAAAATGTGTCATTTTATATTGGTGACACACAAGTTCTTGCTAGATGAAGAAAGTGTTTTAGATTTTTATTTCTGGTGCTGTTGCCTCTGTTTCTGTGAGCTGATTGAGTTCACGGTGTTCCTCTTGCGTCTGATTTCATACTTAAGTGGTTCTTGGGAATATTCCGTTTTGGTTAGCACAGGGTTTGCATATAAACACGGCTTGTATATTTTGTTGTTGTTGTTGCTGGTATGACTGATGAGGAGTGCTGGTATCTGTCACCAATATATTTTCTGGAGGAAAAGCGGGTGTCCTCTCTTTTGCTGACTCAGTGGTCATTGTGCAAGATTGAAATTCATGATAATTCAGGTGGAATAGTGTCCCTTGCATTACAACTACACTGGCAAATAAGCAGTAATGTGCATTGTTACCTATAAGAAGGTGCCCAGTTAGTTATCAAAAGTGTTTATTTCTGGTAGAATAAAGAGCTTAAGACAGTTTTTTAACTTGGGATTGATGGTGAGGAAGATCACAGATGTCCAAGACAAGTTTTCAACTGTTTGAGTAATCAGCAACCAAATCCTAGTAAAAGGTTAAAACAAATATTTAAGGACTCTTTGCAAATAAAATAATTCATTGAACAGTTTTGCAAAGCAAAAGCAGGAGAGTAAATTGTATTAAACATATAACTTAAAAATTGGACTCCGGTTCACTTTATTTCAACAAATTTAGATGTTAAATATCAAATGAAGTATTATGTAGCGGAGAAGCATACTGTATTTTCTTTTTGGTGTCTCTTAACCATAAATAACTCATAATATATTAAGTTAAAAAAAGTTGTTATTGTTCTTTTTTTCTTACCCATCATTTAAATGGTAAACATCAAACTATGAAGAGAAACCATGAGGACTGTGTTCTCCCCTTTGACAAAGAAAATGTGATAACTGTTCACCTTGTCAGGAAAGCGGTGCAAAACACGCACACAAATAGAGATCTGAAATCATCAGCTGCTTTATGCAAAATAATTGTATTCAATGAACTGCCGAAAAATTCCCCACCTGGCTTCTGGTCACACATTTACCTGCTTTTCAAACTTATGTCTCCATTGATCTAAAAGGAGGTAACCCTAGATGATATGAATCTTTAAAAGTGGGACAGTTTACACCCTGAAAATTTTTCAAACACATCTTTTCACTTTAATAGTCCACATATACTCTCTGTTTAACGAGTTTGAAAAGCTTTAATTGAAACTACAGTGAGTTGCTCTAGGACTACCACCCAGGCACTGTCATGCAACATTTGTTTCCGTCTAACAAGACAACATAATCAGAAAAATGAGCAGTAATTTTTACAAAAATAATTTTTTATTTCCTGTAAACAGCAAATAAATGTCCCTGAAGACTGGTTTTGGGCACAAATTGTTTAAAGCTAGCCATTGCTGTTGCACTTGTTTGCATCAAATTTAAGTTTCCCTTTAATCTCTACTGTTACCCAGTACTTTCTATCTTTCTGGACCTAAAGTTTTCCTTTTTCAGCTTTATCTCAAAAGTCACTTATTTTAGGTTCTTAAGTTTTCCTATTATGACAAACATACTATTTTTACTGATTTTCCAGAGTAGCAGAGACAAATGAAGGGGAATGAAAAAATAGTAGGTTTTGTCTGAACAACCACAGTATTACAGTGAGCTACGAGGTTGTCTGTTAGCAAAGAGCACTGCCAAGCCTTTGGGAGAGGCTGCATGTGGGAGATGCTGGGGTGATCCCTAGCCCAATTTGGCCTATGCTACCCAGATTTCTCCTGGTGGCTTCCAGGGCCTGTTTTGGGACTTAGAGTTGAGAGATGTCCCCATTAGGTGGTGTATATGCAGTCACCTATTTCAGTTCTATTTTGGAAGGTGGCCTCATCCCTGGGAAGCTACTGAGTATGTTTAATTTACTGGGATGGATGTAGCCTACGAGATTTCCTCAAGCAACCTGAGCTAGCAGCACTGGCAGGTGATGGTCAAGTCCACAGCTCTCCTGCAATACCGATATTTGATCTGAGGTCTGTAAGTGCCTCTCCCCCAGTCAATGTAGGGGTGATGTGGGAGGTGAAGAGTGGTGTGGTGGCATGGCTCTTCTCTGCCCCATTGCCAACACTGTGCTAGTGGCCTCTTGTCACCTTGCCCTCAGGAATATCCCCCACCTCATGCTGGGCACATGAGCATGGCTGAAAGGGTGAAGTAACGCACCACAGGGGCAGCTCTGCAGCAGTTACAAGGGAGCAAACAGTGAGGGAATTGGGACGTGTGTCAGAATGTGACATTTTCAGTCTCAGGAGACTAATAAAATTATTTAAAATGGGGCTGGGGTTGGTTTGTGATTTTGGTTTTCCTCATTTTTTTGCAGTATTTTTCTGAGCACTGAGGTTTTTTATTTTATTTTATTTGTGTCTCAGATCATTCTCCTTCCATTTCTCCTGATGGCTCTTTCTTCCCATGTCTGTTCCCTCCTTCTGTTGTGTTCCCACATCCCTGGCTGCCTGCCCCTCTCATGGCTTCTGTTTTATTGCTTAACTTCACTTGCCTCTGCCCCAGTCCTGGTCTTCTGTGGTCTGTTTCCTCTCCAGGGCACACCTTGTCATCCCCTCACGACCCTCGCTCCCCGCCCAGCAGCTCACCAGCTCTGGCAATGACTTTCATAAAGATGATTTTTCCACAAAGCCTTTGACCATGTGCACGCTCTCCATGACAGGCCGCGCTTTCACATACGGTGTGAGCGACCCGGCGGCGGTTTGCTTACATTTACTTAGTTTAAAAACAAAACAAAACGTAAACACCTCTAACATCCCCTCAAAACCAGAGGGAAACACTCAGTTAAATCGAGGGCTGTAGGTAATTCCATGCAAGAAAACTGAGGGCACGTTTCAGAACAACTCAGCATTACAAATTAAGGTCAGGAGTGCAAAGAAGCTGGCGCAGCCCAGCTCGGGGTACCTGCAGGGTGCTGGGCCCTGCGCTGCCACGCTGGCGGGGGGACCCAACACGGCTGGGACTGGCCCCCAGTCCCACCTCACCACCGCGTGGGTTCAGAAGGGCTTCGCCCCTCACGAGCTGCTCACGCCAAGTCTCATTTGGTTTACTCAGAGGCATGTATTTCAGGTCCTTATTATTACTGTTTTCATGTTAATTACAAGCGCGGCTCTTCCTGCCAGAATCCATACACATATACATCAATTATCACCTCTTAAAGAAAAAAAAGAAAAAAAGGGGGGAAGAAAAAAAAATAAAAAAAATCACAACCAAGTCACTAGGGCACTTTGCAGTGCTGGCATCAGCAGGGTGGGTGCCTGCGTGCAGGCTGCGTGGTGCAACCCAGAGCCAAAGCCACCCCGGGCTCCCTGGGGATGCCCTGAACGGCAGGGCCAGATCCAGTCTCCCCTGCCTCGGGGCAGCACTGGCTCACAACGACCTCGGGGGACACGCAGTGACAGTGGCAGCCTGCCCTCGGCTACCACACAGAGACCCACCACCACCACCACCACCACCAGCCTGAAGCCAGACACGCACGGGGCAGGGAGCGGGACTTCCAGGAGGGACCAGGCTCTGTAACAGCAGCACCTGCTTCCCTTTGGTAAAAGGGCCGAGACGGGACATCCCTTTTGCAGGGACTGAGTCATCTGATGGCAGCTACAGCCTGAAACTCCCCGTCAATATTTATCATGCCTTTGCGAAGGCTCAGCCTAATTTTAACCATCAAATAGACATCGTGGTGGAACAAGCGGGAGAGGTGCCAAGGGAGGCTGCTGCAAAGGAGAGGAGCTGCATCTCTCCGACGGCACGTGGCATGTCCCATCCGACGTGGCCCGGAGAGGATCAGCGGCGTGAAATTAAAGCCTTGCACATACATCAGCCTGAACGTGCACCTCACACACACACACACACAAAAAAAAAGCTGCAAAAATATCTGAAGTACAAATTATTTCTCAGAGCAGCTGAATACTTCAAACAGCGCTAAGTTAATTTGGCTGTAATTATTTAACAACTCAACAGCCCCATATATCAGAAAAAGGAGTTAATTTATCAGCTATTTCCAAGCAGAACAAAGACTCGCCAGCTTCCAGGTAACAGCCCAAGCTGTTTGCCTCACGTGACCGTGGCTGAGCTGTGCACTGCAAACATTATATGCCCAAGCACATAATGCCAAGGGGAGAGAAGAAATTGAAAAAACCCAATGTATTCACATATTTGCATCTTAACAGAATGAAATCAAAAGTTTGGTCAACAGCTCGCTCGCGGAAGGAAAGGCACCATGATCTCCCTTGATGCTCTGAACACGAAGGTGGCTGCCAGAGCTCCCCATCCTTGTGCTCCCAAAAGCAGAAGAGCCCAAATACTGGGGGGGGGGGGTCCTGAACACTTGCAGATCAAGGCTCACCTGTCCAGCTTTGCTCACTATTTCAGCAAGAGTCAATCATTAATAGCTGCCATTGCCCACAGCAGTGCCCAAACCCCTCCAAACAGAAAATGTCACTCCAACCCCATTATTGTAATAAACAGATTTTCTTTTTTTTTTTTTTTTTTGTTTTGCACGGTGCAGGGCACAGAGCCTTTTCTGCAGCACAGATCCAGGAGGCTTCCCCAGAGGTGGCAGGAAGGCAAGCCAGCGGCCCTGGACCCGATGCATTTTATTTTCACGGGGGTATAAATCCAGCAAGGGCGCACCTTTGCAACTGTCCACTCCGACAGCCGGCGGGGAAGGAGAGCTGCAGAGCGTGGGAGCAGCCCAGCAGGAAAGGCTGCTGCCCGAAATCGGGGCAGACTCCGGGGAAAGTCTTGAGACAGAAAAGTACCAAGTCAGGGGAAGAGAGAGGCTGCGCGTAAACAAAGAGGCAGGCAAAAAAAGGTAGAGCAACCCAGAGCCTGCGAAACAAGAAATGCGATGCCCCTTTCAGCTGGGATTTACCGATTCCAACCGCAGGAGAAGAAAACGTTAAGAGAAAGCAGCCGCCCAGCGTTTCACCCCTCCCGAGTCCGAGGATTAGGAAAGAATCACACGCAGAAAAAGTAAACTGCGCACCAAGATGAAAACTGCCTGCGGAGCCCAACCAGGCAAGCAAAGCCGGGACACGCTTCCTTCGCTTCTCATCAAACATCTCATCATCTCAGTTACATAAAGCCCCAAAATATAAACTGAATTGTGAGAATGAGGAGCTGTTGTACCAATACCGCCCAAACATCATAAATTTTGCATCACCGAGGAGAGAAGAGGAGAAAAAAAAAAAAAAAAAAGTTACAAGGATTGAAGAGATTTCCTTTTAATGTTTTATTCACAGCAAAGGCTCCCGTGAAGCGCGATGTGGCGGGATGCGATCCCGGTGCCCTCTCCGGGCGATGACACCGGCACAGCCCCGTACTACGGCGGCGGCGAGCGCTGCTCCGATGCCAAAGGAAAAAAAAAATAATAATAAAAAAATAAAAATCAAGCCAACGCTGCAAGTTTCCCTTCGGAAAGTTGAAAAATTTGGGGCAGACCCCGCCGGAGGAAAACGCGTCTTTTCTGGCTTTAACTTTCCAAGCCGCCTGCTCGGGGGGGGGGGGGGGGGGG
>JAOXNO010000001.1:187936347-188018982 GCA_028565335.1 Limnodromus scolopaceus | reverse complement strand
GAAGTGTTCAGGGCCAGGCTGGATGGGGCTTTGAGCAACCTGCTCTAGTGGGAGGTGTCCCTGCCCATGGCAGGGGGGCTGGAACTTGATGATCTTTAAGGTGTCTTCCAACCCAAACCATTCTGTGATAAATGTGGGACAGCATGTTCTCTTAAAATGACTTTTTAAAAATGTTGTCTACACAGATAAAGCATGCAGTGGTGTCCTACTGTATTTCCACAGGGAAATGAAATAATAACAAAGGAAAAGGAAAAAAAAAGGCAATACATTTCAAGGGGCTGTGAGGAAGCAAACTGTAATTTGTGGATTAGTTGCCAAGAGCCATCGTTCTGTGTCTTTGGGAGAACAGCAAGCGTTTTACTCTATCTTCTTCCCCAGTGTTTCGCTTTTTGTAACAATACAAAACCACAGCAACGTGTTTTAATCTTTTGCTTCTCTGTATTGCGCCTTATCTTCTCCTCCTAGATTTCCAGAAAAACAGGGTTCAGAAGCTTTGATAGAGGAACAGATCAGATAAGTCTGTGCAGGTTTTCATCTGATTTGTACTGAAATGACACAATGTGCAGTGCTGTGGCAAAAACACGGGATAAAATTAAGACTACACAGCCCTCAGGATGTATTAAGATTTAATAGCAAAACTGAAATCTTATGTGCTATTCCCAACCCCATTGAGCTTTACAGCATGGCATTTGGATGCTATTGTATGTGTGCTTCAAAATGAGTCTGTGCTTGGTTATGCAAATTATTCTTGTATCAAGGAACCACTATGTGCTGCAAAATTAAAACTGGGAGGAAAAATAACCGCTGTGGGATAATATGCAATAAATCCACAGAAGCCGCTGGCTCTGGTGAGGTAACGTCTTGTCCCTCTATGGGTGGAACATTTCTCTATCGAATCATTACAGTTTTGCTCAGAAGCATCCTACTGATTGAACCGCTGTGGGAAGAACAGTAATGTCAAGCAGATATCAGGTTTTCCCAATAGGAGCATCCTGCTGGGAAATGGGGTGCGCTGGCGTGATGGTCTGAAAAGCTCAGCTGCGGCAGCTCTCTGTAATTGCTATTCCCTTCTGATTTCTTTGCTGAATGCACAAAACTGCTTCTAACAAACAGATCTGAGAACAAAATCCTTGACTTGTCACCAGTGTAATACTCTGCATGCTAAGCTGGGTTTTGTGACTGGTTTGCCTTCATCATTTCTTGCGATCACTATTTGATATTACGTCTCTCATCTCCTGTTAATGTGCCAAAGCCTGA
This sequence comes from Limnodromus scolopaceus, assembly GCA_028565335.1. Lineage (NCBI taxonomy): Eukaryota > Metazoa > Chordata > Aves > Charadriiformes > Scolopacidae > Limnodromus > Limnodromus scolopaceus. The sequence goes on along the minus strand of JAOXNO010000001.1, from coordinate 188,017,725 downwards.
CACCGAGAGCAAATGCTTCTCTTTCAATTGGTGATGTTTAATTTTTCATGATCAGTGCAGTTTAGTGCCTCCCCAGGTAGGAGGCTCCAATGCTAATTAGCAAGGAAATGTTTTCTGCCTTCACAGGACACATGTGCACTCGGCATTTTGGTGCTGTTAAACAGCTGAGCTGAGTGGGATTGGGGATGGTTACTGCTGGCTGCACCGAGCAGCCTTTTTCTACTATTGCTGCCTGAAGAAAATACTGCTCAGTTTTCTCTCCTTGCCCACACAGCTGCAAAAGAAAGTTTTGGTTTGGCTTTTTTTTATTTTTTTTTTTTTATTTATGTGGAGGCTGTTGAAGGAGCCATGTAGTCCTGCTTGGAAGCTGGTAAGCATCTCATCCCAGAGAGGAGTGCTGTGATTGTGTGGTGTGAACAAAGGGCAGGCTGGGTTTGGTTCTTGTGTAGGTTCTTTATTGATGAGGAGTTTGGTCCTTATAATATTAGATGGCAATTGGCTACAGACCTGTAGCAAAAAAAAATCTTGGACCTTCTATAATGTATTTAAAGTTTGGGGTTCATTATTCTTTTGGTTTTGGTATATAGTTTGAAATGATTACCACTTTAAGATTTATTTTCTATGGCTGTATTAGGCAGAAAAGAGTGTTAAGGTTTACCTTTTTCACTTTTTTTGGTGAACTTATATCATGGCAGTTGCATAGCACAACAGTTATTATATCCCACTTAAAGCCTGTTATGTGGAGTATTCTGGGCATTGCTTAGAGGGGGTTGTTTTGAATGTATACTTTCTCTTTGCATAATTTCCTAAGCTGTTGTTGAACCTCACAATTCATTTTTGAACAACAAGTCACACAGAATTATCTTTTTCTCTTTGATCCTGTATTGTTTGCCAGGAGGATTTTCAGCAGCAGTGTTTTTAGTCTACTGCAGACATAGCATTAATGAAGAAATGTAAGTTGGAGAATTAGACATATCCAGTCATGATTTTGTTTGGTGTGTCTGTGCTGAAGAGAGGTGGCTGAAGTATATTAACACAGCAATACCTCCCTTATGATAAAGCAAAAGGAGAAGTTGAATATTATGTGGACTGTACCCTTTAACACCATAGACAGAAAAAGGCTGCTGCAGAGCAGGATCAACCCAGGCTGCTCCAGGGCTTTCTGCTGTAGGAATTCCTGTTTTGGATGGGGATGTTCAGCAAAGGGAAGCAGCCCTGGCAGAAAGTGTGCTCAGAGCTTGCTTTCCAGGGTGTTCAGCCGGGTGCTCCCATATGCTTATTTCCCCTGCTGAAGCAGGGATGGGTCCTGTACCAGCAGAGACTTCTGGTGGCCTTGGTGCCCACAAAGCATGGGGTGTAGATCTGACTTTCTGGGGAGCTGTTGACACGTCCCACACCTCAGGGAAGCAAGGAGGAGATCTTCAGTAGTGACCTGGCTGGGACAGATGAGCTCTACGATGATACTTTGACCAGAGGAGGGCTGCAAGGCTCCTTTCCTCTGTGTGCTGCAGAGCAGATCCCATGAAAACTTTAGGGTGCACATGCCTTTCCATAGAGGGTCTAAGGTTTCCAGAGCTGTTGTAATTAGGTTTAAGAGATTCTTAGCTTGGAAAACAGAAGTTTAACCCTAGGGCTTGAGTCTAGGGCTGGCATTGCTCACAGCAGAGATCCCTAAAACCATGGCAAATCCTAAAGCTGTGTCTTGAGCACAGTTAGGGATGTTAGAGTCTGAACAAATGTAGCAAATCAAGACCTTAGCACTTAAATGAGGTCCTAGAGGACTTACAGAGCTGCCAAGTTTATCTGGCCTTATGTGGGAGGTAGGTATATACACGGACAGCCCAGATTCTCAGTGCTCAAGAGGACAGGATTATGAGCACTCAGGAAAATGTTTAGCAGAAACCCAAATGTTGCATGGGGTGCTGTTGCCCACACCTGTGTTGGTCAAGGCTTCTTGGATCACTGTGCTTTGTGAGTACTGGTGTTAATTCCACTTAGATAGCACTTGGATGCCTGTACATGCTCCTCCAGGTCTTACTGGGGGTTTCTAAACAAAGTGAACTACCCTGAAAATGTCTCTTCTTTCTCCACAAAGTTACAGGGAGCTTGTTAATGTCTTGAAATATTTCAGATTCTTTTGAAGAGTGGAAAACTTGAATAAAAATTACTTTTTTGCCATAATTAAACACAAAGATTTTATTAAAAATAATTGGAGCGGCTCAATGGATTTGACTTTCTGAAGCGCTACTGATGAGTTATTTTAGTGTGAAGTTTGGGATCGTAACTGGGTAGTGTCAAATCAAGGTGCTGTGTGTGTATTTGAACAGGACAATACAAATTCCAGGTAAACGGAAACCTGGCTCTACATGTCGTGAGATTTTAGTGTCTGCTTTCAGATATTGAATGGGTGTACATGTTGGATGAACCTAAAGAAACAGTCCACAATTTCTTGCCCTTCACAAATTTTCACCTAATCCTCTTTCTTAAAATAAATAAATGAAAAAAGCCAGCTGAGAGCTCACTTTCGTCAGTGAATGGCTACAAACGTCTACTTTCTTCCACCCGAGCAATGGTAATTTGATCAGATCTTGCAGTTTTCTACAGGTCCTGCAGGGTTTGATGTGGTACCTCTCTCAGCCAGACATAGGTAACAGGGTCCAAACTTTCACTGAAGACAGAAACCAAAAGTTTAATCCTTGTGGGGAAGAAATTAAAAATATGATTCACAGACACCCAAAGAGAGAGTCATTAAAAAAACCAACAAAACCTGGCCCAAACTGTGATTTTAAAAATTAGTAAAATCTCATGTTTAAGCTAGGTTGTGATATTAGCAATTTTTATTGATAGGATGGTGATATGCTGAAACAAGAGGGTTGCAGAGCTCTGGGAAGCTTTTCTCTGCAGCCGCAAAGGCTAGAAATTTATTTATTTTAAGTGAAAGCTTTCATTCTTATTTAATCTCATGCCTCCTGGAGTCAAGTCCTTTAAGAAAAATACTACCATAAAATTCAGCAATTTGTTGCTGCTCCTCAGGGATTTTTTTTGGCAAAATTGGTCTTGCCCATCCCCTTTGTGTTCAAAGTTAGCAAGCTACACTTGCTACAACAAATCAGTGGGATTTGCTGAGCCCCCCGCTCCTTCTTTGAGCCAATAGAGTGCTGAGTCCTTATTTTGGGCTATACCTACCTGTGCCCTGCTATAGGGGCAACAAAAATAGTTTAGTATCTGTGTTAGGCCACTTCAAATTAGCTCAATATTTTCTATACTCAAATTACCGGATGAAAAGGTTGTTTTTGAATAAGCATGTCTTGAGCTTTTTGTTCCAGTTGGCTGCAAAGGTTACTTTTGGAAGACAGCAGGCGAGCCCCACCAAGCTGCGTGAGGTGTGTAGCTCCCGGCCAGAGCCAGGAACTGAAACACTTTGGTTTGTAGGAGCACATTTTATTATTGAGACGTCCTGTGCACACCACATACTTCAGCAGAGTTAAGCAGCCTGCACGCTAGGGAAACACTTCCAGCAACAAACCCGAGCTGAATAAATTCCGGTTTCCTGGAGCTGGGGAATATCCATATGTCACTGATGAATTCTGCCAGCTCACGTGTTTAATATCAAGATTTAATTTCCAAAGGGATTTACTAAATCAGGGCCGTTATAGATGGGGAAGCACGTAAGCAAATGCAGATTTATTGATTGAGGAGAACTGAGCTCCTTGTTTGGGAGAAGAGTGTCAGGGAGAGATCCTGCAATGGATGTCTGGGTGTCAGGGTAAAATATTGACAATCGTTTCTGTTGTTCAGGTCACTGGAGTGGATGGCATTATATCGTATAGAAGAGAACTGATTTGCATTCACTCATGTTTGGGATGCACAACTAAGTAAGAGCACTGTTTATCAGAAGATATGATAACGCTGTTTCTCTTTGTTGTTTACTGTAATATTTTGTGTGTTCAGTTTCTACAGTATTTTACCTGGGATCTTTTAGAGATCTAGAAAATTGCTTTCATAAATACACAAGAATGAGCAAACACAGACGAAAAACAACCCTTATCTGATCTCATCTAGTACCTAGTTTAGTGTGGCAAACCACCAGGAATTCAGAATTAATAACACTTCACAGCTAATATTGACTTGTTAAAGATTTGTGATTTTAGACCATCCTACTGCATTACACAGTGACAAATTGGAATTTGAGTGTTAACTTGTAAGTAATTCCAATTTGTCATTTTATATATCTCTGGGCTTTGAGGTAAGAAAGGCAAAAAATGAGAGTATTTTCATATGAAGGCACAGAAAAGTAGTTAGACTTTTTAAAGCACTTAATATTTCATGCCTCCTGCCAGCCCAGCTGGGAATCTTTAAAAGCACATCTTTACAAGAGCTGACCAAGATTTTTTTGGTGTAGGGTTGGTTTTTTTTCCCCCTTTTTTCTCGGAAAATGCTGATGGATCAAACTTGAAACTGTTTAGATGGATTTTTCATTTTATAGAATGTTCAAAAATGTTTTGATACTGGAACAGGAAGCCCCTGCATTTTCAAAATAAAAGAATCTGATTTTGTTTATAATTTGAGGGGGGTTAAAGTAAGGTAATTATTATACCATGAATAAAAATAAAAGGCAAAATCAAGCAATATTTTGGTGCTATTAAAAATATTTTATTATCCCAAATACCACAGATATTACTGTTCTTTTATGAACATTTTAGGGTAATATTCATTTGCTGCTTAACCTATGAAAAAAATAACAGTTCTGTCCCCAGAATTAGAAATAACAAAGATTCAGTCCAATGGGACTCTGGTTTTGCCATTGATTTTTATGTGGAAGACAGACAGGGACCACTGTGAGGGGCGGCTTCATGAAGCTTGTGACAATTATAAGTACGCGATAATGATAGATGAATATGGAAACATACAGATGGCAGCTAGTGGTCCATGAAAGATTCAGGGAGGGAGCCACATCCAATTTGTTGTATTGGTTAAGACAGGTTTATTGTCCCTCACTGTACTGCGTGGAGTGCATTGCGAGTGCCTGGTTGCTAAGTATTCTCTCCCCAAGTAATTCTTGGACTTCCTGTGCTAGCAATAGTTTATTTTTTAATTATGTATCTTATTGGCTATGCATTTCTGTCATTCAGTTTTAGGTCATATGTCCCTTTTCCTCCACTGAATAATAAACCTTTCTTCCCAGTCTTTTTTTCTCCCCTCCTTGAAATGGAATAACCATTAGTGTTTTTCAAGGGTTCAAGCGCACCTAGGTACCAAGTATTTTCTGTTTCTCCGTGGTTTTGGAAGTGTGGTGAGCAGGAGGAGATGCTGTCCTGGGACACGCTGTGTGTGTCCTGATGGCAGAGGGAGGGCACACACCAACCTGTCCTGACAGGGTGGTTGTCAGTGGGTGGTTTTGAGATTACAGGTTGGAAAACCTGATGCAAGATCCAGCTTAATGAAAATGGATGTGTGGATAGTTTTAGAAACCAAACACTTTCTCTTTGCCAGCTGGTTCAGGCTGGTTCCCCTTGATGCCAGGAGACTGAGCTCCTCAGCATCAGTCCTGCCAGCCTGTTTGTAGATGCAAGGGATATTCTGGGACAATGTTTTTCCTGTTGTACCTTCAGTATTTGCTGGAGAACCTCATCTCTGTCTCTGCCATTTTGCCACCAGCAGCTCATTTCATACACAGCACCTGGTATTGATTAGAATTGATTAACATTTCTATAGCGCTTTTTCTTAATGTAGAGCTGGGTGTCATTACGCCCACCTGACAGTTGGGAATTTGCATCATGGAAGGGTAAAAGGTCTTGTCCTTTGAGTAATTGAAGGGGTGACAGCAGTTGTTCTGCCAATGTGCTGCGGTGGTACCGAGGGGTCCTGAAGAAGGGGTCTGTGCAAAACGCAGAGTCCCTGAGGGTCTCAGGAGACCTGCAAGGCAGAATGGGGAATGGAGGTGGATCTCTGCCCTTGCAATGCTGGTGTTTATCATCTGCTGTATCAGAGCAGCTTCTTGGAAAGGAATTTGTGAAGAAAATAAAATGTGCTTTGGACATCAGTCCTCTTACAGCAACTTAGCACTCATTTGAATAATTGAAGGTTGTGGGCTCCTGGGATGAAGCATTTGTAATGAACACAGCGCTGCAGTTTGTGGTCTGGCTTTGGCAAGACTTGCTACAATACTTTCTAGATTTCTTCTTAATTTCTTCCGTTATTTGCATTTCTGATCTCTGCATAGAAAATCAACTCTTTGAGGCAACTCTAGCAGCAAAATAGAAAATGTAAGGTGCGTACATGGAAATCCCTCTAGCCTTACCTGGGGAAACCAGGTGGCTTCTTGATTTACAGCTATGAGGAAAAGAAAATGCATTTGCTTTCCAGGAACAAGGGTTCTGGCTGCTGTTGGCTGGGAAGCAGCAGCAAGCACCGGCACCGGCCTGGATGTGCCTCTTGGCTGAGCTGAGCATGTTGGGGTGGCACTGGCCTCCCACCAGAGCTGCACTCTGATCTTAAGGGCCCTGACACAGCAGCTGCTCTGCTGGAGGGGCCACCTCAGGCACTAGTGAAAATCAGACCTCTTGGCCAAGTGTTTCCTCTCCCCCTGTACGAAAGAGCAGGGAAGAGGATGTGCCTGGAGAGGGGCCATGCCCGTGTGGGGCAGCCCCAGGAAGAGCTGGAGGCTCTGTGTACTCATCACACCCCTGTAAAAGTTTGCTTGTGCAGCAAGGTGATCAGTTGAGAAACTGAAAGATAACAATTTTACTTGCTTTTGCTTCAGCGTGATTGTTCAGGATCACTTGAATTTTTTTTCCCCTTCTGCTCGATTTCTTTATCCAAAAAATATTGGACATGTCCTGTCTTTTCTCCCCTCTTTGGGATCTCTCAGAGGACTTAGATGTGAATAGCTAGGGGTTTCTTTCTCCCTTAATTGAAAGCCTGGAAAGTTTTGATCTTTAATAAGCATATCTTTCTTCCAGCTATTTATATGACATCCATACAAAATAGATGTTAACATTGCGGAGAAACAGTTTTAACCCATTTGATCAAAATGATTTCTTTTCCTCAAGCAGAAGTCACTGTCATGTTGTCATAGGTCTCCTTGTTCCCCACTCGTCAAGAGGGTCTTTCAAGTAAATAAGGCAGACAAGGACTGAATTTAAAGAAAATTGTAGCAGTCTACTCTTTGAAGCCCTCACTGTACTTTATAAAGAAGCAAAAAGATCTGAGTACTAGATTTCATCTAGTTCTCCATGTGTCTTGATTTCCCCCGGCATGTCCTCTGCTGCTGTGGCATTCAGGGCACCTTGAATGATGGCAGCTGGTCATACATAACCCCAATTTCCAAAAGGCTGTTGCCACCCCAGCTCTTAGGATTGGCTGCACACGTGCTGTGGGGCACAAGTGCCTCTACGTCCACCCTGGGTTACTGTGTGGCTGTCGGGAGATCTTAATTTCATCCCTTAATCATCAGTTCAGATTCTGTGAGTATCACCATTAGTGAAAATTGATCAAATGCCTGTTCTGCCTGCTCCATCTCCTCTGTCACTGGGTCTGTGAGCCCTGGCCAAGGCAGGGCATGCTTCCGTCTCCATCTCAGCTCTGTCCCTCCCCATGGCAGCCCCTCTGTCTTAGAGCAGTGCTGCTCTGTGCTGCTATTGCAGGCCCCTCAGACAAGTGCTAAGCTGCCCCCTTACTTATCTAAGTCACCCAGCTGCTTGAGCTGGTGAGGGTCCTACCACTGATTGCTACTTCTGAACCACCGCGCTGTGCACTTTAATATGAAATTAAATTTTAAAAAGTACTTGCACTCAGATGATGTGTAAGTTTTGCTATAGTTGGCTGGCATTGTTTGTCAGGTTTGCATGACTTATGGCATATTATATTTGTCTCATCTTCAGATAGGGTGTTGTAGCACTGTTAATAATGTTTGCAAACACTATCTGCTGTTAGACAGGGCAGTAACGGAAATGATGTCGTAAGCCTGAACTGGGCGGCAACCAGGGAATCATCAAGTGATGCTCAGTATTAAAGGCTCTGCAAATTCATCTGGGGAGCATCTTTGCAGAGGAATGGACTAGCTGCACATTCAGTGAAACTGGACTTGGGTTTGGGGATGTATAGAGGACATGGTAAAATTCAAATGTGTTTGCATCAGTCATTCAGGATGTAGTAGTTTCAAATACCACATATTCTGCTTAGTACTGCCTTTAGCAAACAGATAGAGGGAAAAATTAGCCTAAGGTGATGCCCACATTTTCTTAGGGAATCAGGCCACTCATTTTGCACAGGTGTCTGTGTGTTTTGTGTGCGTGCGTAATCCATCACTTGCAGAGCCGGGGAGCCAGCTATTATCTCTGGAAAAGGCAGAAGCTAAAATCTGCTGTGGATTTATGCCATCTTGATTCTTTTTTGTCTGGCTGACTACTCTCTAGGTTACTATATTATACATTCCCATTTATTGTAAATATGTCTATTATAAGGGATACAGGAGGCAAAAACTGGAGATAAGATTGCAAAATAGTTTTCATTGCACAGTTTCCTGGATTTAGATGGCCAGAACTTTGTGAAACATCTGCCTTTCTGGGTGAGATAACCCAAACATGGCTTATGTCCAAACTGATTTTAGAAGTTTTACAGATCCTCTTAACAATATTTTTGAGAGAGAGGAAGGTGCAAAAGGAAATATTTATATTTAAAGTAATTTTTGAAATGCTTCCTTGGGAAGGTGGGGATCATATGAAACTTTAAACCTGACGGACTGATCATGCTTGTACAGAAGGGGCTTCAATGTGCTGCAGATTTTGGGGAAGTTATTTTAATGATCATTTGAAAAACAGCTGATGTTTATAATCAGCGCAAACCCCATGAGCCCAGCTGTCAATCTCCATATGAATCAGGTATGTATGCAAAGGCAGTCAGTTTTCTAATTAGCCACCTGATCCAGTGCACTGCTCCGAGCTGTCTCAGAAAGCTCTCCAAGCGTTTCAGGAAATGCAAGGTCATGGCAAACAGACCTTCTTCTTGTAGCAGCACGAGCCCTTCTGCGCCCTCTTGGCTGGAGGGGATCAATGTCCTCAAAGTAAATAAACTTGGCTACATACAGGGAGTTCAGGGGAACCTTTGAAGACTGGAGCCTCGTCATCTCAGTGGGGATGTCAGAGCCCTGGATACTTTTTGTAGAAAGTCTCCAAGGAGGCGTGCTCCGTCCCCCCCCGCTGGCCCCAGCCTGCTGATGCTGCAGGCGCTTGCACGGATCCGTGTAACCCCACTGCAGAGAAACTCTATTAAAGTTGCATGGTGCAGCACTCAAAGCCAAATACGTGTCAAGAATAAGGTTAAAGACACAGTTTTACTCCCCTCCACCATTCCCTTCCCACCCTCTGTTCATTCTGTTACTTTGCCTCACTGCAGAGTTGTGGTTTTTTTTTCCCAGGAAGGCACAAGTAGGTTGGAGAAAGAGAGTGCCCAGGGGACTCAGAGATGCTGCTCGTGCGAGTAGGTGCTGCGCAAGAAGCTGTGCTGTCCCCGGGGATGGCCCTGGGCATGGATGTGGAGTGGTGCCATCGCTTCTCTGGTAGCGTGGTGGGGAGCTGAGCGCTCCAGGTTGTTTTTAAGGAAGAGGGAGCAGGTGGAGCTACTGCACCTTTCAGAGAGGGCAAGGGCTGCTGGTGTGAGAGCAGACCCCAGGGGGTGCTGCTTTTATGGGAACAGAGGCTGAGAGGGGGTCTGCGTGGGCAGTCAAGGGCTGGCAGCGTTGCCAGGAACAAAACCGAAGGAGACAGGTAGTGGCAGGGCCCAAACCGACATGACTGATTGCTGGAAAGGCACAGTGTACGCTGCTTTGCTGGGGGCGGTTACTCAAAATTAATTGGTGTGTGGGTTGAGGGTGCCCTGACCTGTGCTGGAAGAGTTTAGTCTGCCAAAGTCTGAGGACAAGAGGCCGCGGTGCGGTGTGGGATGGAGCTCCAACTGGTGGGGTTGGAGCATGGCCAACGTGTCTTCCTGAGCAGAGGCAACCTCCTCGCCTCTGCTCCGGGGGTGGTGTGCGTGTCCCACGCCTGGGCCAAGAGACGATGTGTGCACACTGTGATTATTCTGCAGGCTATAAAGGCAGCTTTAAATATGTCTCAGAAGCTGGCACAGAGGACTCGCTCTCGGGCGCAGTGTATTAGTGATCACTGAGAACAGAGTCTGGCTCCTCCTTAGAGCCAAGTGAGTGGAACTCTTTGGAGACCCCAGTCGCAGAGGCTGGCCTGGAGGTCGGGTGGTATTTGCATCCTTCAGGGGCGGGTTTTCCTGCCACTTAATTACCTGAGGTGCTTGTTTCCCATGAAACCTATGAGAGGGCTGGGCCTTTCCTTAGCTGCCACCAAGGATGTGCTGGCATGTCCCTACCACAGTGAGTCCCGCAGGTTGTAGAGCTGCATTAGCAGGGCACTGCACTAATAAGGAATAAGCTAATAAGTAATAAGCTTCTAAGTCCCTTAGGAGATTCCAGAAGTAGCTTATGAACAGTTAACCTCAAGATCTCTGCATCACACTTGGTGTGCTTTAAACCTGCCTTCTGTCTCTGCTGACGCTTGGTGTGCCCGTTCACCAGCCCTCTTTCTCCTGACCATTTCTCATTAGGCAGCAAGCTGCAGGGAGCTGGTTGCGACCCCAGGGCTTGCTCCAGGAGCAGCAGATAAGGTAATGCAGTTCATGTCAGCTTTGTTTCTTCCCTTTGCACGGGGTACATGCTGCCTTTCTGGGCCAAATGAGGGAATTTGCTGCAGGGAAGCGCCCTGGCAGAGGTGGCTGCTAACACGATTGAGCTCCTTCAGCAACGCCTGCTTTTTCCATTGATGCCAACAACTGTACTGCTAAAACTATAGGAAGTTAAGCTCTGCAGAGATCTTTTCAGCGTCCGTTTCATATCATACAGATCCCATGCTGTATGGGATACTTAATACCCGCTCCAGTGGAAGTTATCTCCCGCATCAGGTACCCTCTGTGTTTCCTTTAGGAAGCCCTAGCTCAAGGAAGAGGCATTGCTTACTCTCAGTGAGGCCAGTTTAGCCTGAAGCAATCCACCTGGCTGCAGAAAGAAGTTCTGCGTGATGCTGCTTCTGCTTCCTCCAAATATTTGCTATAAAGCTGAAGCATCGAGTGAGGCTCTAGCCAAAAGCTGATTGCAGTCCCTGGGTGTGTAAACCACAGGGTAGCAAAAATAGATGCTTTTTGCCTTTCTTTGAAGAATGCATATCCTTGTTTTAAAAACAACATCAACAACTGAAGAAGGTGTGGGAAGGAACTGTGGAAATAAGGGAAGAAAATACAGTGACAGGCATTGAACACCTCGAAGAAAGCCTGAGGGGTGACTTGATCTCATATATAAACTTCGCCACAAAGGGACAGTGACAGTAAAGGACTAGGGAAGAAAGGATGGTCAAGGACTAATAGCTGAAAGCTGATACCATTGCAATTCCAACTTGGAAGTAAGTCACCACTTCCATGGCTCAATAAAGGGGCTAATGAATGTAATTTAATAACTCATGATATACAGAGGTCAGACCAGATAATTGGTTCATTCCTCTGGGCTTAAGTTTTGTGAATTCAAGAACTGATGTACTTTCTGCAGTTTCACCAAGGAAAAAATATGTACTAACTAGCAGACATGGTTCCTCAACTCTGAACCAGTTTGAAAATGTTTTCTACAATCTAGAATGCAGTTTCAGAGTGTTAAAAGTTCAGAGGCATTTTTCTTCGCTTTTTTTTTCTTTTGTAAAGTTGTTCTGAGATCAATTATCTCTGAATTATTACTGTGTGCAATTTGGCAAGTATGCGTGGTTTTAAATAGATTTAAGAAAATCTTTGGAAAATAAAATGGATGAAGAATCCATTAAAAAACTAATGTTTCTGAACAGTATTTTTATCCTTTGGGAAATTAAAAAAATTATTTTGCTTTCAGACTGGTAGAAATTAGGAGCAATTAGATTGAAGTAAACAGAGTGACATTTGTCAGATTGGATATAAGTGAGTTTATATTGCAGTCCACTGACAAAGAACCTTGTAAAATGTGCTCCTTGTGGGTTTTCTGGTTTCAACTGTTTATTAGGACTGCTTGAATTATTCATGGTGTATAAATTATCTGTTAAAGTTGAATTTTTTTCTATCGGTGAAAAATTTGCAGACTGCCTCTGAATGCTAGAAATGAAGTATTTTCAGCTGCTGGGTGTTTGTGGAGTACCACTTTGATGATCTGCATTTTGCTACCTGTGGGCCAGTAGCCAGTGGGTCACGTTCATCATGTGTTATTGTCCCAGCTTGGCTGAGGCACTGACATCTTTCAAGCAGGATGAATATATGTATATAGCGAATGAAAATCCCTTCAGCAAGTGGTTGGGAGGGAGTAGGGTCCTCCACGTTGGTGCACGCAAGACACCAGCTGTGTCTCAGCCCCTGAAGTCAGGCAATTCCTGGACTGGACCAAGGCCTCCCACCCATCCTCTGTCCCCTCCAACCCCAGTAAAGCCAGCTTATCCCCTCTGGAACCCTTACCGTGCGGTATCCAGCATGTGGAGTCATGGTCATGCTGCAGCATGAGCCCTGCTGCCTGCCCTCTGCCCTGTGACCTGCCCGTTCCTCAGTGCCTGAGCTCATGCATGGAGGTTCCCACTGTAGGAAAGCAAAAGTGCAAGAGTATCCTGACGAATGGCCTTTTTCTTGTGTGCATGTATTCATATGCATTTGCATGTATGCCTATACATATATTCATATGCACACATATGTATTCATATGCACACATATGTATTGATACGCACATGTGTGTATTCATATGCACACATACACCACTCTTTGGTGGTGATTCTCCTCCTCATAAATTTTCCTCCTGTGTGAGGTGGAGAAAAAGTGTGGGAAGAGCATGCAATCATCAGTGTATACACTCAGGGAACAAGCATTGCCTGGTGTGTTTGAAGTAGTATATTTATAAAAATGTGGTTTTAATTGTTTGGAATAGTGATACTTAGTGTTTCCTTTGCATTAGCTCTGTCAAGCTGTTCTTAGAATAGCCTCCGACTTGGAATGTCTGAATTTAATTACTGTTAACACTAGAGATATTTAGTCCCATTTGAGAGAGGAGAAAAGCAGAAACTTTTGGGAACAGAGGTAGCTTGTAACGATAGCAGTATTGAGAAATTTGTTAGCTGATCTGTAGTAATTAAGCTTATTTCCATAGCAACATTATCAATTCAGCTCCAGAATTTTGAGATTTTTGTGTGCCCAGTAATTAGAACTAATACCCTAATTTTAGCAGATATCACATTTGTATTTGGCGAGAGTCTTGCAACTAAGCACACTGATTGGAGAGTGAAATAATGTTCCATTTTCCTTGATTTCTCTTTCTTGGATCAGTTTAGACTGCTTAACTCCCTAAAACCAAATCCCTGCAGTCTGCTTTCTCAGTGCATAAGGCTGGTTTTACCATTTGGGAGAATAGATGCATATATGTCTGTATATATATAAAATTTATTTATAAACATAGAAGCTTGCCTATCTGTGCAATCTTTGGCAAAACACAAGGCAGAGCCCAAGTACAGCAACTCAGAATACCGATATAGCCCTCATCAAAATTGCTCCAATTTAACACAGCGATGGCCTCTCTCTCTGATGATTTGCGTGGGTTACCACTGAGCCTGGGAAGTGAGGGTATCCCACTTGCTCACAGGCCTTTCCAACCTTGGGGTGGTGCGGTTGGGGTGTGCAGGGAAGGGAGTCCTCTATCCCATCTTGGTCTCACTCCCCATTTGCGTTTCCTGGCTTCCCTGGGACTTCCCATTAACCTCCCCAGAGCCCAACCTGCCCTTCGCAGGAGACCTTTTCCTGGGCTTCCCCATGAATAAACACCTGATGAGATGCACAACAAATAGGGAGAGTTGTGGCAGCGCATAGGGGGATGTTTGTGAGCCCTGCAGAAGTCCCCAAATGCTGGCAGGTAGCACCCAGGGGTTGGAGAGGAAGGGTGCCTGCCCCTCAGCTCCCCACTGCCATTTCTGTAGGGCTAAAGACTCTGATATTTTCCAGGGCAGACCAACAGCCACCTTTTTAATAACAAAACAGAAAGACTGTGGGAAAGCTGTGGCACCGGGCTGCCATAATTCCACTGAATTCAGTGCAATGACTCTGGTTTATATCATTTAGCCCCATATGACCATACTCTGCCTATTTCTTATAACCAGCCTAGCACTATATACTATTTCGTAAATATACAAACATTTGTATTCCAAATTAAACATTGAGTTTTCTCCTCACTGATGTTGTCTGTGAAAAGAGCTATGAAAAAACCAAGCAGCCTCAGTAGGAAAACTTGGGTTTATGTGGATTTCTGTCCTCCGTCCACTAATCCTTCTCAACTCCCGCAGCATGCTGTGCTTGATCTGCGTTCCCAGCCTCGTGGTCAAATGTCAGCCCAGGCTGTGGCTAATTTGAGTTAGGTTTGCAGGGACAGCCAGTAGGCTGCTCCCTCCGAGGACAGGCAAAATATTCCTCTCTGTCTTCTGTAGCCAGCTTCCAATTTTCACAAAATTCGTCTGGACTTCCCTCTCTGAGACCTCTATCTTCCCTCTTCCCCAGCTGTCAAATTTACTTAAAACTAGCCAACAGGTTCAAAGTTTATTAAGGAAGGATTCACAAATGTATATATAATGTGATCATATAAGCCTCAATTTCCTTAGAAATCAGGCTAAAAAAACAAGTCTGCAGTATTTTGACAATAAATCCCTGTGTGTAGGCAGAGTTCATAAAGACCTGTTAGATTATCTGCCTATTGGGTCAACATGGTTTGGGTTTTTCTTTTAAAGATTCTGTTCCCCTATATTCAATTTGATTTTTCAATTCACTCTTTAAAATAAGGCAAATGTTGGAAATACAACATTTTGAGTGGCACAGCAGGTTCAGCATATGCAGCGGATATAAGTGGAAAATAGCATAAGAAGACTTGTTCCTGTTGCTAATGAGTTCTGAAGGTAAGAGAACAGTTAATGTATTCATAACAGACTTATACTCAAAGATTTGTAAATAATTTATGACTTTACGTGAGTGGGAAGCCAACTACTATAAAGCTTGGACCCAAATAGAAAATAATTTTGTAGCAGCAAAGGACTTTGGATTTTGCAGATGCAGCTATTCAGCTGTAATCCCCCTGGCAGGGAAAAAAAATTATTTGGTAGACTTACCATCGAATATCTGGGGACGTATAATTTAGTCTTTGTGGCCTCCTGGGGTTCTATCACAATTTGGCATCTACTTCCCCCTAAGGAAAATGAAACTCTTTGCAGTATGACCAGTATTTTGCTAACTTGTGTTTATCTGCAAAAATTCTATTATAAATCTAAATTAAAGACAGTGGGGAAATATACTATTGGTGTATGAACCCCCCCGCCGGTGATGGATTTGTGTGTAAATTGGCAGATAGTAACTATTCTTGGGAAATACTAGCGAAACAGGCAGACATACTTTGCATGTGAATCATGGTGGCCTTTGGGAGTCTGGAACACTGATTTCTTTTACCATGGATTTAAATGGCTGAACTACTGTTTCAGTATGAAAAATTATGTGCAAATGCTTTTTTTGTAAGACTGCGAATAAAAAGCACAATGGCTGCTCAACAATAGGCAATGGCAAAGGGGACAGCTTGTAGGCTGGATCCAGAGGAATTGCCTTTGTTCCCAACTGAGCTGTTTTTATAATGGTAAAATAAAGGTGTGAGCAATGCACTGCTTCGCCAAGACCTATTCCAAAGTTTGGGTAGTGATCAAAGTCTTTCTAGTTACAATAAAGCAGCACTGCTTATGCTCCACAAGAAAACAACTGGAATCTTCATCCCTTTACTTTGGCTTAAACTGGACAATTTTAGCTCTAAGAGAAGTGAACACAGGAATGTCACAGCGGTGAGAGGCAAGAAGTGCTAGTTGCCTTTTCTTGGAATCACAGAATCACAGAATGATAGGAGTTGGAAGGGATCTCTGGATATCATCTAGTCCAACCCCCCTGCCAGAGCAGGTTCACCTAGAGCAGGTTGCACAGGAACATGTCCAGTTGGGTTTTGAAGGTCTCCAGAGACAGAGACTCTACCACCTCCTATTCCAGTGCTCTGCCAGCCTCAAAGTAAAGAAGTTCCTCCTCATGTTTAGATGGAACTTCTTATGTTCAGGTTTGTGCCCGTTACCTCTTGTCCTGTCACTGGGCTCCACTGAAATGAGTCTGGCTTCATCCTCCTGACACCCACCCTTTAAATATTTATAAGCATTGATAAAATTCCCCCTCAGACTTCTTTTCTCCAGACTCTCCATCATTAGTAAGCTTGTGTGATGACACAGCAGCTCTCTGACAGTTCAACGAAACTGTCTTCACTTGGGGAAGTTGTCCTACCTGCTGGAAGCCACGGTCTTGAAGGATGCAGAGAGTTTGAAGCCCCTTGTTAACAGCCAAGCTATGATCTCTTTCTTTAAAACTTATTTTGGGCTTTTGCACGCATATCTTGGGCACATGACTTGTTGAATACTGCATTTATCTACAGGTCCTGTGAAACTAGATAAGATTATTCAAACTCTTAAATTGCAGGGAAAGTCAAGCTTTTGCCCTACTATCCCTTGTTATTGTTCTCAATTTTAGTAGGCGATATAGAGGCCTTTTAATTTTTTTATTCCTTTGGGGTTTTTGTTATAATTCTTTGGGTTTTGTGGACATTGGTTGGGTTAATAGTTGGAGGTACATTTTAATGAAGTGTGAACCAATGTCCCTTGGCCCCAGGAAGGAGGTCATTATGGAGGACAAGATGTCTTTCCACTGACCTCACAGTTTGATAAGGCCATTATTTATGGGAGTATGGTAGTATATGCAAATGAATCCTATGGATTTGTTCAGTCCTCTCTTAAGTGAAAACTTCAGATCTAGAAGAGGTGTCTGTCGCTGCCCATAAGCATAATTTGCAACCCTCATCTTCAAAAAGATTCTACGAACCATTTAGGGGCATTTTCTGATTCACAGCAAACAAGAAATTGCTGTTTTAAAATTTCTGCTTTCCTAGGAGACTGTATCTAAAGAACCTTTTTGCAAGCCCTAGTGTCCCTACCAGCAATACATAACTTGCTGAAATGAAAGAACAGCCAAAAAAGAGAAAATATTTATAGTTTCAGCTATTACAGAAGAAGTGGGTCAAAATGTGCTATTTTACCCATGAAGCATAGTACTTTTTTGCCTTCATTATTAAGATAAATCACCTTGGCTATCTGACTGTGATAACTATGTGTTAGGACTGGTATTTAGGTACAAACTGGTGGGAATCTGGTCTGCTGCATACAGATGAGGAGGCCCTCACACACAGGCATGTCTTTGGCTACTCTTCATGTGATTCTTATACCTTATGCATGAAAAAGAGAATTATGGAGGGGCTTTTAAAAGCTGGAGAATGTTGTGGAATTAATTGCAGGGAGCAGCAAGAACTGGCAAGCCAAAGAGCTGCTGTATCATATTTTTCCTGATAAAGGGATTTGTATGGCTTTCTGCTGCAAAAGACAGGACGAGTGGAGTAGAGTTTCTGACTTAACGAATAGTGTGTAGCAGTAAATATGACAAAGAAGAGACAGCAGTGTACAGTGTCTTTATTTAACTCCACCTCTCCCCTTTAAACTTTTTTCCTTTAAAATTTACATGTAGGACATCGTAATCTATAGTGCAAAATCAAAGTCTCTCCCCAAGAGAGCTTCCTGTTAAGTGGCGGAGAATGTGGAGATTCATTTTGCTAAGACTAGTTTAGGAGACATTTTCCCCATTCTCTCTGCACTGTGATCCAGGGGACTGAGGAGTTATGTTCCCCTGTTGGATGGGAAGGGTAAAATATTGGGGATAGTAAATGTGTCTGTCCTGAAACTAAGGAAATACTGGGAACTCTGAAAGGAATTTCTTTGGTGATTTAATTTAAATTGGTGATTTAAAGTCTTCTTTGGAAGACTAGTTACTGGCATTACCTTCTGGTGACAGGAACAGGATGGGGAACCTCTGGATCGGAGTTCAAAGTGAAGAGCAAGCTGCGTTAGGGAGGCTGTCACCTAGAGAGAGAAGCTGCCCAGGAGGCCCCGAAACTGTGCATTGGTAGCCATGGATGCACGTGAAGGCTTTGCTTTGGTTTCTTTTTTTTCCTGAAATTCTTGGGTAAATCATTTCATTTTGAAAGTCTGTTCTGCATTGTTGCAAGGGAACATACCGCTAGACAGGACCAAGTCTGCTCACATGTAACCACAGAGTAGGCAGGAGGGTTCGCAAACATCTCCTTCTGTCTTAGAAGAGATTAGAGGCATCAACAGTGTGTGTTGGTTGAATGACCCTTACAAAGGGAACAAAGGGAAACTTATTGGGATCTTCTGGAAGAGTGACAGCAGGAAACCTTGATACCTGCTAAAAATAGGGATGTGGTCTGATAGAAACATTTAAACTTTATAGCACATGCGAGCTGTGTTATGGTTTAAATACTGTCCTTCTGGTCACCCAGATTGAGCACCTGAATTAAGAGTGTGTTGTTGCTTCTTGTTGAGAATCTACCTGATCCTCTTTCTGTTTATTTTAGTTTGTAATATCTCATATACAACACTATCTGGCAGCTCTTTCATTGCAGTTCATTGCAGTTCATTGCTATATTGTTGACTCATTGTCCATGGTAAAGTGAAAGGGAGATAAATTGAAATGTTGGTTCAGTGCTTTTCATCCTATGTGGGCTCTGAATGCTTGACATGACCATGACCCGCTCCAGACAACACAGAAATATGGACACCAAACAAATGTGTAATGGTGTGCAGGTGCACTTGGCAGGGTTGAGACTGCAAATGAAAAACACCTCATGAGTTTCAAATTCCATGAAGCCTTTAGCTAAGCAGTACATCGATAACTCTGTTAGAATTTGTTTATCATAGAATCATAGAATGGTTAGAGTTGGAAGGGACCTTAAAGATCATCTAGTTCCAATGCCCCTGCCATGGGCAGAGACACCTCCCACTAGACCAGGTTGCTCAGAGCCCCGTCCAGCCTGGTCTTGAACACCTCCAGGGATGGGGCATCCACAGCTTCTCTGGGCAACCTGTTCCAGTATCTCACTACACTCATAGTAATGAATTTCTTCCTAATAGCTAATCTCAATCTCCCCTCTTTCAGTTTAACACGGTTATCCCTCATCCTACCACTACACTCCCTGATAAAGAGTCCCTCTCTACCTCCCCTGTAGGCCCCTTTTAGGTACTGGAAGGCTGCTATAAGGTCTCCCAGGATCCTTCTCTTCTCCAGGCTGAACCACCCCTTATGGAAGGACAGCCTCTCACAACACTTCTAAAAAGCTAAGGAAAGAATTTTCAGACCAAAAAAAATACTCACTTGTGGTCACTTAAATGACCACGCAAGATGGCTGTTCTGATAACAGCTTGGCTGGGTTCGTTTTAAAAGTATTACACAACAAATATGTGTGTTCAGTATTGGAAACAAATGTTACAGGTAAAACTCTGGTCATTGCTATGGTTATTACTTCAGAGCAATTACACTGATATTTATAAAATCAGTAATGGAGATGGAAAGGAACATCTATTGCCGAGGTATACTTAAATAAGATTTAAATTGCTGTGGAATAGTTTTGTTAGACGTTTACAAAAAGCAGCAGTGTTTAGTAAAATCAGTCAAATCATTTAGAGGAATTAAAGTGCTGACAAGCTAATACTGATCCTTCTAATTATTGAATAAATTAGCATAAAGGAAATAAATGATGTGTTTCTGGATTTGCATCTGAAGGTTATTTTATTGGAATGATAATTTCTTGAATTGGGTTTTTTCTGAATATTGAGATGTGATTTTCTTTTTTCAGCTGACAGTAAAAAGACACATAGAAATGAAAAAACATATTTAAGAAAGTATACTATATAGAAGTAATTTTCTTCTATTTTACCAATTATATGGTCACGGGCTTTGTAGATTGCCTTTTCTCTCTGCTTGCATTAATTGCGCAGCTGGAACTTACCCCTGTTGATAGAAGTTTGCTCTTTGATTCAATAAATATATTTACTTCCAAATAATTTATGAAGACAAGTGCATTTCCCAAAGTTTCAAAAAGTTTGCCTTTTCAGATTCATATCACAATATTGTTTGGATTAATAGTGTACCCACATTCCAGAATTCACATCTTTTCCAATAAAAATGTATTAAGTCATGTTGACAAAACAGGGTGCAAAAGTATTCTGTGAAACTGTATTTCACAGAAGAGATTATAAATTAGATGTGGTAGTTTTTTTGGTTGTGGTTTTTTTTTTTTTCCAGTTTGCTGTTTTATCTACTGCCTTTTTTTCTGTTTTGTAAGATAGGTGGGTTTTGCAGGGGCTGACCCCCGTATGAGAAGGGATGTGCCCAGAGAGCCAAAACAACAAGTTGGCTTTGGTAGTCAGACCATAAAAGTATCATGAATTTCAGATGTTTTCAGACTTCAGCCATGTGCTGAAAGAGGGAGGGGAAATGAAAATAGATGAATGTTATCGGTCTTGCCATTAGGTTCAGAGGACTCATATTGAATTAATTTGAAGCCTGTGCACTGATCAGTCCTCGGTTTGGATGACTGGCACCGTGTTGTAAATAGCAGGAAAAACTGCTGAGCATATTGTCTAACCGTTCCTTCTAATGGCAGCATCAATCACCCTGTGATTAATATGCTCACAGGCACTTTTTTTCATCTTCTGCCATAGTGTCTCTTCCAGTAAAAGAATGGATTAGCAGCTGAGCACTTGAGGAAAAGAAAGGAGTCTTCTCTGAAGGAAACTATATGAAAGTCCATAGAAAAGCATAATTTATCATGTGTCACTTGGAATAATGAAGCAAAGAGCTATACCCTCCTCATCCTGCAGAATCAATAGTTTTTTAAATATAAATGGAAATATGTAACTGAGAAAGAGGATAATTTGTCCATTGAATACCTGTAACCAAATTATATAGTAACTTTGATTCATAAATGTATTTTTTTCTGAATGGGGAGAGATCAGTCTAATCACATTACACATTTCTTATTTTCACAGTCAAAATCTTATTCTTCCAGGATATCAGTCAGACTCTTTCTTCCTCTCACCCATGTCTTGAGTATGAATAGTTATCTAGGAAGGTTCAGGAACAGTATGTAACAAAAAAATTCATCTGCAAATTTAAGATAAACCAAAGAGAGAAAAAAACTTTGCTTGCACACTGAAATGTAACTTTCTATTTGTTAAGTTTGCAGAACACCCTCTTGAAAAAGCAGACAATTTACATCATGGCTTATACTCTAAAAAGTAAAGAATAGTGTACACAATATATAGGAATAAGGGTGGGGTTTTTTCTGTACTGTCAATAATTTATTAGTAATTAACATTGTTTTTTCCCAGTACTGTCCTAGTAGAGGTTATACAATCATTTCCATTATCAAAGTATGTGTAAAATTCTCATCAAAGCAATTCTGAGAAATAGGAAAAGTGTTATTTACTTATACTCTCTCCAGCACACAGCACTTCAGCTGGCAACAGGTCACCATCCCAAAGATTGCATCATTTAGGGAACTTAATTTTCTTTGATTTCTAAGACCCAGGACTTCATCCTGCCATAAAAAGCGCTGCATCCACATTTGAAAGTTGCTCACAGTGTGTTCAGTTTTCATAGCACTGCACTGCACAGGCCCAAAGCTTGTGCTGAATTGCAAGCAGCAACTCAGCCAATAAAATGAATAGAAAATCTTTGGTAAGCTAGTTCAAACATAATCTAAACTGGTGCTTGTGTGAAAAAAATGAATTGGCATTTTAATAAATATTCTGTAATTTGAAAGACTTCCCTATTAACCTAGAGTGAATTGGTTTTTTTTTCTCCATTTTGATATTTTTCAAGGCTTCTGATGAACAGAGAGCAAGAACCTTCCTTAAGGAGCATCTTCAGCAGAAATCAAATAGTAAGTAATACACTAGGCATGCAAGAGACACCTTGCAAACAGCTACTCAGTTCAATGCCCTTAATAACGTGCTTTAACTTGGTCAGCCCTGAATTGGTCAGGCAGTTGGTCTAGCTAATCGTTGTAGGTACGATTCGACAGAAATAGTTCTGTTCTATTCTATTCTATTCTATTCTATTCTATTCTATTCTATTCTATTCTATTCTATTCTATCCTAATAGATGCCTCCAGAAATTACACTCGCTTGTAACTAGCAAGTAGCATGTGATACCCAGTTTATATACAGCTCCATGCTCTGTTCTTGGATTTGCACTGGTGGGCCGGTAATTTGTATTTCACAGCTAGTTTTTTGTCTCCTTTACTTTTTGTCAGATGTATAAACTGAATAGAAGATCACAAAATGAAAACATTTTCTAAACAGCTCATCTAAGTGTTCTTTCCCCCACTTCAGTTGGCCTAGTTTTAGATGCTTCGTATTAGTCATTTCATAAGAAACAAGCAGCCATATTAAAACAGAAACCAGGTGCCTGTTATAAACTCATTTCCAATCCCATCCCTCATTTCCCACCAGGGAAGCCTAATCTTTCTGGAAGTTCACATGCTGAATCTTAGTGGTGGACAAGGGATTTCTGGGAATTTTAGGGAAAGAGGCTTGGATCATGAAAGTGAAAATTGTGAAAGTTCATCCAATTTCATAATCAGAAAGTCTCTGTTCAGGGTATTTTTTGTACTTCTGAAAGAGCTGGACTAGACATTCCACATGAGCTTTGCTTCACCTGTGTTTGGGGACTTCCTTTGGGCTGTGAATGTTCTGTGGCAAAGAATAGGTCACTTGCAGAGATGTACAATATACATATTACCTAACATTGCAGAAGGGGAGTCATTAAGTAGATTTTTTTGAAATTTGACTGTAAAGGTTTGTTGTACTTTGTGATTGACATTTTATGCAAATGATTTAGAACACTTGTGTATTAATTAGAAGATGTATATATTATCATATTTGTTATCTTCTTCTTGACAATACACATTCTCAGCAATGTAAAAAGGGTGGTAACTTGGAAAATTGGCTGTGTACTAAAAGTTGGCAAGATCACTGGGGAATTTCAGAGTTGTTGGTAGATGTTGAGAGTGTTTGTGTTGTTATGGGAAAGGGATGTCCTCTGATAAAATATGGCCAAGCTCCTGCTGCAGGTAAGAAGGGCATGGTACACATGAAGCCTATTTCCTGGTATGAGTAAGGGTTGTAGTTTACTGGGGTACATCTTGTCTTCTCACTTTTCCTTTCTGACTGTTGGTTTCCAGCCATGATATGACATGGAGACCAGTAAAGAGATGATGCCTGGCTGATCAGCAACCACAGCACATGTCTGTGATCTTCTGTAGCTCAGCTGCCTGTACAGAAGTTCAGTTTAAGGGTGGGTATGATACAGCAGAGCTCTTTAGTATAGCTCGATGCAGCATAATCTTTGTATCCTGCTTGGGATACACTCTAGATGGGTGGACAACTACAAGGATGAAAAATGGGCTGCTTTGTTTGGCTCATAGACTGGTAATTAATGAGTCACACTCTACCTGCAGGCCTGCTACAAGCTGAATTCCCCAGAGGTCTGGGTGAGGATATATCCTGTTTAATACTTTTATCAGTGACCTCCCCCCATCAAGTCAGTGGATGACATAAAACTGGGCAGAACTAGGGGATTTGCTGGAGGGCAAGGCTGTCATCCAGAGAGACCTGGACATGCTGGAGGAAAAAGTTAACAGAAACCTTATGAAATTAAACAAGGACAAATGCGAAGTCCAATGCTGGTGATGGAGTAATCATCTGCATCACTACAGGTTGGTGAGCACCTGTGCAGAAAACGTCCTGGAATTTTGGTGAGCAGTGAGCTGAGCATGAGCCAGCAGCGTGCCCTGGCAGCAAAGGTGGGCAACAGCATTCTGGGGTCTATTATAAGGAGCAAAGCCAGTAGAGAGAGGAAAGTGATTATCTCCACTATTCGGCAATTGTTAGATTGCATCTAGTTAGACTGCATCCAGTTTTGAGCCTCCCAATACAACGAAGACATCAACAAATTTTTGGTGTTTGAGGGAATTCATCAAGGACCCCTGAGATCATGAGGACTAGAGCATTTCTCTTGTGGGGAGAGGCTGATGGAACTTAATTTGTTCAGCTTGAAGCACAAACAGCTTTGGGGAGACCTGGCAACGGTCCCCAGTGCCTACAGGGTCATTGAAGAGACACTTCTGAGCTCTTCACCCTGGTCCATGGTGGGTGGACAAGAGACAAGATGAAACAAGAGAGGTTCAGACTGGGTATAACGAGAACAGGAAACCGTCCCATGAGGACAGTGAAGCTTGTGCAGTCTCTGTCTTTGGAGGTTTTCAGGACAAAGCCCTGGACAACTTGGTCCTGAATTCAGTGTTGACTCTGGACTAGAGACTTCTTGAGGTCCCCTCCAGCCTGAAAGGGTCAATAATTCTACGACAATGGGCCTTTAAATGAGCCAAAAAGATGCCGAAGGTGAGATCCTTGCAGAAAATGCAAGGAGGAAGTGCTAGCTAGTATCTGCAAGAATGGACGATGTTTTTTACCCCTGCTGTCATCGTATTGGTTTTTTTTTGTAAAATTCAGATTATAAATGAGGTTTTGCAAATTTAGCAGATGATTGCTTTCCAGTTTTGATAATTACTTTATATACCAATTCTTTCAGTCATTAGACATAAATTGCAGTACTTCACAAAGACAGGATCTGATTTATTGTCTGACCTGACTAATAATGAAACATTTTGACAGTATCTGGGTTAATTCCTTGCTGTGTAAGCATATGTAGCTTCTTTGAAGTGAATGGCATTACATGCAATTGTACTAGTGGCAAGTTTGGTCCATTTTTATTAAACTACAACAAATAGGTTTTGTGCTTGTAAATTATTTAAATGTTCAGACAAGGACTTGCTGATGAGCAATTATAGGAAAATCTTTCCTCTGACACAATAAATGTCAGATCTTGCTAAGAAAACCAACAGAATCTGATCTTCAAAGCTAAAAATGTTGAACAGAAAGGCCATCTATTCAATATGTACAATACCCAGATAGACATACAATCCTATATCAACTCCAGTGCTGTTTAATCAAAAAAGTTTTAAGAGGCTTTTTCTCATCTGTCTTCCAAAACCTATAAACAACAGGATCATAAATCAATTTTTGAATGACACCATAGAGCAAGATAGAAATATTTTATATGTTATTGTCTTTAAGACCTCCTCGGTTCTGACATTTTCTTTGGATGTTACTTCCCACTTTAATTACACAAGTAAAAATGCTTTTAGGACAGATTCAGTTTATAAAACCAAAAGCTGTGTATAAGGAGAAGGGAGTGGAGCCTAAAAGGCTGTGGTAGTGTTTTCCTTCTCTTGGGAAATGCTTCAATGAAAACCTCTTCTTTAGGGTCATATTTTAACTTTTTTGGCAAGTAGATTGCTCTGTGGGTTGAGAAACTTGTTGATCTGTACTTTTATGCACAAAAATAGCAGGTTGGTTCTGATTTTTGCGTTTTACATGACATTCTGGAGGTTGAAATCTGACTTTTGTATTGCTAATGATTCTGCTTTTAAATCAGTCAATTCTGTATATGTCAGTTGTATCCTTTTCATTGATGGTAATTTGAATATCACAAGCAAAACATGTACAGAACTTGCCCTCACATCTGCAAAAGCCACTGTCTTTAGCTAGTCCTGTCAAAATCACATCTCCATGAGTGCACAGGAGAGGAATATCTCTCTGAATTGTTTGCCAAACTCTGTTTACAGTTACAGCAATGAGACTAATTGTTGAAACATGCAGAATGCAAAGGTTACACTAGAAAATTGAACAATGCCAATGAAAATTCCCAGGCACTGGAACTCAGTCACCTGTGGTGACACACTGCTGGGATAGTCCTTAGGGTGTTTTGCCATAGGACAGACATTTTAGGGCACAGTTTAGGAGCTAATCTGGAGCAGGGATACCTTCTTTCAGAAGTTCTCAGTATATAAGCACAGGTGAGGACTATTACCATGCCAATTGTTCTCCATGTTAGAGAGTAGTTGTGGACCTAATGACAGTAATGCGTATTGAAGTCAGGAGTACCACACTGAAAATGGGCTTCTATTGTCCATAACATTCTTAATATCATCCCACCAGTGACCATTTGTTTAGCTATGTCAGAAAGTTATGATATGACCATAGCACAAAACCTTTGAAAATGTAGTTTGAAGAGGTTGTAGTTCCAGAGTGCTGTCAAACTCAATGCACTCATAGCCATTTTCTGATTGATAGCTGGGCATATAGGTTGTCGTAATAACTTGTATGTATCAGATTTTCCAGAATAAACCTCTGAAAGATATCTAGCCAACAGTTTATGATCATAGAATATGTTAAAAATCCATGCAGATCTATTACAAATGCTGTTATTTGTCTGTGTCTGTACTGCTAGAGGTATCAGGACTATCCATGATCTACTAACAAATGGCACAGATAAATTGATGTCTTCTTGAACGCGTGTTTGTGTCAGATGGAGCTAGTTGGAGCAATGCAACCATTACCAGGGAGTGATTAATGATTAGGCAGCGTGGGCAGTCAGGCTGGGTGCTTGTGCTCAAGCCTTGGTCTGCTCCTGTTTAGCAGAACGAAGGCAGCCTTTATCCCTGACAGCCATGCTGTTGTGCCTTGTTGCATTTCATAGCCAAGCAATTGAGTGTCAGTCCCTGAAGTGTTTCCACTTCACTTTTTAAGTTTGTGTTTTGGTCTCCTTCAATACAAATGAAAGCGCTTTTTTACTTTTATGGATACATATTAAACCATCCAAAAGTTATGCATCTGCCTGAGCCCATCACCTAGACTTTGGGATAGTTGAGGTAAAGCATGATGCATTGCCCTGTCTTAGAGACCTATCTTAGGACTGGTTGAATCCCTTGTGGAGGTGGCTCCTGCTCTCTATTCACTACAGGGAGCGAGCTAAGGCGATTAGCTTGGACTAGACACATAAGTTTTAGATTGCTAAAATTAGCTAAGTCCTACCCACAGCTACTATATTTATCTTCAGCTTCTCTTTTTCTATTTTGTTTTTAATTTCATGCCTCTCTACTCACCCATTTTCTATGTCTTCTGCAGTTTTTCTCTATATCCATCGTCCCACATGTACATGTTATTTCCTTTAACTTAACCATGATCTCTGATGCTGGAATGGCAAATGGGATTTGCAATACTTCTACTACACTCTATTTGCTGAAACATATTGATTTTCTTAAAGCATTTCTGTAGTGAAAAAAATCAATACGGCTATATACAAGGCAGAAGCAATAATGTAGAACTAACTTATAATGAAAGAGCTGATAACCAGGGTTGAACGTCATTCAGTGAAAGGGAAACCTCTGGTTTCTAGTTGAGGGCAAATGATAGCATGATTCTCTGACACTGCGTTATATACCTGCCCACAGCTCAACAAGCTGCAAGAAGAAAGAGCAAGCTCTGGAGAAGACAAGGGACTGCCACCTATAAGTTTTTGCCCATGGTATTTTGCAGGCCATATTGAATATGCAGGATCAGTCTTTTTATATGAACATGAGCGTGAATTTCTGTTGAAATCAGCAGAAATTTGCAGACTTTTTCAACGGAGGCTGATTTTTGTGTAAGGTCTCTCTCTCCCTGCAGGAGGGAAGGATATGCTAATAATTTAATTTGATTTGTGTAACAGCCACTGAGTTTCAAGTGTTTCATCTGGAAAAATTATACTGACAGAATGTGTCATTTTTCCAGATGAAACTTCATCAATTCAGGGATGAATTTCAGGTACACTTTTCTGTGATGGATAAGCAGCAAATGAAGTTTGGTTTAGATAAATTTTATTTAATGCTCATTTTGGACCTCATCCACTAAAGCTGCTTAACACGAAATTTCTGTTAAACTATATGCAGGTTGTTGAGGAGGAGAAAAACAATTCTCTGGGACTGAAGTTGCAGATTTTCTTACTTCTTACTTATTATCCAAATGTTATCAGCCAAAGGCAATGGTTTGCAAAGCGCACAACAGAACTGCAACCACGTTTTTGTATCTTGCTTCTCACCCATGCCTTGTGTGCTTGTTGTTGCAGCTTTTAAAGCAGTCCTTAAGATACCTCACAGTGAAATGAGTCACTTTGTCTTCCGTTCCTGTGTGGTTGGAGAATGTTAGCAGAAGGAGGGAACCCCACGGAGATGTTGTGGGGAGATTGCATTAGAGATGCATATATATAGGAACTATAGATTCTGCATTAGAATGGCAGGTAGCCAGAGAAAGGCTTTATGCATTGCGAGGACTGTATGTTGGAGCTTGAAGATGCTGTGATAAGGAGACGTCGCAGCTGTGGTGGGTTTCCAAGCAGACACCTGGCAGTGAGTGGGTGAGCCCCCACACAAGGCAGTGGGAGGACAGGCTGATGGGAGCAGCGTTGTCTGGCCTGGGGACCGGGGACTGGGTCCCCTCAGCTGCGGTGGTTCTGCCTGAGCACTCTGTCAAGGCTGGCAGCTCAGGGAGGGCCTGTGGTGGGGTTTTCTTCCCAAAACGGGGTCTGTAGTGCCCATGCTGTCCTGTGCTCCCCCAAAATGGCTGAGCTCAACAAACTTCAGCAAACCTGGTAGAACAGCAGGGGCCTTGTGGACTTTATTTTGTACAAAGCTTTAAGAAACAGGCAGGTGGCTGGAGGGAGGAGACACCATTTGTGCTCCCTGAGGCCTGAGGAGGGGGTCATCTTCAGCAAGATTGTGACCAGCATCCGGAGCAGAGAGGGCACAAAGAACGGCACAAGGAACGCCCCAGTCTCAAGAAAAAAAATCAGTTGAGGTTCACCCCTTTTATTATACCTTCAAAACCCTGGGAGAGAGGCCTGACAGAGTTGGCAGCACAAGCCCCTCTGCTGGGGTGTTGGTTGATATCTGTGGAAGACCCATGCAGTTTGTGAACTCGGACTATGGCGCTGCTAATGAAACAAGTGTGCCTGGGGCCCCAAGACCAGCTGGTGTGGAGCTTCCCTGTTCCACGAAGCTCCATGTCCTCCCCTTGACCCCAGCAGCCATCAGAGGGCTGTGGTGGGGCGGGGGGACAACTCGGCCTCCCGACTGCAATGTTGGGCAGCCGTGGCCTGGTGGTCTGTGTCCTCCTGTGGGCCCCAACACTTGACCATGGCCATGGTATCCCGCGTCATGCCACAGTGCATTTGCACATCCCAGGAATGACAAAGCACCAGGCCGGGTGACAGGAGCAGATCCCTTCCCTGTCCTGTGTTTCTGTGTCTCCTCTCCTGCCTGGTGTCCCTCAGGGTGGCCACTCTGTAGAGTGGGCCTCTGCCCTCTCTCAGGTTTCGGAGGGGATTTTGGCATCATATATGGCCTCCCACTGGGCTCTGGATCATGCTGGGCCTGTGTCCCCACTGCGGCCTTCAACAGGGGCTGCTCAGCTCCTCATAAGGAACTTTTGAACCCTCACAAGGGACACATTGGGACTGAGGTAAAATGGATACCAGGGCTGCCGCTGCCACAGCCAGGGAGGTGGCCATGAGATGTCCCTGTGGCAGAGACCAGGTCCTGTGGTGAAACCCCTGGTTGATGCCTGGGACATGCCTCCTCCACCAGGACCTGAATGCACCCACTGGATTAACTCAGTAAATTTCCTTTTACTGAAGTGAAAAAAAATCTTTGGCTCTCTGAATGTATGAGTTTTTCCAGTAACATTGGAGACCTAGTGTTTGAAATTCATCTTTAATGACACTACCTTCAGAAGCTACAAAATAATCTGACATCTTCTAATTGTCTTCATGGTGTTTGCTGCCCACAGTCTGAATGTGAAGGCAAACTCGCAAACTCAGCAATATTTTTCATCAGTGGGTCCGCTGCCAATGTCAAAATACGTTATGAACCAACAGACAAACATTTCACAGATGTAGTGCAATATGACCCAAGCTTCAAGGCCAGAAATATTTAAGTGCAAAGAAAACTGATGCTTGCAGAGATACCTTAAAAATTTGTCTCCTGGTGCATGTATGTAATTTTTCCGTCTGTTTGCTGCATAGTTGAGGAATGCAAAAGCTAGAGTACGGTAAGATTACAATCAGATTCATTTGTTTTTCAATTACTCTGGGTATATTTTATTTCTGAGGTTGGGACAAGATCCAGCATTTTTAGCCTGCATGTGGATAATACAGGTTACAATTTATTCCTCAAAATGTGAGGCTGCTTATTTTTCCCATGTTTGACATTATATAATCACAGATATGATAATTACAGGTATTCATTCTTTGTGGTGAAATGTGGCTGGTGTTATAACATTCTTTAAATGGCTGTCTCCGTTTCAGTGAGAAATAAACACTTGGCAGTATCCCACTCTGCCATCTAATTAACTTGAATCACATGAAATATGTGAGCTGGGAGAAGAATAAAAATTCTTAAACCTCAGAACACATAAATAGGGCATGCGTATGTCATGGCCCAATCCTGATATTAGTGTAAGTGGGTTTGATGCTGTATTACAGGAGCTTTAATAAAATAGGAGGAAATCCAAGGAGGAACAAGTTGGCACCATGAGGAAGGCTTTCTAATGGGGGCAAGCACACCGGCTTCATACCGGTCATCTCAGTGAGCGTAACTGAGCCCTGGTTGTGGTGGACCAGTGGTAGGAGCTAGAAGCTATACTTGCTCCTGGATTACTCTTCCCAACGAGGTGCATCAACAGAGATCTCTGGAACTGAAACAAAAACCTTTCTGATTTTCTAAAGTACCTTTCAAAGTGGAGACAGAGAAGAGAGACACAATTTCTGGTTTTCAATGTCTTCATTAGGAAGAGTTCCTTTACTAACTTATGAGCCAGAATTGCTTTATAATTTAAGCAAAACTGTGGAAGTATATGAACCCCATAACGTAAACAAGTTTGTCAGATTTCACTCTATTTAGCACCTGCAGTTTACTGTATTAATACTCCTTATTGCTTTAGACCTTGAACACTTTAGAGGCTTTCTGTCTTGTACCGTGTGTTCTGTTTGCCAGTCTTGAATCTGCTTTTTCTCATATATCTAAATCCAGAAGTTGCAACTGGAAAGGCTAATCAGCAGCATCACATTACGCAGTGAAGCATCTTAAGGGAGTCTAGGTGAGGTCTGTGTCAGGTATGCTCTCCTGTGTGCTTCTTTCAAGGATGATGATGCTTTGCTCCAGAAAGCATTAAATTATTCACCTCACTGATGCAGTTTCTGCAATATACTGCAGGATACACAGTTTGACATTTAGATAGATAATCCCAGCAATGTTATGTGGAAGATCATCTGTAAATACTGTAAGAAGGGTCAAGCAAAGGATATCCTCTTATGGAAGCATGGTATGAAATGTCTAGAAAAAACTTATAGGAGGGTGCTGGGATGTGGGTGCTTTGGAGGCATAGGATGTTGCTTCTGCTAAGTGTTTTCTACATAGGCTTCATAAACTGATGCTGTGAAGTATTCTGTATTCTCCTCCATCCGTTATGTGCTTGCTACGTGTCATTTTCATCTTACCCTGGGATAAGGCTTCAAGGCCAGTGCTGGAGGGAGAAGCTTTCCCTAAATGCTCCGTAGGTCAAAGCTTAGGCAAACACGTCACTCCTGTAATAAGCCAGACAGAAGTAAGAAGGGGTAGTTGGTCTGAGGAGGTGTTATTGGACCTCGTGATGGTGTCCCTGGGAGCTACCAGTGATGTTCCTTAGAGCCTGACTCAGCCAAAAAACCAGTGGTATTTCTGTGAACAAGGAGCCCCTGCTACTTGTTGGGATATTCCCACTATAACACCATCATCTCCAGACTTGGTTGAGTGCCTCTGTCAGTATTCCACAGCTAGAGCAGCCATCCTGCCCTTTGCTTTCTCTCTTCTTGCAAGGCCATCTCACCCCCTCAGGAGGTCTCACCATTGGACGCTGCGCTGCTTTTCCTACACTGATGTGGTTGTCTAGCAACAGCAAGAAGTTTAGGGCAGGGGTGAGATGTGACCTCTGTTCTAAACAGTGCACTGCAGAATTCACATGGCTATAAAAATGTTTTATGATAATCATTTCCCTTCCCTCAATCCTGCTGTTTTTTTTTCACCAGCTGAACCTCATTTTGTTATTTGTTGCACATTAGGACTGCTTCTAGGAAGGACTGACAAAACCGTTACTGAAATTGTTCACTTAAAGTTATAGATGGTGTTCAAAGCACCTGCTGTTTTGTTGAAATGTGCAGTTCAGTAGTTTTTCTACCCTTACGTTGATTGTGGGATGCTATGCTAGTGACAGCAGCATGTGACAACATAAGCACTACTGCTTGTACCAAGTGTAATCATCAGTGTGGCATCAGAAATGAAAACCAACTGAGAAAATGTTATCTAGTAGTGGGAAAGTGGTCTGCTAATAATGAAGCACAAGTACAGGCAGAGAGCAGGACATTATTACTGAGAGAACTGGCAGAACAGAGACATAAGCTGCGTCTTTTGAACAGAGAAATTTCTATGAGAAATAGGTCACACGTGCTTGTTTAGTGGAGAGAAAGAAATGAATATGAGGCCTAGTATAAGCACACAGACAGAAGAATCATTTTAAAGCAGTTTCTGACTTTTTCGTAGCAAGTTTCACTCACAGTGTCCCACTCCTTCCCTTGCATCTCCTAACTCATTGCCTCCACTTGCCCTTGTCCTGTTCCTCTGGCCTGGGGGCTGGGCTGCCCCCTCTTGTCTCTACCCTTAGTAGCTTTTCTCTTGCCAGCATGGAGATGGCTTGCTCGGTGTCATAGCAGATGTCAACAAAAAAAGACTCACTCAGTTCAGGATCACCCAAGTGTCTGTGCTCCCTGCTTCCCAGCTCTGACAGCTCTTGGAGCGTGGTACACAGCCAGCTCAGCCAGGACAGACCTGATAAAACAAGTTAAAAGGGTTCCTGTTGCACCTTGCTAGCAAGATGTAATTAGCCAGTTGGGAACCACGGGTCTGGAGAAAATTTCTGTCTATTCTTACAGGAGAAGTAATATTTCGTCCTGAGAGATTTTATTCTTCTGTTATTCTCCAAAGACGGTGCCTGTGATATCTAATCATCATCAGGAGTTGTGGAGGGACAGAGCATGGTCAGAGAAGATTAAATCTTGGTGGTTTCCAGCTGCCATAATCACTTTTTTAGCTGCTAATATCTTGCCTGAACTGTGATTTTTATTTTTTTTTTTAAAGACGCTCATAAATTGGCCGTATTTTGACCCTAGAAGGACAAAAATTACATGCAAGAGACAAGCAAGCCTCTACCAATCTATAAGCTGCAGAGAACAAGGACACTAAAACTTGTAGTAGAAAGTGTCATGCAGGTGTCTCCCAGTGTGAATTTTCACTAGGCTGATGCATAGAAATGCTTACCCTGTTTTGGTTAATATTTCCTAGAATGTTTCTGCCTGAAGGAGGCACCTACTGCAGAGTAACTCAGCCTCAGCAGCCAAAGGGGCCAGGCACAAGCTCAGGGCAGGACCAAAACTGAGGGGTTCAGTTGTGCGATGGGGTGTGCAGCCTGTCACGCTCTCTCAGTATTTCGGAAGCAGCCTGCAGCCTCTCTGCCTCCAAGGGCGGCCCTGGGACTTTCTTCAGCTCAGCCCTTGGATGCTGCTGGTTTTAACCTGCACAGCAGAGCTATTTCACACAGGGCTTCCCCTGCAAGAACTGAATCATTTTCAATTTGCTGTTCAGGTTGTTTTCCTTTTGGGGCTCAGTCAGCACCGAGAAGGAAAATTGGCTAATCACTTTTGCTTTTGTTTACAGTCAGTTCGTCCCTCTCAAGTGGTATCAGACGTCTCCAAGGTACGAATTATAAACATTGAGGGACCACATTTATTTGTTTAGAGAAAACCCTGACTCAAATATAATTAAAATCTTATAAACATTTGTGTTGTTCTTATGGAGTATAAATTTGGACATAGTTTTCCATGAGAAGGTGTCTTCTAACCAAAGCATCTGTCAGTGTTTGAAGTTATGAAGGTATGTTCATATAGGTAGATAAATATGTTATCTGCCTGTCATATATGTAGTAGATGATAAAAAAAAACTAGAATAAAAATAAAAAAAAAAATAAATAGAAGATGGAGAAGGTAAGCTGGCAGGTATATTACTGGTGAGCAGAGAAAATTTGAAGACAGGCTAACAACTGAGGCCATGCTGCTTGCTTTTTTCTGGACAATCATTTCTGCAGGAATCATCTGCACTATGAGCATCCTTTGCAGCTGCTTTCCGGGAAAGGTTCCTAACCTCAGATTGCCTCATCTTCAGTGCATATTGTAGCTCATCCACATTTCAATTGATTCTGTCTCCTGTTTTCAAATGTAAATACAATTCTGGGGATGACGGTTGAAGTCCCTTCTTCTCTGTGGATAAGAGGTGCCATAAAATCAATGGGATGATTGTGCCTGAAGTGACCAGGACATACGAATCTGCTTGGTGCATTCTGGGCCACAGGTAGGGCATTCAAGCCAGGTAGTGCAGCAGATTTTTTCCACAACAGAAAAGCGATGCTGAGGGCTAAACTGTATCCAGAGATAATTAACACAGTACGTAGCTGTGTATATGAGGAAGGCAACCTTATTAAAGAAAGATCACTGCAAACTCTTATGGATGGCATCACATAACACCAGCCTCTTCTCTTTTGAATGTTGAGAGTGCAGAAAGATGGACAGGGACTATTCCAGGGCAGCTGGCTTAGAATCATAGAATCATAGGATGGTTTGAGTTGGAAGGGACCTTTAAAGGTCATCTACTCTAACCCCCTTGGAGTGAGCAGGGACAGCTCCAACTAGGCCATGTTGCTCAGAGCCCTGCCCAAACTGACCTTGAACACTTCCAGGGATGGGGCATCTGCCACCTATCTGGGCAACCTGTTCCCGTGTCTCACCACCCTCATTGTAAAAAATATCTTCCTTATATCTAGCCTAAATCTACCCTCTTTTAGTTTAAAATCATTACCCTTTGTCCTATTGCAACAGGTCCTGCTAAAAAGTTTGTCCCCATCTTTCCTGTAGGCCCCCTTTAAGTACTGAAAGCCTGCAATAAGGTATCCCCGGAGCCTTCTCTTCTCCAGGCTGAACAATCAAAGCTCTCTCAGTTATCTTTATAGGAGAGGTGCTCCAGCCTTCTCGTTATCTTTGTGGCCTCCTCTGTCCAACAGGTCCATGTCCTTTCTGTGCTGAGAGTTTGAGAGCTGGACACAGTACTCCAGGTGGGGTCTCACAAGAGCAGAGTGGAGGGGCACAATCACCTCTCTTGACCTGCTGGTCACACCGTTTTTAATGCGGCCCAGGATGCGGTTGGCCCTCTGGGCTGCAAGTACACATTGTTGGGTCATGTCCAGCTTTTCCTCCACCAGTACACCCAAGTCCTTTTTGGCAGCGCTGCTCTCAATCCCTTCATCCCCCAGCCTGTGTTGACATAGGGGGTTGCCATGACCCAGGTGCAGGACCCTGCACTTGTCTTTGTTGAACCTAATGAGATTCACATGGGCCCAGTTCCTGAGCTTGCTCAGGTCCCTCTGGATGGTATCCTATCCCTCAGGTGTGTCAACTGCACCATGCAGCTTGCTGTCACCTGTAAATTTGGTAAGAGTGCAGTCAATCCCACTGTCTACGTCATTGATGAAGATATTAAACTGCACTGCTGTTTTATGGGCCCCTGAGGGACACCATTTGTCACCGATCTCTATCTGGACTTTGAGCACATTTACCTACATTGTAAATGTCTTAATTCACATTAATCCAGCCTTGAAATATCTGTTGATTGATTGTGTTTTGTGACACCTAGCTTGGGAATTCCTGAAAAGCTGCCCAGATCTTACTTCCACCCCTGTATACCTCAATATGTGTGGAGAAATCCAGTCCATTATCTTTACATGTTTACTTATGGAGTGGCAAAGGGCTTGGCATGCTGAACATGTTAAATGTTTTCTTCTCACCAAAGAAGTTTTTGTAAGCAAATACTTTTATTTCCTGTGTATTCTAGTTCCTGAATTGCTCTTTATATGAAGGCACTTTCTCAAATCCATGTAATTTCAGCGTACCTAGCACTGAAAACACCAAATACACTATTTTTGATATCTTCAAGGGGGTTGAAACAATCACCGTTAATCTCTCAAAGATACGGAAATACTTACCCACGCAAAAAAGAAAAGTCACTTCCCAATCAAAGACACGGTGCTTGACTTTCCTTTTAGTTACACTGGTAGAAATTGAGAGTTGCTGGTGTCAATTACATTTTGTCTGGATTTTCACTAGCTTAACAGAGATAACAATCAGGCCCCCTGGCTTCTAATCAAGTTTGATATTACCCTGGTGAGTTGTTATAATCCCTTAAATGGCACCATGTATTAGGAAATCAATTGTGTTATGAAAATTACTCAGTTTTTCAGTTGTGGTAGTGTACTCTGGTCTAATTGTCTAATTTTACCAACTCAATATAGACAATATTCAGAGTTCTCTATTGTACCACAAGTCCAGTAGACATCACCTGCAGATATATACAGTGTGGTTTTATTTTTATATAAGTACACAGACAGCTTGGAAGAAAGTCTGTTTTCCTGTCTGTGCTACTTCGTGCACAAATGCTTGCACATGGGTTTCTTTTTCCTGACAGCAACCTCTTGCCAGTGCAGATAGCAAAGGTTATTTCTGCTGCAGCATGTCTGTGATTCAGCCCCTGGAGCTTATGAGTAACTGAGCAAAAGTCATACAAGTTTTGCTACACACAGAAATGCAGAATGCTGCTCAGAAACAAATGCATCTGGAACAGAATTTTGTATATTATACATTCTATACTGGAAGAAAACAACAAAAATTAGCACACTCACGTACATACTCAATGGGCAGCTCTTTGTTGTTACAGTTACCTAGATGCAAATTTCTATCATTTGGGAGTATCTTGCAGTTGCTTTGACTGTGGCTCTAAAACCAAACTAGCAGATTCAGTTCACTCAGTTGCTTGCTTGGTCATCCTGCGACCAAGGTGAATAGATATAGTTTTGTTTATTTTCTGAAGAAATACCAAGATGACTCGCTGAACATTTGCTTTGTGCTTGGAGTGCTCTCCTCTGTGCAGAAATGCCTTGGAGCACCGTGAGTGGAGTTGGTTGCATAAGCCATGAAAGGTGACTGTGGCATTTAGAGGCACTATGAAGTGAGAAAGTTGCAACAGCTTGGTTTCTAGAAAGTCACGTTACATTGCAAATGACCTGTCATATGCTTGTCACTCTGCTGATGTGTCACAACACACCACCATCCTGCAACACTAAACTGCTATAATGTGTATTGATTGACTGTGCTGTATAGGATGTAAGGTATTGGTTGCAGGACATGTGGTATGGTTTAGAACAAGGTGAGCAGCAGACATAAGCAAAAGCTTTCTTTTCTGGTCATGTGTGTAATAAAAAAGACTGGATTTCTTGCACTAGGAAAACCCTCATGCACAGACCTGAACCGTTTTCCAAAGCAATCAGAATTATTGGCTGTTTTTCCTTCTGGATAAATTCATGCTTCATAAAACCTGTCAAAATGTAACATCAAAACAATGGCATTTCATGGACTTTGGATAATATTTTAGGATTTCATATATCCTCCAAAGCACAATCTTTTCACAGAACTAAACCTGATAGCGGACTATTAGAAGGAGTAGTGACTGCTAACGTTCATCCTCAGTATTTGCTGGTGTAGTACTTTTTTACTTTGTTGCCTTCCTTTCTTTTTTCGTCATGCGGAAAAATGGGGCATGTGAAAAGGAGTGAATAGTGCTTCAGGACCATAAATTTATTATAATTGCTTTATTATGGTAGAAATTAAAAGAAGACAACAAAGGGAAGGTGTTTCATATAAAGTGACAGTTGATTTTCCTCTGCTAGCCCATAAAATACCCCTTTATCCCAACCTTCTCTGAATACCACGCTTTATTTTCCAGAGAGAAAATTCTAAGCTTGGGGCACGTTTCATTAAATCTTTGCAAACCAGTGATGCCCAGAATATGTTCTGCTTAGCATAATCACATTAATTTTGGTTTTCACAGACATATGTGTTCCACCCTCCACATCTCTTAATCGCTAATCCAACCTCCATGGAGAGCTTTTTGAGAAAAGCATGCCATATAAAATGAAATTCAATCGTTCTGGGGCTATTTTCTGAATGTTATATGGAAGCTTTTACTCTTGGCAACACTGGCATCAGCTTGTGTTTCCTTCAGATGGAAAGTTTAGGCATGAAGTGAAAAAAACATGCTCATTTGAAGCCAGCCTGGTACCTTGACAACAGAGAGACTAGGCATTTTCTCAGCACTATTTCACTACTGGGGAATTTGAACATGGTGGTTGTTCTGGGTGGAGCAGGTCCCACTGGTACTTCATCAGTTCAGTCCTGAATAAGGATTATCCCTACTGCTGAGCAGGCACAGTGGCTTGGCTGAGACTGGAAAGAGTCACAGAATCACAGAATCGCCTAGGTTGGAAGGGACCTTTAAGATCATGTAGTCCAACCATAAAAAAACCAAAAAAACCCCCAAAACCCCACCAAAACCAAAAACCAAAAACCAAAAAACAGCCACCACAGAAACACAGACCACACCCACACACCACCAACCAACACTAAACCATATCCCTGAGCAGCGTGTCAACTCGTCTTTTGAATATCTCCAGGGATGGTGCCTCAACCACTTCCCTGGGCAGCCCATTCCAATGCTTAATAACCCTTTCCATGAAGAAATTTTGCCTAACATCCAACCTGAACCTCACCTGGCACAACTTGAGGCCATTTCCTCTTGTCCTATCGCCTGTAACTTGGGAGAAGAGACCAACCCCTGCCTCTCTACAACCTACTTTCAGGTAGTTGTAGACAGTGATAAGGTCTCCCCTCAGGAGACTGTTATGTATTTTTAAAATACTGTTATGTATTTGTATTCATACTTCTCAATCCTAAGCTTTCCCTTTACTATTGTTTTCTGAGAGGGAAGCAAAAATGTAGGGGTATGAGTGAGGAAGAAAAAGGGAGAAACAAACAAATAAAATACTGCCTGGGACTGTTAAAAGTGGAAGATAAGCATTTATAACAATAAGGCACTGTGAAAGTCATGTCTGGGATAGGCCTTCAGTATTGAGTATTTCAGTTACAGCTAGCTCCTCTGTTTCCTAGGATATCCGCCCCAGGTAAAGGATTAATAAAATATTAACCTGGCAATAGCTGCTTCTTCTGCATGCAATTGCTCATTATCTGAAAAAATAATCCAAAGAACTTAATAAAAAAGAAAATATCATTATTTAAATTGTCTTCCTGCAATGATTTGCACATGGAAGAATCATTGAAAGATCATTTCATCTTGATTGTGCGCCATGCTGTGTATCAAATTACATCAGATTTATGGTGCAAGCAGCCGTTCTTCAGGAGCATCTGGCTGGCAAAAGCTTATTGTAGCCAAGAGGCAATGAAATTGTATAAATCATCCCATTTCATGGATATAATTCTTCAATCAATCAGAAGAAAAGAAGTGAAAGTTGTGAATGTGTTGGTCATAATACATCTATCTAACCTGGGATATTTTCCTTTTTTCTGACAGTGACATTTGAAACTGTATGGGGCAACTTGTTTATCTGTGCAGAGCCAGATCTGCCAAGAGTGCATTCAACAGCACCTTACTCCATAAATAAATGTAATGGGAGTGCTTGAAAAATGAGACTCCGTTCTAGGCTGAAAAAAAGTTACAGTCTGTCCCTGAAAGTGTTGAACCTCAGTTACAAGAAGTGGATGTAAGGTACAAGAAAAGATGGCCTTCCCCTTTCTGGTCTCTGAAAACTTTTAGTAGCTTGCAGTTCATGGCTAATGTTTCCAGAAAAAACAGGTGCTTGCTCCCATTCGCTGCTCATACATATGGTGGCAATAGATTTTGTATGGAAGAACAGGGAATTGTTAAAGGTCTTCCATTTCATGTTCAAGTTTAATTACTGTAATTTTCTTCATGCAGTTTTTCACTTTCTACTCCAGTAATAATGACACAGATAAGTAGTAATAAGATAATTCAATAATAAAGAAGGATTATAACATGAAATGGAAATTTTAAAAAAGCAAAGTTTCTGTGTCAGCAGCACAGAAATGAAAAGGCATTAAGAAAAATTTTTGATGTGAAAGGAAGAAGCAGTTTCTCAGCTGTTAAAGATTTAATCTAAACTGTGTTGAAGAAGACAGGGATTTCCTCAGAGATTATGATAAGGTTTTTACAGGTGCCCACACCAGTACTTGTGGTTTTCGAGACAGTGAGATCTATTTGTCTGGTGTTCATATCTTTTCTTTCCAACTTCTGTATGCACAGTTTCCAAGGACTGGTGGCCTTACAGGAGAGTCTTGGGTGATCCATCTGGGTTAATAGAGCTGATGTTTGATTGTTTTGCTCTAGACTTTCTACTGGCACCACTGGTGTACCTGAGAGTGAGCCACATAGCCAACATCTGTCACATGTCATTCAGTCACTCATCTTATTTGCCTGGTATGTGTACACTTCTTTCTGAAATGGTATCTTTCTTTTACTCCATGATCTCTGTTGTTTCTCTTCCTGGAGCGACCCTGATTTAACGTCAAGAGGTCTTTGATCTAGACTTTGCTGAACTTGAGCAAGGACCATAACGTAGAAAGCAGGATGTTGTCATCTCTTAATCACTTTCAACACCTATTTAATTTCTTTCTTAAATTGATGCAAAAGCCATAAGCTCGGAGGCCAGTGGCCACTGGGCAGAGATGCCCACCACTCAGCAAGGTCAGTACTGTGTATTCACAGGCTCCAAGTAGTGTTTCTCATTTTTTCCAAGTGTAGTTAAAAGCAGGGTACAGTCTCATCCCAAAATTGAGGATCCTTATATTTTGGGGACTGTCCAGGTGCTATTTCAGGTTTTGAAACAGAGTTTTAAAACTCTGTGTTAGTTGCATGGAAAGAATTAAGACTTAATACAATACAGTGTAACTATGCTTTGTTTCAAACATAAAGAACAAAAAATTCAAGGAAATGAACAGGATTTTCATTGTCAATTACCTAGTACAGATCTAAGAAGTTAATTTTTTTACATAACTGTTTTATTATACTCTGAACTGGTATGTAGCTATGAGCTTGCATCACTTGCTGATATATAAGATTCTTAGACATGCTATGAGCTGGAGCCAGAGGGAAGTTAATATACTTTTTTAATGCAAAGCTTTTTCTAGAGAGGTCTTTACAGGACCAATGTGGGACTACCCAGACATAAGGAGTCCTCCAAAACATCCTAACCTCTTTCTTGCCTAAATGGTATTTGTCTGGGAGGGACAGATGATGCATGTCTCTGGCTCTCTGCAGATGTTCTCAGGTGACAGCAGGCAATATTAATCACCCTGCTGTGTCTGCTGAGCTGTCATGAAGGTTTCATGCATCCTAGAGTACTGTGAAATCTGTTCCCCAGGGCATCCAGACCTCCCTGCATTCCTGGGGCAGCAGAGACTCTGTGGGGTAGAGGATTTGAGCTGCAGACAGACAGATTTACCAAAGGGTGCCACTGGCCAGCTTAGTCATTCAGGGACAAAATCACCTCTACTTTCTCCACAGATGACATCATCTTTGTCAGAAGAGAAGATTATAGTCAAAAGGACTAGTAAAAAGGGATGGCTTGCTTCTAGCTTCTCTTGTTCAAGGAGCTCAGAAGCAGAGGGTGGCAGGACCAATTTTAGGCTACCATGTCTAGTTGGAGGGTTGCTGGGAGCCCAAATGCATCTCAGAACTGGGGAGGTTAGGACAACGAGAAATGCTTCTTTCATTACTTTGTCCTTCTGTGTCTGGGTTGCCAGTGTTGATCAAAGTCATTTTTGTATCATCCCTTAGCAGATTTTTCCCAGTGCGCTGGGGCTGGTAATTTATAGCAGAACACTTCCAGCAGCAACTGTAACTGACATGTGAAAGTGGTTTATAGTCATTTAAAAGCTTGGGCAGTGTAGAAGTTAGGCAAGGTTTGCAGGAGAGGTAATACCGCATATTGTAACAGCCGATGTAACTGAAAAGGCATGGGCACGTTTCCCGACACCCAAGCCCTTCTCAGGAGTGCTACAGAGACATTGACTATAGAGAAACAAAAATCCAGTGCCTCCCTTTCGAATGTGACATTTCTAAAATGCCTCCTGGTGCTGCAAATCAGTGCAAGTTTAGAATAAGTCTGATTTATAGCCACAGCACATGTTGTGAGTCTGGAAACTCAATAACATTTTATTACCTACTAAAGAAGTTGTTTATTTAAATGATTACTTCTTGTGGCATATACCAGAAGATAAACAGTATATAAATGAGTAAACAGTGTGACTGAATGCTTTGTGACTAGCCTCTTCTGTTCATTTTATGCCATTCATTTCAGAATTTATTCCACAATAAATACAGATACTAATATTACATGTTCCAGAAAAGAAAAAAACTCTCTTCAGCTGCAGGAATCACTGTACCTTACAAGAACCACATGTTTTATCAGATTTTCATTTGGATAGTCAGTTGTAATTGAAATTGATAAGTTCCTGTTTTCAGAGTGAAAGGCAATGATAATTCATGTGATAATTCTCCCAGCTAAAAAAACCTAGGAAGCCTTATTTGTGAGATGCATAACGAAATATGATGGGAGGATGGCCTCACATTTCCTTCCCTGCTAGCATGATATTTGTGGATATAAAGCAGAAAAATCAGTTTTTTATCTGACAAAATATATTTATCTTCCGCATATAATTTTAGCCTTTTTTCCCCTCACCCTGTTCTTGAAAGTATCATTCATTGTACGTTCACATCTGCAGATGTTGTGCTCTCCCTGTCCCACAGAGGTGTTCTCATTTTGAAAACTGTTGTGTGGCACTAGTCTCTGTTGGTCCTCTGCCCAAAGGAGTAGTGAAGGTCTAACGCATCTTGTGGTCCTGATCTCACCATACTGAGAATAGAGGTTCTGCCTACCCAGTGTCATGGGGAATGTAAAAGGCTCATGTAGCCAAAGAACTATTTTTTGCCTGATGGCCTAGGAAGACCTTTGTTAACCAGGGAAATTGTGTCTGGTGGAGCTGAAGCTTTCTTTTTGCATCTCCCTTTGACTCTCTCCCTGAAATCCTTTTTTTTTTTTTCCGATTTTTTGCTGACTGCTGGGGAGGAACTGAGACTGTTTTGATGTTACCCTAACCATTTCTTATTCAATCTTCCATCTCCAAAACTGCTCTGTTTCAGTTGACTGACTTACCAACTTGGTAACTTGATCAGGCTTCGTAGGTCTTTTGCTGGGGTGGGAGAGAAAAGCAAGGTCTGACTCTGGCACAAATATCATTTCTTTATGACTGGGCATGGAAGGCGTGCCATACGTGTGTAGTCCCCTTCTTTTCTACTGAGCTCCACCTATAGTTAGCATTATATCTGTTATTAGTGAGGCTGGCGAATGTCACATCCTGGCTGGCATCTGTCATGCTTCATTGCAGGCACATATCGAGGTTTGTGCTGGAAGTAGCTGCTCAGATTTCCGTTCAGTCAGTGCACAGACATTCGTATTTCTAGAGTGGGATTAATGAGACTTATTTTAGACTTTTACAGTGATTATTTCTGCTCGTGGCCTGTGATGAAAGGGTAAATGCTAATCTTAAATGCCTAAAAGCTATGTTTTAATGTAGTGTCTACAGTGTAAGCATGGAAAGTTAGGTGAGATTGATTCCTCTGCTGATGAATTTTATAATCATCTCCCCTCTTTAGGTAAAGTGGATAAATGTCAGCTGTTCCAGCATCCACTGCCTCTAGCAATGGAACTAAACTGGGAGGAGAAACACTTTGCTGGGGGCTGCTGTCTGCACCAGACCCTCACACCTGCTGGTGTATGCCCTTACACCACCTCATGGCCACAGGTTGACTGTCAGCTGATCAGTGGGCAGTTTCTGTGGCCATACTCATGTCTTAATATGAGCAACAGAATCTAGCAAAATTATTTAAAATTATTTTTTACAACCCAAACTGTTTCCAGAAGAGAATTGATGGGGGCATGCTGTTAACAATGGTCTTCCCGCATCTTTGCTCAGGGCCCTTGCAACATACTCCTCTGTTTCAGCTTGAACTGGAAGAGCAAGACAAGCTCGGAAAGAATCTTTGGAAATCATAGCCCTGTTAACCATCAGATCAACACAGATAATTGCTTAGTGCGCTGACTCCAGTGCATGTTTCTGATGTGCAGTATAGCTTTATAGCAGTACTGTGAAATATCACCAGGGTATTACTCTTGCTTTCTTAGTGACTAATCATTGGAAAATTTGATGTTGTTTGACAATTTAGCCATTGTCAAATATAATCTAAATCTTTGCTGAGAGCAATGCTGAGTGTATGGCAGGAGAACAATAACAGTGTCTGAATTGCAGCTTTCTAGAGAAATCAATTCTGATTTCACAATTAGACTGTTAAATTTTCTATGTGTTGTAGAGAATGGCACAAGTCAGACTAATGTATTAAGACATTTTTGTCTTGGGCAGAATGTGTGTAAAATACAGCAGAGCTGTTGTGACTTTTTTTTAACAATCCTAAAATGTAATCACTGTTTTCTAATACACATCTTAATATTTTAGTGTTTCTCACATCTCTGTATCTTCAGAAAACAACTTCGCCTATTGAAGTGCTGACATCTTCCTTAAACGCAAAACTCCAAACCCTAAACTTCATTTTCACAAAATAAATTATTCAGCAAGTCATCTTTAATTATCTCCTCTTTGACTGCTTTGTTGCCTGAATTGTTCATTGCTGTTGCAGAGAAAATGAACCCCAGATTTCCCTAATGGTTATTGTAGTGTGCAGACTCTTCAAAGGATCACTCCCATGACCTAATCTCAGTGCTCCCCGAAGCTCACCAATGATTATCATGTTATGGTTTAGTAGTAACTGTGAGATGGTGGGGAGTGCTCATTGATAGTTTTT
Source organism: Limnodromus scolopaceus (assembly GCA_028565335.1). Lineage (NCBI taxonomy): Eukaryota > Metazoa > Chordata > Aves > Charadriiformes > Scolopacidae > Limnodromus > Limnodromus scolopaceus. Next base: position 187,972,793 of record JAOXNO010000001.1, on the reverse strand, counting down.
ATTATGCACAGAAAAAGCTTTGTACTACTGAAAAATACAAGCTGCCTACTGATTAAAGTGCCAAAGACATCTAAGGTCATGGTTACATATAAAGTGGGAAACTTGCCACATATTGATAGGATAATCAAACAGGATGGAGGAGTGAATGAACCATACATAATAGATGTTAGCCACATCACTTAATGGACTATTGGAAGGTGCTTGGGTGCTGTTATGAGTAAGCTGATATGAGGAGCTGTAAGAGAGTCAACGCTGAGCTTTCATCCTGCACCATGTGCCTTTCTGTTTTCTTCCCTGTTTTCACAGGTAAGTAATATGGTTGTGTTGGGTTTTGAAGGCTTCTGCATCTCTTACCTGCAGACAAACTGGAGGCAGTAGCTTCAAAAATCCAAACTGCTTTGTTCCCTGTTCCTGGTAAATCATTTCCATTCAGGCTAATCCTAAGTGATCGAAGTGCCATGTTGGGCAGCATGGGATTTTGAGAGAACATCCTGGCAAATCAATATCTTCTGTACTTATACTGTGGGCTAGATAGCTGAACCCTCTGTGAAGACTTACTCTTCCCTGTAAAACCATCCTATACTTGGATGTTACCAGGCAGGGTTGGATGTATCAGTCAATCAGCCACTGACTGACCAGACTGTGTCCTTCAAGCCAAACTCTGTCAACATATCAAACCACTGAGGCTAACTCTGACTGAGACCAGACTGGTGCACAGCTGAAAACAATTTTTTCCAGTACCAGGTGCTCAGTGATTGTCAACGCTGAAACTGTGAAGTCAAAGTTCTTTTTTGATGTTCAGACCTGAAATGACTTTCTACTGAGGACAAACATGTCTAAAGAGCTATCTCAGGCTTTGTAATCACTGTCTTTACAGGAATTTGCAGCCATGGCATGCTATTGACATCTGATGAAAGCCAAACAGACAAGGCTTTCTCTTTCCCTACATGCTCCCCAAAACAACAGCAGATTTTTTCATAAATATATTTGTACTAACAATAGTATTTTTTTTCCTTTCCCAATTTTTTTTAGCAACTTGATTCAGTCTTTCATTCCTAAACATGACAGGTGAACTCTTTGGGCCAAGTTTTAACTTGCAGCTTGTATTTATAAGGGAGAAGTAGGCCATGGAAAACCAGGCTTTGAAATGGAAATTCTGCCTCAGCTACAGCCACAGCAGTGCTGCTCAGTGGCCTATTTTGTTTTCTTTTTCCCATCGTCAGCCAAATCAGGCTTACTGCTCCTTGTTCAAAGGAGAAGTGTTAACTTTCCAGAATTCCCTGTGCTGCTGCTTATGAGTCTTACAGACATTGTCAAATGCCGTATCCAGTATTCCATGTCTTTGAGCAAGTCTTGAGTTTCTAAGAAAAGGCTATTCTTCTCTGACTTCCAGAGCCTTGGAGCTAGCTCTGACATACAGGGAATCCAAACAAAATAGAAGGTATGTTTTCATATTCCAGTGCTTGCATGTTATTTCTAGACCAGCGTGTACATTTCTGCTGCATAACCTTACCCCAGCTGTATGCTTCTGTCTTACCAGGCTTGCATTAAAATCACTAGCTGATCATAAAGCACACATAGATGTATGGATATTTGTGGGAACAGTCAGTATGTCACTGGAAAGTTCCTTAAATGTTTGCCCTATAACAAAGTGAAGTGAGATGAAGTGAAGGTTATTTGAACGTGAAGCTGGGGCAGCTACATGACTGGACAGCCACTGTAGTTGTGAGCTATTATTAATGTGTTTCTCTTTTTAAGCAAACGTTCTGTCTCTTTTGGAGTTCGTTTTGCTTCTAAATATATGAATTCAGATCTCATTCCTTTTGGAGAAGTCCTATGTTTTGGCAGATGGCAAAACTTTCTGTGGAGTGGCTTGCAAATGTTGGGGTGTGAAGCACGCTTGGTGGTGATGCTCGAAAAATGATCTGATGTGATTTGTGAAGCACGTTGTACCGCGGTGTACGCAGTACCTGGGAGAAGGAAACCATGAGCACAGTGTAGCATGCCCAGATCTTGCACAGGGTAGTATAAAGCATAACTCCTTGGCATTTTCTCCAGTGCTGAAACAGCAGGATTTTAGCTGACAATCTTTCCCGGCCATCTGGTGAAAGAGTGTGAAAGAACTTTACAGGGACTAATTATTTCCTAGATTAATATTGCTGACAAGTCCTCCATGAGGCAGTGTGTATGTTTGCAGGGTGTTATGCTACTAGAAATGTCATTAATTATTTTGCCCGTGATTCGCCGAACTCTGCAATTCTCTATGCTGGCATTCTGCCCCAACATCACCATCTGTGTATATCATAGGCTATACCATAGTATTTATTTTAGATCTTTCTGGAGATTTTTCCATTTTCAGATTTAAGAGGTTGGATTAAGTAATTTTTAATATAAGGCATTAAAACAATCTAACTTTTTAACACAATTTTTCTTTCAAAACTTTTCAAAATCTGCTTACTAACAATATGCTCAGTGGGATGTACTCTCAGTCTAACTACTCTTAGACACTACAGTCTAAACTGAGTTTAATAGTCTTATGCATTAATTAACTTCTCCGTGGTTTGTTTTGTTTTTTTTTTCCTTAAAAAGTCACTGTGACTTTTATGTACCTTGTAACTAAGGTATAATATCTATTATGCTGTAATGTCAATATGAAAAATACATTAGCTATCCGTATTAAAAATTATTATGCTACAGACTGAGACATGTCAATAATTTGATCAAAGATATCAGTATAATCAATGTAACCATCAGAAATGTTAAAACAATGGTAGAAATATTCCTGGTTTCAAAATATTAGAAATATTTTAAATAAGTTTAAATCGATCTTTCTTTCATGGCTTCACTGGATTCTGATTGATGATGATTTTCTTCCCAACACAGAAACCTGATGCAATTCCACATTTAGTTGAAGAACTGTTGCTTTTTCATTGATTTATCTATAGAGTTTTTATTAAGAATAATTTCAGATTAAAATGCTCACAGGTTCTCTTCGACCTTCCATGTTACTTACTGTAGCTTCAAGGTCTTTTAACACTTTAAGTGTACAAAACCACTGACAAACTCCTGTAGGTTTTTCTGTTGTTAAAACAGATGTCTTGCCTTATTTACTATAATATAGAACAATCACCCAGTGGCACAACACATATGGTCTAAATTCACTGACCTATATTCATTGGTGAAAAGAAAGTCTCTGGTGAAACCTCAGTGAGAAAAGAAACATCATGTTATCCCTTCAGAGAGAAAAAGAAGGAATCAAAGAGTTTATAGAGCACTGGGGAGTTTATATAAAATAAAAATATTTTCAGGGTGGATGACTGTGGAAAAATAAAAAGCATTTTAGACTCTTAAAGTGGAAACAAAGGAAAGTGATGGAATTTGTACATGGAGACATTTAGGGTGAGATAAAATGGAAAAGGTAAGATTTATGGTGGTAGAGCAAGAAGCACCTTGTTAATGGTTCTCCTCAGGGAGAAGGGTGTTCTTGGGCAAAACCTCTGGTCTTTGCAAGCTGTGTTTAGAAGGATCACCCAACTCAAACCCCAAAGCCAGTACATGAGCTTTTCAGGAAAAAAAAAAAAATCATCATTGATTATTGGAAAAGGAACAGGTAGGATGAGACTACACAACTCAGTATCTTAAATTATTAAACTGCTTCAGGGATACACTCTCTGTTTCTTGTCATGATGACTACTGCAGTCAACCTAAAAACCTCTTACGAATGCCCAGATAAAACCTGTATCCTTTCTGTGTTGTTACCTTCGCATTTGGCAAAGGTTTTCTTTATTTGTATGAACCTCTTAGAGCTCTAGCACAGCATAACTCAAGAGTTTCCTCTTAATGCAGTGTCTGCCACCTAACCCTGACTCTAGCTGGAGAGGCACTTCTTTATACTCCGGCGAGGGGACCTGTGGCTTAAAGCCAGTGCCACTGACATGACTATTTGTAATGACCCAGACAAGGAGCTCTGTTCCTTATGTAGTATCTCTCTGCTCCCAGTGTGGTGCTTCTCAGGGAGTCTATGTTCCTCTGTGGGGTTTTACCTCCAGAGCAGGGAACGTAAAGAAGCTGAGTCACTACTGCAACACAAGACAAACTCTTAAACAGCATGAAGACAAATGTTTTAACAAAACAGGCTATATAATTGCACTTTACTGTCAGCCACCGGAAGACTAAGAGGTGGTTTTCCTTGAAGGAGTCAAACCTGTTTTTCAAAGTCTTTTCCAGAGCCCTGCCCATAGGATTCACCACCTTGACTATAAGAAATACTGTTGCAAAGCAGGGAGCCAAGATTTATGTGACTTTAACCATATGAAAGAGTCAGGGTGATTCAGGCCACAAGTCTAACTTGAATTTCCATTGGGAAAGGCCTCTTTCTCTCAGCAGGTTGCAGAGTACGTCTACATAACTTGCCTAAACTCAATGCTTACCTCTTAGGCAGCCAAAGTTTGATGAAAAGAAATCCTGCTCTGCAGAGATAAAGTGATTTGCCCACCACTAAAACTGGCTGGGGTCCAGAGTTCAGGCCTCCAAGGCTGGGAACTCTGTCCAGATGTAGATACTACATTGTAGGTGTCTATGCCTGAACCACCCCCCGGGCAGCATTCAAGTCAGCAGAGAAAATCATCTCATCTCAGCCTAGGCTAGGTACATAGAATGAGTCAGATGAATCTTGCCCTTAAAATACCTCATTTTCTCTATTGTTTGTAAAAGGAACTTGAGGTGAACTGGTTCAGCTGTAGATGCTTGCAGAAAGGTGAGATGAGTCTGGCGTCTCATTGTAGCCCTTACTTTACGAATGCTGGCTTTTATATCAGCAGCAAATTGCAGCAAATTGCAGCTTCTGTTGATCTGCGCACTGGTACAGGGAATAGACTGGACTGGTTGGGAGACTATGAATTGGGACTTCTGTCTTGATCCCAACTAAGACAGTCTGCTCCTATGTGTTTGTTTTGGGTGATGAATCACCAATAACCCAAATCCTAAATATTGATTCTAGTCATTTTTACCAATAAAAACCCTAATGATAGGTTGTCATATGTTATTACAGATAGGGTATGAACTAATAAGAAACAGGGTTAGTACCAGTGGTTCTTTAAGATTCTCATCCACGCTGTTGTCAATAGTCTCTTTTATCACCTCACTTCTTCCCAGTGCTCTGGAGCCCCCCTTTTTCACAGAAAATCTGCCTGCTGCCTCTTCTCTGGATTACGGGACTGGAATTCTTTCTTCCATATGTCCCTTGCTCCTGATTTTCTAAGCTTTTTTTCCTTTCATTTCAGGACCAGCCTGTTGTCACAGCAACTTGGGTTGGCTTCAGTAATGTGCCAGGGTAGAAAAACTGAAATAAAACTGAGTTGTGTAGTGTGAAATGTCTTCCCACTCAGGAGCTGAATGATGGAGCATTAGGCAGAATAAACCTGAGTATCACATTACAGATGATTTGAATCCGCTGCTCCCTCACAGCGTGATAGTGCCCTGTGTGCTGGAGCTGCCTCTGTGCAAGGGGAGTAGGTTGGATGTGGGGTCTGAGTGCCCTGTCTTAACTTTCCTGCTATTTATATTACATTAGGTCATAGAGCATCCAACTGAGAACAGGACCTTGCTGTGTGAAGTAAGAGGAGTGCACAAGGAGTTTGTACAGTCTTTCACCAAAGACCACAGTCTTTTAGCGAGTCTTGAACAGTCTTAGACTTAAGAAGAGCATGCAAGCTAAACACAGAGGGCAAGCAAGGGTCAAAAAGTAGAGAAACACCTATGGGGAGCTCACCATGAATCAAAAAGAGGTGGAGTATACATCTACACTGTTGTTTCTTAAGCTTTGGTCATCTTTTTCTTGAATCACTTTCAATGGTCCATGCAAGCCAAGCAGGTGAAAGACATCTATATCATGTGAGTCAAACCTCAACAATGAATTAAAAGGGACTACAACAGTAAAGGGTTTGATCTTATAAATTACTCAGCACACCTTGAAGTTACCTCTTTTAACAAAGACTGAGGTGGAGCCAAGAACAAACGAACCCAGTATCACTAAAGATAAAAAAGCAAATCTGTCCCTGCATCCCCAAACCTCAGATTTGTCTTGCAACATTTCAAATAATTCCTTCTCACTGGACTGTACTTCTCAGTGAAATATCTGTAATGTATGTCATGATATTCTTCTGTGCCAGATAGTATGTGTCATAGCTGATCTCTGAGGTCTTTTCAGATTAATGGGATTAGACTTTTTTTTTTTTTAATACTGGATAATTCTAAGCGTGCTTTTCAGTTGCCTTCCATGCTTCAAATAAATGATGGTGTTATCTGCCTCTTTTACTAAAAGCCCTATATATTACATTCTGAAATGCTTACACTGAGCCATACTTATTTCTTGACTGGTCCCATTTGCATAAGGTGCTTCTCCATGTGGCTTTGTGGTCTAGCCCCTTATAAAACATTGCTGCCAGCTAGGAGCTTCGTCTTCCCAAATTTGCTCTGTTTAAGTATGTTGCTTTGATTTCACTTGGGGTGTGTGTGTATAAATTCTGAACAGGGCATAAAAAAAATAATGGGGTAACTTCTTGCAGGAAATAATTGTTTCTGGTAGTGGGGAAGGATCACAACAATGTGTTTGCTTAGCTGCAGATTGACTCTGTGTGGACAGAGAACCCAAATCTAAGCCTTGCTTAACTGTTCAAGAGAGCTGTGTACTGGGTGTACGAGAAGGTGAGTTCCCAAATGATTTCATTCACGCTGAGAGTCCTGCTCCTATCAGGAGCTACATCTACAGGTTGGTGGTAGGTGGGGGAAAAGGATGCCCAATAGCAAAGTAAAATTGTCTGTTCTTTTTCTTAGTGGAGCATTACTATGACACTTACCTTTTATCTGGAGGGCTCTTTCTGACCCACGGGTCCTGCCCCACCTGCCACGAGCTTCACATCATGTAATAGTTTCAGAATTTTCCCATCTCACATTTTAGAAGTACCTGGGTAGCAAAAGCTCTCTGCTTTAAAGCCTAGGAATTGTCTTATACTTTCTACCTAGATTTATTGACTGCTAGGTCGTACTTACTTACTTTTGCGACTCAAATTTAAACACCTTTTCTCAGGTACCATTCTCATAGTATATATTCTTAGATTAACCCCCTTATGCTTCCCTAGAGAGAGATATCAGTCTGTTTGAGCTTTTGTTTGACTAGACTAAACAAGCCACATTCTCTTTTCTCCTCTCCTAAAACAGGTTTTCCTCTCCCTCAATTACCTTAGGTTCCATTACCCGTACATTACAGTGAGTGTGGTTTGCCAGTTGGATTGCTTGATATCTCACCAGTGCTTTACACAGAGGCACTTGTGTTTCTGAGTCTGTTGGAAATGCCTCCATAAGATTACATTTGCCTTCGTTTGGCTGCACCACATCAGAAACTCACAGTCACTCTATGATCAGTTAGTTCAAGAAGATGCATTTTCAGCTGATGAGCTCTCAGATTTTAGCTGTTTCTTCTGTTATTAATCTTAAAGGCAAGAAAGCAATGTTATGAGGTTACTGACAAGCACAGAAAGCAAGTGCTGGAACAAGAACAGAGCTGGACACAGCCTGATCCCACCAAAGCCAGATGTGACATCAGACTTTTCTTGTAAAACTTTCTGGTTTTAAGCAAGATAACATTGATACCATGGAAGTCATGGGAATAGATTATTTTTATTATTGTCCTTGTCTCCAAGATAACATCCCTGATTTGTGTAAGAGCACCGTATAAGGTGAAGTCACATTCAAAACAGTTACTTTTCTTATCAGAAGGAAGCAGTATTATTTCAGTAGGGCACAACCATGGCTAATCACTTTGCTTGCATTTGTGTTTCTCAAAAAACATCCCACAGTATATGATAAGGACAATGGCTTCATGCCACAATTTCTCACCAAGCGATTCGTTTTCCAGGGATGTGGAAAAGGCTGATGATAGGAGAGCTTTCGACCCTTTGCTCGGGAGGTGCCTGTGGAAGGTGTGTGTGCTGATGATGACTATCAAGTAATTACAACAGGAAGGCAGAAGCCAGCCCAAATGCTCACATGCTGTATTCAGATATGAAAGCTCTGAGCATAATCTTCCGCTGATCAAACATGGCTTGGGCTAAGCCAGGACTTGGCTGATCGTAATATTCCCCCTACCAGGGAGGTCAGGACTAGGCCAGGCTGGCTGGGAGCTGCTGAAGCAAACCACCAAGGCTGTTTATTTGTGTGGGACAGCAGGCAGAGCCCACTGGAGGACCTCTCTGAGCTGAGCAGCTTTCTCCTTAGATTTCCAGGTAGCTGCAAGGGGCACAGTCTGGGCTTCATTGCAGAAGCAGTGAACGAAAGCAAGAGAACTCTGTGACAAAGTAAAGAAAGGGAGGAATTTCTCAGTATTTAGTTCAGAGGAGAAAAGGATATGGTCACCCCTAAATGCCCTTTTTTAGCAAACTGCTAGGAAACAAGATGTAATAGGGAGTTATCTACCCTAACTCCGTGCTTACTTCTTCACTCTTGATTGCATACCTTGTGATTTTCTCTCATTTTTTCAACTTTCCTGAAATTCGAAGAGTTTCCTGGGAGTGCCAGTTCTGTCTGAGAAAGGCCAGAGCTGTTACTTGCAAGCGAGTGCAATTTCCTCCTCTTCTATGATTATACTTCTCTGCTGCCTTCCTGTTTTCCACCCTATTCCAATTTCTTTTACTACTGATTTTATTTTCGCTTTCATTGCAAATAACTAATTTCTCCACATTTTTTCTCTTTTATTTTCTATAACCCCATTCTCCATTAAGACTGATTAACTGTTTCCTGCCTTCCTAGTTTCCCTTAGCTTTCCTTCTGCTATCCGTGCACATATTCTTTGGCACTCTGATATTGTCCTCATGTCTGTTGCGGGACAAGGCTAATTAATACAGTCTGCACTTTCTTTGTAGGTCATGGTGTGGCTTCATGCCAGCTGACTCAGACCCTTTTGTCCTGAAATGTCAAATAAAAACAGTCGGTCAAAAATACTGACTATCTTAAGTGAAATAAGTTAAAAAAAGTCTTTAGAATTTTTTAATCTATCTTTGAAGTACTTGTTCAGAATTAGTTTTTAAAAAAATACACTTATTTATCATTGTCATTGCTTTCTTCTTCTCTTCTCTACTTAGAAAAAACAAGATAGAAACTTTCCTACAAAAAATGTATAGAATTTTAATAGAGTAAAAGGATTATTTTGACAAAAAAAAATACTAACCTACTTTAGTAACTTCACAGGAGTGAAAACCTGTTCTTTTAAAGGCAGCAGATGTTTTGCTGTGACCATCTCTTGCCAGGAACTTGTGCAAGGCTCAGGTACATCTGTGGGATGAGAGCCTGCTCTGCGCAGTGCTCTAGGCAGCTGGGTAGAAAAGGGCATTTTGATCCAGAAGGTGATGGGGTACTCCAGGCACTGTGTTCCCTCCACACAGCGTTGGCTCTGGATTTGGTACCCTGTGAGAGGTGGGGCAGAAGATATGCAACTGCACTCTGGAGGATTCTACTGAAAATATATGTTTTTTAAAATCTGAAGTCATGAATACCTTCAATGATATTGCCACAGCCTTGGTAAACAAGGGCAGAGCAATAGATGTCATCTACCTGCACTTATGCAAAGTGTTCGACACTGTCCCACACAACATCCTGGTCTCAAAATTGGAAAGTCATGGATTTGATGGATAGACCACTTGGTGGATAACGAACTGGCAGGATAGCCGCACTCAAAGGGTTGCAGTCAACGGCTCAATGTCCAATTGACGGCCAGTGACGAGTAGTGTTCCGCAAGGGTCAGTACTGGGACCAGTGCTGTTTAACATCTTTGTTGGAGACATGGACAGTGGGATAGCATGCACCCTCAGCAAGTTTGCCGATGACACCAAGCTCAGTGGTGCGGTCGACATGCTGGAGGAAAGGGATGCCATCCAGAGGTACCTGGACAGGCTTGAGAGGTGGGCTCGTGCAAATCGCATGAAGTGCAACCAAGTCAAGTGCAGAGTCCTGCACCTGGGACGTGGCAATACCAAGCACAAATACAGGTTGTGTAGAGAATGGCTGGAGAGCAGCCCTGAGGAGAAGGATTTGGGAGTGCTCGTGGGTGAGAAGCTCAACATGAGCCAGCAATGCTCAGTGGCAGCCCAGAAAGCCAACCGTATCCTGGGCTGCATCAAGAGAAGTGTGGCCAGCAGGTCATGAGAGGTGATTCTGCTCCTCTACTCTGCTCTCATGAGACCCCACCTGGAGTACTGTGTCCAGCTTTGGAATCCTCAACACAGGAAGGACATGGACCTGTTGGAACGGGTCCAGCAGAGGGCCACAAAGATGATCAGAGGGATGGAGCACCTCTCCTATGAAGACAGGCTGAGAGAGTTGGGGTTGTTCAGCCTGGAGAAGAGAAGGCTCTGGGGAGACCTTATAGCAGCCTTCCAGTATCTGAAGGGAACCTCCAGGAGAACTGGAGAGACACTCCTTGTCATGGAGTGTAGTGATAGAATGAGAGGTAATGGTTTTAAATTGAAAGAGGGAAGATTTAGATTAGATATTAGGAAGAATTCTTTACTGTGAGGGCGGTGAAACACTGGAACAGGTTGCCCAGGGAAGTCGTGGATGCCCCATCCCTGGAAGTGTTCAAGGCCAGGCTGGATGGGGCTCTGAGCAACCTGATCTGGTGGGAGGTGTCCCTGCCCATGGCAGGGGGGTTGGAACTAGACAATCTTTAAGGTCCCTTCCAACTCTAACCATTCTATGATTCTATGTGAATTGATTCGCTGAAGTATTTCTTACCTAAACAGTTTTCCAGAGTGAAGAGGCTGGAAGACAGAGAAAAAGCATTTCAGATTGCAGGAAGAGCAGGGTCTGAAGAAGACAATAGTCATTACTATTCAGTGGCTGATTTCCATCTTTTGGGTTTATTTCATTGGGATTGGGAGCCCAGGAATAGTGAGGTTTTCCACAGGATTCCATAAAGTTACAATTTTATTTGCTACATTTTCTTATGTATTCCTTAGCCACAGTTGTGCAGGTAAACTAAATAGGTAGCCTTCCTGGTCACTCAGGCTTGATCTCCACCTGGCAGAGTGGCAGCTGGCTATCTTTGGCCCATGATGGTTGACACTCTTGCAAATACTGCCATAGAGTATCTCCAAAATTTGAACATTCAAGGATGAAATTGCAAGTATCTACCCTCTTTTAGTGGATAAAAATGTTTGGAAGGATAAAGATGGGTCATCCCAGGCTAGCTGGCACCAGTGCTCAGGAACATTGCTAGCCATGTTTCTTTTGTTAATCTAGGTGTAGGCTGGAAGTACTACCATACCACTTTCTTCTATTTATTTTTTTTTAGAGGCTTAATATTCTTTTTCATTACAAGTATGTAATTTCACCAAGTGAGCCGTGCTATAAGAACATAAATGACTGTATTTTATGAAAAGTTAGGTGTCAAGGGGCATTTTTATTATTTGTAAAAATTCTTGCTAACATAACTTGTAAAACAATACAGCTAAAAGAAATGGGTGGAAACTGTTTGCACAAATAGCAGTAATTGCAACTGAAAGGTATAATTGTCGTATCTTTATCTGACATGATGAATTTGAAATACTATTCATTATAAAAAAATTAAATGGGACATTCCGTGTAAACAAAGTAACACAGTTCACATAGGATAATTTTCATAGATAGTTTCTTTTTATATGTAAAACCTGATCCAAAGATACTATTTTTTGGTGACAAGAGCTATTGTACAGAAGAACTCACATAAGCTTCCCATAAGAGCGCAGTGTAGTCTTGCAGCTGAAGCAGGGCAGTTTATGTTTAACAAGTAATCTGGTTAATAAATGTAGGCATTTTCTCCCCAGAGTACCTCTGAAGAGACTTCACTTCGTATTAATTCATCTGTCGCTTGAAATTATTTCAGTGCTTGATTTTATTGCATTTTTGTACACAGATCCTTACTGGACTACTCATTAAATTCTCTTCAGTACACAGGGTTTGAACAAGGCAGATTTGAACTTCCCTGTCTTACTTACCCAGAGTTTCTAGCTACTTTGTTTAAGTCAGGTCCGCCCACACGTGTTTTCTTCCACCATCCTCACTGCAATATTTGAAGTCAGAGGAAGATAAAATTAGATCATTCCAAGTGATCTCTGAGCACCGAGATGTCTAGTTATTCCCAAGGAGCAATACACATATACAGGAGTATAATAGCTTAGTATTTTAAATCCCTTGATGTGATTATGATATAGGACTTCCGCTAATAGACTTCATTGATCTGGTGGTATTTTTCCTCTAACATGCAATTTACTGATGTTTTCTGGATTTATTTGTATTTGATGGGGCTGAGCAGAGAGGAATACAGGCTTGCTTTTACTTGTGGGGTTTTTGCATTCTCTAAGCCATCAAAGATGAAACACTGCTGGAGATGGGACACACGTAGTGCAGACAAGAGGTGCAAACAATCTTATTTCTTCATTACTTGGCTGGTGAGTCTTTGTTTAGATGCTCAGCTTCCAAATCTTGACCAGATTTTGGCCTGGGAAGGAATTGACAAAGTCAAATTAGCAAAGAGCAGAGAATTCATAATTTTTTCGCTGCATCAGGGAGATCAGTGCCTGCCAGAGACACTGCCTGTGCAGGCAGCACGTCAACTCTGTGCTGTGCATGGACCTCAGACATTCTTATACCTTAATCTTGCATGTCTCTGCTTGGTTTCTCAGGAACTGAAATGCTTTAATTTATCCACATTCTTGGTGTCAACATATAATTTCTTCCTATAGAAGAGATTCCACTGTATGATCAAATACTATGTGATCTGTGATCAAATATTCCCTTTATCCTTAAAATCAATTCTCAGAATCCAAATAAAATATGCCCTAACACACGTAGCCTGTCAATTCTGAGATCCATACCTTGTGGTTTGTCATTGTTTTCGCAAGCTGATTTAAACTGAGCCTTGTGTTTTAATAAAAAAAGTTCTTGCTAAATCATATAATCATAAGGAACATCTAAAAATGTAAGTATGTACAGTAAAATCATAGTGCAGAAAACTTTGCATTTCAATTGCTGCCAGTGCAGTTGTATAGTCTTTCCTTTCATGTCTGTGATAGGGACATAGGCTTCATAACACATAGCAGAGATTAAATGAGAGACACCACCTGATCCCTTATGCACTCACACCACTAGATTTTTGCCCACTCCTGCAAAATATGAAACTGGATGGTATTTCTCAGTTAATAAAAAGGATAGATGCTGAAGGGACTTTGTTACCTCTGGTTGATGCTTTGCAGTTTCCCCAAGGATAAGATAAAAGAATTTTCTGCTTGCTTGTGCTTTGAACAGAACACTAGATGTCAAGACTATGGGAGACAAAGGAGAGAAGATGAAAGTTGAAACATGATTAGGTATACATATATTACAGAGGAAGTAATTAAGGCCTTGGATAGGTTTTGCAAGGATTTGAGGTCTGCACAAGTGTCCCCACAGTTTGTAACATCCTGCTTTTGCATTATGGCAATGCCCACTGCCATGTACAGTGGAGGGTCTATTTCTGTCTTTAAAAAACCCTTCCGTAAATGATTTGTATTCGTTCATTAAAAAAACCAAAACCCTCTAGGCTGAAATTTACCATTTAGCATATCATTCCTGAAAATGTATTTTAGCCTTTCTTAACTGACGTGCAAACAAATGAAGGAAACCTTTCACGTGGCTATTCCCAACTTCTGAATTTCCAGGTATATAGCAATTCACATGCTAAAATTCCTACATAAGCAGTCAATTTTTAAATTGCAGCCCATAGTTAATGTAAGATGTAGCTTTTGAGTGCAATGCAGACAAAGGGGGGAAAAGGTATTTCAAAATGGCAGTATGGCTAATGGTTGGGTGCAGTGACTTCTGTAAGCAGGCTTTCCAAGATTTTTCACTTCCACTAGGAAGGTGACAGTTGCATATATGGTGCTTGCATTGAGTGAATTATGAGGAAATATTTCCACAACAGCTGCTATAGCATGTATTATTAACCATATATGTATTTCTGTAATGGACAACAGATTCCACCTTCTAATAAGATGTTGACTATGTATTTGCAGTATAGATTTAATGTCTCTGCAGATCAGATAGCACTACAAAAAGTTTGCCAAATGATACTGGCGTATAGTTTTTGGCAACAGCCTTCCTTCCTTGGAAAAATAAAAAGTTAATACACTGAACACAGAGCAGCTATTTATAAATAGGTCGTCTTTATGTTTTTTCAAGCCTAGCAATAATACATTAGCTGATTGAGTCCTTGTGAGATAGTTTAATATAATACCACAAAGGTATTTAGACAGTTTGCCAAATAAAAGAATACGAACCACAGAGTTATTAAAAATGCACTCTTCCAGTTATTGTGTTGTATTTACTGCCATCATTGTCAGTTAACCAGTGGAAACTTTCTCAAAAGATATCTCATTTTCAGAAGGGTGGGATACCCAAGAGGCCCACTGCTTTTTTAGACTGTTACTCCTGGCAAGGGGGTATTTTATTTCTTCTGCTTTTAGATATTTATATGCCCTTATTGCCTCATATAAGTTACTGTAAGTAAACAGTGAGACAAGATGAAGAAGCCGTTAATTTTTCTGTATCTAATCCATTCTGTAGCATGAGGGCAATAATTTCCTAGTGTTTGTTTTTCAGTGCTCTTTTCTAATCAGTTTTTAATGATTAAAGCAACAGGCTTGGTCCTGCTCCACTCAAGGCAGAAAAAATACCCCTAGTAATGCTCGTGGTGCAGAGCTGAGTCATAGCAGGAAACATGTTCATTTAACTTTAATTTTCCTTTTTTCATTTTCATTCTGTTACCACTAATAATGTTACTTTAAGAGTATTGTCTGTTAGACAGACCAATTTAACTGCTATTTCTTTTTCAAATTCAATCCTTTAAGTAATAAGGTAAGTTATTAAAGTGGTTATCTGACATAATGCATATTAGTCTGGTAGAAATAAACCAGGTGTGACTTAACAGTCTTTATTGCTCCTTTTGTGTAAGCATTCCAACAAAATCCCTAGCACTCTGTCATCACATGTACCATCTTTGCTTTGGCAAGAGAGATGACAGCTCTCAGAGATTCCATCTTGGGAAGCACCCCCCTCTAAAATGCTGTAAACAGTTGAATTTATACACCCAAATAATCACATTGACTCTTCCATTTCTTGACTATTTGAATGCATTCTGTAATACTCAACAAGGGTACCTCGGTTTGCTTCAGGACTGACACCATTAAGGTCTCTTTAGAGATCATGGTGAGAATGTGCCAGTATCCTAAAATATTTGGTGTCAAGACTTCTTGACTTCACCAGTGGGAGCTTCTGACACTAAATCTTCTTTATTATTTTACCTCCATACGCTCCAAGTGAATGCACAAAAGCATTAGAAAGCTTACTGATTCATTGCCCCGTCACTTTTTCTATGTCCAAATTCCTACAAATGTTTCTTGTACAAACTAACAAAGCTCTTCACTAGCCAGGCTTTTCCAGACATTAATTATTTTGATTTGAAAGCTCTCATACAGGCAGCATGGAAGTGTGAACAGTCGTCTTTCCTCATGCTGTACAGAAGTGAGAGTTATTGCACTCATAGTGCAAACACTTTGGCATGTGCATAATTTTACTCTTCTGAGTCATCCCCTTGACATCTGTAAGATGACTTAAGATAATAAAGTTCAGTATTTGCTGGACAGGAGCTTATAGTTGCCATAGTCATTTTTTATCCATGTTGCATATATTAGTTTCTTTTATTGTGTTTTTCCCAAAGTTTCATAGATGAGTTAGAAAATAAGACTGGGAGGGAGGTCACATTATCCATTCCTCTTCTTCAAGGCAAAATAATCTAGAATCACATCATTTCTAAGAGTAGTTTGTCAAAAGTGTTCTTAAAACATCCAGTGGTAGTTCCATGTCTCCTTATGAAATCTAAGTACAGTGTTTGATTAACTACCTTAGTGATATGCAGTGGTTAAGTATGGTACACTGCTATCCTAGTAAGCATTTATATTGCTTTTCTCTTAATGTCCTTCAATTTCTTACTGAGCTTCCAAAGCTTGGCATGCTTAAAGTTGTACGTGAGTTGCAGATCTCTCCAGTTTCAAACAAAAGTAATCTTCAGTTTTCCTGTTAGAGTAACATTTCTACTTCCAGGAGTTGTATTATGATCTGCCTAACACTCAAAACAACTTTTATGCATATTCTAATATATGGCATATATATTAAAATACAGTTAGTGGCATATATATTAAAATACAGTTAATACAACATATCAGATAGTTCATATCCATTCCTCCATTCCTTCTGGAGTCCTTTGAGAGCACATAGGTAAATTGGTATCTGCTGTTTTCCAGTGCCATCTCTTTTTATGACTGTTTCCAAACATCTACAGTATCTTTCCAATTAAGGACAGGATGAGTGAGTATTACTGACTACTTGCTTACTGGTGCACTGAGGATCTTGAGGCTGAAGGAAGCCAACTGACAATAGACTTTTTATTTGTAGATTTATGTATTTTTTTTAGTTGCTGAAGTAATAAGAAAAATAACAAAAAAAAAAGATTGCAACTTTGGATCACCAAGATTGCTTTACCTTGGGAAAATAAAAGGCGCAGTCCCACAGACTTCCGGAAAGTAGATTTTATATTGGCATCATTGGGAAGTTCTTTGTATTGATGATGATCAGTCCGGTAGTTTTAATGGTATTGAAAGAAGTTAAGGGCAAAAGGGCAGATGGGATGGCTATCCTGCTGCAAGTAAAACCAAAACTTGGCCATTTCCAACTCTGTATTTGTGCAGTATTAGTCGTTGTTCTGCTATCCACTGTATCATTACCTATTTATTCAGATTAAGAAATACATTTCGCAAGTGACAGAGAAAGCTGTGGTATTTTTCTCCTTCTTACAGACTGAAATGGTCTGCTTGATTTTCTTCAGTTCCTTTTGAGTTTCTGCTTATTTTCCTCCCAGAAAAGACTTCCCATTCAGTAACATACATAATTTCCCTTATAACACAGAATTTGTGGTTCTAATAGAATTGGAATCTAGGGTTTAATTAAAGAAATATGCTGTTGAATAAGATAGAATAAAAGAAGTTTTTACAGAATTTTACATAAAACTTGTACTTGCCTTGCCAAGGTAAGTGGGAGCAATTGAGTCTATTCTTCTCTGTGTGTCACTGGAAGAATGATTAATTTAACATATAGGAGGAAATGTAATTTTCTCTCAGGAAGAATACACTGACAAAGATATCACAGACGTGAAATGGAGAGAATTTCTTGTAGTGCTTCTCTGACGCCTTTTGATGAAGAAAGATCTCAGTGTAGCATTCACATATCAGGTTCAGCAGGGCTGATCTTTAGAGAAAGGAGACATTTTTACCTTCAGGTTTTTTCCCACAGGTGTTTGCAGACTCCTGGGACTGCTAGTTATTGCAAAGCACTTTTACAATAAATACTTAATTTAATATATATATATATACAAGATGAGTATTTTGAGTGATCTTCTGAGATTCGCATTTTGGCAAATGCACTCACTAACTGTATGGCACTAATTTACCTGTGCTAAGTTCATTCTATAGGTTTCCCATTCCTTTTGTGTCCTTTCTTTATGTCATCTAACCATGGCCACACTACCGAATGTCCTGGCCAGGATAGACAGAGACAGCCTAAAACTCAGTAGAGTTAAAAATGAATAGTGGCATGAAGGAGGATTGTATCCTTCTCTTTGCTGAGGGCATGTGCCTGCCAGTTTTACCTGAGCTACCGTAACTCACTGGTAAATGTAGGTACTGTGTCTCTGCCACATCCTTGGTGGTCCCAGGGTTATCAGTGCTCCTAACCAAAGAGCAGGGCTCTTAACTGCAAAGTAGCTTTACATTATGGGTTGTCCTTGGTCCATTCCTGGGGTCCTGAGCAAATGATGACTCTTGCAGTTTCTGGGTACTATTTTGGGCAAAATGCACTTTGTTGGAGAAACAAATAGTGATTTCAGGCTCTCAGGCCTGCACTGTGTCTTGTTCAGTGGAGTTTCAAGCAGTGTGTCATGAAATTGTCCTTGGTTCCTCTTTCTGTGAATCCATTGCTATTAGAATCATGGAATGATTTGGTGGGAAACGCCTTCTGGAGGACAGAAGCCCTGCTCACAGCTGGGCCAACGTCCCCATTAGGTTAGGTTGCTCAGGGTCTTCTTGAGTCAAATTTTGAAAATATCCAGGGATGGAGATCATATAACCATTCTGGGTGACCTGTACCAGTGCTTCACCCTTTCATGATTTTTTTCGCCTTATGTTCAGTTAAAGTGTTCCTTATTGCAACTTGTTCTTCTTTTTGCTTCTTCTCCTTTAGCTGGGCACCTATGAGATGAGTCTGGCTCCCTCTTCTCTATTATTCCCATTTTTAGGTAGTTGAGGGCAGCTATTATGTCCCCCCTCCCCCAGTGCTCCTCTCTTCCAGGCTGAACCAAGCCAGGTCCCTCAGCCTCTCTTTGTACATCAAGCGCTCCAGATCTGTAACCATCTTGGTGGCCCTCCTCTGGATCCTCTCCAGTATCAGGGCCACTGAGGCCCCACACCTGGAAACAGTGCTCCAGATGCCTCATGTGTGCCAAGCAGAGGGAAGGTTCACTTCCTTGACCCTAGCTACTCTCTTGCTAATGCAGCTCAGTACATGGTTAGCCTTCACTGCTGACTCATGTTCAGCTTGTCCTCCACCAGCAGTTGTCCTCCAACAAGCTCCACCAGCAAAGCTGGAAAGTCTTGAGCAGTCCCTTGGGAGACTACATCCTTCTCCCTTCGGTTTGCAAACACAGCCAAACTGGAGAAAGAAGGAAGGGAACTTGCCGGTGCTTCCTTTGCAGTATCCCATTCTTTGGAGCTTATTTCTGTGTTTTGCCCCAGAGCCCAGCTGGTCTTCAGCACATGCTGAAAAGCCCGAACCTCTTCCCAGCTTCAGAAGGAGGGAACACAATTATATGGTTCGGGTAAGTAGGGAGTGGGACTACTTTAAATTGAGGCATGCAACTTAAAAGAAACGTCCCTTTCTCCTTGGGCTGAGGGGGTGAGTGCTTGCTGGTTTTCATTCAGTTGATCTGTATCTGATACATACAAAAGATGCATGATGAACAACTGTGGGTGCTAATTCACAATATAAAAAATAAATATGAGCATAAAGCTCTTAAATCCTATCCATTTATTGTATATAAATTTGCTGTTGAAAAATACAGCAGGGAAAAAGAATTCCCAAACCTCACAATGAAAGCATTTCTTATTTTATTTATACATGTGGGGAGCATGTAAGGAGCATGTGGCAAGAGTGCATGGAAAATAGAAAGGTGATAGAGTGCTAAAGCTGAATCAAATTTCTGTTAATGTATGAAAATGGGGATGCAATTGACAGACAAGTTGCTGTAAATGTTTTTGAGCAATATATACAAATTTTTTTAAGCAGAACAAATGTAATTGCTTACAGAGCAGTGGTCACTGTGAAGTACTTGTAGTACACTTTCGGGATCAGTAGCAGCAGGCAGGTAATGCATTAGTTGTGCTTGACCTTTCTGAATAATAAGATTTTGCATTATGCCTTCTGTGCTCTTAAATGAGAGCTTCTTTGCCAGTTTGCCCTTGGTGAACCCTCAGCCACCACAGACGCATGGTGTTCAGTGGGCAGCATGGCATCTGAACTTCTAGCTTCTTGGTCCGAGTGGCTTGTGTGGAATAGTTATATATGTTCCTTCTGCCTTCCTAACAGCTGGAATTACACCTGTACTTCATGTACTTTGCAGAGCCTGGTAAGAAAATACAACTGTGAATAAAAACACACTGAGCTTTATGCCCTTCAGTTGGTCATTGTAACTGATGTAACCAGGGTCCTCTAGTCCTGAACCCAGTCTGGGTTTTACCACAGTTTTCATCTTGCCACTGTTATTTAAAACAAATCGACAATGTTTCCCCCTTTCCCCTCCACCCTTAGGTCTCAAGTCACAAGGAAAAATATTTTGGAAATGTAGATCAAATTATGGAAGATGCTTTTTACTGGAATTAAAGCAAATAAGCAGAATATCTGATAACGCTTTACATTTGCTTCGATTTTTACTGATGTGTTGCCTCTGTGTATCCGCAGTAATGTTCTGAAAGTTTGACTGCAGTGATGTTTTGAAAGTTTGACGGCATTACAGAACTGGTGGTGGTTCAAACTGAAATGTGCAAACCTAGCAATCTAAAATTAGGGTCCCAAATTCATATTTAGGTATCCAGTTAAGAACTGACACATTTACCTGCTGTTGAATTCAGTAGAATTCAGAAAATGATGTGGAAAGACAGTTTACCCTTGGCTACACTTGAAGTTAAACTGAGTTCAGCACCAGTTGTAACTGCTTTATCAGCAGTGGATAAATTTGCTGGAGTAGACAAAGCTTCTGAGTTCCTGGTTTTTGCTCAATAGGAAGCAAATTTATGAACTTTTTTATGTTTAAGTGTTATGACTAAATATATTCTTTTCTGTCTCCCAGATGTTTCTTGGAAGACAGGAAAGATTTAGCAGTCTTAACAAAAAAAAGAAACCAGTGATAATTTTGGAAACATTTCACAATCCCCTTTCTATGTCAAGATTTTGTGCTGTGCAGAAATAAATTAAGCAGTGTTTTGGGGCCCAGTGCATCCACCATCCAGCTGTTGCAGATTTTATGATAAACTGCAGTTCATGTTTTTGGATAGAGGAGGACATAGTACGTTGCTGGCTGGGTTCTGTGGGGTGAAGGTGCTCGGAAAGGATGGGCTGCATCCCTTTTCTTTTTCCTCCTTTCTGATGGAGAAGAACAATAGGAGCTAACGGTGCATCTCTCGCCTTCACTACTGTCCCCTATTTACATTAGTGGCACTGTCCCCAAAAGTGCCAAGTAGTGAAGCTCTACATGCTTGGTGGCCCTGCTAGGATCCAGGGGCAGAAGGAAAAGTGCAGAGGGCTGTCCCTGTGCCTTGTGCTTGGGGTCAGCCCTGGAGTAACATGTCCATCCATGACAGGTGGTCTGAGCTATGGCAGCATGGACTTGGCTTGATGCATCATTTTTCTACTGTTTGGTTCTACTTGTTTGGGAGAAATCAGTTTTTTGCTTTGACTACACTTGCCTCCAAGAAAACTTCTTTATGTGGCTTTCTTTCTTGCCATTTTGTTTGGTCTACGGTGCTTTGAGGTGATCAGTGATAAACTTCCCTCCCTTGGCCTTTGATTCAAGCTTTTCTTGTACTGTCTGTGTTTTGCTTATGGCTGTGGCATTATGGATCTACGTGGATGGGAGCTCTGGGCTGAGCCCTTGCCTTGCTTGATTTACCAGCTCTTACTACTTAAACAGCCAGGGTGCCCTTGTCTAATATTGTCTCTCTTCACAGTGACTTTCCCTGAGGTTGTGGCGGTGTGGTTCTGCTGTTTGTTTTTCTTTGAAGTCCTGAATTGAATAGTATTGTGCCTTAAAAAGTATGAGCTGTTCCTATACCTTTAACCAGGTGTACTTATCTGGAATTGAAATAAAACCAGACATTTCTTGAAGATAGTTGCTGTGGTTATCAAATCAGCTTCCTGGTTGCTGTTGCTAAGATGATCAGAGACTTCTGCCTTATGAGGGGGATCTGATTAATAGGATTACTTATATCAATCTATGTTGTCTTATCCAACAGTGAACATTTGAAAGCAAATGGAAATGTTAAAAAAGAAGTCTTGATAAACAACTATTAAGGTTTATGCCTTGTGGAGACTTGGTTGATGTTAATAATTAAAATAATTTGTCAGTTTTGATAATGAGAATCTTTAATCCCAAATCCCGTACTCATTTGAAATAGCAGTAAGCAGGATCCTTTCCACATAATGTGCTTTGGGAATTCAGCCCTCCCAGGTAATAAATTGTAAGGGTAGCTCTTTGGATTTGTATTACAAAATACAGCTTTGACCAAAGAAAACCCACCCCCAAACCCACACATTTACAAGTTTCGTATGAAAAGGAAATAATTCATACACATTATCTTGGAAGATTTTTGATCTGTTTGTATTGAAGACATACTGATTCCACAGTGTAACTGGAGGTACATTAAGGAGCTGTACAGATATTTCTGCTCTTTGCACTGCCATTGCCACGGCCGCAGCAGGAAAAGTTGTGTATCTGTTCCCCAGGGAAACCAAGCAGCCTCAGGTTGCTTTAGCCAACAGCAACTAGATCTGGTCATGGCTGTTCCCCATCCACAGCAGGGCCTGTGAGATAAAATGCTCCAGTGCTGAAAAGGTGTGTTGACCCAAAGGAAAACAGTGCAATCCCTTTGCTCTCCCTGCTGCATTGATGTCCTCCCGTTGCCATACAGAGGCAGTTAAGGGTATATATATAAGCACTTCTAACATGGAGCATCTTTTCCATTTTTTTTATTTTATTCAGGAAGGAAAGTTGCACTTGCAAGGCAGTTATGCGTTGTGGTACTGCCAGGAGCTACAGCAATTTCCAGGGCTGGGGTTTCATGCTGGCACCTGAATTTTCAGTCCTATTGCTTTAGGTCATTCCACCTCCCCTCCCTTGGGAAAATCAGGGGACAGTCTTTCTTTTGCACCTTTACCTTTGGCTGATGCTATTGGTAGGGATGTATGTGGTCATGATTTCCAGCAAACAGGGAGCTATGCTGCTTCCCAGTGATATCTCAGGGGTATTGTATAAGGGAATTATATTGCTGCAGGCTTGGCCCTAAAATCCCGGGGGAAAGAGAGCAAAGAGTGCAAATATGCAGGACCTAGAAGATGAGGCTGTACTCTGATTTGGGTGCTTTCTGGTTGGTTCTGGAAGTAGGCAGGACCTGGGCTGAATCCTTCTCAGCAGTCCTCCTCCAGCTACACCATCTCATTCTTCATGAGCTCAGTTTTCAGGAGCTTGGGAGCTTGGTGAGCGGCCATGCGGGTACGTTGCCGTATCTGGCACATTTGGAGTGTGAGATAGCCTTCATGTGACATGGCAACTGAAAGTAAAGGGGAAATACTGACGCAAGGAAAACAGTGAAAAAGAAACATCTCTTCGTAGGCCTAGTGAAAACAAGTACTAGAGTCCTCCATTGGGCTTTTTATCACCCCATTATCTGTGAAAAGAAAATACTGATTTGTTTAGAGGAAGCAACCTTTCTGTGTCACCTGACTTGCCACTTAAAAAAATTTTAAACACCTAAACATGAAGTAAATCTGATCTTGGAATATTAATTTGATCTCTAAGGAGAAAAAGTTTAATTTAGTAATTTTTAAAGCTAGATGTGGCAAACATTTAAAATCTGTTTTGTTCATAGTCATTTTGTCAAAATTAATTTGATAAACCAGCGTAAGTTCATAATTTGGATGAACTAAAACCTGGTTTACTGGTGAGTAAAAAATAAAATATAACTGAGAAACTTTGCTTTGGCATATGAAACCTCTCATTCCTTACCATTAGCTTTTTTATATCTAGCTCTTATATCTATATTCATATAGATAATAATGTAAATAATGAAAATATTAACATTTATTGACTGTAAAGGCATTACTGAAGTTCTGGAAATGCTACGGAATCACACTCTACAATATTATATATACAATATATTATACAATATCTCTGTAATATTTTCAGATCGTTTCAGTTTTACAAGTGAATAAGAACTGTCTTCCTATCATTTTCCAGTATGTATAAAATTAACATCTGCTCCACCTTTTCTCTTCTGTGCCTATAGCTTAATTGCTTGTCAGGCAGAAAGTCCTCTATCTGAAGTACTGTCCTCTTCATGTTATACAGCAACATTTCCATAGGATCTGCCAACTATGAGATTATGCTGCAATTTCCCCAAACATCTGGGTCTGCTTCGTTATGAATAGAAGCCGTTGGGGAGGGTATCCAAGTCTTAGTTCTCAGTCTTCCAAATCACATTAACAAGATTATCACATGGCTGGGTGAGCACTTCTCCACCACTTTTAATTAATTCCAATTGTATGTTGCCCTCTCCAAGAGGTTTATTGGCTTTTTTTTTCATGTTCTAGTATCAGCTTTCAACTTCCATCGTTGTTGGAAGAAGCTCTTTGTAATGATTTGGGCTTTTCAAGAATATTTTCCCTTCTTCTTCCCTTCCAGCACTGTATTTGTTTCATCCATGGGGTTCAGTTTTGGCAGCGTACGTCAGCTGGCATCAGCTGAGGTGGTATCTCTTCTCCCAGAGAATTCCCCAGCCAAGCTGTGGCTGGTTTGCCAATACTCCCCAGCAGCATTTCTTGGGACAGCTGTGCATATCAGGAGGCTGCTGTTCATGCCAGTTTTCTGTAGTAACTGTAAGAACCACATCTGTTTCCAACCTCATACAGATATATTCCTCATGTACTTTCATCCATCTTCCTTCATCGCTGCATTGGTCAGACAATTGGAACATCTTCAGTACAGGCCAAGGTTTCTTTCTTGGGGACCATTTCCACAGAAGTTTATTTATGGGCGCTGTAACGCAAAGATGCTCATCCTGTTCAGATCCGTGCTACTTGTGCTGCGAGCAGCAGAGCTGGAGTTTTTGCTCAGCTCTTGTCCTGGATGTTGCAGGGGTTTGTGAACTTGGAGCTCATGACCAGGATAGCTTAAGAGGGTAAAGACTGGAGTCTTCTCACTTCATGCTTTCAACCAAGTTGTGATCAGGCAGTCATGGCTGCCTTCTGGGAGGATAAATACCCCTCACACCTCTTGGCCTATTCTCTGAGTCTCCTCTCTGCGTGGGCTGGCATGCATGTCCCTACGAGCAGCTGAAACCATGATCCTTGCCCCCAGGGAACGCAACCCACCAGGTCAAGAGCATTAACTTTGCAGGAAGAGGCAGCCAGTGGCTGGCCTGTGGCTGGCCATTTGCAGGCTGCCGGCTCTGCCCCTTCCATTTACAAACCCATTGTGTTTTTTTAACAGTAGTAGCAAAAGGCATGGGTTCAGTGGCAGATGGTTAATAAGGTGTGGTGGGTTGACCCTGGCTGGACACCAGGTGCCCACCAAAGACGCTCTATTGCTCTCACTCCTCAGCTGGACAGGGGAGAGAGAATATAATGAAAGGCTCGTGGATCGAGATAAGGACAGAGGGAGATCATTCAGCAATTACTGTCATGAGCAAAACAGGCTCAACTTGGGGAAATCAGTTTAATTTTTATTACCAATCAAAACCAGAGTACAATAATTAGAAATAAAAACTAAATCTTAAAACATATTCCTCCCCCCTGCCCCCTCTCCCTTCGCAGGCGTAACTTTACTCCCACTTTCTCTACTTCCTCACCCTGAGCAATTCAGGGGAACAGGGAATGGAGGTTGTGGTCAGTTCATCCCACACAGTTTCTGCCGCTCTTTCCTCCTCAGGGAGAGGACTCATCACACTCTTCCCCTGCTCTAGCCTGGGGTCCCTCCCACAGGAGAGTCTTCCACTCTTCCCTTGCTCCAGCATGAACTCCTCTCTCCACGGTTCCACAGGTCCTGCCGGGAGCCTGCTCCAGCATGTACTGTCCATGGGATCACAGCCTCCTTCTGGCACATCCGCCCGCTCCAGTGTGGGGTCCTCCATGGGCTGCAGGTGGATATCTGCTCCACCATGGACCTCCATGGGCTGTAGGGGGACAACCTACCTCACTGTGGTCTTCACCATGGGCTGCAGAGGAATCTCTGCTCTGGAGGCTGGAGAACCTCCTCCCTCTCTTTCACTCACCTTGATGTCTGCAGAGTTGTTGGTCTCACGTATTCTCACTCCCGTCTTTGGCTGCAGTCACACAAAGGTTTTTTCCCCCTTCTTAAATTTGTTATCATAGAGGTGCTACCACTATCACCGATGGGCTTGGTCTTGGCTAGCAGCAGATCGGTCTTGGAGCCAGCTAGCATTCATTCTATTGGACACGGGGAAGCTTCTAGCAGCTTCTCACAGAATCCATTCCTGCTACCAAAACGTGGCCATGCAAGCCCAGTATATAAGGTATTCAGGTGCTTCTCATACACTTTATACGGAAAGAGCAATCAGCCTAAGCTGTGCACAGTGCTGGCGGTACAACCAGATGTTTTTAGTGTATCTTGCTGTAAATATTCTGGTTTTAGACTTTGATTACAAGGATAGGCAAGCAGCTGTGACAACCTGCATCAGGAAATGTTTATACAGGAGCCAAACTTCTCAACGCATTTCAGGTTTTATTTCTTTATCTCCCCTTTTATTTTTCCATTTGTTTTGATAATTCCTTTACATATCTCATAATTATTACTGTTCTATTTTTGTGGCAAATTGAAAACAAAACAGCCAGCCAACAAGATGACAATGCTTTACCAATTTTCTTTTATTCTGTGCCTACAGGGGATAACAGTATTTCTACACTGCTTGTTTAACAAAAAAAAAAAAAAAAAAAAAGCTGCTGTTACTATTTATTCTTTTTCCAGCCAGCTACATTTTGCAAACTTGAGCTCTGCTGATACAATCCCTGCTGTATGTTGTAGGGCAGAAATCGTCCAGCTCAGCTTCACCTTCTCCCTGGTGTCTCTGGACGGAGGGTTGGGACCTGATGGCTAAATACAGTTAAGAATGGAGCAGAGCATAGGGAAGGAACTGCAATAGCAGGTGGGAAGAAACTCTTGTAGGCTTTTTTTCTTGATCATCATTAAATGGACTCAGATTTAGAATAGAGGCTCTTACGAGACAAACATCTCAGAAGGGAACTGGTACTGCTGAAGTTAAAAAAAAAATATATAATTATGTTTCTGGCTTCTTGAAATTTTCTCCTCCCTGTGGGATTCATATTTAACCATAGTCTGGTGGGTATCATTTTATTCTGCTGGCTAGCCTGTTCACTTCACTTTACTTTGTAAAGCTTTTTTCACAAATATAGTTATTGCATCCTGCCAAGATGCTGTGACATGGAGAGCTATGATTTAATTTTCCACTCTGCAATTCAGAGGGGACATTTTTACACTATACAGTATCAAGAAATGTTTACCCATGTCAAGCTTTACATGTACCAAGACTAGTCTTTAAGACTTGCAGTCATGTTTCTTGTCCAGGGTCCCCAGTGAGATGCTGCTGGGATTGAGTCTCCTTTTACCCCCTGCTCCTGCACTAACCAGAGCATCTGAAGAGACAGGAGGTTCACATCTTTGTAATCTCAGAGCCTCTACACAGCAGGGAGTGACTTTAGGTGTGTGTATGTCAGCCAACATCAGTCTAGAAAGGGGAGTAATAAAAAATAGAGGAAAAGCCAATAGAATGCAGGCACAGCTGAGTCCTTTCATCTCACTGACTCCAAAGAGCATAGTGAAGTTGAGCGTAGACAGTGCCACATAAAATAAACTGTCCTGCAGAAAATCCAAGCCAAAGCTTCTTAAATAGAAGCTATAGAAGAGGAAATCTTCTAAGGTTCCAAATGTAAGACAAAACCATACATCTTACGCTCACATATGCCTATCACAGGATATAAGTCTTTATTACATTGATTGAACCAAACCCAAAACTTTGTATTCCTTAACACGGAAAAATGGATTAATAAGTTGTTAACTTATTTAGATACTTGGTTATATTTTTATATTAATTTAACAGGAGTCCTGGGCTGTCAGTATGTTCTATAGCAGAATGCCGTCTTGTGTTATTTTCAAACATAGAATAATTATTCTGTGTGTTCATTGTGACGGCAACTGTAAAAAAAACCTGCAGAGTTAAACAGGCAATATTTTGGAGAATAAAACTTTTTTAGTTAATTGTACGGATGCTAAGTGTAAGGATATAATGGGTTCTTCAAGTTTGTGATGCTCTTAGTATGAGACTGAATGTCACTGGAAGAGATGAAGTCAGGTGCATAGAGTGCATAGAGTCCATCCTGGAGGGTGTTAGCACAGGATGAACCACCTTTCCAAGGTGCCCGTCCCTCCTTACTGACCCTGGAGGAAGTACAGGAGCAGTGCTAACACTCCTAAGATTAATCTCTGCCTAGACAATATTTTATTGTCCCTTCTGTTAAATGAAGTGTAATTACACATATATTTGAAGTCCGTATCTCCGGCCAGCACTGACTGCTTTAAGAGGTTGATCTCAATGGGCAGCATACTGAAGTTGTGCAGTGCCCTGTATTTGAGAGGGGACAGATCTTTCCTGACCCTCATGTTGATCAACTGTACCAGCAACATTAAACCAAATTATTTGGTCTGGTCTCTGAAGCATACCAGCATGGCCTGTCTCACCTGGTGTGTGTGAAGACGCTTTGAATGAATACAGACATTTCCATGATGTTTTTTTCAAAATTATCTTCATTTGCAATGCTGCTAATCATATTTGGGACAGTGTAAACAAAGGGAACCAATGACCTTTTACTACCATATTCATAATCTTAAATGCCTTAATTAATTTGTTCTAAACCATGTAAGAGATTTGGAGAAGAAAATAAGTGGAAAATTAATGTATTGCTCTACTTGTACATTTGAAATAGTAGCAGCCTGAGATAGTACTTAGGGTTAATGTACATCATCATCATTTAGCAATTTATTTATATATACTGCCATAGCACCAAAAAGCTCAGTGTCTCTGAGAGCACAAGGCAGGGAAGGATCAACTGGTGGCACAGAGGAGCTGTGAATGAAAGAGTGAAGTTAAGTCTGGGGAAAAGAAAGGGTGTCTGAGAGAAGGTATTTTAGTTTTTTTTATCTTTGTTCCTCACCATCCAATTCTGTTTTAATTTAAATTAAGTTAGTTTTCCCCAAGTCAAGTCTCTTTTGCCTGTGATGGTACTTGGTAAGTGATCTTCCTGTCTTTATCTTGACCCATGAGCTTTTAATCCTTTTTTCCTCCCCTGTGCTGTGGTGTTGAGAAGGGAGAGTGAGAGAGCAGCTGGGTGGGTGTCTGGCAGCCAGCCATCATCAACTTACCACAATCTGTTAAAGTTTTGGGCCACTGGGTAACACTTTTGGTGAAAGAGTAAAAGGTAGGATAAGAAAGATGAGTCTGAGTTCCCCGCATCTTTTTATCAGTTCCCCAAAGTTTTCCTCCCCACATTTTCTATTACATTTGCCCTTCTTCATAGGAGAGGTGTTCCAGCCTCTGACTGTTTTTGTGGCCCTCACTTCAGGTACCACAGAGTGTTGCCATTTGCCAGCTGAGGGAGAAACATGAGCTGACTGGCCCATCAATGCCCCCTCCTAACTAATCAAACAGATAAAAATGGACATGCTTTGCCCAGTGAAGGGCATTTAGAGTTCAGCTTTCAGGTTGAATATGTAAATTCTAGTGTTGTCATTTTTGGCTGAAAAAAAGAACAACTCCATAATGTATATATTTAATTTAATAAGTATTCAATTCTTTTTCTGTGGGAATAAGGAAAGAATACAGAAGTAGTTTAAAAGTCTTGCTTTACGACACTGTGAGAATGAGATCTATAATAATACAATTCGGTGGTGTTCAAGTGAAATTCTTAATACTGTGTTCTGTTTCATTAATTAATTTAATTAGTTGTTGTTTGCTGAAGAGCTGGAACTATGCCAGCAGCCTGAATCCAAACTCAACCAACATTTGTGTGTGCTGTATAAAGAAACTGGATCTGACCTCAGAGCCAGATGTTGTGAGCCGAGCTGAACTGAATGCAGAGGCTGGGAGGACCTGCTCAGAGCGGGTGTCAGAAACACAAGCCCAGACTTGCACCCAGGAGCATGTTTCAAATTTCCAGTGTCCATATTTCTTTATTATGAAGGGTATGAACATATCAGGGTACAAGAAATATCTGTGAGAATGAATTTCAGCATGGCACAGACAGAAATTGCTCCTTCACCTTGTTGGAGGTGAGGGACAACAAAATCTGGGCTACCAAAGCAACAGGGGGAAGAGAGACAAAATGAGCTGCCATGTATTAGGACTGGTGTGTCATCTTCTATATTTGAACATACAGATATGCAGCTGTTTCAGAAAAACAGTTTTTCTTCGCAGGCCTCCAGCCATACTTTTTCCTTTCTTGGCATCTGTAGGTCTAGCTAAGAAACGTCAAAGGGTGTCAGCATAAGTACAACAGTGATTTGTATAAGGAACGGAGAGAAACCCATATACATCCCCTAACAGAGCCAGAATTCTATTACTTACAGCTTGTCTATACAGTGGTGCTTTAAATGCATCAGTAGCCACTCTTGGTGTAATAAAGACATTGTTATAGCAATAAGAAAGTGCTTAGACCCTTGATGTGGGGTCCCACCCTCACCTAGGTATTTATGCTTTTTTCTAGTTGTAAATCCATGTGGCTTAAAAACAGTAGCAACTGCTCTTACTAACCAGGACAGTTTTAACTGTGTAACTTCTCAAGTCAGAGATCTGTGCTACACTAAGAATCTTTGCTGAGAGCAAAGCTGTGATCGAAACAACATTTAAAGTGTTTGAAAGTGCTCTGACCTGGGGACGTACCTGTGAGTCCTGCTGATTTTAACTTTGGTTTACTTAGCATGATTCCTGACATCAGTGTAACGTTGGTTATGCTGGTTTTGTTTTTTGTTCCATAGGTTACCTGGATTAACTGGCTCTCATTCAGAGGGAACTTCACTGGTCTATTTTGCATTCGTTGAACCTCTCTACTCCATGTCATAAGGATTTCCTAGATCCAGAGGCTGCATGAAAGACAACTGAGCAGCACAAAGATGTGACTCTGACAAGCTTTCTGACGAGGAATTTTCTACTGATGAGTTTATCATTTAAATGTATAACCGAAGCATGCATAATAGTTAACCTGATAGGGAAAGGAAAAAGCTTTCTCATTAATTAGGACTGGCAAAAAAAGCAGTCACCTGAAGCTTCAAAATGAGTGCTCCGTTAATCCCAAACAAGTCATGTTATGCCCAGCTTCAGGATAATTGCAGTGAAATAAAAAATAATAATGAAAGCATAGTGAGTGTGGGGGATCCCAATGCCAACCAAATTGTGACAAAAGTTAGAACCACTGAAAGGGATGTTAAGAAACGTGATTTGATAGATGGGAATATACACACTGGAGGATCAGAGAAAGTTACTCATCTGAATACAGAGCAGAGCAAACTTCTGACCTTCAAAGACTCTCGGACCTGTCACACTGGTGTACAGGAAAGGAAGCTGCCCTCCACCACAAGCAGGGAAATGGGGAAAGACTGCAGGACTAATGAAGCTAAGGATATATCAAGGCATATCAGGATTAGCCGAGGACAAAGTCTATCCAATTTAAAAAGCAGCACAAATGATGCCAACCTGGAGGTTATTTCCAAAGGTGATGTTGACTTCACCCAGAACTTTTCTAAGGGTAAAATACCCAGGACTGTAGAGATGGAGAGAATAAAAAGGCTTTCTTTGGGAAGACCAAGTAAATTCTCTCCTCAGTCTGAAACATTTGCAAAAGACTCTGTTAGCCGCGTGTCCTGTAAACGTCTGCTTTCTGCATCGTTGGACTCCATCGACAGGTCACACCATTTGATAGGAAGTACAGAGAAATCACAAAAAACATCCACGGATCATTTTCTTGGGATGGTGTTTCATCCACTTGACAATACCTCAGAGGAAAATACTGTATTTTATTCCAAACCATCTACCTCAGGGAACAAGAAAATAAGTAAACCAGAAAATGTACCAAATGTTAACATTGAAAGCACACTGCAAACTTCTCATTCTCAACATTCAACTGTTAAGCCCGATGAGATTGCTAGCAAATCAGAAGCACAATTAGGTCAGGGTGATAAAAGTAAAAAACTGGAGCTTAAGACTGCACCTTCTCTACAATCTAAAAATACCTGTCAACAAAAGATTGAGAGAATTATGCTCGTAGAGTTCTTGGGATGTCAAAAAGATGAAAATACAGCAATACAGGAACAGAAAGGCTCTGGGTCTGATGCATCAAAATTTCAAGCATCCCATTTTCAAGACATCTGTAATAAAGTAGAGGATCCCTTATCAAGCCAGGAGGTAACCTACCCTGATGACAAATTGTTAAGCGGTAACAGCACCCTGCATGGGGAGGGGAGAGGAAGCAATGACAGTGACAAAAGGGCAACTAGCCAGGTTGGTGAAG
The DNA here is from genome assembly GCA_028565335.1 of Limnodromus scolopaceus. Classification (NCBI taxonomy): domain Eukaryota; kingdom Metazoa; phylum Chordata; class Aves; order Charadriiformes; family Scolopacidae; genus Limnodromus; species Limnodromus scolopaceus. The sequence goes on along the minus strand of JAOXNO010000001.1, from coordinate 187,940,759 downwards.
AATATTTTACGGATGAAGAAGTGGAAACAATATTCCCACTCACCCGCGACAGTAAATCCAGTGGCAAAGTGACACCTAGAAAAAATGAAAATTTACATGAAGTTGACACAGGTTGCGCTGAAACAGTTGGTGAACAGCTATGTCTTACACATAACATTAATCTACCTGACAGCAAACCCTTGAAATTTAATGAGAATAAACCGACGCTAGTCAAAGGAAACACCGAGGATGCTGCCGTGCCTGCTTCTGATCTCTCAGATCAGCATGGGGTGTGCAGTACAGAGACAGTGTCAAACCAACAACCTGACAACCATGACAGCGATCCAGAAACCTCAAGCTTTTCAGTTCCAAGTAAAAAGACAGCTAATGCACAGAAGCATCCTCCAGCCGAGGCACCAGAGAGTTGTAAGGTTTCAGCAAAGGCTGATGCTTTTTTATGTGTCCCAACTCCTGTGCACCCGGTGGCAACACTGGATGTTAATAGTCAGCCCACACTATCAAACAGTAATTTGAAGGACCTTTATGCACTTCATGTTGACAAACTGTCACCCTCCTCAGTCCTACCTCCCATTGACAGTACGCAGTTGTTAAACATATCCCCTAAAGTGCCTATCAAGACTGCTTGCAGCAGCGCCATCCCAAAACCTATCCTGGTTCACTCCAAGGGCTCCCTCACAGATAAGGCGGATGTGGACAGTGACTGCAGTGAAAAGCTGGAAGAAAGCATTGAGATAAAACCTGCCATACCCAGGCCCAAACCTGTGAGACCTAAAATCATCACATACATTAGGAGAAACCCTCGTTCCATAGAGCAGCTTGAGCCTTCATTTACACCAGCAGGCCTGCCCTTCGGTACCCCTGCCTGTGGCATGCCCATCTCTACAGAGCAGAAGGTATCCAATGGGGGGGAGGCAAAGCCCCCCAGCATCCTGTATGAAAAGTTTAAACCTGACCTCCAGAAGCCAAGACTCTTCAGTTCTGGTCTGGTAGTTTCAGGAATTAGGCCCCCTGGCCACCACTTCGGTCCGATGAGTGAGAAGTTTCTGCAGGAGGTAAGGAGGCAGCTTTGACAGCCTCTTTTTTATGCCAAGTGGTGATCATTTGCTTGCTTGTTGCTGCCAGAAGTTAGTTCTCAAACCTCAGGTAAGAAATAAATCCGAAATCAAGGCAATGTGTGATCATTAGAAATAATGATTCATTAGAAATAAACTTACTTGACTGTACTAACACTGACCCTGTTGCGATGTCTAATCTGTGACTGGAAGCTGTCATGGTGTTCCTCCAGTTTTTCCCAGCAAACCAGTCACCTGCTAGTAGTATAAATGGGGATGTTTAGAAAGAAAAAGGCATGCTGTTTGAATTTATCCATAAATGTAATTTCTTTTTTTTTTTTTTTCCCAAATAATAGCTTTGGGAAATGAATGTAATTTACCCTCAGAGACTTCCTCCTTAACGGGAAAGTTGGCAGGTTTTTGCAGACAGAGCACTAGAGGTCTAAACTAATCCCCTTCTGTTTAGCTGTACTGAAACTCAGGGACTATCAGAGCTCCTGTTAAATTATGTATATTATGTGGGAAAAGATTTACTTTTGACTCATTTTAAAGCCATGTGTTATATTAACCTACATCTTAAGTAAGAAATCTCCTTTCCCTTGGAAAGACTTCCTGAGTAGCCAAAAGATGATGGAAGTCCCTCTGGCCAATTCTGGCTCCTAATATTGCATTGTGTTTCCACTTTGATGGGTTGGGCAGGAGTCTTGGTCCTCTGAAATCCCTCCCAGGCGGTGAGCACAGTGGAGGAAGGTTGACCTTGCTTGGAAGGTGGAGAAATGACAGGGAAAAGGGAGCTACATTCAGGTCTGCAATGTGCCCTAGCCTCCTCTGCTTCCTACCTGTGGCAGCTCAACAACAAAACATTTTATATAAATAAAGAAGATCACACAAGTGTATTTCATATGAACCAGTCTTTTAAAAAAAAAATAATTTTTTTTTTGCTGTGTGTCTTATGGTGTGATTGAGGCTATTTTATTGCCTGCCTCATTCTACATACGGTATTTATCCAAGAACCAGCGTTGAAATAGCCACCACCAAATTTGGTGACAGTGTTGACAATCAAAAGCCAGCAAATACCCAAATTAAGGAATCATGTGTGAGTGTAGATTGGCCCCTATGGCATGTTAACAGGCAACCTGCTGAAGTGATCATGGATTATCTGTTGTATATTATATGCTCTATTCATTGAGCACCATCTCATCCCAAATACAGAAAGGACAGTGCTCACTGCCCTTTCCCCTCTAACTTCAGTTTCCAGCTCTGATGCTTATATTTTGCTCCCAGAGGAGGAATTATTAAAGTCATTGTGAGCATGACTATGCCAGCCATTATTAGTATATCTTCACAGTCTCATTGTAAAGTGAGGGAAAATTACTAGGTTATTACAGTTTAATGTATTGCTATGGAAATTAAAGCCAAAATAACCCAGATTGTACAACTCTGGCTGTTTATAGGGTGACGCAGCTCTCTGAAGACAATAGGTGGAGTTCAGATAGGTAGGTAGGATCAGCAGACACATCTGGGAGCTAAGAACCAATTTCTGTGCACCGTTGAGGGCTGTTCTTAACATAAGAAGGTCTCAGGTTGTGACAAGTCTGCAGCATGATTTACTCCAGACTATGGTTAGAAGGAGGACACATGGGCTGGAGAAGATCCAGAACATCTTCCCCTACTCTTCCAAAAAATATGACGTTGGATGGGTATTTCAACAGGGGAAGGTTTGAACCCAAGCATGCTGCTTCTTTAGAGAAGCTGGATTGCCTGGAGGAGAGGCTGGGAAGGAAAAGTCAATCAAACTGCAGTTTGTGTTATGAGTTTGCATTAGCCCAGGAGTCAGGAGCTGATAGCAGGGGATGGTATTTGCTCTCTTGGACTTCTACCCTAAAAGTAAGTACTTTAGTTCCCTGCTAGCTGGGGGGAAGCAACGCGTATTATCTCCAGTATGGATCAAGTGAAAGGAAAATGATTGATTCATGGAAGCGGACAGATGCTTAGAAGACCAGCTGTGCCCAGTATGGGTTCATAGCAGATGACTGATATGTAATGTAAAATAAAGCATTTAGGATGCATTGAGATAGATCAAAATCACACTGGTGAAGGGATAGTGTTAAAGACTCAGAGATTTTGGAGACAAGGAGGCACTAGGGCAGGATGGGTATGCTACATTATCTTTGTGAGGGAAAAAAATCCCAGTCTGCCCTATTTCACACATCCAATTTGGGCTTTGGAGTGCTTTGATTAGCATTTTATAGCTCTTTACATAGCTATGATAGGGAGTGTTAATAGCTGGTATCAATCAGACCTGTAATCTCTAAGCACCCTTCAGATAGATAAGTGGTAAGAACAATTAAATACCCCTCTAGGTGTCATGAGCCGGAAAAATCACAAGGTGCTATCCCAGACAGGAGACTTCAAAGCAAGGCATAGAGAGCTGTCTGAGGAAGACTCGAGGGCTACCTCCGTGCAGTAGGGAGCCTGCAGGATTCCTTCAGCTGCCTGTGCTAAGGGCAGCTCAGACAGAAATCCCAGCTCAGTCGTGAAGGCAGTCCAGTTGTGCTTAGAGACTGCGTCCCTAATGGAATTGAGTTAAGGTTAAATGAGCAGCCTTGCTTGTGGCATTGGCAGCTCCTCGAGTGCTTTTGTTTGGAACCTCGGTGTGGTGTGGAGGTAGATCTGTCATGCCTGTCTTCAAAAAAAAAAAAAAAAAAAGGGCAGAAAACCTCTCATAGTGAAATATTTAAAAAAACCCAGTCATTGTCCAGGACAAATTGTGCTGTCCACATGCTTCATCACAATGTAGGGTCCCCATCTCAACATGGACCTCAGCCTCAGTCAGCATCAGTGAGAATTTGTGGCCACTTTGTGTTCCCAGTTACATCTGTGGGAAGGAAGAGAGCAAACTGTGGGAACGGAAGGCTGTTGCTGTGCTAGTGAACTGAACACCAGGAGGGCACAGCCTCCAAGGTTCATGCAAGGTTGCCCATACTGCTGGACTGGGAGCACACTCCTTTTTTCAAGTTCACAGATGACACCAAGTTAAGCAGGAGTGTTGATCTGCATGAGGAAAGGGAGGCTCTACAGAAAGACTTAGATAGGTTGGATCCACGGGCTAACATTAATGGTATGAGCTTCAACAAGACCAAGTGCAAGGTCCTGCACTTGGGCCATAACAACCCCATGCATTGGTACAGGCTTGGGGAAGTGTGGCTGGAGAGCTGCCTGGCGGAAAAGGGCTTGGGGGTTCTAATTGACAAGCGGCTGAATATGAGCCGGCAGTGTGCTCAGGTGGCCAAGAAAGCCAATGGCATCCTGGCTTGTATTAGAAATAGTGTGACCAGCAGAAGCAGGGAGGTGATTGTG
>JAOXNO010000001.1:187913720-187936247 GCA_028565335.1 Limnodromus scolopaceus | reverse complement strand
GAGTATTGTGTCCAGTTCTGGGCACCTCAATACAAGAGAGATATCAAGGTGCTGGAGCGAGTGCAGAGGAGGGCAACGAAGCTGGTGAAGGGCCTGGAGAATAAATCGTACAAAGAACGATTGAGGGAGCTGGGACTGTTTAGTTTGAGGAAGAGGAGGCTGAGGGTAGACCTCATCACTCTCTAAAACTACTTGAAAGGACATTGTAGAGAAGTTGGTGCTGATCTTTCCTCACCAACAATTAGCGATAAAACAAGAGGGAATGGATTCAAGTTGCAACAGGGTAGGTTTAGACTGGACATTAGGAAGAAATTCTTCACAGAAAGAGCGGTCAGACACTGGAATAGGCTGCCCAGGGAGGTGTTTGAGTCACCATCCTTGGATGAGTTTAAGAGTTGTTTAGATGTGGTGTTGGGGGATATGGTGTAGGGAAGAACTTTGTGGAGTAAGGTAGATGGTTGGACTCAATGATCCCAAGGGTCTTTTCCAACCTAGATGGTTCTATGATTCTATGATTCTCTTCTGCCAGTGTGTGCTCACCCAGAGGCTGTTCCTAAGGACCAGCATGGATGAGGGTGAGACCAGCCCAGTGTGCAGGGTGAGAGTTTACCTGTACGGATATGGTACGTGCCTTGCCAGAGAGCGGTCCATGGCTCACTTTATTCACTACTGTATGACTGCTGCCAAGAGTCCTGGTTCTGGTGGAGGTCTGTAAGGAGGTCTGCTGATCACCAGCTTTCCTGCCTGCCTCCTCAAGGCTGCACCTGCCCCTTTCAATGACCTTCTTGGGTCCGTTCTCTGGCACAGACATCTCTCTGCTCCAGGCAGCATGGACTAAAGCCTGTCGAGATGAAAGGCCTGCAGGGTAAAAAAGGGTAGGGGGAGTTGTTTTATACATAGTCAAACTAGCAATTTTTTCTCCCTAATCTCACTGTCGGAACTGTCTGAACTCCCTGAACTGATGTTGCCAACTCTTTTCCCAAATAGTTGTCTGAAGGAGGCACTCGGCAAGAAAATTCTTGCTTAAGGCATTAATGTTTGATGATATTACAAACGAAGTAACACAAAGGAGAGTGTTGGGCATCTTTATGTGGTGGCCATGCTGCCAGCTCTGCTCAGGATTACCCAGCCTGTGGATATTCCTGTACGCTCCAAGTATTTGCTGCAGACTTCCCAGCTCTTTCTAACAAGTTCATTAAATGGGATGAGTGGGGAATGAGCAGACAGCCACACACAATAAAACTCTGAGCTGAGCTTCTTTTTAGTTGGCAAGTTGCAACAGATCATTTCATTTAAAAAAGTCCCTCGTACAAAAATCTAGTACAAGATGATAACAGGTCTCATATTAATCCAAATCTTTCTGAAGATCTTTAAAATGGCCCCATTACCAATAATTGCACAAAATTCTGTTGCGATGAGTTGAATTGTACACTTCTTGAATTCACCTTTAAATAGGAAAGAAAAAAGAGTGTGTTTTCATAGCAAGTCTATGTCCCCCCCAAATTGGGGTCTTCAAGAGATAGGTGGATAAATCCTTCTTGCTTCTCTCAGCTTGAGAAGATGTTTTATGCTTGTGATTGATTTGGTTTGTGTGCATGTTTGTGTCTGTGTGCTGAGGGGGGACCTCATTGCCCTCTACAACTACCTGAAAGGAGATTGTAGAGAGGTGGGTGTTGGCCTCTTCTCCCAAGGGAATAATGACAGGACCAGAGGAAATGGTCTGAAGTTGTGGCAGGGGAGGTTTAGATTAGATATTAGGAAGAATTGCTTTACTGAGAGAGTGGTCAGGCGCTGGAACAGCCTGCCCAGGGAGGTGGTGGAGTCGCTGTCCCTGGAGGTATTTAAGAAACATGTAGATGTGGCACTTCAGGGCATGCTTAATGCCCGGGATTGTTGGGTTTTGTCTCTGTGTGTGTGTGGTGTGCGTGTGTGTTGGTTTGTGTTTGGTTTTTTTCCTTTGGTTTTTTGGTTTGGTTTTTTTTTTTGTGGTTGGACTCGATCTCAAAGGTCGCTTCCAATCATGAATATTCTGTGATTCTGTGATATGTTTGTTGCTCTTCTGTATTATTTGTAGCATACTGTCAATAAAGAAAAAAATGAGGTGACTGAAGGTTTGGCTAAACTGACCCAGTTTATCAAAAGTGTGTGGTTCCTATATTTAAAGATTTTCTCTGTTCCTTATATGAAGTACTTGGCATTGGTATATTCACTGCCAGTTAAATATGAAATGATAGGAAGTGTGTAGTGAAATCTGATTGAAATAAATTAATCAGGGAGAGGAAAGATAACTGAATCTGATCCAAGAAACCAATCTCATATCCAGAAGTTGAAAATAAGAAGCTAAACATTTGCAGTCCAAGCCTAGGGAAGCATCTATACAGTAAAAACCTGCATCCTGATTTGTAGAAATAGGTCACAGGAGTATAATAAAAAAGGAAACAGGAATAGCTAATGGCAGGAAATAGGACTGAAAACAAAGGAAAAAACATAGAGCAAAAATATAATGCTCAGTGTTTGTTACATTTGCCCTTCTAGCTCCTGTGCAGAGGCCTCAAAGATTCTATATTTAAAGCCAATCTTGTCTCTTTTAGCATATTAAAGATTTGCTAAATTAGGATTAAAGCTCTTGAAGCAGCTAGGATCAAAGCTTTTATAGCCAATGTTGAAGTGCATATTCTAAATGCTTATAATTGCTAAATAGAAATTGATTTGGCATATTATATGCATCATAACTTACAGCAGAGTTAATTAATTGGCATTTACATCTCTTCCTAGGTAGCCTGTAGCACTTTTTTGATTAATTTTTAAACAAATATAGTTCAGATTTCCTATTTCCTAAGCAATTTTTTTCTCTAGCCTAAATGGGACGCACTGAAAAAATATTAATGGGTCCTTACTAGATTATGATGATTCTAAACTTCAGAAAAAAATGGTAAAGAAATGGGATTCTGCCTCAAAAAGCAAATGGTTCTTTGCAAATGAGAGAGATGAAAACTACTGACACTGCTCTGCACCCTTGTCCTGAGTCACAAAGCAGCACAGCGAGGTGGGAGTCAGAGCTCAGCCTCAGTGTAGAAAAACAGAAAAATGAGTTGGGGAGTTGGGGTTGAGGAGGCTGAGTTGGGGAACCAGGTCATTTCCTGACTGCAAGTTCCCCGGTAGAAGCCAGTTTGATGGAAATGCTTCCAACTTAGGACTTACTGTGTTGTCCTCACAGTATAGACCTATTAAAATACTGAGAGATCTGTCACTGATTTTAGCAAAGCATCATCTATTTTGTGCCAGTTCAAATGGGCAGCTGTATTTTATAGTTCTGATTTGGAATATTCAACAGCCCCCTGAAATTGTAACATGCAGAGATCTGCCTACCTCCACAATCGGGTCTCTTTTCAGGAACTTCAGGGGCACAGATTACAATGAACATTTTGCAGTAAGAACATTAAGAGGTTTTTTTTTTCTCACACAAATAATTTGACACTACCATTTCTCTGATAAAATGAACTTTAAATACCTTCAGCTTTATTTTTAACTATCTAAGTTAAAACTGACTTCCCCCAAATTGTATCTCAGCAAGAATATTATAAGTACCTTCTAATAAAAATTCTACTTACACACTCTCTTGCTATATCTACCTCTGTAAATATCACCTTTCAGGACTTAAAAGGAACTTCATTTTCACTAATCTAAGATCTTCTGTTTGTCTATTTTCTTTTTGGGAAGAGATCAGTTCTTTATTTGGGTTTGGTTGGATTTTGAGCCTGTAATGTGTGGATTTGTGGAGAGCGATTCATATGGTAAGACCATCACTTTTTGCAAGTGAAAATAAGTTCGCAGTGCTCTGAAACCCAAATTCACTAGGAGGGAAAATTAACCTTTATAAGCAATTTAGAGCTCCATATTTTCTGGGTTTATTGATTTATTGCATAATATCTGTGTTAATGATTTTTCTGTAGGTTGGGGAGAGGCCTGCGAAAGATGAATTTTGCCCTCCACCATATACTCACTACGAGGTCCCACCAAGTTTTTATCGATCTGCCATGATACTCAAGCCACAGTTAGGACTGGGTGCAGTGTCCAGGTTACCATCTGCAAAAAGCAGGATTCTCATTGCAAGTCAAAGATCCTCAGGTAGCTGTCTCCATCAGCAAGGAGAAATAACAAGTGCACCCAGCCTCTATCATCCAGATTCTTCAGGTAAAGTATGAACTTTCTTTCCTTTAAGTGTAGTCACCAATAAGATTTTTTTTCAGACAGAAATATCACAAAATGAGCAACATCTTGACCCGATACTACAAAGCTCCAACAGCACTCTTTGAGGTGTGTCTTTTTATCCTGAGGCAAGAATGACTAGGGAGTCTGGGACTTGCACAAAGGTTGTTTAACAGGTCATTGCCAAAGAAGGAGAATAAATTGTAGTAATAATTTTCCGTGTGCTCTTTTTTATCTTCTTTCTCCTTGTACATGCCTGAAAAATCTTTGCTTTTGTACTGCAAAGATAATGGGACATTTTCTTCCATCATGAAGACCCTGTTGTTCAATCTGAATATGACATTCCCCAGCATATTGTGCTCTGAAAGTGTGGGCAATGTTCAGATTTGCCAGCAGAGATCTTGATACTCGGAAGCCCTGGTACACACCTCTTTGGAGACAACATTTCTAATGCCTTTTTCTTCCCAACTGCTGCCCAGTTCTGCTTGACCCTGGGCAGAATTACAGGGAAGTGAATAGCAAGAGCAGAGTTGGAAGGAGAAGTGTACAATGCCACAAAACAGAGATAATAATTACTTCTATAGGAAACTCCTTGATAGCCTGGAAAAGCTTGGAGGTTTTAACAGAATACATTTAAACAGCAGCAAGTTCAGAGACAACTGAAAATCAGTCATTGCCAGAGTGAAACATAGCAGCTGCTTAACAGCCTACAAGTCTGCAGAAATTTTTAAAACATACTCATAAGGGATAAAGTTAAGTGATGACTTGGGGTCATATGGTCCCTCTTGTTGCCCCAGGCCAGGATTCCTCCTGATAGCTGTTTATTTAACTTCTTCCTGAAGAACTATTTATAGAAACCTTCAATATGAGACCCTGCAATCTCTGAAAGCAGGCTGCTCCAGTGCATTACCTGCTTTCAAGTTAAAAGTTTTCCCTAGAGTTTCACCCAATCACCTATGTTGCAATTTTCCTTCTTCTTCTATCTGGAGTGAATGTGGGATCTTCTCCTCCTTGCTGGTATTTGGAAACTAGTACTCTCTCTCTCCAGTGTCAATTTCTCTATACTAAGCTGCAGAAGAAATTTAGAGGTGGAGCAGGTATGGATCAGTGTCTTTACTTACCCTGAGAGAATGGTACAAGTCTGGTACAGATTGCCAGGATTTGGAGACTATCAGAAAATCAAGGTTCTTTGTAATACAGCGCCTCTTGCCACTATCCTTTGCTATTTGGCCCTGCATCTGGAGTTTATCTGTGTCGATGCCATTATCAGAAGCTGGTGAAGCTCAGCTGTGTGTGACTTGTCAGACACTCCAAGCTTGTATGTTGGGCAGTAAATGCCAGTTCAGCCCTTTAAAATGAGTTCAGTCAGCACTGAACATGGGAATATTGGCGCAGAGAGCAATTGGATCATATTTTCTTTTTCAATGCAATTGCAAGAGGCTGCAAGTTCAGGAAATGAGTAGGGTAAGCAGTTGCGTAACAGGAGCCAGTCTGGGACAGAGATATGAGAGAAATATATGAACAGGACCTGTTAACAAATCTGCTGTCTTTTCTGATCCTCAGAAATGGACGTTGCCTTGATTCTTATGCATCCAGTTTAATTATCCTGCATCACTGATGACTGCAGTCATGACTTTTCCTTAGCCATTTTTTTATCCATGTAGGAACTTGTCTTGTATGTACTAATTTACTGTCTTCTTACATTATGTGACATTCTAAATCTAAACAGTATCAGCCTATCAGTCCTATATATTGTCCATAATCCTGACTTTAAAAATGTCAGTGAAAGGGAAGTATACATGAGAAAAGTGCACTAGCTGTTAGTGAGATTCTTATTCCACTAAAATTCCTATTTCCTAAAGTTTTCCTGTTTCTCAAAAATTGGGTTTTTTCTCTTATCACGGATTATTTCTTGGACCTTGTCTGCTTTAGAGGTAAAATTTAATTCATAGCTCTCCATAATTTCCTTCCTACAACTGTTATTTTGTTTGTTTCTCTCTAGTCTATTGATACCTTGCTGTTTCAAAGATGCTATTAAAGATAACTCATGGTAGTCCAATAATCTGTCTACCATCTCTTTCAGGATCCCAAAATGTGTCTCATCTGGTCTCTGGGCTCTGACTGTTTTTATTGATTTTAAATTACCCAAGACTTGTTCTGGAGAGGTTGCTAATGTCTCTAGTTTTTCACTGTCCACCCCAGGACATGGTGTTTCCCTTCTAGCATCTCACCTTCCATTTTCCTTGCAAAAAGAAGAACATGTTTAATTTTTCTATAACGTCTTATTCTGTTGGAAAGTATTTCCCATTGCTCTCTGTTGATTCAGTGCCTCCCCTTATTGATCTGTCATGTATTTCTGATACTTTATGTTAGATAATTTACATTCTTTTATTTTAGACACTATCCATTCAAGATTGGCTTATAATAACCTTTCCTTGTACAAAGCCTTTTTCCTTGTATACCTCAAATGACCTAATCTTTCTCTTACAACGTATAACTTCATAATTCAGCATACCAGTCTTTTCATCCTTAATAATTTCTGTTAAGAAGAATAAATTGCTCATGAAAGAGGCCCAGGTGACAGCAGACAAGTGTAGGAGTGGGAGGTCAAGAGAGAACTGGTTCCTGTGTCCATGTCCATGCTGGTGCACAAACGCATACCAGAGATGGGTTGTTGTGGAGGGGCTGGATGGGACAGCAGCCCCTGGCATGCCAGAGCTGGCATGGAAGGGCTCAGAGCAGAGCCAGACACCGTCTAGCCAATTGTTTTAAGGTACCCAACACCATTTTCAGCTTCCTGTCAATCACTTTCCATTAATTTGGCAGTTAGTTGTAGTATTAGACTTTAATCTGCATTAGTGATTTTGATGCAATATTTGAGAAACAGGATTAAACATAGCTTCAATAGAGTCATATTTACAAATATAAGCAAATGAAATGCATGAGCATATGGTCAGCGTACTGGAAGTGGTGCTGGTAAGCCCCTTGCTCACGCGTGTTGTGGCATGTGAGGGCTTGGCTGACTGCAGCAAAAGCAGCTGGGGACTAGGAGGTATTTTTCTCTCAAGGATACCAGTCCTGCCTTCAGGAGTGCTAATCAGCATCTCTTGCAGCTTGATCCTGAGCTTTTAATCCAGTTTCTAATCCTAGTGATTTCAGTCCCACCCTGGGGTAATGGAAACAGAAGGATCTAGCAGTTGCCATCCTGTGACAAAGTGTGAGGTGCCACAGAGGCTTTTAAACTGAAACCACCATGGCACAGTATCGAGGACAGAAGCAGTGTCTCGTAATGAGGATTTTATTCCCCATTGCCATGCCATTCATAATCTAGCAGTCTGCTTAAGCAGCACTGATAAGCTGAGTGGTTTGGCCCGTGTATAATACTCATACAACTGACTCTAAAGTAATTGATAATTAAATCCCTGAACTGCTGAGATGGACTGCAAGTACATTAAGTACATTAATGGTTTCGTTAGTTTTAAGACACACCAAGTAGAAAGTAAAATAGTAATGAATGATCCCACAAGTGTCATCTCCAAGTGTGATCCCTAAAATGTGAGTGGAGCAGTGATCCTTCTTTGTCTGTAGGACATGGCACATGTGTTGGCCTTGGCTGCGAGTGCCTTACTAATCAGCGCTGCTCCTTAGGTGATGCTTTGCCTTGGATGGGTCAGGCAAGCAGCCTGACTGTTAGAAAAAGCGTTCTGCACTGCAGGTAAGATAGGAAATCATTGAATCGTGATGCATTTAAAGGTTCATTAGTGTCCCCAAAAGCTTAATATTTGTTTATTTTACGTAAATTGACTTTGCTCTTTCTATGGGAAACTTGTAATTCAAAACAAGCACTGAAGGATATTGTGTCTATAACATAAATTATGAATATGTTTTCGCTGGTTATAAAGACTTCTTGGAGCAAGCATGTTAGGATTTGCATTCATTAGCTGATTATTTTGATGGGATTAATGTCTGGTTTTGAAAAGTATAACAGAGATCTCATCATTAAAACTTCACTTAATCCTACTCTTTAACTTCACTTAATTCTAGGTTTTTCAGTAGTATTCATGTGGGGTTTTTTTTTCTTCAAAGAGTGAGTTAACGAAATCTTGTTTCCTTATCACCCCTCTGTGTATTAAATTTGCCAGTCCTGAGGGTCTAGCAGTTCCTTTCATTTCTAAGCAAGTCAACTCTTGTTAAAGATACGATTTTTATATATATATACAGAGAGAGAGATACACGCATTTATTTGTGGTTTTGCATATGTATAATGTATTTCATCATGAATACTACAATGTCTACAGCTGCCTCCTGGTAGGAAAGCTTTGCTTTCACATTTATTCTCAGAAATACCTAACACTTGAACAAGTAACTGAGATTTAATGATAGAAAAGGTGTTTGATCTTACTTCCTGAAATGTTGCATTACTGTTACTCCAGCTGTGCTTATTTTATAGGTTTGCAGTCTGAGGTACTTGGATTTGAGCTGGCAAACTTCCTAATTGTTTAAGGAAAGAGGTGACAAGAGAAGAATTCAGAGAGGAAAATATTCTCTAAACTCCACTAATCTGCAGTGTTTTCAGTTGGCACTCTCTTCTTTCCTTGGGAGGGCAATCTTACTCTATTACATAAAGAAAAATTAGGTGCTTCAAATGGAGACACACACTTCTTCATCAGAGTTTTGCTAAGGACATTTGTCACCATACTCGAGACAGCCATATGCCACTGCTCTGCTCCCAACAATTACTGTGTCTTCAAACAACCAAAATGCATTGTATGAGAAGAGTTGTCTAGATGACTGTTGTTCCAAATTGTCAGTTGTAAGAACAGTGTCAGTAACAGTCTGGGTGCAGCAGCGGGCAAACACTTCATACCCTAGCTCCTTCCTGGCAAGAGCGAAGTATTGTCACTGGTTGGGCACCCGCAGGGCTTCTGAGCAGCCGATCTGATGAGCAGCAGCTGTGGGGGTGAGATGCGGGTCTGGTGCACAGAGATTTCTGTGCGCTCAGCTTTCAGTGGAAAATATGCTGGATGGTTCTGTGGGATGCTGCTGCATCAGCTACAAATTGAACACAAACATTTGCAGTTTGAGTGAAGCACAAGCTGACAAATTCTTGGGGTGGCGAGAAAGAGCTAACCAGCCTTGGGTTGCCTGGGAGCTGGGGTGGCACAAAGCAGCTTCTTTGTGCTTTTAAAGCAGGAAGAGGTGTGAGCATTTCCTACTGTATCATGGTGCACTGGCTGATCAGAAATTAATTGGTGTTCAGCAATGACAACTGTTTTGCCTTTGGAACTGAACTGTACCAGGCTTGACAGTATTAGGATGAGAGACCGCAAAGGGAGCTGGGCACAACCTGCTCACTGCTGTTTAGGTATACATGATTAAAGCCTCTATTTTAAAGCCCCTTTCCTCAGTTCTTGTCCAGAGAGTAGTCATTATATCTATAACAGGAAAGCCACAGAGGTAGCGGCAATAGAATAGGTTTCTTACTTGCATGATTTGTTTTTAATCTCCAAAAATATCGAAGTTTGGGTTAAGTCTGAGGTGGGTTAACTCTGTTTTTATTATCTCTGACTAATTCCGTAACCTCACAGGTAACTTCTTTGCCCCAGATTCCCCAATATGAAATGAGAATAATGATGGTCAGAGTACCCTATAAAAGAAAATGAGCTCTCTGAGAAAAATGAGACCTAATGATTAAAGTTTTAAGGGAAATGCTTGTCAAAAAAACCTCAAACCCACTACAAATAAACAAAGGCTTGCCAAGGATCCCTGAATAGGATCTGAAGCGCAGCTGAAGTCTTGAAGCGCTACTCTTTTTCAAAAGAACACTTCTATGTAACTTGCTACTTTAACTTTTCGTTCATTTTAGCGAAAACCTATTTCAGATTTCACAGAGAAGTCACATGAAAGTTGCTCTTTAGTTATACATGTGCATGGAGACGCGATTCATGTATGGTGGGAATGTATAAGAAGTCTAGCTCAGACTTTTCTTGTGGCTCCCCAGGCACATCCGGTTTGTTTCAATCAGTCCCTACCTCAAAATGTTTTCATGTTTCTAGATGGGAACAGCCTGAAGTGTCATAGAAAATCACTTGTGTGCCGTACAGACAACAGAACTTAATTCTATAATTAGCTTCAGGCACTGAGACAGCTGGAAAGGTTTTTTGCCAATTTTTTAGGTTTATTTTGGCAGATTTTTATTAAAATGAAAGCTTCTCATTAAAATAACTTTTGTTTTGAACTCCCAGCCCTTGTTTGCAGGAGTGCTTCTATACTTCTAAGAAACAGAAATAACGAAAGAACATCCACCATAAAACTTGATGATATTTAGAACAGAAAATACATACAATAGTCTGATGTCTCGTGTATTTTAATGAGAAAGAAGACAAAAAATTACTTAAAGATTTGAATGCATCTCTAATGAGGCTAATGTCCTGCCCCCAGGTCCTCATGGTAAAGAAGAGCTGGATTACAAAGAAGAAAAGTGAAAAATAAGTTAAGGGCAATGATGAGTTCAAGATACAAAATATTTTTAGTTCAGGAGGAATTTGAATTGAAGTCATAAACCAAAACACACATGAAAGTGTGAGAAAAAACACTGAATCCTGTGCCAGGGTCTGGGAGAACGATTTTGAATAAAAGGTAGAGGTGACTGGGCAGCAATTTGTCACTAAAAACCTCCTGGTTTTAGAGAAATTCTTCTTCAGTGACACCCACAGTGTGCCACAGACTGCAGGTGCTTGGTTGCACAGCAGTGCAGAGAGCACTCAGCCTGGGGACTTGGTGTGGGCATCCTTGCAGTGGAACTGGGGACGTGGGAGTCCCAGGTGAACCTCACCATCCTAGGGAAGCACATTTCAAATGCTTTTTAAATAAAACCATTTCTAACCACTTCCTCCCCTCTTTCCCCACCACCCCAGTGGAATATTCCCTATTCTGCTTCAGGAAATCTGTGATATTTTTGCTTTTTGCTGTAAAATTGAAAGATCCCTCCCTCCAATTTTCAGAGGTTCTCAGGAAGAAGAAACCTCGACTCTCAGCTTCTGTAGTGCAGGACTGCTGGTGCTTTTTTTGGAAGCCTGTAAAACCCACAAGAGCCAGTCCTATACCTTCTCCCTGCTGTTACTGACCTGGCCAGATTCCTTGCTCTTGCGGTCACTTGCCACAAGTACTTGCCTCTGCTTCAGATCCAGAGGCTACCTGGGCTTGGCCCCACCACCAGTGCAATGCAGGGACTATTTTGCACACTGTGACCTGCAACTGAGTTTTGTGCCTTTTATCACACACAGTTGCCCCTGTGTCCTATAGATAGCTAGAGAACCTGATGTTTGGCCATGCCCAGACAGCAAACATGTGACTCTGCATCCAGCTGAGTAAGCAAGATGGTCTGGCCCACCCAAAAATCTGCAGAAGTCTTTGTATCAGCATTGGTGGGAGCATGACAAGTCTGTTTGTGGAAGGGAGAAAGCACAGGATCATCCTTCCGTAGCAAAAGTGCAGTCTCGCACTGGCGTAAACCAATCTGAGTCCTTTTGTGCAGCAGTTGTTAATGCAGGAAGATACTAGTCCTCTCAAAGAGAGAGATGCTGTTCAAATGATGATTAGCCTGTCATTTCTAGCATTTGGGACTCTTAAAGCCTTTTTCTTGTTCCTACATGAAAAATCAGTTAGTGTGATTCACACTAGTTATAAGCTGCGTTGATAACATTGAGGGAGGCATTGAGATCAGGGTCTGTAGTACTTTGCTGTGGAGTCATTTACGTCCCTAGAAGTGGGGAGGGAAGCAATCTGGCTTGATGGTGCTTTGTGGATAACCATAAACCAGCTGTAATAGACAACTATCAAAGCAATGCTGCACAAGCCTAGCAGTAAACAGTGGTGGTAAACATCACTGTTTATCTGTTCTCCATGCTAATGTGCATGCACTGCTCTTCACTGGCACCTGGACCCCACAGCTACCTCTGAGCCCATCTTCACAAAGTTCAAATGAAGGATCAGAGTCCACAATTGTCCCTGTTGATGCCAAAAAATGTGAATGGGGATTTTAATACCCCTTTATTATGCACTGCAGATACTTGTTATTTTCATTTGGGTTACTCTCCACAGCATGTTCTCCTCTGGGCTGGTAAAGGTGCTGCAGTCAGAGATCCATCTCCTTGTGACTTAATAAAGGCCTCAACTTGTGAAAAGTGGGTGCAAAAAATCAATTTTTAAGAGTCCATAACATATAATTTATTTTGTTCTTTGAGCAAGGAGCATTTTTTAATGTCTTTTGTAGGAATGTGTTTTATAGGATAGCAAAACTCCTTTTAGCTTGGTGTTACACATATTTCTATTTCAAAAGAAAAGGCTTAGTTTTGTTAAACAAAGCTTAGTATTATTATTGTGATGAGGTACACAACTATCTTTCAAAATCCTCATAACATTTTTCTGCTGAAAGGAATTAGTCTTGTTTTTTATAAAGCCTCCTCAAAGTGTAATGCTTCATTAAAATTAATAAGGCTGTGACCTACATAGTTTACAAAAGAATTAAATACTGTAATGATACGAAGACCATATTCTTATTGTGCATTTAACTTCTGTTTTTCTTTTATATTATGAATGTTCACTTCTTCCTTTGAAGTATGTGTCAGGCTAATGCACAAATAGCGGTCACCACATGAGAATGGAAAAATGGTGACTTTGTGGCCTTTTCTGGCAGAAGGTGATAGTTTTAATGGTGACTTGTCTCCTAACCCACTAGTCCTGATGGCTGCTTAAACATTTAGCATTTGTAGAACTTTGGTTTTTGAGGGGTTGGGGAGGGGTAAGTGTTTATATTTTTGCTGCTCAGGACTCTGCAAGGAACAAGAATCTGATATGGTCAAAAGTACAAAGAAAAACTGTCCAAACTGTGGTTAAGGTTCGGTTCCACTTGGTATCCAGACCTTCCAAGGAAAAGCAAACTCTAAGCTGTGGTCTTTCTATGAAGACAGCTTGGGTTATTTATGGACCCGTGTTCTCGATTTGCCTTGGAAAGTTGGCCTAAGCAAGAGCAGCAGAATATGGATTAGGACACAAGCTGGACACAGATGACCAGTTAGTAGTAGGTACAGATGGACATGGCAGCTGAACTACTGTGGTTGCCTAAATTCATCCATTATAAGCCCCCTTTTGGTAGTTGTCTGAGACTTGGTCGATGTCATTCACAGACGCTTAGGGTTTATAGTGAGGTGGACTCCATCAATGGAAGTAACTAGTAGGATGTTAGAAGAGTACAACTTTACAGGCATGTCCTTGTTTGCAGGCTTGGTGCAAGAAAAGGGCATTTTGTTTTAGCAAAATTTGAAAGAAAGACTTCAAAGAAGTGTTTTCTTTGATGGAATACAAAGAAGTCCTGTGTCCTTGAGAAGGATTGTTGGCTTTCTACAATAGCTTCCAAAATTGGAGACTAAGTGTAGCGTGTTTGTCTCTGAGTTTCTTTTAATTGGCACATAACAAATGTAAAATTAGAAAGTGATGCAGCATAAAAGAAGATAGCATTAAAGAAAATTTTAGCACACTTGAACTATGTTACTTTGCTGGAAGTTTGAGTTATGCCTCATGGGTCCTTGCTGCATTTCACGTTTTAAAAATGTTTGTGACTTGTAATTGTGGCTCAGAACTTTTTAGTGGAGCAAAGAATAAGACATCACTGCAGTTTGAACAGCTGTTAAACTTTGTATTCGGTCTTTATAGTGACTTTGT
This sequence comes from Limnodromus scolopaceus, assembly GCA_028565335.1. Taxonomy (NCBI): domain Eukaryota; kingdom Metazoa; phylum Chordata; class Aves; order Charadriiformes; family Scolopacidae; genus Limnodromus; species Limnodromus scolopaceus. The sequence continues at coordinate 187,922,315 of JAOXNO010000001.1, read as the reverse complement.
GTAGCTAAGTGGTACAGGTAATATTAAGCATGTCCCAGTTTAGCTTCTTTAATAAAAATTTCTTTCTTTTTTCTTCTTTCAGTTGATCTTAAGAAAGGCTCATGTCCAAATGTTGCAAAGTCAAATCTCCCCAAGCCGTGCCAGTCTGGACTTCGTCCTCCAGGTTATTCACGGTTGCCGGCAGCTAAGCTGGCCGCATTTGGTTTTGTCAGGAGCTCAAGTGTATCCTCTGTCTCCAGCAACCAGTCAAATGACAGTGCTCAGAGTGATCAAAGCAGGACAACCAACCGTAAGTCCAAAATGTGGCCTTCTTTCTGGGGGAATATTAAATAGATGTATTCCAGAGTTGTCCAGACTGGAGTTTGCGTCTAATTTAGGACTAATGTAATCTGTGCAGCACTCACTAATCTCTTCTGTGCCACTGATTGTACGTTTGGAGTCTTGATTTCCCAGTGTAATTTTTAAAAATATTATCAATAATAGATGAATAGATGCTGAATGTGCATATAGAAGGAGCTGGTTTCCCTGCTGCAGAGAAAATCACATTAAGAGTGAACCAGAGGCATTTTTGTATTTTGTTTTTACTTAAAATATCCTTTCTTATAAGATGAATTCACTAAATAATCACAGTAAACCGTGTTTGGTAAGTACCTTGCAGCCAGGCAGAACAGTTTAGAACAAAGATTTTCTAAGATGATGAACACAGTCTTTCTCATCTGCTTTTCTTCTGCCTCTTAATATGCAGTGTAATAAACTTAGGTTAGAAAATTAATCAAGTGATGCCAGTGATATGAAAGGGACCACAACTGATATCATAGCTATTGTCTCATCTACCAGACTTGGAAGGATCCTGTGGCTGAAATGTCATTTCAAATCCTGTTTTCTGTAACAATTGTTAATTTTATTAAGTACAAAATAATACCCACTGGATTGTGCAGTCCTTGGGAAAATTGTGCATGCCCTGAGCTCAGAGAGGAAAGGGAGATGAGGGATTTTCATGGCCATTTTTCCTTTGAAGACTGGATTAAGGCTGGACTGTGTCAATATCAAAGCAAATGGTATCAGCCTGGCAGGGCTACAGACAGGCGGGACCATGATATGAAGCACCAGAGGAGACAAGGTGCTGCAGGATCTTAAATCTTTCAGTGTTTGTATTAGTTTGAAATTAATTAAAATAAATAAAATGAAAATAGTTAAAAACCATAAGGATTTTCTATTTCCCCTTTTATATGGGGTAATTGAACTGAAGACTAATGTGTCCAGGGAATTTTAACTTTTCCGATGTCCCCAGACATACACTTGTATCCTGTTTTACTGCTGGACTAATTGCTCCTTTCTGTTTATTTCCTAGTGAACTTTGAGGGTAGTTAACCTCTTCTGCTTTGCATTTTTACCCTACATTTATGCCTTTGGAAAGCTTTTTCTTTTATCTGGTGTTGTAACCTTTTTGTCTTTGGTTATTCTTAGGGACAGAAATACCTGATTTCTGGTTAGATCTAAGCTACATCTCTACAAGAAATGTTGTTTTCTAGGAATTTCAGGTGTAAATCTGTGAAAAGTAACATCTGTAGGTATTGAATGACCTTGAACGCAGTGGATGCATACAGGTTCACAATTTAGAATTCTCTAGAAGGGAAATAATCCAAACTTTGGAATCTGAGTCAATTGTTTTCTCTTCAAAAACTGTGGAAGAAACATTAGTAAATTCAGACCCAGAAAGTTACATCTGTCTCTCCATCCTTCTTAAAAAAAATATGATTTAATGGGTGTATTATGGTGTATTTTTATATTATATTTGTACGTTGAGCCCATAGAAACCGAAACTATGCTTCAAGTAACAGAAGGGCATGGAAGTATTTGGTGCATACACTTTATTCCAACCCGCTTGGTTGAAGATGGTAATCCTCTTTAATGTTAGGATTAGGATACTGTGACCAACTTGTGCATGTTTCTGATGAGTATGAAAATTACCCAGGGGAAGTGTTCTGCTTGTACAAATTAGTGCAGAGATAAGCTGAGCCTGTCACCTGATGAAAAAATAAGACCTATCATTTCTGTTCTTGCCAACAAGTTAGATAGCTTATCTTAAGTAGTTGTCTCCTTTCCCTCCATCTCCATGGGAGAGCAAGAGAATGAGCACTTCCTGTTGGTCATCTCTTTGACGTGGTTCCTGTGACATGCACAGCTGTCCAGTCCAGCAGTCACAACTGGTTTGGTTTGTCTTTAATTCCAAATGGACAATGCTTCATCCTGGACTGGGGTGAATGAAGGAGAAGAGATGTTAGCCCCCAGGTAAGTCATCACAGGAGAAGATATCTAACATCACCCGCTTCCTTTGGACTAAAGGCAGCACAATTCCCATTTATCACTCCTGATAGGACAGCTGGTAGGAAAAAAATATGTTTCTTTATTGTTGAATTATTAACTTTCATAGAAATGTTATTGATGTGAAACTGTATCATCTTTTTCTATTTATAGTCTATGTACCAGCAAGAGTTAAATTAGTTGTCCAACACCAGGGAGCACAAATTAGTTGTTTTCCATTCTACTGCATCTTATTTAACACAGATCAGCAGTGCACTTCAACACCCACAGAAAGTAACCCAGGAGTGGATGTAGGGAAGAAGTATTGGCTCAGGAATCTTAGCATGACATATAATTTCTTCCTTTCACTGTCTGCTGGAAGAATGGTTTTATTTAAATTAAATAAATAGCTGATTCTGTAGTTACTACCTGAGATCGTGTCTTTGACTAAATCAGGCTTCCTAGAGGGCAGGCTAAAATTTTACTGTTAATTTCCTAGCTCAGTAGGGTAGAAAATGCAAAATGATCTAGCCTTCAAAATCTTCAAAGATATATGATAACACAATTTCCTATTTAAGCAGCATCTCTGTGTGACAGGGGGACAGAAGTAATTGAAAACATCTTACAAGTGTGCATATGTTATAAATAGAGGGGCTGCCACTGTTGTAAATGAGAGGCTCACCTCAAGATCTTGCATCTGCTGTAAAAAAAAAATGATGGGTTTTAAGTTGCTAAAAAGAAGATGGCTATGGCTGGGTGAGAGGAAAACAGGTTTGGTTTAGGGGCAGAGTGTTCTAGGGGAAACAATGGTTTCTGAATGTGTCCTAGAGTGATATTGCGCTTGCTTTGCGCTCCCCTGCCAGGTGTCTTGTGGTGTTAGCTCTTCTCAAACACGTGTTGGTTACATTTCTTTTCAGAAGTCCCAACTAGCATCTCATTTTGGCGTGCTAATACTGATTAAATGCTGTCTAGAGAATCAACCCCCACTTGTTTAGAGTGAGGAGACGTGATGTTTGTGTTGCAGGGAAGTTTGTTAATGGAGATGGGATGCAGGAGCTTTGTTCTTCATCAGATTTCTCCGCTTCCCTTGACTTCCTTGAAAGCAGTAAACCTAGATGTGCACAGAGCCTGCGCTATGCTCCTTGACTGACTTTCTGGCAATAGCTCACATATCCTGATTGACTCAATTAAATGGATTTGCGGCAGTGGGATTGTGCTGTTTTCCTATTGTAGGGACAGGGCAGGCAGGACTCGCTTGCTTGCCTGCCCGCCCTCTGGTCTTTCCTGGAGTCCCGTCCCTGGGATGTGGGTATAAGCCAGGATGCTGTTTGCCAATAACATGCCAATTTCAACAGCCCTGCCATCAGCTGCTAATCAGGATCAGTCATAACGATGTTCTGCTCCTATGGGGTCCTGCCCAATTGCGTGCTGAGGCTGGAGGGACAGCTCTGATGGCCAAACCACCCAGCGTCTCACCAGCTTCTTGGGGCAGAGACCAGAACTGCAAGACAGGGTCACCGATCCATTTAGACCACTTAAAATGCACGTTCTGGTGCTTACATGTAACTTGTGCTTTGCACACAGGGGAGCCAGGGTGTGTGAAGCTCATTCAGGATGATGGTGGCATGTGAGGCAGCTTCTCTCCTTGCCTCACTTCTTGCCTTACTGAGGGATGCAATGACAGAAGCCAAATACTGCTCCATTTTGAAGCTGTGTCTTAGGATGCCCACCACAGCTCGCCACTGACTGCCCTGCCATGTTCAAAACAAAATGGTTAAAGTGGTACAAAGTGAGCTCTTTGCTCCAAATGGCGAACAAGGGCAGATGTGTTTGTACAAAACAACTCAGAGAAGTGGAGGCAGTGAGAACTTGCCATACTGATGGAGGGGGGCCATCCTTTCTTACTGCTAATGTTCCCCTCCTCCTGGTGCAGAGAAATCAGCTCTCCCTGCCACTTTCAAACCTCTCATCCCATGGCTTTCCACATGGTAAGCTCTGTACTGATCTGCAGCAAGACACAGGTGAGGTCTTCTGCTGGAACAAAGCCATATGGCCTGACACCACAATATGTAGGACAGCTGTGGAGCCCTGGGCTGGGGCTTAGCTCTGGGTCCTGCTATTAGTGCCGCCCCCCTCACCCCAGTTTGTTCCGTGCTACAGGTAGGTTTTCCAGCAACATTTCTGTTCAAGGTTACCTGAAAAGTTCACCTTTATACTCAGCTCTGGCCTGCTACTTTTGAGGTTTAAAAATACATAGTCTTCTAAACAATTTTTCTTTATTTAGTCAGAGCCTTTTTTTGCATGTCAAAAACCATGTTGAGTTTGTTTATACTCCAAATTGGCTAGAAATGAAAAATTCAGATACTTCATTCTAAAAGGGGTGTTAGTGTTCTCTGCTAAGTATGATAAAAAGTGAGTGACTAAGAAAGTCATGTTAAGGTTGAAACCAGTATGATTTGGAGTGGAGTGAAACAATTGTGTCACCATAATGAAAAAAAACCTAAATAGCTAACTTGTAACAAAATAATTAACTTCACATATTTTCCTTTGGAATTTTAAATACATTATGTTGAAGCTTCTCCTGTGTCTGCCCCAATAAAATTTGCCTAAGAAGCTTTGAATTTGAATTTTACTTTGAACACCAAAGGCCCACAGTTGTGGGATGTGGTTCCCAATATTATCTTGTGATTCTGCGGTACAGTAACATGATGCCCAGGCTGTACTTTCTTTTTCACTAGTTTAAGGGGCATAGAGTTCTCTCACTTGCTTGTATCTGCATTTCTAGTGATCGTCTGAATATCCTGCTTGTGTAATTAGTTTCATGTACTTCATCAGAACAGTCTCTAACATGCTGTAAGTACCCATGGGAAACAGTTCATTAAACACCTTGAAACGGTTTGATGTGTGGAGGATTGGAAGAAAGACAGATTGTTTAGAATGAGTTGAGGTATGATAACTGCTATGAGTTTAGGAAATGGAAGAATATAGGTATAATATCAGGAAATACTTTGTAGTCATAAGGTCTACTAGTCTGTTACATAATCTTTCAACTCAAGTGATGAAATCCCTGTTGCTTAAGATTCTTAAAATAGAATAATAGCATGGTGTTAGAGGCAATTCTTCTCCGGCAAGGTGCTAGACTAAAAGACATAATGCTATTCAATATCTCCCCACAGCTCTGAGTGCTGAAGCAATTTCTTTTCAAACCGAGCAAGAAAACGGTGATGAATATTTCAAAACTTGCATTGGTATTTCATGACAGCTATTGTTTTGTTTACAAGTATAGAAATATGAAACTGCTCGTTTTGTGTAAGCTTCCACAATCCCTTCTTCAGCATATAGATTTCATGCTGGTTTTTGACCTTGTGTTGTTTGGCCTTTCTAAATTTTGAATTTCCATTCTAATTTGCAAAGATGTCAAAGTGTCAGATTCAGGTAGGTGGAGAAATGGGAAAATTAAAGTGAGCACAGAAGCCTTGAATAGATGGCAAATTGCCTTCAAGAAAGGTAGAACATTCAAAACTGTGGCATGATAGACAGATATACCAATTGTTCTTAAAAACATAAGTAAATACGAAGTTTTTCCTGTATGAAGATACATTCCAATCATATTTCTATGACTGGTTTTCTGTTCGTTTTCCTACATAAAAAAAGGTCTTTTTTTTACCTTCTGATCTTGTTCTGATACCTCTGATACCAATATTTTGATGAAAGAATCACTTTATGCCATCTCTTCACTCTGAATAGGACTAAAATAGAACAGTATCAAATTAGAATTTTCAGCTTTGTGGGGCAAAGCATCTGGAAAAGTGCAGTATGTCAGCAAGGGCTGAAAAGACATTTTAGCTGCCTTCTAGTCTCTCAACATTTACTTTTCATACTCTAGTTGTTATAGCTGGGAAAAAAAAAACCCTTCAAAGAATGACTTGCAGGTGTGGGCACAGTGGTTTCTCTCTGTTTGCAGAGATTGAAACAACAGTGCTGAAGTGTAAGTTGTCCATTAATTTTGGTGAGTTTTAGATAAGGAGCTTGTGATAGTATTTTAAATGTGGTAATATTGTAATAGCTTAGATAATGGTGTTACTGTTTACACTGTTATCCCTTTCGCTGCCCGTCAGGGCAGACGGAGGAGGGAAGCAGTACCACACTGGGAGGGTCTATACCACTCCCTGCAATGAGTAGGTAGAGGCAAGAAGATCAAGCTGGTTGGGAAATGCAGAACTACTTTTATATGAAGATGCTAATCTGAAACGTTTGGAGGGGTTGCAAATTTATTGAGCTGAAGTTTGTAAAAACTGAAAAAAATGCATGAAACTCTTGATTCTGCAAAGCCCGCTTTTTATGAGCAAAGAACAGTTGAAAGAATTTTGCCAAGCTCTCGTGCCAGCTCAACTTCAACAGAGTGCTTAATCATCATGTTTGTTATTCTTGTAAAATGCCATAGAAAATCTGCGGTTTTAGGTGTAAGAAAGCTGGTCTGGGAGATTCTGTGTCTGTGTGCTAAAATTGTCCTGGCTCAGATCCGGCAGCTCCAGTTCCAGTTTTTGGCACTTATTTCTGTCTCACTTTTTAAAAGTGACCTAAATTACCCACCTCACTTTCCCATCCATAAAATGGGGTGGGAGAGTACAAATGTTTGCACAGGTATTGGGTAATGGGGCAACAAGGAAGAAATGGATAGTGACAAATCCTCTTTCCTGGCCCATTTCCACACAGGATTATTTGACTGATTATAAGTGCCTAATTTAGTCACTGTGACTCTTAGTGTTTAATCTTTAGAGGGTAAAAAGCAGTTCAAACTGCTCACACATCAGGCTGCCAGACACCAGTTTCAGTGGAGAAGGTGGTGCATCGCCCCATGATTAGATTATTCCCATCACAGGCACCCAAACTATCTCTCCCTGTGACTCTGTGGGAACATGTTGATTCAATGATCAATCTTATGAATGTAGCTATTGTGGCAGCCTGCTTAAGTACCCCTATACCAGGCTGTTTCATCAGCCCCTTCTTTATTTAAAGAACTCCTGTGGCTGTCATTCTGCCCTGCTCAATAGAAGATCATGACTACTTTTTTTAGTATATGTATATGGGCTTCGTATAATGGGCTTCCTTCACTCCTTAGAGGGATACAAAGAAACCAGTGAAGCCATTTCTGAAATTACTATTTTTTTTGAGTCTTTAAATCACATATTCTATAGCCTCTAGTCTTCAGGGAACCTGAAGGCAATCCCTTCCAACAGGGTTGTGAGTGGGACAGGAGTCTGGTCCCCTCTGCAGCCAGGGTTAGAAGAGAGCTGCTGGTGGAGTGTGACTTTCAAAGTCTGGGGAAAAGTCAGTCCGTAGCCTGTAATGAGGACAAGCACAGCACATGTCTTTCTGGGGATGCACAGCACTCAGAACAGTAGCACTTAAAATGTCCCTTTTAAGATAGGAAGGCAAGCAGCAAAGCAGCAGCTGGAACATATCTGTCACATCCAAATTAAAACCGCTCTGAAGACCAGAAAACTCACTATAAATTGTCTCCTTTTCATACTCTAGTCTTCCTATTCTATCTGATGAAGGGGAAAATACTCGTTTAGAAGTGAACCCTGTGGTCATTCATCAGAATGGATTTATCTCTTAATTTAGCCCAAAGAAAAATTAAGAAATAAAGCTTTGAAGAAGCTCTTTCTCTTTTTTGCTTTTTTGACTTGTTTAACATTTTTTCTTTTTTTTTTTATTTCCTTCTTTTTCCCCTCTCTTTTCTGGACTAATATGCCTTCTAATGGAATCACAGTTAAAATCTTCATACTCTTCCACTAATGAAGTATGACCCTGGAGGACTTTTGAGAAACTTTCCTCTTCACCATGTCCCTCTCCTGGATTTCATTGCAGCTTACAAATCAATATTTAGAAAAGGTTAATTCTGGATGTCTAGCTATGGGGCTCATCACTGGAGATAGCTCACCTGGGTATTTCACTGACTTCATCCATGGTTTCAGTGCTCTCTGAAAATCACAGAATCACAGAATCAGCTAGGTTGGAAGGGACCTTTTAAGATCATCTAGTCCAATCAATTAAAAAAAAAAAACCAACACAAAAACAACAAAAAAACAAAACAGAAAAACCACACCACACCCAACACACCCAAAACACCACCAACCCAACACTAATCCATACCCCCGAGCACCATGTCAACTCATCTCCTGAATACCTACAGGGATGGTGCCTCAATCACCTCCCTGGGCAGCCCATTCCAATGCTTGACAACCCTTTCAGTAAAGAAATATTTCCTAATATCTAACCTGAACC
>JAOXNO010000001.1:187867634-187903770 GCA_028565335.1 Limnodromus scolopaceus | reverse complement strand
GCCCCACGTTACACACTGCAGCGGTGAGCTCTGCCCTTAAAAGATCTTCTAAATGTGTCATAGTTACTGGGAAATGTGTGTGCTGAAACTGTCAGTGATATCAGACACTGTGACAAAGAAACAGACTGCAGATTGCCTGGAAGTTTTGAACTCAAACAATAGTTTCTTTAAATGTAAATCTTACCTATAGTACAGAAGAAAGCAAATGCTTTTCCTTCCTTCGAGGTACAATGTTGGTCTTAATATGATTTAAACTGAATTTCAGGGTAGTTGCAGTGTCTGAGTGCTTTATCATGTAACACTAGCTAGGACCACCTGGTATGACCAAGTAATACTCTTACCTATGAATTATTTCTGTTCCCGGGAATGAGGAAGAAATTATTATGTATGAAATGATATAATGCCTGGCAATTAACTCTCCAGAAGCAATAGAGATGTATTTACTGGTATGAATGCATCAGTCTTAGTCATCATAAAAAACACCGTATTAAGCTGTTAAAAATTACCTGTTACTGGCAAAAATATGTATATATTTATCAGCTGACAATATTTTAGTGTCTTGCCTCTAAACTAGTTGTCTTTGGAGACAGTCATGTTAAATGTTCATTTTCTATGTTTCAAATGGTTCTTTTGGTAGTTAAAATGAAAGAATGCAGTAAAAAATTCAGACTTACTGTTTGGTTTTACCTTTGATAGTCCAGCCACTTGGAATGATTAGTTGTCATATAAGCAATTTAATTTCAAGCATCCTATCAGAGCATTTCTGAGAGGTGCGCTGCACAGCAGCACTGCACACCTGCAGCAGCACTGCAAGGGTTTCTGTCCATCCTCAAACCCATTGCTGTTTGCTTAAAAAGCTGTTCCGTTATCCCCGTCACTACCCTGTTTATCTGCTCCATGTACACTTTGGGTCCCAACATCCCACTCCTGGCCCTGGGTCTTCTTAGCACTGGTGCTTTTGTGCCAAACAAGCAGCCCAAGCTGCTGCTGGGGGAGATGAAAGAGGGAATGTCACCCCAGGAGCAACTGTGATACTGGCAGAATTGTGATACTGGTTGCCTAAAGATCTGAAGGACCACTGGGTTTACCAGGTGACAAGAATTTTGGGCTCAGTTCCTCAACAGATGGAAGATGATCCTTTCTAAAAGCAGCATAACCAGTGATGGCTGCTTATTATCGTATACTGAAGACTTGGTGAAATCAATGATTTCTAGAGAAGCAAAGTGCTCTTTTCCAGGTCCCCACTGAAGCTGGCCATGCTGGACTAGGTCATGGCACTGCAGGTAGACCTTGGAAAGCCCACCATGATCTGTGTTTGCCTATTGCAAGCTGCTGTATGGTGCACCTTTAGTAAGGATATGCCTGCCCCAAATATTGGTCCCATATACTTCCTCCTCTGAAGACACATCTTATCATCCTCCTCCAATTCCACCACAGGTATGCCACTTGAGGTTCTCCTTTGACTACAGGGTGGTCCACCAGTCCACACCATCATGTATCACTCATACCCTCTGGAGCTGAAAGCTTTATCAGAGGGCACTGAATCACCTTGCTTAGCACAAAAATCATGCCTTGTCATCCAGTGTTAAATATATTTCTTTTGTCAAGAGCAAAAAAACCTTTTTTCTTCCCATATAAGTAGGCTTTGTCAGCAAATGAGCCCTTTAAGCTATTTTGCAAATAACTGCACTGTGGGATGGATAACTCTTACAGAGAAAAAAGTGGAGTGAAACTGTGAGCATATTTGCATACAGATAAACTATCACTTTTTCCTAGGGTCTAACTCAGAAACCACAGGTAGAGCAGGGTACTCTGGATTAATTGGACCAGCACAGTTTGCGTATGTTTTTTTTTTTCACTCAGAGCCAGTCATATCCTCCATACTCTGAAGTTAGTCATAGAGTGATCAAAATAAATGCAAGTGCAGGCCCTCCACTTGCAAAAACCTTGGGCAGCTTGCTCCAGCACAAAAGGCATTAGAAAACTCCATGTTAATCTTGGCCTCCAAACTAGCTGAAATATAAACAGGACCTCTGTAGCACCAAGTTCTGTCCTTAAAAGTACTCTAAACAAAACATGAACCTATGGTGCCTTGGAACTCTGCCTGTAAGTGCCAGGGGTAGGATGCTGCTCATGCACTCGATGAAGTATGGCATTGTCAGAGGCATTAAAATGACTTGTTTATCCCATAAAATGAGGTTGGAAGGTTCAACTCTTGCAGCCACCTGCCCAGGACTGTCTAAGGATTGTCTGAGAAGGCCTGGGTTGGGTTTGGGTAGGGTGGCCTTGACTGAGAGACAATTTATTCCCATCTGGGAATGAGGATATGTTTTTATTGTGTCACTTGAGATTTTACAGGTTTTCTTTGGTCAAAAGAAAAATTCCTGACACAAATTAGATGTACTATATTGAATGCATAGTGAAGAATAGTGCTTGGGTGAATTCAAAAGGAAGATGCTGGGGAGGGGAGATTCAGTTGTGTGACTGTAGGTTTTTGGTGCTGCATCTGAGACCCCATGGGATCCTACCAGCCTTGCATTACTTATGCAAAGTCTGCAGTGCCATGCAGATGTCTTGGATGCATTAAGATGGCTAAAAATGGCATTTGGACACCTATGATTGCACTGATTAATCTCATCTCAGGGATTCAGGAATTGAAATATGCAGACTGGTACTTACAGTGCTCCCTTTGTGTCAGCTACTTGTGGCTCCATCTACATTAGAGCTGGCTCAGTACAGTCAGAGAAGCCTGCAGAGCTCCATGCTCCATCCTGAAGTAGCTGCTGATTTTAAGTATATCAGCCTCCCTTGCCTTCCAGAGTGGTGGCAGAGTGGCAGCCTACAGGGCCATGTGCATCTGCCATGGGTCTACACACACCAAACCCAAGGCAGCCGTGTGAATCTGTCCCGTTTCTGTCTTCCAGCTCTATGACACAACAGGTAGGGTTTACTGTTGCCTCATGCCCGGATTTTCATGTCTGTTTTAAGCAATGATTGTGAAATCTTTGCAAGGATCATTTGAAAAATTAAGTGCATCCAAAATAACTTGTGTCTGCTTCCTAGTAGGAAGGCGTGAAAAGCTTGATTTCCTGGCAGTGGTCTCTGGCTAGCTCAGAACAGAAAAAACACATTTTTGCCCAGTAAGTTGTCACAATAATTTAAGTGGTTTGAATCCTTTTTTCTTTTATCTTGTACTGAGAAAGCAAGTGACTAGTACAGATATATTTGCTGAACTGTTACACTGTATTGAGTCAGCTATGATCCATTCATACCTTAAATTCTGATGCCATCTCTTATCTTTAAAGATGAGCTATGGACATTGGTTGCTTTTGATCTGGCTGCTTTCCAGTTCCATTTGTCACTGCTAGCTTTCTGTTTGCCATCATGGATGATGTGTAGTTGTCTCCAAAATTTGTCCTCCATCTTTATCTGGGTGAGCTTTAAGCCTGAATCTTTTCTTTTTTGTGCTACGTGTCACATCAGTGATGCATCCATTCTTGTTATGAAAATAGGTGCTGGAATCAAGTGCAAATTAATGGAAAGATTATTTCTGTGAATATGAGTTCCCAGAGTACAGCATTTTCTATTTTAACATATTCAGAAAATGGATCACAATTCTACCACCCTTGACTCTGGGGTTTTTTTCCCCCCATTTTTTCCCATGTACAGGTGATGATACTGGGCTGTGATTCTCTCCCCAGACAGATAGCTGTAGTAGCAATGTCCTACACTCCTGTACCTGCAGACGATGTATCCCACTTAACCAATTCTTCATGAGTCATTTGTCCTTTAAAGCATATGTTTGTATTCCATCAGGGCATATGGTCTTACATGCTATTGATCCATTTGGAGTCTATCTCAGTGGCTTCCTAGATGTTTCTACCTTGTTAGAGTCTTTACTCAGAATGGAATACAAAAGGTTTTTTTTTATTCTGAGTATGTTCCATCATTGCTAACTATTTTTGAATTGGAGATGTCTGAGTCTCTTTTAAGTTTTCAGCTATATTTTGTAGTGTGAGTGTGGATCTTATCAGTTCTTGGGAGAGGTTTCATAAATTTGTGTCCCAAAGTAATGCTATACAAGCTCTTGGGTCTTCCAACATGGTGTGAATAAAATCCTGAGTGTATGTTGTCGCTGACTGACCTGACAAGGAGGATGCCCTCTCAGCCCTCCCTGCTGCAGTGAAGGATTCCAAGGTGTTTTCTTCTGCTGCCTCCTTCCCTAGAAGATGGGCAGCAAAAACTGGTCAAGTCCTCACTGGTCCTGGGCGTGGATTTGGTGGGAAAACATGCACAGGGGCATGATTTCTTGCTGAGCTCAACAACATGCCCTGGTGGGCTAGAGGAACGTGCTTGGCTAGAGCACCTGCTGGCTGGGGAGGTGTTTTTGACTGTCTCACAACATTCCCCTGTGCACAGTCTGCTGTGAGAGCTATACTCAGGTGGCTTTGGAAGGATTTGAGGGTCCTTGAAGAGTGAGTGTCTTTACGGATTCAAAAGAAGCAAGAAGCTCGCTTAGTACCATCAGTCCTTTCTCCTTTTCCTCTGCCTGACTCCGTAAAAGATGCCTAAATCTGGCCTTCACTTCTGTTGCGTTGCTTTTATTCAGAATGCCCCAAACGCAATGGCATTCTGTTGCTCACACAGCCACGGGAATGTTTTCTAAAGCCATAAATTATTCATCTCATTTAGCATGTGCCACATGCATCTGCCCATGCCAGGGCAACCTGTTACCTTCTTGGTACTCCTACTGTTGCTGGGATAGTGCTGGGGTGGCTTGGGTCGGGAGAACAGGAGTCTAAACTATTTGTTTTGGCCACATAGGTTGCATGGTGAAAAATTTGCATGAGGAACCAACTATTTATCATTTATTCTTTCTATATGCCACAGTAACAGCATGCACGGGCTCACCTGCATCGGTATGCCCCGAAATCACTGTTGACTTAGTCTGTCCCTGCTGTTCCTCTTATTAATTTATAGTTTATTCAGAAAACACAGACGTTTGACTGAGTTGCCTTTGGGGCTCTTAGCTGGCTTCTGGCCAAGTTTGCTTGTCAAGTAACCTTTCTTTTCTTCTGGTGCAATATGTTTGTGCTGGTTGCTAAGCAGACTACTTCCTAGCTGCATGTTTAACACGAATGAAAATGGTAACACAGAGTTCGGAGTTGCTGAATAGCAGCATGATATTTTTGAGTTAGGAAACAGCAAATAAGGGACTAAAATAATGACAACTGCCGCTTCCTGGGATAGATGTTTTTTATGCATGAAATCCTTGAGATTCTGATATTTCCTTTATTTCCTGTGGTGTCTTTACTTCCATTAATGGCTGAAAATGTTTGCACAGGCAGCAAGAAATTTCAGCTGAGGAAATGTAAGTAATGCAATATTTATTAAGAAATAGATGTTTTTGAAAGCCTTACTATTTTCCTCAAATATCTTTTTGTCAAAATCCTATTGTCCTGTGCAGTTGTATTTACCCTTTTTGTATAACCCTTTCTTTAAGAATGTATTCAGGTAAAGGTTGCTCTACTGAGCAGTTACCATGTTCTCTAAGCAAAGTGAATCCTGATTGTCATTTCCCATTCACACCATTTCAGGATAAAAAAGCAATTATACTGAATACAGCTTCCTAGTCCACAGAGCTTCTATAAGATGCACATCCTGGGACAAGAGGAAACCAGGCAAACAGTATTCTCAGATTAATCAGGTTAATCTCAGCGGTGAAGTTTGTTTGAGGGTCCACCTGAGAAAGAAATGCAAGACTTTACATTAAGAGCCCATGGTTTGAGTATTGAGTAGCCTGTTGGGTTTTTCTTTCTTTTTTTAATTTTTATTTTTATTCCTTTTTAATGTCCCCAAACTCTGGTTGATGCAAATAGTTAATAATTGATAATACATCTTTTCTTGCACTCTCTTCTTATCTTATTTGTTCCTGGATCTTTTCTTTTATGCTATGAGATGTCCAGAGCAGGAACTTTTTTTCATCACACTGGGAACTCCAGCCTAACTAGTCCCCACAGAGGCACGTAAAATCCCCAGTGAAGTTTGGAGTAAACACACATTTTTAAGTTATGCTTCTAAAAATTAGGAGCTTCTCACTGAACATGATGGACCCCAGGAAGGCCCCTTGTTTACATGGGCTGATAATAACTTGTTCATCCTTGGAGGGGAGTCTGCAGGGAAGGATACCAGAGACGGCAAATTCAGATCTGTATCTCTCGTCACAGTCTGTGAATCACACCCCAGCGATAGGGCACTTGTGGGGCTGGCAGAGCCACAGCGTCTTGCTTCCTTTAGGAGGACAATACCTCTTGGGATGTTACCAGCAAGTGGCTTTCTTCCACTTCTCCATAGAGTAACTAGTGACCTTAACATATACCCTGCGCTTTCTTCTGCACAAAGTGCAGACGTGCACCGGCATTGTCACTTGCTGTAGCTGCTGTTCTCTGCAGTTTGGGAGCAGCAGAGCACGACTTCTGCCATGTCATCTGTGGTATGGTTAATGATGCACATCCAAAGGCCACTTCCAATTTCCTGAAGGGGAGTTTTCACATGTGTACCTGAACGGCAGTGTATCCAGCTGAAGCAGGAGCATGTGCTTTGTACAGCTGAAATCAATATACCAGTCACTAAATTGTTGGGTTTGGAGAGTGAAAGCAGGATGAGCCTTAGTAGGTTTTCTGGTATCTATTACCTCTGCCATCAGGACTATCTATAGGACTACCTACTCTGTGGCAGTTCTGCATGCCCTGACATACAGCAGCCGATGACTGGTCCCAGCAAGGGTGACATTGTTGCTTATTATTGTTGAGATAAATCAGTCAATCTTGGCTCTACCAGCAGCCCCAGGGAGACACTTGTGGCCAATTTCCCCATAGAAATGTCAGACATAAACTGCTACAGGTTTTCAGGAATTTACCTCATTTGGGAGGCAAGATGTTACCGATGCCCTTACTGAGGGAAAGCCTGCAAAATGAGCTCATCATCTTTAATAGCAGGAAATCCTCATGGGAGAATGGCAATGGAAGTGAAAAACATGAAAAACACTAGCCCTCTTAGACACCAGAGGGTCCAACCAGAGGACACAAGGCAGCAGGCTGCATTAGCTCTATTGCTGATAAGTCTTTTTTTCTTTCATGTGAGTTTGGAATCACCTAATTCACGGATTCACGGATTTGACAGAGTTGGAAGGGACCTCTAGAGATCATCTAGTCCAATGCCCCTGCTAAAGCAGGATTGCCTAGAGTACATTACTCAGGACTGCATCAAGGTGGGTCTTGAAAATCTCCAAAGAAGGGGACTCCACAACCTATCTCGGCACCCTGTTCCAGTGCTCTGTCATCCTCACCATAAAGAAGTTCTTCCTCATATTTGAGTGGAACTTCCTATGTTCCAGCTTGTGCCCATTGCCCCTCGTCCTATCGCTGGAAACCACTGAAAAGAGTCTGGCTCCATCATCCTTTAAATTGCCAGCAGCCAACATTTTAATTCTCCACAGTCTTGTTCCTTCTGCACATTTTAGAAAGCTGAAAAAAAAGGGATGTCTCTTAAACTTTTTACACTGTCAGTAGGGTTTTTTTCCCTGCTCTCCTCCTGAAAAGCTGAACTACACTGTTTCACATGAATAGCGGACACTGAACAAATTGACAGCAGACACTGAGAGGAGAGAAAAATAAACAATACTCTCACAGAAAAGCTGTTTCTTCAATGACCTTTTCTTATCACACTGAGAAAAAGTTAGACAATATTATCATCATTGCCAGTGTATTTCCCCTGAATGCGCTGGCTAATCAGTAAGCATAAAGTTGAAGTGAACAGTTTTACCTACTAAGCATTGCCTTGTGCCTGCCTTCATTAAAATTTATCTACCATCATGTTGCCCAATCACCCACTTTGATTAGATCCTCCTGGAATTCCTCTCCATTCTCAGTCATTTTGTGTAACTTAAGTAATTCTGTGTCCTCAGCAAATTCACCACCTTGCATACTGCTTCCTCCTCAAGATTGTGACTAAAGTTGTTGAGTTGCAGAGATACTGAGGGCATCATATTCAGCTTGGCAATAAAACTATTTACTCTTCCTTATCATTTTCCTCTTTTTAAAAACTCTTGCATTTCCCCACACGATTACAAACTTCCATTAATATTCTCCCATTGGTGACTTTCCCGATAGACTTGGGTAAAAATAAGTTAATATGTGGCTTAGTAACTTTTTGCCTTCATAGAGCTCTGCCAGGTTTATTGCAGATAATGTAGTCTGAAAAAAATTTTGCTGTTATTTCCTCTGTTTATGTTTAACCATCTGAGTTGTTTATGTCTGCAGTGATCTCTTTTATGTTTAGATGAGTGTGTGTATTTTACAGTGCAGAGTGAGGAAAAAAAGTATTGCAAAACAGAGAACAGATTCCTATATGTACCTTGCAACAGAAAATTTAAAAAGAAACAGCCACAGTGTGGGTGGTGCTCACCATTATTTCTGTAAATGACTGGGGCATATCCATGCATTGCTGAAAATCCAATTAGTAGAAGTCCCAGATATTCTCACTTACAGTATTGTCTCTGTGTCTTTGCTCTTTTTGAAGAGTATTAGCAGCTTGTCACCTAGAATTTATTTATTTGTTTCCTTTGTGTTGTGATTAATGACTATTAGGAGAGTGCATATTTAGCTTACATGCTATTAAAGAAAGCTCAGCCAAAGCTGCCTGAGGATACCCAACAATGTCTAGATACGATTTTCTTTTGGCATATGTGGTTATTTTAGAAGCTGTTCAAGTACTTTAGAATTAGAAAGTCAAATTATTTTCCTTCTTCTATAGTAATTATATTCATTTTAGGTGAAAAAGCTGTAGAAGCATGGATGGGCTAATTGCCAGCTGCATGAAAGGCAGATTAATACAGGTGGTTATATCCTGTGCTGGCTTTCAAAGTTGTTGGTGTGACCTGTTCTTCTGTGGGTGCATTTGTGTTGTCTCATGGAGGGCATCAAAAGCATGTTTTGGGTCTCCAAAATGAAAAAATAGTCTTGGCATCCTAAAGATGGAGATGTCAAAGCAGTAGTTCACCAGTTGTTCTACAGCAGAAAAAAATCTTCAAATCTAAATTTGAGAGAATTCAAAAAACTATTTTAGGATAAGTTTTAGGGTAAGTATTTTCTTAGTTCTGTGGATCTCTTAGTTCTGTGTATCTGCTAGAAATACATGGCTGGTGAACCGAGCCACCCTGCTATCTAGGGTCTGTGGTGTTTGTGAGTGAAGTGTTCAGCCAGAAGAAAGAATCCTGCCCCAGGCAATCTTTTAAAACATCACAACTCAGAAAGATTAATTTGGAGAAAGCACTGCCTCCCAGCTCCTGCTTGGTCTTCCTCAAAAGCCATAAGAGTACCAACACTTAAAATGGTTCCAACTACTTCTTTAGTAGGTTTTTTTTTTTGCTGTTACATGTGCAAGTGAGCACTGTAATATAATGTTTTCATCTGTATGTTCATCTCTGAGGAAATTACTTCTTGAAATTTATTTACTGGACTATTTTTGAGATTTAGCCACAAATGATTCCATGCTGGCTTG
This sequence comes from Limnodromus scolopaceus, assembly GCA_028565335.1. Classification (NCBI taxonomy): domain Eukaryota; kingdom Metazoa; phylum Chordata; class Aves; order Charadriiformes; family Scolopacidae; genus Limnodromus; species Limnodromus scolopaceus. Next base: position 187,894,209 of record JAOXNO010000001.1, on the reverse strand, counting down.
GGAATTTGCCACTTCAGCGCAGTTCATACTCACAGCAGCTCAAACAGCTACCATTTAAATGTAATAGCAAATAATGTCTTAACAGTCATGAAAAAAGAATAACAATCTGAAATATTGTTACCTCCTTTGCTTGTAGACTGAGCATTTTGCACCTGCAAAAGAAAGAGTAGCCAGCAAATATATCAGTAATAGCCTGTCTGTAATAGCAAATAAAGGGAGAGTTTGTGTTTATTGATCAATGCCTGTTTGTAATATTTGAATGTGGAAGGCCTCACTTTTTTTTTTTTTTTAAAAAAAAGCTATGAAATTAGCTTGGGTTGGTACTGCTGTCATAGCATTCTCTGTGCAGTCTTTTGTGGGGCAGATTGCAATGGGATTTTAACATTTCCCTGATGTCTTAATAGATAGAAAGTAATTTTGCATTTCTGACTGGAGCAATTTCTAATTGACTAACTGATTATGACAAATTATGGCATCCTTTAGAATGGTTTATTAGTCCTGTCAGGATTTGTTTAAATTAAATCTGCAACATTTCTACCTGTTACCATACCAGGAACTGAATGTGTCTCAGAAATCACAATAACTGAACAAACAAATTTAAACATTTGCCAAGCCATGATTGTAATGCCAATAAGATCAAGCTGTTGAAAAATGAATAGGAGACATGAGGAACCTCCATGCTAGAGTTTCACAGTACTTGAAAAAGTTGGGCAATGAAAGTGCTAGTACTAATCCTTTATGTTTGGATTTCTGATCCCAAGACTGAGGCACATCTTCGTTTTGCATTGCTCAGCTGTTAATGTAAGATGAACTCCAGTGTTGCTCTGCACTCAGCAGCTTTCAGCAGAGCAACTCTCAGCTTCTAAATAACTATTATGATAAAAAAGCTTCCCAATAACTCCTCCAGTATACTGGGAAAGAGAAACAATAGAAGCATAATATCGTCCCATGAGTTTGTTCTACAGAGTATGCTGGGGAACAAAAGTGTCAGAGTCTGCTTGTGTATTAGGGTTTGAAAGCTGATGATCTTCAGATCTTTTTGACTTCTGCATTCCTGATCCTTCATTGTTGTCTTCGGCACATGTCCCATTAGTACCTAGAGCTTTGGCTCATCTGGAACATCTGGTGATTTATTTGGATTTATTCTTGGATTGCCCTTCCTCTCGACACATTTACACTTTTTAGTCCTCAGTCTTACTCTATTTTACTGATTTTTTTAGTCACTGTGATTCTGTGTTCTGTAGACTTTCACTTCAGAACTACACTCAGAACAGCTTTTTTAAAATGGACTGGTACTCGTTTATTCATAGGAGTAGAGAAATTGCAGAGAAAAGAGTTAAAATAACAAAAGTCCCATCAGCCTTACCAGACAAATCCAGTTTAACACAGGGTTCCCCACCAACCGACCCACCGCAGACTCTCTACCTCTTGCATCCCAAAAAGGAGGAGCCTTTTGGAAGCCAGGCAGGTGTGAACGCCTTCTGCAGCCAGAGGATGGGACCAAGCACATTTGATAAGCGCTGTGGCAGGTGGAGAAGGAGGAATGCATTTCCTGTCCTCTGGGCACAGAGCTCTCCCCGCAGTTCCAGCCCTCAGCATATCACACTAACCAAATAAGTGGAGGCACCTGTGTTACATATATATGTAGAAATGAAAGAAACAAACAGATATCCCTGAGCTCTCTGTCCTTGGGAGTGTAAATCTTAGAAATCTCATTTTAAATGTCAGCAGGCTCATGTTCTAGCTCTACTAATCTGAAGGTAAGAATTACTTCAGTTTCCTTAACGTTTTGTAAGGCAAGCAACTAATTACCATTCTGTTGTTAATTTTTTTAAAATCTGCTGATGAATAGAAGTAAGGAACCTTTCTGCAAGGTGTTTTCCACTGATTTTTCTCCCTTTATCTGAACATCCCCTATGCCCATACATACTGCCTTTGTGCATTCACTTGCAGGAGCTGTTCTACCATAATACTTTTAATTGTTCTTGGTATTGTAGAACTCTCTGATTATTCTGTATCTTGCATGCTCTCAGTTATAAATCAACATTATTATGAGAATCACCTGGTACTCCGTATGTTCAACTGCAGACATTAATATGAACATATAATCAGATTGTCTCCATAAGTGGTTGTAGATAAATTCTGAATGAAGCCAGGTGTGGCAAAAAGAACTCTTTCCTTCCTGACATTAGCCGTTGAAAGAAAACTAGAAGAGGTTTAATTTCCTTGTAGTTGTTGTAGTGGGCAACTGTCAAAAACTTTGTAATCTTAAATTGAACTATTTGTAAGTCCTGGTTTATTTAGGTAGTCTGTATTACACCTGTTATTGGAACTGGAGTAACTTTTATATTAAGAGAAGGAGAAAAAAAGATGCTGTAGGTTGTACACATAATGGTCTAGCTAGAGTATTTTGACCTGGATACATCTGTCTTCGTAAAGATGGAGCAGCTCATGATCTCAGAAGCTCCAATGCTTGGACAATCATTTTTGAAGACCAGAAACAGAAGAATTCTCAAATCTATCAAGCAATAAGAGATTATTTTTTGCAAGATATTTAATAGCTCAAGATGGATAACAAAGATACAGAGAAACAAAATGAAGTCCAAGCTGGACCCTTTTCTCCCACCTCAGTTTGCACTCATTAAAGAATTCTGCACATTGTGTTTCACTTGGATAATAACTAATGCATTGTTTTTGAAAGGCTGCCCTGACCACTGCAAATATTTTCATTTATATTCTTTTTCTGAAAGGATTAGTTTCCAAAAAAATGTTACAATTCTTTTGGGCTTCCTGTGGTGATTGTAGGAAACCCCGGGAGTGCTATAACCATTAGCTTAATTTCAGAGCTGAAAAAGTTGAGCAGCTCACAGTTATGCAGAAACTATGCTGATAGTTTGCTTTTAAAGTGTACTCAGTCTACATATAGGTCACAATATTAAGTGGAACTTCATAAAATTTTGGCAGATAATGCTCATCCACCTTTCCGAACGTCCCTTGTAACTGTGCAGAGCATGTAATTAGGAAAGTCCAAAGAAGTCCATGATGTTAGCCTGTTGGCCAGGGTCCTGGTCTGAACCAGCTGGGTCTCCATGACCATGGCTGTGATGCCACTGTGATGTAGCTCAGGTAGGGACCGAGGGCGAGAACCTCAGCCTGAAGTCAGCTCCCAATAAGAGGAGGGCAGCCCTTTGTGCAGGTTTCTCCAATCCTTTCTTCACAGCAGCCCTCACCATCTGTAAATCCAGAGGAACAGACAAAAAATATAGGACTGGGAAGGTGAATTTGCCATATATCGGAGGATTAAACTAAATATTTGTAGTTGTATGATGTTAAAATGAAATCAAAGGACAGGAGACAATAATTGTTGTCCACAAGTATGAGAAGAAAGAACGAAGTATTGTGTCAGGACAGCACAAATACATATGTAACTTCTCTAAGGGATGTAAGCAACATTACAGAAAGCAAATAAAGGTGGCAGTCAGAGGAGATAATATATCCAAGAGTGACATATATACAGCCATGGAGTTGTCTATGAGGGAAGTGGTGAAAGTCAGTGGCTCAGAACATTTTTAAAATGGCCTCGCTGAAGCTTTCTACTATCTCTTCTAAGGAGGAGTCAGTGACTGACTGTAGCCTCTCACCATTTGCTCCTTTGTTAGAGCTCTGACAATGATTTCTGATTTCCTGTCAGACAACTCAAAACGTTGGGTTTTTTTTTGGAATTGAAGCACTGAGAGAAGGATCCTTATGAAATATTGAAATGTTTCCGCTGTGTACAGCCTCCTATTAGTTTCCAAAGTCAGTAGCTAATGGGAGCTAACGGAAAGCAAGAATCGTTCTTGTGTTTGCTATTTGAGAACATCTGTGAATAGATATTTTTATCTCTTCTTCTCCCAGTTACATTAAATTTAGCAACATAATTTCTTGTATTTTGTTATATGGGCAGCCATAAATTCCAAAGATAAGACAGTGACAATAGGAAGTCTTACTTAGTTAAATGAGCCTACAGGCGTATCGATGAGTACTCTTGATAACTTTCAGATTGGCATAAAGAAGTCCTGCAAGTGAGTCCAACTTCAAACTTGTGTGGAAGAGTCACTAAGTGAAGCTAATTAACACCAATTATTATTATTATTTTCACTCTCAAATCTCAAAGACAAATGTGGTGCATGATTAAGCAGTACCATAGTAACTCTGTCTTAATAACAGATGTAGTCTGGTGGCAATGTGCTGGTAGGACAAATACTATGTTTTCAGTTCAGCCCTTCCATTTTTTCCATTACTCATTGTCAATGTCAGTATTAGCTAATGTTAAACTTGCCCTTTGCATCTGACCAGCAATCAAATAAATATCATGACCTGCTGATCAGATCATATGATAGATATCATATCCTGCTGATACAGAGGGACTCTTTATTGTCTGATGGCACTTCGTTTGAACACTGAGGAACACTGAGATGCACTGAGTAACAAATACGCTGAGAATCAAGGCACCTGGTGGTTTATTTTGTTAAGGGGTAAAAATAAACTTTCTGTGCTCCAGTTTTTCATCTGTAAAGTGAAACTAGTGGTGTATCTTTGCTTTATGGAGAATGCTTTAAATGAGAAAACAAAAGTGTTTTGATGAGGACATCTTAAACTGTGACTGCACAGAAAGAAGAGGAAGGATTCTTCACTTATTCTCACTTATTCTCAGTATTGTCCAGGGAGGCTGTTCTCACTGCTTACACTAGTTTCTGACTGTGGTCCTTTAGGGATAAAAATCTCTCACATTTCACTGAACTTTCTGCTGGTGTGGAGACAAACACTACCCTAAATACTGAGTTTTCCCATCTTGAGCTCCAGCTTCCGTGTAATGCAATAAACCAAGAGTTGGAGCTACATAGTTCAAAGTCAGATCAAAGAAATAAAACTGCACTGATTGCAAAGCTGATGATGTCTTACTAGCGAAAAATGAAGTTCAAGTGTCTGTGATGACCATTTTACACCTGTCTGACACAGTTGATGCTGTTGATCCAGGGTATTTTTACTGACACAACTGTAAACTCCAGAGGAAATCTGCAGAGATTGTTTTGAGAGGTTATTCTCTTCCCTGTCAGGGACACTACCAGAGGTAACGTTAGGCAACTCCGCACTCATACTTGCAGAGCTTTTCTATAAATTACTTTAGGCATCTGTCTTGTCACTTTTCCCCTACTGTGCATTTTGCCTCTGCACCTGTTATTTTCTGTGCAAGTGAATAAGCTAAGTAACAGGTATTCCTAACAAAGTCAGAATTAGGAAAATTTCCATCTCCCTCCTAGCTGAGGCTTTATGGCTGTGTGCTTGTAAGGTATAATGAGATAAAAAAATTTTAAACCTGAAAGCTATAAATGTTTATTCAGCCTTAATCATTCTCCGTGTCCTTGATGATTTGACTCAGAATGTCATTGACAGATACATCATTCTTACTTTGTCCTAACAATTCTTTAAAACTGCTCTGTAAGCGAGAAAGACAGGCAGACTGGGTGATATATTACAGTATATGTAATGCATTTATTTCCCTTTTCATGGGAGAATTTACAATTCAGAGTAACACTCTGTGAGTTTTTTGGTGGAGAAAGAAAATGCAGATGATCTACTGCAGTGAATGAAGGGATGATGCAGCATTTGAACATGCTTAAGCAACAATTAGCTCATTGAAAAAGAAAACCCTTTCATAGACTCAATACCACCATGTAGACCGTGGCTTAAAACTATCTCTTAATGCATGTGGGTCATGAGTTGTTCAGGTGCGAGTCTTGTGGCCGAGGCCCTGGTGTTTGGTCACTGGTCAATCAGTATCTCTAGCTGTAGATTTAATGAGCTGCAGGGATTCGGAAGTTTGACACAACTGTAAGTAAAATGGAGGCAGGGACTGATTTCTGTCTCAGAAGTCAAGTAGTGTGAGCTGGCAATGTACTACTGGGGACTAGCTCCCTCCATATCAGGTCTGTATTGGAGACAACTCAATGGAATAGCCAAAAAATAGTGTTAGTAAATTAAGCTAATTATTAAGAACAATCAGGGACTCAGTGCTTGAGTTTGGTCCTTGGAACTCTTTTATTTTACTATATAAAAACACTGTCTAGAACCCAAGTATAGCCTCTAGGCCAGGTCTATCCCATGATGAAGTGCAAGGACCGTTACGAAAAAACCTCTGCCTTTTGTATGTGGACTACTGGAGCTGCCCCTCTTCTTGTTTCTCTGAAGTATGAGATCTGATCCACCCAGAGATTTTGGGATGTCCCTCGTGCAGTCAGGAGGGTGATTCAGTTCAGATTTATACAGAATGGTCTCTCTATGTAACAGCTCAGGGCAGCATCCCCCTATCCTTGGGAGAGCTCCATCTCCAGATACTGCTGTCCCAAATCCTGGTGCAAGGCAACAACATTCAGAGGTTCAGCACAAAAGTGAACCCTTTCTGTATCAGGATGCACTGTCATCAGAAAATATCTCCTTTAACCAGTTAAAGTAGATGGTACAGACCGCAAGCTGGGGGTAGTCCAGAAAGCTGTTCAACTGATCATATGTAGATGTCTCTGAGACTGAGGTGCCTCCATCTGTGTTGTCTAAGTTGTCAATGATGTAATGGGAGCATACCCAATTCATCCAGAGACACCTGCATTGCCATACCTATGTGTAGGTGCCTGTCTCATCTGGAGCTGAATCCCACCTTTTTCTATCTTGCAGAGTAAATATTCGACACCAGGTCATGTCTGTTTCTGGGTACACTTCCAAATGATGATCAAGGACACTGGGATTTTCCTATTACTTTATTGTGATTCCAGCTATATACTACGATCAGATGCATGGTTGCCACACAGATTGATATGCTCAAGCTAGCTGGATAATCATCATCTCAGCATGGCTATTAGATTAAATCTCTCTTGGACTTGCAGATCAGCCACATCTCCCAGCTGCAGCACAGACATATATCCATCCCCAAGAGCCTGGAGGTAGAACGTAAGGGCTTAACTGAACTATTATTGAAATGAGCTCTCTTCCATCAAGACGTTTTCATGCTTAGTGTTACAGCTTTTGTTCGTGGGGGCAGGTCTGCTGGTACGGGTCTGTGCTGGGGAGCTGGCAGACACTGCCACTGTCACTGCACTTGCTGTCATTGTAACATCTGTTAATTTTGAGGGAGATCTAGCCACACACGTCTGTCTTTTCTTTGTTTTGTTCCCCAGTAGTCACTTCTTTGTCTCCATTTTTGGAGGTTGAGCTTCACTGAGACCAGATGTTTTCTTGCATCCTTTTAATCACGAGAGGCATGCACCATTTACTTTGCATAGCATGTTTTGTTTTTCACATAAAGCATGTTGGGGTGCATGCTTCTCTTGCATTTTCTTTACCTCTGAGATTATTGGAAACCAATTTACTGACAACAAAAGGAGAAGGGCCCAACTGTAGTTTGCGTATTTCTTTCCTTGAAAAATCCTTCACACACTTTATGCAGTAGTGTTCAAAAAAACCAGTAAGCTATCAAAAATAGAGCAGCAAGTAGTGCGCTCCATTTATTTTTGTCTCCCAACTCTCCATGTTGGATCAGGAAACATTAAATATTTTAAACTGAGGAGGCAAAGGATGATTTCTGGGCTTAATGCTAAATCCTGACTGTACCAGCAAAAGATAAATCAAACTTGTATACTATTTTGTGTTGCATAACTACTCAGAGTTGTTTAAGAATGCATAATTTGACATTGTTTTGGACTCCCGTGCCATTAAATTAACTCAGCCTTGAGGAAATAATTTAATATCTGCTTCAAGCAGAGAATCTGAAATACTCTAACATTTCCAGTGCATGATCCAAGTCACTCACAAATTGGTTCCTGTTCTCTTTCCCCCTCTCTCACATCAGTAGAATGTTAGATTTATTTGAGAGTGTTTCCTATTTTCTTTTCAAGTAAATGAACTATTGAGTGCTTTGTGAAACTAAGTTTACGTCTTAAAAGCTATTATTTAAAAAATGAAATGTCTTGGGCACTACACAATATCTTTGTGGCCCTGAAAAATGTCCACTAAAGTTGATTTTTGTTGATGTTTATCATTGTCCGTGTTTTACTCAGCCCAGATGCTCGTTATTAGCTATTACAGTGCAAACTGTTTACACCTTTGTGCTGTTCTTCTGGCACACATTACAATCACTGTACAATGTTGTCAGGGTTGGAGTCTGCCTACATCTTTCACACTGAAAGAAGTAAAACTTAAGTAAATGTTATTAATGAGCAGCTCTACAGAATGCAGCCTTAATTCATTTAATTGCTTGTATGGACTAACTGCCATTGTTACCCCTCACTGCTTAAATGAAAACATTCATTTCTGCTCAAAATAGTGTTAGCTCCAACACAGCAAAATACTGGCAATAACAATAAGCAAGGCAATAACTTGTAGCCAATGTGTGATCTGTGCTTGATGTGTGTGTAATTGATAAAAATTGCTTTCAGTTGGTAACAATAAAAGAATACACCATGCTCCATATATCTGTCATGAAGGCTTTGTACTGGCTTTTGATGATCTTTGGAAGCACTGCAATAAGACAGAAGGCCAGCGCACTTCATTCCTTTTAAATTAGTTTCCATATGGTCTTTAGTGTGTAATATAAGAGGTGAAGGCACTTCAGGCTTTCTGAGGAAGTGTCATTTAGCTTAAGCTAATGCTAGCATGTAGGGACGGTTGTGATTGTCTAGCCTGGCTCCTTGTATAAAGAAGGCTATCAGCTGGTACTCAAATGATTCTTGTTTGAATAAATCATCTCTGTCAGAAAAAAAAATAATCATGAATTAAAGATGAAAGAGCCAGAATGAGTGAGCGTGCGTGTGGTGGCAGAGCGCTCTGTCTTACCGGCAAGAAGAAAAAGAGGGGAATTGAGGGATCAGGGTCTTTCACAAGGGTGGGCAGAGAAGCATCCCTGAGTGAGTTGTTTAGTCAGCAAGGGAGGGGTAGGAATTATATTCCCCTCTCCTGTTCAAGGCCCTGTCTCCCAGGCAAACAGCAGCTCTGACTTCCCTTTCTGCACACATCTTTGTGATGGGAGCAGGATGAGGTGTAGCCATCTGCGCCAATTGCTTTCTTTGGCATCTGGGAAAAGTTATTCCTCTTGCTTCCACGTTGACTAAGAGGGGGTGATATTTTTCCATGTGTTTCACAGGACAGGAGCACAGTTGCATGTCCAGGAGAGTGAAGTTCTGGTTCCTTGTGTTTCTTTTCAAAGGGGTCAGTTGGCTCTTTGGTAAGAAAAGGGTCTGCGAGCACAGGAGATGCTAGCTCCCTGAATCACAGTAAATGGCTGAGGAAAGGGCTACTTTACCTGGAGAGAGTGGAATTACTACAGGAATTGCGTTATGAATGAGGAACTGGCCAGAGGAAAGACAAGATCAGATGCTACTGAAAAGGCAAGTATTAGGCTAAGGTGAAGATATTAATAGAGTCCCTCCAAAACTGATTTGGGGGCTAATCTTATTTAGTATTTTAATTTCTGACCTTGGTAGGAGTGTGCTAATGAAATTTGCTGACAATCTCAAGTGTGAAAGCTGCATCAGTAAAGAAGAGATTTGGTTATCATACAAAGAGAGTCAGATGACCTTGAAGTCTCTAGTAATAGAAGTGGGGTGAAATTCAATTGTACAAAAATACAAGTTTCTGCACTCAGAAACTAATTTTTACTACAAGCTAAGAGGTCATCAGCTGAAAAAAAACTCAATGGGAAGATCTGGTTTTATTGGATACCCTGTGACTATTAATATAACCAAAGGCATGTGGTCCTGAAAATATCAGAAGCAATCCCAGGAAGTAATTGAAGAGACTGTTTCAGTAGACAGATATGAACCCCATCTTGTAAGACTTTGGTGAGAACTCTTCTAGAATTGCATCTTAATCAAAAAAGATTAGCTCCACCTGGAACACAGGCAGAAAGTGCTGCCAGTGTGATTATGGGAGGAAACAGCCCATTACAGCAAGTGAAGTGAAATTGCCTTTTCTCGTCTAGTTTGGCAAAGCCTGGGGGAGATGTAGCTATAAATATATACAGGTGGCCATTTAGTGATCAGCGATGGTTTATTCATTATAATGCATTTATTTCATTTCACCATCATTTGTGTGAGGACTGTTAGCAAAGGAACATTGCAGTTATAGCTGAGCATGTGAGCTGGTGGCTGGAGAGAAGTGATAGCCAGTCCTCTCTGGGATTGCTTTTCTTTCTCCTGGCTTCCAGCATGAATGTGGGCTTCACCCTAAAGATGCAGAAAAAGGACTGCTGAAGTGATCAGCAGAAAGAAAAGTCTGATATGTAAAATAGGTCTTAAAGGTTCGGCTTGTGAGCATTGCGAAGCGCTGCATGTAAATATTGGGATGCAGGGATACAGATGAGAAAAAAAGAACAATTTCAACAAAAGGACAGTGTTGGCATGAAAACATCTGGTACATATGGCTATGAAGATGTTTAGACCTGATATTTTAATAAATTTAGAAATCAGGTCATTAATACAGGAGAAGAGAGATTCAAGAAGAGCTTTGATGTAGAAGAAGCCCCACAACTTTTAAAACTGAGGTTGTTCAGCCTGGACCAGGATTACGTGATACACTTTCTCACTGTATCAGGACAGTAAATTTCAATACATAGATTCTCCAGTCAGTCCCTGTATAACGCTGTGTGTTTCTACTAAGGTACGAGAAGCATAGTCAGGACAGAATATTTTTAAGCATCATAGGAACAACTCAGCTGCACTGAGTGAACAGAGATTCTCCTGCTTTCATTTTTACACCCCAAGATTATTTCATCAGCACTTTCATTCATCTCAACTTGCTCAAGTATAATGGAAGCTGCCTACACTTACACAATTTGCTTTTCAGAACTACAAATGTGTCATCATAATTGTAACTGTATTCCCTCTCTTTTTTTTTTCGTTGAGTAGAAATAGTAGCACATTCATAACAATTTTTAAAATGCTACTGCATATGTCCAACTAGTGTGTTAAGATGGCAGAAAAGTACTGCTGTTTTTTTTCCCAGAAAATCTGAAAATAATTGTAATTTCAAATTTTCAAAGGAAAAAAATTGGATTCTTTTTGGCAGAAGTTTTCAGCCTTTTCCATTTAGGCTTTTGACTTCTGGATTTCTTTTATTCTTTCTTCATCACTTTTCACTTGAAGGAGAAGGTAGATGGAAAAAAAGAGATAGGCAGAAGGAGAGAAAAAACAAAAAGATTGATGCAATAGCTGGATTAAAAAAGTTGTGTTGTGCAGAAAAATGTGGAGGAGAAAGGCAGAAAAAAGCCATTCATTGTAATAAATATTGCTGTGAGTTTGTCATGAGCTGGGTTCTTCAGCCTAAGGAGGAAAAGTCTGGTCAGATACAGTAAGTCTTCAAACCATAAAAAAGTGTTGCAAAAAAGCGATGGTCTGTTCTCAGTGCCCAGAGTGGATAAAACAGGTAGTAATGGGTGAAAATTGCAGAGTCACTCAAGTGAGACATTAGAAAATCTCTTTCTAAATAGCAGATGTTGTAAGTGTGGGAGGTGGTGTGGGTTTGTGGAAGCCTTGTCATCTGAGGGACATCCCAAAGACTCATGTGGCTGCAGCTGATTCTGCCTTTCCACTGGGAGATGGACCAGGTGACCTCACCAGGTCCTTCCTGTTTCCATTTTTCAATTATTCTATTTGCAAATATAAAGATATTTTTTTAAAAAAGGATTTTAGCCTGTCTTTGAATTTATTAATGTTCTGTACCTAACCACAGGGAATCAAGTTGTTTAAGGAAGATCAGCCTTGATTCTACAGACATTAATCCACATGTTTAACTTTGCTACCAGCAGGCTACTCCTAATAGCAAAATTAAGCATATACCTTAGTTTTCCCAGACTTACAAAGACATCTCATGTGGCACCTAAAGGCTTGGGGATTCTTCTGTGTAAACACTGACCTTACCACTAGAGCCACCAAATGTTTAACACAAGCACTGAGTTTCAGATCCCTGTTATTAAATGATTCCTAGAGACATTGTGGAGCGAAAAGATACAAAAGCTATCAAAATATTTAATTTGATTATAATAATATATTTAGATTCAGGCATTTTGGAGCCAGAAGGGTATATTTCTACTCTACTCTTAAGGGTTTATGCGTAAAACTGCTGTGTGACAGATTAACACCACCCAGTCACGTAGATCTTTTAAAGACAGCCAAAAGATCCGAGCATCTGAAGCCTTTGTGGAGCGAAAAAGTCTGGGAAGTGTTAACATACTACTTCTGAGACATTTAATTAAGAACTCAGAAATAATAATGCATAGCCATTGCATAATGCTTTCATTCATCCTGTGGTCCTATGTCACGGCTTAATTTTATGTTATTTTAATGGGTTTTTTTCACAGAGCATTCAATTCTGACACCTTTGCTCCAGTCAAACAGTACCTTAGTCATGTAATCATTCCAGTAAAGTCAATTGGTAAAATACTTCATCGTCTGACCAAAGATAAAAGGATCTGGTCCATAAGGAAAAGAGATTTCACTCTGCTGCAATTCGCAATCCAGCATTTTTCTTCCCTTGCTCATTTTCTGATATATTACAATTTTTCAGCAGTGAGCTATTCCTTGTGTAATTGCATTGGAATACCTCAGGCTCATTTTTCTAATAACACTGCATTTTGTGGGGAGATTAAATTTCATGGATAGTTACAGCATATAATCTTTTCACTGCTGAGAGAATAGACAGAAATTAAGCTGGAATACTGGTGGATTCTGTGAATTTAGTATGTCATATTTTTAATTACTACCTTATTCCCAAGTAAAATTTTGCCCTGGCCAAACATTTAAAGTCACACCAAGAGCTCTTCAACAATTGCTGATGGTTGTAATGCTGTAATACAATGATGTTGTAATGTGAGATACTAGTTTAGTACACTGTGATTATTTTTGGTGCCAAGCAAATAGAAACTGAACGCATCTTCGAAATTAGTTGATGTTTTCCACTTCTTCCCTGTTCGATATTACCTGCAGCATCAACAGTTTGCAGACCACTTTTAGTAATTGCTACATTAGGCATAGCTGCAGAGGTGCCTGAGGAAGGCTGCGGAGACTCATACTTGGACAAAGCAGAGACATGGGCTGTCCTTGTGTTGCTGCTGTGAATTGGGCTATGGTGTGCCATTCCGCCATGGTAAATAAATACAAGAGTGTTTGAAATCACCCAGAATAACAATAAAGGGATGCTGTGATCTGGAGAAATATGTTTAACCATCCTGGTGGGGTTTCTAGCACTGTGGATAGAGACCTTATCACAGCAAAGACCCCACTGATCTCTCCTGGCCACCCAGCACGGTCCATTAAGTTCTCCCAGTGCTCTGCCCTCCTCTTCCCATCAAACGCCTGCCTCTCTCTCACCCAGCTTTGAAGAAGTTTGTCTGTGTTCCACATCACAGCAGCATAAGTGTGTTCATTTGTCACTGCCTCCAAATCAGCCATGGGCAGCTCTTCTCACCCACATGGCTATGGCTGCTGCGTGCATCTCTTGTTTTGCTCCATGCCCTGTTTGTGCCTGGAGAAGTGGCTGTAAATGAAAAACACCCAAAACCCCATAAAATCACTGCCTCCTTAGAGCCTTTCCTTGATGAGTACCACTGTGACCTAGTCCTGCTGCTAAGAAGGACTAAGAAGTCATTCTGCATGTATGTATACACACATACACACATATGTTTATATATCTTCCCCCATTTGCATTTCAATAAATACTATGAAATTGAAGAAAAAAAAAAAGCTTCTTCCACATCTTCTCTTTTCTGATTTAAACTCCTGAATATGCTTTAAATACATTAATTTCTCATGAAGTTAATGTTTTGGGAGATAGCATTTAGGAGTAATTTATAATAAACATTGGCATTTGGTCATATTGGCCTGTAAAACACCTGGTGGATGTTATGATGTTATTGTAAATAATATTAGCAGCAGCCCATTAGGTATAAACTAATGGTGTTAGGGTCTTAGAAAAAGAAAAGCATGGTATTCTGTCCAATTAAGAGCAAGTTATCACTATGATAAAATGATGGAAACAACCATCCACTTTTAATACAGCTCCTTTGAAGCAACATGAAAAGCAGATCATGCGATTCTGAGCTCCTCTTTGGTGGTAGTTGTTCTTGTCTCTCTCTGTCTTTAACCTTTAAGTGTGGTAGAATTCAAAGCAGTGCAAACACAAATATAAAAGAGTTGACAGGGAATGATTTAAGGAGGGAGATTGACGGAGTTTAACACATCCTCATTTTTTCAGGCAAAGACACAAAGCAGTGCTGTTGCAGCCTGGAACTGCTTCAGCAGTAATAGTTAAGATCAATGATGAAAATGGTCACACAAGGACTAGTGGGCTGAACTGAAAAGGGATTAGGTATTAGGAAACTTTATTGGCAGTAACTTTGTATAGGGAATTAAATTATTAGGCAAAATAGATTGTTATGATGTGTTAAAGTTTCCCAGATAAAAGAAAAGAGGAGAAAAAAATGGGGGGTGCAGGCAGGGGGGTGGGATATGAGCCAACATTTTATACAGATAGCCAGACTGCTTATGGGGGAAGTTGGTTTCTAGCCCTGGAATTTTTGATGTAAATATGTATGGATTTGTTATATACAAAGACTTACAGAATTTATCATACTACATATTTACAATTCATCTGATAAAGATTTGTTAACTTTCTACAGGGTCTAACATAGACAAGGCCAGCAAAAACCAACTCCTGATTAGGATAAAAATAACACTGCTCATCTTCTGCCCATTTTCCTCCATGCAGCCTGGGCTTTTTCTGCCACGGCATCCGGTGACCTCCTCTTCGTGTGTTCACCTGAACATACCACTGCACTCATGGCAGCCCTTACCCTCTTCCCTGATGCGAGCTGTGCCCTCTTCTTTCCCGACTTCTCCCTGGACAGGGTAACAGGACAGGACAGCACAACAGCTGGCCTCCGGGTTCTCCCTCCATCCACCTTAGCCCACACCAAGAATCCGCTGAGATAAAGAAAATTCATGTTCATAACACGGCGGCTTTCAAGTTAAAGGATCACCGGGCAGTGTCTGGAAACTCTATTTTGTATTTACTTTTCTCCAATGCAAATATGGGTCAAAAAATAGGTATTCCTTCCTAGAAAAAGGCTGTGTATCTGAACTCACCCTAAGGAGATTATTTTAAGACTGAGTTGTACCTGTATTTCTCAAATTTTCTTTATTATGGAAATGCAGTGATACCAGCGCTAGTAGCACTGACACATGCAGAGTAAGATGTTAGACAAAACAAAGAATATTTTTTACTTTTTCTACAGTCAGGTTTTAGGATTACATATAAATATTTTTAATGGTGACTAACTAGTTGCTGGTGATTTTTCATTGCTTTCTGCTCAACTGAAAATCTGTGTAAAGGGCAGACTAAATAATTTACACATGTTTAATATTGGAGTGGTGAGTTATTCCTTCAAGGCCAGCATTTCCTGGCTGCTTTTTCATGCTTGAACGGGTTCCTCTGCACACACACCAAGAAGCCCTCATGAAGCACGCAACCAGCCATCTCACTTAGCTCTGAAGCTATGAAGGTCTTTCCTGCAACCTCAGCACACGTTTCCTCACTCTCCTCTGTCTTTCTCATTCATAAATATGGTAACTGGTCACAGCAGTTATTTTCACCACTGTGAAAGAGTCACAGTGTATAAAACAGACAGAAAGCAGGCTTGCATTTCCTAATGCTTCCCAAATGGTTTTACTCAAAAGCGTAATTATTAATTTCTTTTAGATGTCTTAATGTTTCATTTTGTTGGTTCAGTGTGAAGACATCTTTTTCTGGATAGTCTTATGAGAAGGCTTTTTCAGCTGTTCTCAAACATTGCAACAGCAAGGAGAATAGACTTCTTCTACTTGCTGTATTTGTGATTGTTATTAGCAAATAACTTTTAATAACTGCAAGAAGAACTACTGAAAATGTGTGGCACATCATTTGAATCGTAAATATGAAATGTGATGAAGAGATATGAAGAACCTAAATTGTATGTTGTCTTGTGCACGTTGATTTTCAGTACAGAGCTGCCAGCTAAGACAAGTGTCTGTCTGTGTGGAGTCATGGACACATGAAATGATATCGCAGGATTTCTTAAGTAGACCAAAGGAAAAAAAATAAATACATCCATGTGATAGTACTTCAAGCTGCCTCAAACTGAGAGCTTTCCCCACATTCTAGTCCCAGATAAGAGCTTGCTTTCTTCGTTCCAGACTTTGGGTTTTCAGTCATGAGGCAGCTCCATGCAGTTGTGCTGTGAGTCACAGCTGCACACAACAGAGGCTCAAACCTTTTTCGTTAAATTAACACGTGCATTCACAAGGAAACAGCCGGGCCCTTCATCTCTCCAGCAGAAGAAAAGCTTGAACCTGGTCTGATAGGTGGCAGTGTGGAAAGCGGTGTCTGCAGTCCAGCCCTGAAGTCCAACACCTTCCTCCTCACTGGGAGACTGGAAGTGGAAGTCTTTGCAAAGGTTGGGTACAGAAAATAATGTCCTAATAGAGACAGACTGTGCCCACCCTCTTTCTCTCCTGCAGGTCTTTCAAAGCAGGGAAAAGTTTTCCCTGTGGCTGGCCCCCAGCAGTGTGGCCACCACAGCCCATGCGTGTCAGGCTGCAGAGGAGGGGAGTCATAACACTGAGATTCAAGTGCATAAATGACTTTTTACTGTCCTGGCTTATTGAAGCAGATAGGTTTATATGACAAACAGTTCTGTAGAATGGTTAGGAAACTCTTGATGTACATCTTTTTAGTAGGCATAATCCTGATTTACAGAGAACATATTTTGTCTGCACCATCTTAATGTAGCAATTCTAGGGTCTAATTTCTCATGGGTATAATTTTCATTGAGAAGTAAATGCACAAAGGAATGAATGAATCCGTCCAACAAAAATGCATTACACATGAATACTTATACTGACTGAAGATTTTCACATTCTGTCTAATTGGCCGTGATGTATTGTTTTAAAAATTTCCTTGATTTCAGCAGTTTTCATAGTTCTCTGAATCTCCATTTGCTTGAAGAATTTTCTCTTTTTTTTTTCTCTACTGCTTCTTTTCTAAGTAGTTTTCCCTATTGGCTTTTAGTTATAACTTGTCTTCTAGTAACATGAAAACTGTAGTACTTATTTATGTGCACACAGCTCTAATCTACTAAGTATTGGGTGCACATATACACATGTAATTCTCATGCACACATTGAAATGCAGAAATTATTCTGCAGAAAATTGGAGAGAAAAGTTAGGAGGGATTGCCAAATCGTATTAGTTGTCTGCAAAGCCCTCCTATATTGGTAATTGCTTAAAATTTAGTGGATGTGCATCACATATACCAGACTGTCTCTCAATTATTAATTACCGGTTTGGCCGAGAATCTTAGCAAATCTTCCTGTCACCTTCCTGCTAATGACTTTCCTAGATGTGTACTTACCTGTTGGAAAAGCATTGGCTGTGCCTGTAGAGCTCTTAGAGAAAGCACTGACTAGTTTCATTCATATCACAAATAAATTATCTGCCATCTACTCAGTGTATTTCCTTGTTTATTCTGGACATTGATATTCAATTTAATTATTTCTGTTGGACTGACTCTAGTTACTTCCCAGAGAAATTACTTACATATTAAACTTGTCCCTTCTGGCTATTCCTTGTCTTTCTTGTGCAGACTCCCAGTCCCTAATGAGATATTGCCACCTTCTTGTGCAAACACTCCGATAAATTCACAATCTGCATTATCCATATGTGTATTTTCTTAATTCTCTGTGAATTGCTGGATTGAGGGTTTCCAATTCCAGACGCTTGTGCAGCAGTCTTTCTCCACAGCACTCTGTATAACCCATTTCTGATCAATTCAACTGAGAAAAATCAGAAGGCAAATCTCTGAGATCCTTCATAAGCTTTGAAAACTCCAGTTTTATCTCTCCACCAGGTTTGGATATGTCCTTCAGCCTCAGCTGAAGGAAACATTAAAGAGGGCTGAAACATTAAACTGTGAAGGGCAGAAACATTAAACTGTGAACTCCCCAGTATCATTGTCTGCCAGTATAAGCTAATAGGCTGACTGTTCCAGAAACCTTTACAGGTACTCCTGGTCATTTTGTTGATGGCCTACAGGTGGTCTTATGGACTCCAAGAACTTGGGGATAACCAGGCACAGTATTTTCAGATGGACAACATACGAAAGGATATCTCCATAACACTTTGTGCTTGCTGTTGTTTGGTGGGCAGGCTGCATTACGTTCGCCACGAGGCAGGAGATGAATTGGTACTCAGCCCTCACTGCTCAGTGAGCAGCACTCCAGGGCCATTTCTGGCACAGTTTGAAACTGGGATCTAAAAGAAGCAGTGGAAAACAAGGATGCGGCTGTGTAATTAAAGATTGTGGCATAATCTGTTTGCACAGGAGGATAGAGTTAATATTTCCTTGGCAACATTTTCTTCAGTGTTCTCCATTTTGCAGCCTGAACAGTGTTGACTCTGATGTTGCTGTTGCTTTCTGAAAATACATTCCTTTTTCTAAAGTTTAATTTTTGTAGTTTAAAAAGGTATAAAAATTTTAATTTTTAATTAATCTTTCTTTCATCTATCGTGGACAAAAAATGAGATTCTGAACCAGACCACAATATTTTCATGCCATTTTCAAGCTATTGGAATAGGAAAGCAAATAAATCTTTGTCTTGAAAAAAATACTTTGGGTGAAAAACAGAAAGATATTTTTTGTCTGGAACGAATTCAGTGGAGATTCATGTTGAGAATTCCTAAACCTGGCTGTAAATGGGCTGTGCCTTTGTAAGGTAGAAGGAAGCAGAGCTCACAAACGAAAAACTAAGTAATGAGAAAAAATATTGCTCACTACATTCAGTCCATTGTTGTGAAAGAAAAATTATGGTCTTTCTAAGGAAAGTGGTGTTAGAAAAATAAAATGCACATAAAATGCTCAATGCGTTTAGCTGCACATCAACCTGTAATAACCTGAAAATAGGAGGGAATTATCTGTGTCCTTGTTGTTAGGAAGCCTTTATTTCCATACTTGGAAAGCAGTCAGTTCTGAGGTGGCTGTAAAGGGCAAGTCTTGTTTAGCACCCCCTTCTGCTGCAGACACCAAAACTTAGCCAACCTCCAGGTCATGTCTGATATCCTCAAAAGATTGGAGAAATTACACTGCCCATGTAAAATAGTTTTCTTTATTTACATCTTAAACCATCAGTTTTGGGGAACTTGGCATTCAGATAAAACAAAGTGGCTGATGAGAATCAGAGTGAAACAATATTGTGCGAAACGTCATTTTCCAGTCACCAAAACTTGTTTCGTATTTTTGAACCCCATCCCTGAAGTTATGGCCAAGGAAGCAATTGTGTGATTGCCTCTTTTTTATCAGATAGCCTGCTTTCCAGCAGGGGCAATTTTCCCTAGCAATCCATCACAATGAAACACTGCTCCTCTGAGCCCCACAACACCTATAACTATGGCAGCAGGGAACACGTATATAATTACTACAATGATATCCTCTACCAAATTGCATGAACTGGTCACAAAGCAAGGTCACAGAATATGTCTTGTTCCTGCTATCACACTAAAAGGAGCTTGAACATCAGACACATTTTGTAACCTGCTTCTGTAGTTCTGCAGCTCCCTCTCAATCTTTTTCTTCTAATCTTACAAATTAGGCTAGTATTTTAGCTATAGGGCTTTTAAATCAAGATTTTATTTATTGCCTTTGAAAATGTTAATGTACTTAAATGGGAAAAACACTGAGAGGTACAAGATCTGTCTGTTCCTGTACACACAAAAAGTACATGAAAGCCTTTCACACAATTAAATAGATTTATTTTTGTTGTTGGGTGCTTTTTTCTGTATAACAAAGAAGAGAGCAATCTAATAAGAGAATCAAACAAACAAGATGTCCTTTATGAAGTGGAGCTGATAATGAGTATTTGTAGACTTCTATTTCCCTCTTTGCATTGATATGAAACAGCAGGTGATTTCCTTTAGCTATGAAGGCTACAGTAAATTAATATTGCCAAGAGGCATTGAGGAAGACACATTCCACTACTAATGAAATATTGATAAAGATATGAAATTTTTTTCACATTAATTATGCCTCACATTTGGTGCTCTAGAAGAAAAACTGAGAGTGCAGCATTTAGTCCAGCCACCATCTATTAATGAAAATTTCATTCCAGAGATGAAAACAGTTTGGAGTAGAAACAATTTTTAAAAGATATATAGCTTTCTTCATTTTTTACGCAGACTACAGGCCTGCTTGTTCAGATGTGTGACTGTAAATCAGCACACAAATTAGAGATATAAGAATACTTATAGCTGTGCACAAAAAAACCAACAACCCAGCACTTCAGTAAAAACACCTTAAAGCTTCAAAGACAAAAGAATTGTTCACCATTTTATGGCAGTTTCCTTGTGTAAAGTGTGGCCTCAGTCTTTATTCACTGTCTGCTCTCCAGCCCTGTTACGGATACATAATGAATAGCTGCAGTCAGCTCCAAACACAAATGCAGGAAAACTTTTTACAACCAACGTTCTTGTTACTTGCTGGAAGGACATTTCTCACTGACCCCTTCGCAGAGACTGAGAAATCCTTCCAGAAATTGCATGAGAAGCTTGGATGTTGAGAGGAAGAGGAACATGCTAATAGCAACTGCTTGTAAAATACTTGGTTTGGGTGATGTACCGCCCTCCCATAGAGATTTGGTGTTGGAGGCCAGGTCACTCTCCAGAGTGGCATTAAGCTCCCTTGACCATAAAACTGTTGTCCTTTCTCATCCTTAAATCTCCTGCCATGCTGACTGCCAGTCTCCCAATAATGTTGGTCAAACCTCTCATCCTGCTGAGTGCCTGTAGAAACGTGTTTTCTGGCATCAACAGGGAAACATTGGGGGTCTGCACAGAACAACATGCTGCACAGAGCTGTTTCCCTCTGCCCAGCCTGGATTTATCCCCTGAGCGTAATCCAGCCTGTGGGCTGTGGGAGGCAGCACTGCTAAGATGAAAAACACTGAACTCTTTTAGCTTAAAATAAACAAAGGAATCTAATAAAGCAGTGGGAAAAAAATATTCCAAGCTTATTTAAGTGATAGATTTTTTGAAAATGGTGATTTTCAATAGAAGGTGTCTGCTCATTCTCAGTAGTGCTGTCATCTTGGCCTATACATATTCATGTTTTCAGTTGGGAGCAGTTGGGGAGGAGAGATGCTTGTCCCTCTGCCAGACTGCCCCTTGGTATGGATATAACCATGCCTAGACGCACACAGTTAGGCTATGGCAGTGTCTCATAACCTTTTGCCCATCAATTCAAGATATGTGGGAGTTACGCCAGCACCACATCCTCTGGAGAGCTTCATACGACTAAAGTGATAAAAAGAAAATAACTGTCAAGAAAATGTGTTTTCTTCCCCAGACAGAACTGGGCATTGAGCAGATTCTCTCTCGCTTCGGGGATCGAAGGGGGCCTGCCTGCTCTGTAGCCCTCCTACAGCCCACCTAGAACACACATTGCACTAGTCTTGCTCTGTTGTTCCTTCCACCCAGGTTGCTTTTCTCTGTTTCCCTCCCTGGTTTTCAGCTCAGAAGAACAGCCCACAGGGACACGGTTTGTTTTCTGGGTATACTTTACATGCGGCATTAGGGACAAGTAGGCTTTTAAAGCCTGGCTGCTTCAGTGCAAGCACAGTGTTGTGAGTACCCTTCCAAGGGTCCTGAGTGTTGAACTGGGATATTTTTCTCCCTGTGGAGAATAGAAAGGGAATTTCACAACATAATGGAACATCTGAGAGCTGGAAAAACACAACTGTCTAAAGAACACCTTTTCCTAGTCGTCACTGGAGTCTGAATACTGTAAACCCTGACAGGTTTGAAATCCATTCTTGGGAAATGTCATTTCTCTTGTCATACATTCCATATCTGTACATCTTAGAGATCCCAGTTTGATTTTGTCACACATGAGTTATTTCCGTGCTCAAAAAATTTTTAAGCAATTTGTTCAAGATTATGTAGTAAATAATTCATTTGTCCCTGATACTGTAGTTTTCATCTAGCTGTGTTTTGGAGCACACAGAAAAAAAAAGCTTTGAAAAAGCAGCAATCCTTTTAACCTACCACTGAAAGCCAGAATGAATCTCCCATTTTTTGTTAACTATATTTTCACTGTTTTCAAAGCAACACAGCGTCACATTCGCATAATGACCGAGCTCCTGTAAGGCATTTCAGAAGAAAAAGTCAAAGGCAATGGAACCCAGTATTTCTTGCCAAAGACTAGGGAGGATACATCCGGTCATTCTCACTGCCCACAGGCCTCTTAAGTTACTGTTCTGCTCTTTAGGGCTTCTTTTTCCCTGGAGTTTTGGGTTGGGTTTTGTTGTTGCCGCCTACAAGGCTCCCAGTTACTGGTGCTTTGCAGGGAACACTCCACAGAGCCTTTATTGGTGACAACAGAGGGAATGAGAGTTTATTTATGATACTCTTTGAAAGAAACTGTGAGAAGAAAGAAACAACAGTCTGTTATTTTTTGAAAAATTTAACATTTGCCTTTTTTTATAAAATAAAAATTTTTTTTTGTTTTAAACAGTGAAAGGAGAGGGGAAGTAGTATAATACATGGAGATATTCACTAGCAGACGTCACGTAATACTAAAACTATAAACCTGTCTTTGCTTTAATTAAACTACTAAAGCAGTTAATCTTTTAACCAGAAGAATTATTGCCCTGAAGTGAAAGAATGGGAGGGAATGGGCAAAAACCCCCAAGATAAATTAAATATCTCATCTTTAATTATTTAGGATGCCATAATATTTATGTGAAGCTTCTAATTTTTATATGTCACAGAGCTTGTAATCTATACCAATGTGTTGGGGGCTCAAGCGCCGGGCACAGCTCTCATGTGCCTGATGTCTTGGCTTTCAGTCTCTGTATAGCTGAGTCCTTCTTCCAGAAGGACTCCTCTCCATCAGTGGTATGGAATAAAAAGGTAGCTCAGGTCACCTTGGAAACCTTAATTTTGACTTCAGTGGCTTGTTTGCTGGTTAAGATTTCCATCTTTAAAATTGCATTAATTTTTCAAAGTGTAATTATTTATATAAACACATTTCTTTTGCAGTGTTTGAACAGTTCAGAGGACGTTGTGGGAATCTAAATTAAAGTAAAGGTTTCATGGGCTTGGGAGTAACAATTACAGAGAAACTACAGAAGTGACCTCTATACCTATTTACCCTTGATAATTTGCAGGGCTACATCTTGGTTGCTCAATATATTTTTCATAACTCAGTGGACACTCATGGATTTTCCTTCAGAAGAATTGATGTCATCCCTTTGGGATGTGCATATTGTCTTTGGAAATTATGAGTTGTAGCCTATTGGGGAGCAACAATAAAAATTTAGAGAATTTAGTCTGTGATCTATTTTATATTTGTTACAGTTTTCAGCAACTGTTTTAAAAATCAAGTAGGTTTATAGTTTTTCAACCACAAGCCCCAAATGGAATATTTTTCACAGTCTCAAGAGATGCAGGAATGTGACTTTTGGTAATTTCTCAATGTAATACTTTGCATGTTAACAGCATGACCCTTCTACAAGTCACTGGGAATCACAGTAACAAAATGACTGTGGCATTCTGGAAATGCAAGGATCAGGCCTGAAGAGACACAAAATTCTGGTTTAAATTCAAAGGAGAACTAGTAAAAATTGTAATTATTTTAGATCCCATGGCTTTTTATGAAAACTGAGTTTCATCTCTTCAGCTTGAGAGAGGAAAGAAAAAAAAGCTCAACATCCATCAAAAATAACTGACTCCTGAAATTACCAGCTTGTAATTTATAACAAGTTTCACACATCTCTCCTATCTGGGTGATACCCATCCATCTAGCAATTTCCTTCCTTACAAACACAAAAAAAGAAATCAGAAAAAATCGTGGGTGCAGGGAAAATGGGAACACAGCTATGAGGGGTGAGAGACAGAAACCAGAATCATAAAGGTGTCTGTCAGTTTAGTTCTGTGTGGGCACTCAAGTCCTGTTCAACACACGATTAAAGGGTGTGAGCCACATCAGTACGAAGTAGCCTTGCAAACCTCTATGGTGGGTTTGACTGAAAACCGATCTGGAAGTCCATGTCACCATCAGAACTGCATTCACTGAAGGTATGCAAAAAAAACCCTCCTCCTGCAACACACCAAGTTGAGAATGAGAGTTTTCAGCCCATAATAAACCAGTGTTCTCTAGTACCTTGAGACTAATGATTCCTATACATATGTATAATGGGTTAGTGTATTCCGGTGTTATTGTTCTTCCCCTCTCCCTGTGTTGCATAACTTTGGAAAGAGCTGCTACAGGTGGCCTGGGACATCAGCATAGAATCAGAATGGTTTTAGTTGGAAGGCCCCTTAAAGATCATCTAGTTCCAGACCCCCTGCCATGGGCAGGGACACCTCCCACTAGACCAGGTTGCTCAAAGCCCCATCCAACCTGACCTTGAACACTTCCAAGGACGGGGCATCCACAACTTCCCTGGGCACTGTTCCAGTGCCTCACTACCCTCACAGTAAAGAATTTCTTCCTGATATCTAATCTAAGTCTACCCTCTTCCAGTTTGAAGCCATTTCCCCTCATCCTATTACTATATGCCCTTGTAAACAATCCCTCTCCAGCTTTCTTGTAGGCCCCCTTTAAGTACTGGAAGGCACTATAAGGTCTCCCTGGAGCCTTCTGTTCTCCCGGCTGAACAACCCCAACTCTCTCAGCCTGTCCTCATAGGAGAGGTACTCCAGCATTCTGTTCATCTTTGCGGCCCTCCGCTGGATCCTCTCCAACAGGTCCACATCCTCGTGCTAAGGACTCCGAAGCTGGATGTCCAAAGGAACAGTCTCTGTCAGTCTGGTTTGACAGAGATTCACAGAACTCCAAATTTTTCTTAAGCTTCGTGATGACTCCTGACATCTCCCTTTCATCCCAATGGCAACAATTTCTTACTTTCAGAGCTGAGGAGTGTACATGCTCATTGGCGCCAGTGGCCACTTTTTTTCTGGTTGGACATATCCTGCAGCGTGGGATATTTCTGTGATCCATCCATCTACATAGCTGGCATCATGTCTTGCTTGTGTGCCCTCACCAGCTTTAGTTGCCTCATCGTGGCTTGCAACCTGGCTGTGTGCATCCTCAGGGAATGCGTGAGTGCATGATCTGTGTTTGCTGTATTTCTAATGCTCCCTGACTGCTTCTCATGTTAACCTAATTTAAAGCAAATACCATGTGTCAACACAAAACCAGTGACTTCTATTTCAGAAATCCATAAGGACAACATATAATCTCCAAATTCTGTTCTGGACTATAGATCATGCTGTGAAAATCAGAGTAGTTATATGAAGTTTATTGAACAGTAAGTGGCTCAGAATCTCTAGTAATATCCACAGACTGTTATTGATATCAAGTGAAGTGGCAGACGTGCTTTATTAACTTCTGCATAACAACGGTACTCTGCGACAGTGTAATCTTTCAGTCTTACCTTCTGCTCTGTCAGCATGTGACAAAATTGCCACTGACATTCTTCCCCTGAATCATGTCACAAGCCACTAGCTGAAAAATTATTTCAGGAAAGATGATTAGGAAAGAAGGGTCTTGAATAGTTTATCTGAGCCATAGATATTGCTGATAGGCTTTATTTATATCAAAAAAAAAAGGTCTTTATTTTCTGGAAGCCTCAATAAAATAGACTCAACTAATCATGCTGTTCTGGTTTAGTTAAGCAGGTAATATTTTTTTAAAGCATAATAGTATAATGGGTCCTACACTGGATTTCACTGTAAGTCATCAAAAGCCTGAAAAAATGAAATACTATTTTCGGATGGACTGAAACATATTTAAATTTCAGAGAATTTCATTCAACCTAGTGTACATTTTATCTCCACTTTGTAAGCATTGTGTTCAGCTGAAAAATAAGTGAATCATTGAATCAATAGCAATTTGAGAAACTAGGAAATTATTCCATCTCTTGTTCATGGCTTTGGATTCACTAGTCCATATATGCTTACTTGCAAGAAACAATTAATTTGGAATTGATAATTAAGTAAATGCTTTAAAATCTTAGAGCAGATCCATCCCATGGGACAGCCTCTGTGCTGCTCTGACAACTGGTACCTATGTCAGTAAGCATTGCCAATATATGCGGCTTGAGAAAGTCATGTGCTTCCTAGGTTTCAAAATCT
This sequence comes from Limnodromus scolopaceus, assembly GCA_028565335.1. Taxonomy (NCBI): domain Eukaryota; kingdom Metazoa; phylum Chordata; class Aves; order Charadriiformes; family Scolopacidae; genus Limnodromus; species Limnodromus scolopaceus. The sequence continues at coordinate 187,867,966 of JAOXNO010000001.1, read as the reverse complement.
CCATGAGATTAATTTGATGGTGATGGCTGCTGCAGGTCAGCGTAAGTGACCTTGCTGCAAATGTCTACAGATTGCTACAGTGATGTTTTGGGATTTTTTTTTAAGCAAAACTGCAAAAAAATTGAAAGGATAACTGGAAGAGCACTGGCAATCTATCAAACCGTCCTTTCAAGTCCTACATATAAAACATACAAGAGTGACTATGTGAGGTGGAAAGATTTCTGAGTAATACTGTGGCATGGTAGACCTATGCCAACATAGAATCATAGAATCATTAGGGTTGGAAGGGACCTTAAAGATCATCGAGTTCCAACCCCCCTGCCATGGGCAGG
>JAOXNO010000001.1:187838372-187867534 GCA_028565335.1 Limnodromus scolopaceus | reverse complement strand
TTTATTATCTTTCACATCCCTGGCTAGATTTAGTTCTGCCTGGGCTTTCGCTTGCCTGATCTCGTTTCTGGCCACTCAGAATACCACTCACATAACACAGCTTGTCACAGACAATGTGTTTTCAAGAGGTTTTCAGAGCCTGGCAGAGACTGAGGAGACTGAATTTGCTCTTCAAATATTGAAGGGTCAGAGATAAAGATTTGCTGCAGTTAAATTGTGGTATTTTCTTGAATTATATTAAAATCAGAGAACTAAATGAGGCTTTCTCAGCAATGTACCAATATCAGAATTCATTGTGTGGTTTTTTTCCAGTCGCATTGCTTATATGAGAATGTTTAATTAAAATATATATTCTTGAGAGAATCCCCTGAGGCAGCCACTAGCAGGGACATCCCCTGAACACACCCAGTGTGCGCAGTGCCACAGCAAAGCAGAAAAATCTCTTCAGTCCCTGTGGTTTGTTAAGGGAGATTTAATAATTTTTCACAAAATTACTAGTATATTTAGATGTACAGGAAAATCAGTGTAAATGGAGTCTTCTCACACAAGGTTGCAAAGACAGTAAATGGAATTGTGTTACAGTGAGGAAAAATAATTGTCAAAGCTAAGACAGAAAATAACATTATTTTCGACAAAATGAGCAGCAGTTAACTATTGAGCTCATAGACCGCAATGCCTCTGCCAACGTCGTTTTGTAAAACTATTTTCATTCTCCATTATCTACTTTCACTTGGTGTGAAAGATGATACAGATGCAGCAGGAGAAATGATGGAATAAGAATCTACCTTCCGATCTTGAACATCTATCTGATTCAGCCCAGAAAGAAAATTTGTTCACTGCCCTAGCTACATGGCTCAGTTTTATAGCAATGTTACTACCTGCTGTCAGCAACTACTATATCTTTGGCACCTCTTGGGGCTCTGTGGGCAACTCCCTCTCCCTCCCCTTCTCTGCTCTTGAAACTTGGGACATGACAAGTTCTCACGCTGTGTTCTGAAAAATATCAAATGTTGTTCATTCAGAGGTCTAGCAGGCTGAAGCAAGAAATGTAAGTTAAAGGCAAAAGGGAAAATCCTGGAATCTTTGGCTACATCATCCCAGTTATATCATGAAAGAGCACAAGTTTTTCAGGAGACTCTTGGGTGGAACCTGCTCCATCCAGCTGCTCCTGTTCAGGATGAGCCCATGGCAGTGATGACAGCAAAAATAAAAGCAAAAATAACCCCTGGAGATTGAAGAACTAACTATGCAGGCACCAGGGCAGGATGCAGGTCACCAAGCTGATGGCCAAAAGGATCTGTCCCAGTGAGCTGGGAGGGCTTGTTGAACTCCTCCACAAGTATTTTCCCACAGCTGCTGCTTCTTAAGTGGCTTATGGGTGTTTTGTGGTGATGCACTGGAAAGGCACTGATTGCATCCCTAGCGAGTCTGGTAGCCCTGCCTGGGGCAGGTTAAACTGCTGGGGCTTAAGAACCCACCAGTCACATCATTTTCGAAAATACGTAAGGTGTGCCCAGGGTCTGAGTTGCGCTGAAACGCTTATATGCAGCACCTCCAAACGCAGGTCCCTCATTAGAAGCGTGAAACCCCTCCAGGAAGAAACTGAAAAGGGAGTGACATGTGGCAGGTCACAGCTCAGACCGGGGAGGTGATGACAGGTTTGGATAGTCTCAGATCTTGTAGTCCTGTCACCTGTAAGACTTTCCTAGTGCTTGCGTGGAAACAAAGTGCTCTTATCTTTAACTTCACCTGGGAGTTGCATGTTTTGCTTCAGATAAGTAGAGTACTGTAAAGCAAATCCAGCTTTGAAGAGTTAGCGCTGCCTGCACAAAGATTTTATAGGTTCTCAACTTTAAACAGTCATAGTATGTATTCCTTAGGCTTTGCCAGATGTGAGCACATCTAAAATTGTTCTCACTTGCATGATTCTATGTTTTGTAAATGCAGATGCTAAAAAGCACTGGTGTTTCTTAAAATCCAACTGAATATTGTTTTGGAAACACCTGATTTGGTGGTTATGTAAGCCAAAATATTTGCTTATTTGTGTTCTTGTAGCTGGGATGCTATGAAGATATAAAAAGGCAAAATATTTACAGGGAAAGTTAACATTACTTATTAGACTACCTGACAGAATTGAAAAAAAAATAAGCAAGGTTTCAGACACATGGGGTTCTTCCTCAGGTCTGATACAGATGTCACAAACTTTAAACTATATTTAAACTACTTTGAGCTAAAGTTGAGTATGTTAATAGTTACATGATTTAAAAGAAAGAAATTCCTTGGTACTTGAGGACTAGAGGTGGATATAAGAAAAGGGAGAGATGAAAGAGGCATTAGTTCTTGTAGGACAAAGAAAGAAAAGTAATAACCAACTGTGAAATAAGAAGGGTCTAACTGGGAGCGAGAAAAATTGTCATGTACCATAAAGCCACCTTCCCCACTGAGTCCATAATTTTAAGCGTCCATTTGAGGTATGAATTTCAGTTTCCAGACTCAGCTTTTGAAGGTATTTTTAAAACTTACATGGGGGCAAGGGCTGAGAAGTCAGAGATGGAGTAGCTACTCTGTGAAAACAGATTTCCCACTGACAACTGGGTATTTCTCTCTGTTGATTTATCTGAAGAGTTCTTGTTCCAGTGTAGAGCAGCTCATTTTTGTGAGGGCATCCAGTGCATTGGGTAGACGGTCGCAAATCTGGGACTGTTGGATGCCCAGACTGTCATGTGTCTGGTGTGGGAAGCAATTACTGAATGGGGCTGCATCATGATGATGATATGCTGACAGATTTTGGGTTTAAGGATCTCTGATATGATGTTGCATTTTGGTCGGCAAGAATTTCGCTTGTGATGTTAAGATTGACAAGTTGAGGGGGTTGGCTGGTCACCAAGAAAGGCAGTAGGAGGAAAAGTTGCTTTAAATTGTGGTTGTCCAAATTGTTTGTTGATTTTTTCCCCCATTTCCATATAGGGTATTTTGTGATGAACAGAAATACATGACCATTGGGGTTTTCATTCTGCGTTCTGTTAAGTGTATACACTGTCCAGGCCCATAAACACAAGTCCTTGCTGGAGGCAGGGGCAGGTCTCTTTACAAAATTTAGATTGATGAGGTGGATGTCACCAGTGTCCTCAGGGCACATCAAGGGTGATATAATCATATCCCTTTTTGTATATTTTCAATGCCTGTTGTATTTGTGGAGGTTGGATTGCTGCTCCGTAGGGGTTGAAAATGCTTAAACATTTGACACTGTGTTAAAACTGACAGAGATGCAATACCATGTCCATAGCTGGGTTAGAAAGGATCAGAAAGTGAATTTGGAACAGCTGCCTCACCTACAGTGCTTGTAAATGACGGCGTAAGCAAACCCGATAAAGAGGTGGAAAAGAAAAGAGCCTTGTTCTACTGTATATTAGGGGAGACAAAAAAAGCAAATAGAGCTATATTAAGGTTTGGGAGTGCAACATTACTCAAATCACATCTGAAATGTGGTTAAGTCGTACACATCCTTGCCTCCTTTATAAAAAACCTGTGTTTGGTTTTTAACCCATCCTTCCAGTTCAGTCACTTTTTCTTTTTTTTTCCATCTTGGGGACAGCTTATTCACCATTCTAACTGTTTTGTCCGGGTGTTTCTTCATGAAGTGAAAACCAGAACTGAAGTGGATAAAATTATGAACAGCGTAGGTGTCACTTCAGATTACAGCTTTCAGTTCCACCTGTAATGTTGCACAAAGAAGTACAAAATGGAATGAAGTACAAAATGCTTGAAGATGGAATTGAGGGGCTTACTTTGGCAGGGTCAAGTTTAAGGATAAAAGCCGGAGGAAGAGCTTGTCCTGGCTTTCAGCAATTTCTCATCTGCAGTGATATAGGGCCAGACCTTCCACTGCACTGTCCAACCAAAGACTGCAGTGTGTCTGCCTACCTCCTTGCTTGCAGCACAGCCTCTGCTGTCTCAGAAAGAAGCTTTTCCATTGTATTTTTTTTCTGGAATATGATTACTTCTTGCTTTCTCCAACCATTCACTGTCTGCTGGGTGAGCCTGTGACAGCTCTGGAGGGGCACTGCACATCCTGCTTCTGGACAGAAATTACCCAAAAGCAAGTGGTGCCCTAAACAAAATTTCTTCTAACTATGGTTCACTTTAACTTAAAGAGATAATAGCTGAAAAATAAGACGTGATATTACCGTAAGTATCAATTAGTAGAATCTCAGTAAGTCTGAGGTACACCATTTGAGGACAACTTGAATACACCATAATTGGGAAAGATTTATTGAGGATAACCTCTGACTGAAATGAGCCAATTTCTGCCTGTATAAGATGCCTTGAAATTCAAATACGTGTCAGAAGCAGTATTAAATATAGCTACTGGCATTATTGTTAGTATAAGCGAAGATCATATTTATAAAACCAATATCCTTTCTGCTGTGGTGTACTAACAGGCTTTGCCTAATTGCTAATATTTTCAGTTGAGGGAATTTTGATATGATGAATTGCCTATGACTCAATGAGACATTTTGGACGTGATTTAAATTCGGTGTCAGTGTTCCACTTCAGTTATATGCTGTATTTTCAATGATTTTAATTTACCATACCCAGTGCTACAGATTTACTGTAAATTATGACGATAAGACCAATAAAAATCCAGAAGCCACTCATACTCTTGGCTATGGTGAGTGGTGTTGGCTAAAGCTGTGTTACTGGCCACAGACTGTTGGTATATATTGGAGAATCCAACAGCAGTGTTATTGCCAAAAAATCTCTATTTTAAAAAAAAATTATTTTGTAAATCACTTGTTACTCTGCTCCCTCCTGCCTTACACCCAGATCATTCTACCTCATCAAGTCCATACTTATATGTAGTGGCAGTGTTCACTATTTATCTATTATTTTAACAAATTTATTTGAAAGTGTACAAGACCCATGAGGTTCATAAGAGTTTAGTGAATATGTTATGAACTTCTGTTTAATTTTGATTTCCACTTCTGTAAGATTGGGTTTTTTGCGGTTTTGTTTTGTTTTTTCATCAGGTGTGGGAATTTAAATAAAATTCCTGGGGTCTTTTGCAGTTTACCAAATGAGTTAAAATCAACTAATTTAAATGCATTTCTCCTAACAGAGTGACTGATTAGGAGGTCATGGTGTGGTTGTATGTGTTGACGTTGTCTAAGATTGTAAACGGTGCTAGCTTCTTTTTTTTTAATAATGCAGGGAGGGGGAAGGAATGGGTTGGCTAAACAAATGTTGTGTTGTGGTCAGTGAAAAAGCTGTTTGTTCTCTGTAGAGCCTAAGCCGGAAAAAGATGAGGCCATGTACTAGTACAGATCTCCTTCATGCTTGAGTACTTGACTAGTCACAGAAGCTGAAGAAGTGCTGTAGCATGGGATGTGAGAGTCCTCAGGGATTGGCACACTAATAACTGCTCTCAGTAGCTGAGGAAGAGGAGGAACTTCAGATAAAAGCTGTGCAGTAAGGAAAAATGACGCCCCGTGTAATTTTTGAACATTTAGATTCTTCTTTATTTTAATGCAGTCATAGATGATGTTAAACCTGTAGTTGCAAAAGTTTCCTGAAGAAAAGGACTGAGCCCCAGTGAAGGGAGGCTGATTTTGGATTTCATTGCAAGCTGTGAACAGGATTGCCCTGGGTCAGCCTCGGAGCAGGACTGCCTTTGCAGGAAAGCCCTAGGAGGACATGAGGGTTGAGTGTTTAACCTCCCAGCTGGGAGGTTTTATTTGCATCATATAATACCATCAGGTCACACAATTTGGGAAGGATTCAGTTTGTCCTATCTAAGCAGGAAAGCTCTGGGGAAAGAGGCACCTCAATGTACTGCAGCAGCATCAGCAAGAGTTTTGCTGCCCCACGGGCCAGGGCCAGGTGCAGGGGAGAGGCAGACAGTGGAAGTGGCCAGGGTAGGCAGAGAGCCAGGGACGAGCCTTGTTGAACACGGCTGGGGGGAGCAGGAGGGACAAAGAGCCCTTTCCTCCCTGCTCAACATCGCCCTGGCCGGCTTGGGTCCTCTCCCCAGCTGCGGTACAGGCCTGGCAACTATTTATTGTCCCCAGTGCCCTGCTTCCACAAACAAGTTTTGCCTTGCATGTGCCTGGATGCTAAATGCTGTTCGAAATGAGCCTGCTGAAAGGTGGAGTTTTACCTTTGAGGTGTGGGTATCTGCCAGCCCAGGGTCAGCTCTGGTACACTCACTCATTCTGATAACTTTTTAGCCTATTCTAGACTAACTGAACAAAACTCACCCTTTCTAAGTCTTAGACTACTTTCCCCAGTAGGAGATGAATCACTGCCTTCTACTTTTAAGAGCAGAGTGCAGTTGAATTTTTAATGTTACATCCTCAAGAGGAATACATCTCACTTTGGGACCGCACGCCTGCCCTGTGCACGTTGGATGGGTGCCTGGCTTGATGAAGGATTATGACTTGAGCCTCATTTTAATTCCAAGGACTTTGCTCATACATAAATATACCTATATGGCTGCTTATTCTTTATTGTCTCTTTTTAAAATGCTTTTTTGTAGACAGATGCACCTTCCTAATAACACCCATGCTTTAATTACAAGCATGTATAGCAGGCACACTGAGGAGTACAATCCTGGTGTGAATCAAAGGCAATATCCGAAGGTTTTGTCACTTTCTGGGGAAGTATTACTGCATTGTGAAGGTCAATCCAACCTATTAACGTATTGATAAGTGCAAAGCAGCAATCTTACTTTGACAGAGCTCGCAGCAAAGTATGAATTTGTTTATGTGCCCTCCCTACACTGCTTCCCACACTCCTTTTCTCCACTTACTGAGTTCAGCAGCACTGCTCACTGTAAGCAAAGGTGTCACAGCCGGGCCAAGGGGAAAATGCAGGGGTACTTACCAGGGCCAAGGGACATGCATCACTAGTATCATGGGCAGCAGCAGTGGGACTGGCAGTGCTGTCCCAGAGATGGCTGCCTGGGGCGTATCCAGGAGGACAGGAAGGAAAGCACAGTCAGGGAAATGCTGACAGTCCAGGCTGAGCAGCCGGCAGCACGCTCCCCTGCAGAGGAGGTGTAGATCCTGCCGTAGCCACCCTCCCTGTTCCCTGCAAGTGGCCGGTGAGTGCAAACGTCCCTGCAAGAAGCGGGTGATTACACGGGCTTATAGCTGCAGGGCAGGGCAGCCTGTGGTGGCATCGTGGCAGTGCTGGTGTTCTCTGGGCACCACACCACTGGGCATTAGGCATCGCCACCCTCGGTCACCCTCCTCCCTGCCCAGCATCTGCTGCTCCAGCAAGACCTACTGGATGATGGGAATAGGTGGGTGCATTTAAGCCTGCAATCTTGCACTTCAACTGCATGGGTCAGGAGACAGAATGGGATTTTTTGGGGGTTGTCTAAGCAGCTGTTGCACCTTTTTTTGCAGAAATGTGTTGTATTCATCTGTTCACGTGCACATACAGCCCCACAGCCTACGGTCAGGGGCACTGCACGTCCGAGTCAGCACACTGTCAGATGGTGACTCAGATGAGTTGTAGCCCAAGACCCTTTTGGGAGTCTTGCTCTTGTCTTGTCTTTGCTCTTAGCTTTTCAGCCTCCTTGAAAATGAATGAATGATAATTTTATGTTCCCCTTCTCCTGTTTGAGTGATGCTACAGTGCTGTGTCAGGGAGCAGGTGCTGGGTTCAGGAGTGCTGGTAGTAATACCAGAGAAGATTTGCTTCCTTTATTTCTCTGTTGTCACAACATTAGCTTTTGTCTGAAACCTACTTGTTCTGAATTTTTAGGTTGCTAAATATTGATGATGTCTACACAGATATTTACACAGTTTCAAAGCCTCTGAGCTCCTGACTCCCTGTTCTGGAAAGATTGTCACCGCTTTGAACCTTACACACAATTTAAGAAATCAAACAAGAGCAAAAGAGTTGTGGTAATGAGTCACTAGACAGAAAGGTGGTTGGATCAAAGAGGATGTCTCATCTTCTTCTTTCCTGTCTGCGACCTTACACAAACATCTTGCTCTTAGATCCTGGCTGTGCAGATGTGTAAATTATTCAAACCAACAAACAAATTAGATACTGTGCATTCCAGAAGTGGGAAACAGGTAGTGACAAAAGTCTTAGCTGTGAGATTTGTTTTCGACAATGGAGGAAAACAAAGAGAATAAAATATACAGTAAAGAGAAAATAGTGGCCATCCAATGTATGGTTTGCATTGTTCTTGGATTTTGGGAGGCCACCTTTCAATGTCAAAAAGGACTTTCAAAGGTTGCCTGTAAAATCCTCTGAAAACATAGTTCCTTTGAATGGATAGTTAGTTATGCTGACATATTTTTTTAAAAAGGCAGAGAATTGGCCTGACTTCAGAGATATCAAACTAAGCTATTATATTCAAGTGAAAACCATGTGTAATGAAGTCCATAAGGACCCAAAGGCTGTAACAAAGTGAATCCCTGTTCCTACAGAAGTTGGTGTTGAATTTTCCAGCATAGGATTTAGTAGTCTGTAGCTGTCGCCTCTGCACAGTGCCCTGCAGTCCCTGCATGTACAGGAGCTAACAAGCGATGGAGCAGGAGAGGAGGAAAGAATGAAAAGCAAAGGAAAGATGTGTCAAGACAATGCACTTTATGGCTAGATTTTTTATCTCCTAAAGTTGCATTAAGAGTACGCAGGTCATTATCGTAACTTGAACAAAAACCAGAATCTGCTTTGGCTTAAGGTCTCCTATTGCAGAGCTGTAGACCCATCAAATAGCTTCTAGAGATGTTGCCTCTGCAGCTGGCTTGCAGTGTGTCACAGATGTTGTCTCTGCTGATTTTGGAAAGGAGGATGAGGGAGTTTTAATGCTTATGACTCAGGGAATTATTGCAATACCAGTGGCAAACATGAGGTATATTCACCTGAGTGTGAAGAAAAAACAAAGTGGTACCTGCTAGGCCAAGGGGAGAGTGAGGAGATGTAGCAGAAGATGACACTATATGTACAGACAGGTATTCATAGGATCAAAGGGAATTCCAACAATTGATTTCACCTGATATAAGAGGAAAATTAAATTTTATCCTTTAAGAAGATAAAAAAATATTAAGTTTAAGTCCAAGAATTTTCACATGAAGGACTTACTTGTGAAGGCACCATCACAGAGTATCAACTGAGTATCAGAGAGAGATATTAATTAAAAAAACTTGGGAGAGAGGACAGAGACTACTGTGTGGCAAAACTCAGGTGGAAGGAAGGAGAGACAAGAGAGGGCAGCTAAAAAGAGTGGAAGTAGCAGTAGTTGTAGAAACAATTCAAATGTGTGAGCATAACTTAGGTAGAAGAAGCTGGGCTCAATCATATTTATGTTGGTGATTTACCTTTGTAAAAATAAACTTCCAGAAAAACTCTGGGAGAGCCATTCTTGGATATTGCTGAACTGCATTCTTTATCAGCTTGTTCATGCAAAAATGAGTCTGCATCTGTCCTGATATTTAGTTACTGGCATTTTTTCATTAAAAAACAGATTTTGACTTATTTTTTTCAGAGGCGTATGTTTAGTCACACCACAATGGTCAGAAGCAAGAATTTGTATACATCTTACTCAAGAAGAATTTGTGAGACCTAAAACTTTTCAGACAGTTCCCAGAAATTGCAGCCAGTTCCCATTCTCTGCTTGCTCTAATAGCTTTTCTGAGGCTGCTGACCAAGAGGTATAATGTCCCAGCGTAACCTTGCATGGAATTAGAATAGACAACTTCCCTTCAGGAGCAGCATGGGGATGCTAGGGAGACTTCAGCTGAGGTGTTTCTCAGTGACACAGAAGCTGGGAATCAAGTCTTACCCTGCAAAGCTTAAAGGGAATGGTTTACATAATAGAAGGTTGATTACTCCATATTATGTGTTTGTACTTACACATGGAGCAGGGATGTTATAATCAATTTTACAGACTAAAGGATAGCAATGTGACATAGTTGTTGGATCTGGCCATCTTCAGCTTGGACATGAGTTATGATTTTCAATGCTTTGGTACAGTAAAGCAAAGTAACAGCTTAGTAGAGGTAAAATAAAATGTCAGAATATCTGAATTGGGGAATGGGCAACTCACCGACACCTGAATAATTTAGTGTGACATAAATTATCTTCTTAACTATATGCATCTTTAATTAAAGTATTTTAACCTATCTCCTGTGAGAAATTCTAGATCCTGTTGACATGTGGGAATGTGTAGGGGAAAGAGGGAGCAGGAACGGATGGCTTAGACTGGAAGCCTACAGGCATCCTTTCTGTCCTGGTAAGGTGTTCTCCCTTCATCGACCAGAAAAGCATGTTGTTTCTGCAATGCCAGCTGTAACGTCCAATTAATCACACTCTGTATTAGTCCTGTGATGCACAAGGGTTTAACACATTGCCTGCAGCAATTGAGCAGTTAACAAGGATTCCCCCATGCACCCCACCACCCATCACACCTTCAAAGCACAGCTGGTTATGTGTGCTTCCTGGGCATGTACCTCAACCTCCTTCCCTGAAGTGTTAAAGGTGTCGGTGCAGCTTGAATTCACTGTGGAAGGTAGCCTGACGTGGTACAACAATCCTGCCTTAGGTGACTGATACTCCCCAGGGTCCAAGTGATCATTAAATGTGAGAATTTTCCCCCGGTTCCAATTGTCAGAGACCCTGGGAACTACAGGCAGATTGCAGCTCCTTCCCATCACTGCAGGTGTTTGGTGGCACCATGGCATTGCCTGCTCTCCAGTTATGGCAAGTAGTCATTTGGCTGAACGAAGACATGTGTATGCCTGCCTCAAGTCCCAGGGCTCAATGTTGAAGTCTCTGGGGGGCATATATTGGGTCTGTAACAGGCCTGGTGTCAACTCAGGTGGGCCAGAGGTCCCTTCTGACGTTAAACATTTGCTCAGCAAATTGGATTCAAGTAAAATGGTATGTTAAATGTCATTTCATAAGAACTGCACTGCAAAGCAGCATCTCCTGTTCGTTTTTCTTCTGTTTGTCATTCTGCCATCTTCTTTTGGTTTTAAAACTGGATGTGGCATGGGCTTTCATTGTTTCCCTTGCTGGACTTTCTGACTTTTGAGTCAAGATGTCTAGACATTTTTAGATCTAATTTTAAACTGCAAGTTTGGAACAGTCTCTACTTTCTTCAGTTATAGTTCACAACAAATACATTTGATGGCAATTTCTTCAGAACAATGTATTTCTGACTGCATGAAAAGTGAAAGTCAGTCATTTGTATCAACTAATCTTTTAAATCATCTTCAGTTTCCTAATGTAGTGGATATTCACTGATCAGGGTTTACAAGTTGTCTCACTTAAACAGTGTTTCTTGAATGGTGTATATTTTAAAATCATCCACACTTGCTTAAGTTGCCATTTTCTAAAGGTGAAGCCTTCTTTTTCCTGAAAATAGGGAGGTTGCTTTTTTTTTTTTTTGGTTAAATTGAATACATATTGCCTGACACTCAAGCTAGTGAGAATGCCATCATTAACATTATGACTTTGCAATGAATGCTCACTTTTTGGAAGTGTTCATTTATTTATCAAATGAACCAATTTATTAAATGAAACTTTTCTCTTTTTCCCATGTCACATCCATACTGCAACATTAGCTACTTACACAGTACTTGGTACAAGGTAAACATAAGCCTGTACACACATACAAACCCAACGGGTCATCTTCTGATAACACATATAACTTAGAAATTATGACCTTGAATTACTTGTATTTTAAAAAATAATCCATAGTTACTTAGACTACATCAACCTCAATGAAATATAAGCAAAATACTTAATCATTGGCTCAGATTTTTTTGTGTGTGGCTAACAGTATCATGTTCATAGTTTACTTTGCATATTTAATGCTTTTTTTTCTCATTTGTATGAGTTCTTCACACAGCTTCAGGGGAGAGACAGTTACTGTTTCTGCGAATAGAAAGAGGACATCCACCTGAGATGGTAGAGGTCCTGAGCACAGAAGGAATACCTGAGGCCACATACATACATTCCCATTGGCCTGGCTTCCTGTGGAAATGTAGCTCATGTAGTTGTATGTGTCTGCAGTTCTCCTAGTTCCTTTGAATCTGAATTTGACAGAGTCAAATTAAGGGGGTTAAGAACTAGTAAATCTCTGCAAGTTTCCTGAAGGTAAATATCTGTGTAGAGGGAGAGCTTGGAAGTGTTTGGACAGAGAGAAAGGCAAAAGTATGAACTCATATACTGTTAGGCACCAGAGGATCTGCATGGGATAGGGCTTTTAATAAATATCTCAGCTGTGAGAAAACTTTAATCTTTAGTTCTATCTTTTCATAGAAACAGAGATTCAGAAAAAAACATGAAATAGCATGTATTGTAAAGGTGACAATGTTTCCAGTTGTGATAGCTGTAGTTTCAACACATATAGAATCTTCTGATAAGATAGAAGCTTTGCCTTTCATTACTAATTTATATATATATGAGTTTGGGAGCAGAAAATCCATATTCATTTCAGTGAGGCTGTCATAAGAAAGGAAGTTACTTATTTCCTCTTTCAAAAATTAGATCCCCTTGATCAATCAGATTATTGCAAATGTATGCTTTTTGTAACTGCCTCATGAGTGGAAAGTAAATTGTGCTTTACCAAAACATGGAAATAAGTGGCTGGTCATTTCATTGCAGCCTTTTTATCCTAAAAATTTTGGTGCTGTTGATCAGCAACTATGTATCTCCCAGTTAAGATACCATTCAGACTGGCTAGTCACAAGTGGCCTGTTCCTTACGTTGTACCTACATTCATAGTCTTCAGTTTTGAGACTTTAATAGCTTCAATTTGGTTAATTAATATTTCATAGTTAAAAGAACAGACCTGTTAAATGAAACTGAATGCTGGGATTTCACCTAACAGCTTCATTCTTTAAAAGAATTAATCCATAAAATATTAGATTTAGGGAAGATTGTCTCTTTAGGGTAAAGCTCAACTCCTGTGAATGACGTTTGGTAATACAGGGACGTAGAAGGCTTGCTAAAACTTCTGCATCAGAAGGTTTCTTGCACAGAACAAGCAGTTTTTGTTTGGTTTGACCGAATATCCAATGAAAAATGTTTGGTTTTACAGTGAGTTCCTATAAATTTCTTACATCATGCCAATATCCTCTGAAGGTGTAATATTTTCTCTGAATCTACAGTACACATGCATGAATAAAAGTTAATAATCTACACTGCTAAAATGTCAAAAATACCCCAGAATAAACAGGTTCATCATGTACTGTCGCAGCACAACTCTCCTAATTCTTCTTACCCTGAAATTGTGTATTATTACAGTTGCACACAAACTCACCCAGAGCATCAATCTGACCCACTGTGATGCATCTTATATTCTCAAGGAAGTGTAGTAATTGGACTGCCGATTCTCAGGTTACAATCCAGCAGAACACTTAAGGCAACACTTAATTGTAAGCACTGGTACCAGAGAAGTCCCATTTAAATCAGCGCTTATTTGGGCATTTATATCTAAGCATGTACTAAAGAACTAAGCGTGTTCTCTTGGAGGAGGGCCTTTTGATAGTAAATGGTACTTAGTGTTAGTCAACTCAGCTTCAAATAGCTGTATCAGCAGCACGTATTTGTTCTCTTTTCTCTTGAAGGCACTTGACTGCCTTTTAGTTTCTTTGTTGCTTAGCAGAACAATAAAATCAAATATTATAATATTTCATGCATTGCTGAATCATATGGTATTTTACAGTTGAATAGAGAGCTAAGTTTTGTCATCTCTGCATTAATAACATCGCTATCATTGTTTTTATTATTATGGCCCACTCTATTATTTTGCAAATGAGAATTTAAAAGCTCGAGCAGATTAGGTTCGGGATTCATCTGCCCTAATTAGGTATCTCAAAGTTAGACTTCCTCAGTCTGCAGTATTCACTGTAGGCTTCTCTTCCTATCAGCAAAGAAGAATAGGCACCTCTTGAAAATGGTTCAGGTCTTCCTACAAGAGAGACTCTGCAAATGTCTCCTCTGCTGCTTATAAAGAGGCTGTGGAGTCACTGGTTCAAATTCAGATAGCCATTTTTTTAGGGCAAATTAATCACATTTTTTCTGAGTTAATTGTGGTCTCAAAAGTCTCAGTAGCAAATGTGAAAACTGAATATAATACTGGCTTTTTTTCCATCTTTTAGATCTGTGCTTTATTCCCCGCGCTGGTCATAGGATTTCAGGGTATTTCATTTCAGGACCCTGACCTGCTCTTGTTTTGCTAATTCAGATTGGACATGAATGCCCAATACCACAAAAGACCACAAAATGTTACAAGGTTTCAGAGACCAGTACTTTAACTGTAGCCAAGTTGAGAGATATTTGTAAGCCATTGAAAATAAATACTCTTGGAGAATCTTGCACTGTTTGGTGTACATCCACTCTGGATGACTACAGTAGGGTATATCGGTATCATACGTCTGTGAATTTGTAATCCCCACTAAAACCTTAATTGTGCAAGATATTATTATGAGAAGAGGTTTGCTGCTCTGGTGCTCTTTTTTTGCCCTTGTTTGTGTGTTTCATCTTTGTTAAACTTCATTTTTCTGATGCATAGAACCAGAAATCCACCTTCAGTGCCTCCCTCAGCTTGGTGAAGGAGACATTGATGTGTCCAGTGGAGTTCCCAAAATGGGTTTTCCCACATGGCAAAGTGATAGTGAAGAAGCTGAATTCAAGGTTATGCATTTCTCCTACTGGACTACGAGAGAACAGTTGTTCCCAAAACCCCCTTTACACCATGACATAGACTTGCAGTGTTTCTAACAGTTGATCCTAAGAGTTGGTATCGTATTTAGGACTGGTCACTTATGCATTAGTATGGATTCCCGTCATGTCATTACCTATAGAGGCAACATCATGACTTTGTCTGCTGACTCTTGGCTCCTGTTAGGGCAGGTTTTTTTATATCATCACTTTTTCCTTATTCCAGCAGTGACTGAAGAGAGGGAAATCAATGGATATCACCTCTCTTCTTCTCTCTTCTGCTTCCAGGATTGTAGGGAAATACTCCTTTTAGATATAATATGATGCTAAGAGTGAAGAAGATCTCTGTGCAACTTGCTCGGATCCTCCTGAGATATGTGACAAGTGGAGGGAAATGTTGTATGGCCACTGATCCACACATGGGCAAGGGCAGCAATGAAGCAGTTACAGATGCATGGGGCAGGAAAAGGTCCCGTGTCCTCATCACAACCTCACTCCAGGCGTTACTGCACTTCCCACCAACTACATTATAGGTCACATTTGTATTTATGGTGTCACTACGCATGTTGTTGTTCTAGTCTAAGGCTTTGATGATTGTGCAGCAGCGAAATAAAACATGTAGCTTCTTGACAGTATTGATTTCCAGAAATAAAAGCCAGTCACTGACCCATGGCAACATACTTTTTCCTCCACGGGAATGTGCTGCGCTGGGCTGTGGTCTCGGTTCTCACAGGAACATTTCGTGCCGGAGCAGAGAGAAGGAGCCCTGCACAAATCAGCAAAGCCAGGTCAGACTTATAATTTCCTGGATCGGTGAATCAGAGAAATTGAACAGATAAATGTGTTTTGGTTTTTTTTTTCATGGAAAGGATTTTCTTTTAACCCTATTGTTCATATCAGGCAGCTGATACCAGTTCATTAAATGACTCCTGTTTTCTTCACAAAATTATGAATTTACAGTGTAACTTGTAACTTAAGAACCATTTTCAGCCTACACACAGGACTCTCATGCTTCATCAACTGCTGAATTCAACTTCACCAAAAAGAGTTTACTCTCTAGCATTTTTCACAGAATCACTGAATCGCCTAGTTTGGAAGGGACCTTTAAGATCATCTAATCCAACCATAAAAAAAACAAACACAAACAAACAAACAAACCCAACAAAAAAACCCCTCACACCAACACTAAACAATATTCCCGAGCACCATGTTAATTTGTTAATTCATCTTTTGAATATCTCCGGGGATGGTGCCTCAACCACTTCACTGGGCAGCCCATTCCAATAATCTGATAACCTTTTCAGTGAAGAAATTTTTCCTAATATCCAACCTGAGCCTCTCCTGGCACAACTTGAACTTTTTGGTATGTTTATTTTTTTCTTATCCTGTTATCTAAGCAAGCAGACTAGCTAGTCTGAATTTTCATCTAAGTATTTTCCCAATGTTATCAATAATGAATTTAGCACAATTACAGATACAGAAGAAAGTAGTGGAAACGGGATTTGTATACCCAGCAGGAAAGCAAATAATACTCTGTTTGTTCCTAGACCGAGCTCCACCTCAGGTAAACTAAGATGTCAAGTCTCCTCTTAGGCTTGATGCTGTTTATCGGAAGATGTAACCTCAGAGGATGCGAGCACGGGTTTTACTCCGCCTCTGCGCTGTGGTGGCAGGATAGTGGCTGACCTCTAGTGGCAATAGAGGTAAATTGCTTATGGATCCCGGCGGTTTCAGCAAGCGGTTTGCAGACGTTTAGATAATTCCGTAGTGCGTGTTGCTGTTGAAAAATGAAAATCAACCAATGTAATGGAAAATGTATTAAAAAGGAATATGAAGCCGAGCCTGAATTCAATTGCCTTTACAAATAATTTTTCTTGGAGGCAGAGGCTTAAAATAGAACTTTCAGAGTCAATTGCTGATGAGCGTCAAAGCGTATAGACAAGTCAATAAGGAACTCACGACCTGCAAGAAATACATTTCTCAGCAAAGAGCTCCGTGTATCCAGATGATTTGTGTGGTTCTGCTCAGGCTGGTTGGTTCCCAGGCCATTTCCAATGCAAAGGTCTGTTTTTATTCTCTGTGCCTGAAAACTGCGTGGAACAGGGCTCAGCGAGGAAAGCAAATGACTCATCCCTTACACTCAGCACCACTCCATGACACACATATGCCTCCTTACCAAGAGAGCCAAAGAAGAGAAACGAAAAAAGAAAGTCGGGGGAGACCACCCACCTTCTCTCTATCAGAAGGCTTTCCTGGTCATTAAGGCTTGGTCTTTATATTGGACTTGCTCCAGCTGACTGGGAGCCAAGCATCTTTCCAGGAGAAGAGAAGAAACAGTGCATGGGGATCCAAATGTAAGCAGGAGCTGACTGCATAAATCAAATACTTCTGCATCATGTGTGCACTTAGCGTACACTTTGGTGGAGATCTTTGGAAATGCGTAGATGCAGTTTAGATGCTCATTTGGGGTACTGCCCAAGGATTTGTTTTCCAAAGGTGGCTTATTGCTTTCTGAGGAACCAGCCCCATCACATGGTCCAAACTGAGGCATTTGGGCTAACCTCAATGTCAGAAAAATACATCCACTGCTGAAAGGCGTGAAGCAGGAAGGTGAGGAGGCAGCAGGGCTGTGGAAGGGCAAGCTCTGGGGCTGGGCAACGGCAGGCAGGGTGGCAGGGGAAGCAGCACCACGCTCATGCAGCTGACAGCCAGGGCAGGATGCAGTGACACCAGCAGCTGCCTGATTGGGCTTGCACCGTGGCTGCCAGCCTGCCGCCACTTTCAACAAACTGCTGTTGGGTCTCCATTGTGTGAGTTTGCCTCATCAGAGGCAGGCTGATTGTACACTGAAATGGCAAGAACTTCAGAAATGCCAAAATGTGGATACAGAAGAAAAGGAAAAAGGAGGGGGCACTGCTATGGTGGGTGCTAAAAGGTTAGGGGGGCACAAGCAAAGACTAGAGAAGTCCATAGAGGAGAAAGCCACTGAGGGCTTTGCATGCAGAAAGCATTTTGGTCTCAGAAGCCCCTAAACTAACATGATTTTGAGGCTGGAAAAGCCATGGGAGGAAGGGATGTTTCACTTTGTTTTGCTCTATTTCTATGCTTTTTCCTCAGTCTCTGCTGCTGATCACCAGTGAAAACAGAAAACTGGGTTAGCCAGATGTGTCTTCTGAGAATAGGGCTGATGTTTTGTTCTGAAGTGACCTCCCCAAAGCCAGGGCTTGATGTTTAAAAATATTCAATTATCTATTATTGCCCTGCACCCATATTGGAGTGGTGAAAAAGAGGCACAACTAGGGCTAACCTTATTGTGCCAAGGGCTACAGCTCTCACAGTTCAGCTCTGTTTCTTACTGAGGTGTTTGCTACCTTTGAGTGCTCCCATTTAAACTATGACATCGATACACCTACACACATTGTTTTCAAAGAATTGCCTTTGTCCTAGTTGTTGTTAGCTATCAGATGTCTTTGTAATTGTGACTGTTTTCTGTATCTGTTTCATACTGTGACTCTGAATTGTTTCAAGGCATCCTATAAGCCCTGCTAGAGGAGACCTTTTATAAATACTTAAAAGACCTTATATAGGCTGTTGTATTTTCAAAATTGCTTGATGGGCAAGCAATTAAATGTTTACAGAAAGAGAAGCCATAAATAAAGAGACATTTTATCTTGAAGGCTAGTAGCTGTTATCAGATGTTGTGTTTGTGTTAAATATAATCTGACAGTACTTGTCCATATAATTAACAGGTAACATACTGTCTTATCTGACCTGAACTGTGGGAAGGATAGCGTTTATGCACTGTCATGTCTCTGCCGTTGTGACTGCTTGGCGCCATGGCCATGGTGCATTCCACAGTAACCAGCCTGTGGCTCTAACTCTTGCCAGTTGCCAAGGGTTCTCATGGCATTATCTACCCCCTGGGGCAGCCCAGTAACACTTTGTGTTGTAGATGTCCACCTACTGGCATCCAGGCTGCAGAAAGCTGGCATATTAGCTTGCTATGCTGTAAACCCAGTGGTGATTCACCCAATGCCAGGAGACCCAAATGCTCTCCATCCACTTGGCACTTTGGAAGGGCCCAGGAAGGAGAACTTGTCAGCAGATCTTCCCCATTTCTTAATGGACTGCTTTCTGCTTCTGGGTAGCAAATGGAAAACATGACTCTGTATGAGTTCTTTATATGCAATTGTGTTTGTTTATGTGTAATGTGGGATGCTGGGTGGTCCTGGTTTCGTGGAGTGAGTCCCTTGGAGAGTCCAGGCCTCGAGGCTCAAGTAATTTGAGTGAGACTCGTGTGTTTACCTTCTGGAAAACAGTCAGGCTTTCAGAAGTTATTGTTCCACCGCATAAAGAGTCTAACAACAACTTTGACAAATACAATAGAGGTTGATTTCGGGTCATAATCACATTGAAGGCAATCATGAGGCTTTAAATTAATAAGACCTGTATTAAGCATAGCCTGAGAGCACTCCCTCTTCAGTAATCCACTCAGAGTCTTAGCTTTTGAAGGATTCATGTAGCATTTAAGTTAATAATATATTTCTTAAATATAATTCTCCTTTTAGTAGCAAATGCATGACAGCTGGCTTTATTGTCAAACCTTCTCATTTAGGACTGTAGTCCTGCTTAAATTGGAGTGTCCATATAGCATTACAGAGGCTTCCCACAGCTCACCGGTTGGAAAGCCCAGACCCAGGCTTTCTTTCCAGTATCACTGCAGTCATTTTGACAGAGACAGCAAAGGGCTTTTCTTCCTTCCCTTGGGTTCCAAAAGCCATTCCTATTGCTCCAGGAGATGTTCCATTTTAAAATGTTAACGCAATGCATTAAGTTTTGGGGTTCTCTCTCTCTCTCAATTTTATTTTCACAATTTTCCAAGGAAACAAAATTTGTGCAATCCAGTGGGATTAGTCCTGTATTAATAAATTTCAGTTTCTCCATTTCTTCTGCATTTTGAACTGCTCTGAGGGCAGGAGCCACTCCATATCCTACAAGTTTCATAAGAATTAGCAGCTTGCTAAAGGTCAAAGATCCAAATTAGTGCTTTCTGCTAAGAAAAGTCCTGTCTTGTGAGTTCAGTGGTGCGGGACTTGTTTGGCCTGGTGGCACAAAACCTACCACAACACCAGAGCCTGTATAGAGTCTGCAGAAGAGCAATGAAGCTCCTCTGTGTTATTTATGAAGCCTTTTCAGGAGGGGAACACTGAGGCTCAAACACAGGGAGGATTTAAGGGTACTGTGGTAGGGTCCCTGGTGGGGAGGTGGGAGCATCGTGGCGGGAATAACCAGTACTTGAATGTGCTGTCATCATCACTGCAGTGGAGATGTATAAAATACACAGCACACAAATTGAAAGAAGACCAGATTTCATTAGTCCGTCTATTTTGAAAAAGCTTGCTGAAAAAATAAACAGATGGGCAGAAGCTGGCAATGATACCAACATTGTTAAATGGAAATGATCTTCCAGATCACCCAAAGAGCAAAAACTTATTTGATTTGTTGCAATTTCCTACATTGTCCTGACAAGAACCAGGTGAAATACTCATGAGGAATCTCCCCACCCCCAATTAATCTAATTTAAAGTTTTTCAGCAGAATCTGTTATGTTTCCAAACTCACAGAAACCCATTGTTAAAACTTTTTTTTTCTCAATTCCAGAGAATACAAAAAGGATAAAAACCTTATCTGTTAAAATTTCATTATAACTTTGAACAAAATCATAAACCTTCCAGAGAAACCAGCAATATCTGGTGTGTTAACTAATCTGAAAAACTCAGAATGTTTTTCAAGCTTTCCATTGTTTTTTCATTGTATAAACAAGAAAACAAGACCCATAACAAACTCCAAAGGAAGTTCATGAAATTGTGTCATGTAAATCCAGAAGAAAAATTTGTTACCACTTATAAAAGTTGAAGCTGTTTGGTTTTTTCCCAGCTACTGACAAGCCACTGACTATTTTTGAGCTTGGGATTCTGCTGGAGCAGAATTAATTTCTAATCATGGCTATACTTTGTTTAGGAGACATGTGGTCTAAAATGCAAAATATTTTCTCCCATGTGTGTTCTGCATGGCTAGTACTGTTTCTTGCTCTCAGACAACATTCTTTGTAATTCCCAGTCATGAAAAAGAAAATATCTGAAGTCGTGTTGCTGACCACCAAGTACTGAATCTCTTTAAATGCTTGTTCACAGCATTAAATTAAACACAGGACATATCAGGTTGGTATAGTGATCCATGCATTGTATTCTACCAACTCATTCTTCATCTTGGGTTTGGCAGGAGCTTGGTGAATTCAGGTCACACTGAAGGAGCTGGCAGTGCCCAACAAGCCATTGGTTTGAAACTGTACTGCCCATGACTTTTGTTCAAATGAGCCATTTGAAGGGCGTTGGATCATTAAATTTGGTTTGTTAGAAAACAAACGAGGCACTACATCATTTGATAGAGGTTTAACCAACAGGCCATGAATAGATATATCCCCTTGTTCACTGTTCCTTGCAGATGGGTCCTTGCCTCCACTCTTGCTTGGTCCAGCTGTTTTTGGTGACTTTCTGAGCTCTGCCAGCCCCCGACAGCTGTGGACATTGTCATCTCCAAAGCCTGGAAGTGTCACTCCCCCCTTGTTTCCTTGGGAATCTCCAGGTGTCTCCAAGGGCAAATTGTCACTCTTCTTTTATGGAGATCTTAGAAATTACCCTTCTTTCACAGGAGTATCACTTCTCCAAGGTCAACAGTTGCCACTTTCTTTGCTGCCCAACCACACCTAATTATTGTGGATGAAGGGCACAATAAACTGCGAGCAGATAAAGCAGATGCTTTCCATCACAAGGGAGTACCAGGAATATTCCCAAAGGGTGGGCCTTCTTTTCCTCCCTATTCTGTTATTATTTCATTGTTCGTTAACTCCAGAAGACTGTAAGGCTGTGTGGGAAGGACGCTTGGGCACAGCGGCTTCTCGCTGCGTGCTGTGAGACATGAGTGTTGAGGCACAGTCCGTTCTGAAACCAGCACCACCAACAACATCTGTCCTTTGGCAGCTGGCAGTGAGTAACAGTTAACCCACCTCATATCTGGACAAGAGTGGTTTCTCATCCTTACGAGAATCCAATCATGATCCTTTTAGACTGCAAATTTTCTGAGAGGATATAAGCCCAAATGACTTTTTTGCTTTTAAAGAAGAGAAAAGAGAGTGAACTCTTCAACTAGCAGTACTAGCAGACCCATTAGCCCAAATTCAGCTCAGCCCTGGCAGAGGAGGATCACTCTTGGTTACTCTCACACCCAGCCTTTTGCAAGGAACTGCTCTGCTGCAGTAACATGTGAATGTTTGTGCTTACCATATCTGAGGTCATTTGTATGTCAAGCATCTGCTTTTTGTAATGTGAAAAATATTCCATGTTTAGTGTAAATGCCCTCCCACCCACTGGGAGCCCATTAGCAGCTTCACTTTAGGGAAACAGCATGTGGTTTGGGAAATACAGGTCAGAAAACAGAGATATCATAGCTTGGTTTCTAGGTGGATTACTCAAAAGAAAGGCAGTTTTCACTGTTGCTCTGCCAGCTGTCTCAGATTCCACCTGAAAATCCACACTGGCAGCTCCCATGTTAACTTTCTTAAAATCTTTCTGCTAAACATAATACTAGAATAAGTTCAGTATTGGTTATTAAAATAGTAAGTATAGAGAGCAGTACTGCTACCAGTCCCAGTACCCTTGTTCTGTGTCATATACTTCTTCTTAAATCCCTTATGCAAATAATCTTAATTTTCAAAATTTCCCATGGTTTTAAAAAAGTGGTGTGTGTATGGTTTATATATTATTTTATATATGTATAAAAGAATTTATTTTTCATCCACTTTTAGATTGAATATAACTTTCTAGGTGTTTCACTCTGAAAATTCATAATAGACTTCTAGTAGGATCTTATAAATATTTTAAAATGCAATTTATTCCCTTCATAATTACACCCATGAATTACTCATTAGTTAGCACATCTTTCCTCCTGTAGGCAAACAGCAGTGATTGCCACACTGTTTTAAAATGAAAGCTGTCAAGATAAAGGTGAGGTTCATTAATGAATGACTACTGTGATATTACACTGCAGGCACTAGCAGCTTGGTTGGATGTGGCTTTTAACAAAGCTTTCTTGCATTTACCAGAGCTACATGGGTGCAAATGAAAGCAGATAAACCTCACCTCATCTGCAGATAAACTTTTTTTTTCTCAAATGCTCTTCATAACAGTGTCTAATATTTACCTAATACCTTTCATCCCAAGCAATTTACAATTAATTAATCTTCATAGCTCTCTTGATGAAATAAGGGCATTGACAAATTGGTGCTGCGGAAGCTAGACTGATTTGCCTCTACCACAGACAAAGTACTGTCTTACTAATCAGCACATAATTGATTCAATTTTTCAGTGTGAAGAAAAATCATGACAGCAAATAAACTGAACCTCGATATCTTTTAATGGTGACCACAGGACACTGACCATGGGATCATACTGAATGCTCTCTCCTCCCTTTGTAGGCAAAGAAACTGAATAGAGGGCACCAGCTGAAACTTGCAGCATCTTCAGTTAGGTCAAATTCATATCTACTGTTATTTAGGTCACAAAGAAATGATGGCCAAGGTGACAAAAGATAAGGAGAGGATCTGTGGGTTCACCTTTGGTTTTGGCCAATAGGTGTAGTTCACTCTTTCAGTGAGCCCTTGTTGTGAGCCTGCATCCTTCCCTCACTTCCAGGCAGGGTTAGGGATATGGAATGTAGCACTGGGACATGTAGGACCATTCTTCCTTGAAGACTGTTTGGAGAATTCAGGCAGTGAACAGCAATTCTTTCTCTCCCCCTCTTCTTCACCAGCATGAAAAACACTTCTGGTCTATGTATGTATGACTCTACTGACTACCAGAATTATAACAGGGAAAATAAAAGGTGCCTCTATTATGTCTAGGTCCTGGTGAAATAATTTCTGGTTCTGATGCCAAAAAGAGTCACGTCCTTTCTTCAAAGAGCCTCAGTACTTCCACTCCCTTCTGCATCCATGGGACTCCGGAAGTTTGGAGGGAGACACAGTGAGGCTTGGTGCTTATTGGAGGAGGAGGAGTTCTTTAAGGACTCCTCAGAGCCAACACACCTTTAACCTGCATGTTTTCACAGGTTTCACAGGTTTTCGCTGATACTGTGATGCAGTATCAGTGTTCATGCACTTTCAAAAAGCCCCAGGATAATTCTTTAAAAGAAAGATCTTGAAGATGGTCTCAGGCTACATTTCTCTCCTGGAGAAGGAAAAAAAAAAGGAATAGAAGTTTCTCTTACAGTAAAAGCAGCTGAGATTTTCACATAAGAACCTCTCTTCATGGCCCAGGAACTTAAGAGAAACACCAAGGGTATGTGGTGGGCCTGTCAGATTGTGCCGTTGTGGAGGAGAAAGAAACTCTGCGGAGCCAGCAAAGCAATGCGGGGGAGTCTCCAAGGCAAATCTGCTACTTAACTCTCCTGAGGGCTCTACCATTTGTTAGTGGTGCTAAGAGCTATTCAAATCCTTGTCAAGAGTACCAGGGCTTTGGAGACCTTTTACTGCAACTGAAGTACTATGGAAATCACTTGAATTACAATTTTGCATCAGACAAGGCTCTGGTTTAATATTTCTGAACCTGTACAATACACGCACAGTTAATTAAATGTGCCTGAAATACAAAAAGACATTATTTGTGTTGGTATAAAACACCACAGATCGTACTTCGGGCTGTACTTTATGCCTCCTTAAAATAATTTGACAAATAATTTGACCCCCTCACACTCACTCATCCCCCACTCCACCCCCACATACACGTACCCTTTCTTGATCCTGCTTATAACTTCAGGGATCTTAAAAAAAAAACCTGGGATTTAAAATTGTACAAAATGAGAAGCTCTCCTACTTCAATAACCCATGTACTAAATGTATGATTAAAAAGCTTTCATTTAAACAGTCCCTTCCAGGTCTTAGCTGCAGGAGAATTCATACAGAGGTGAAATTAATAGGATATTTATGATTAATCCTGCAGTTCAGTTTCCACATGCCAGAGATGGGCAAGTGAATTTATCTTCAAAAGTCCTAATTAAGAAGAAGAGCCATGGCAATGGTAAAGGTAATTACACCTCTTTGTAACGTCAGAACCTTGCTTTTTAAAAGCGATGGATTTAGAAACATTATCTTATAAATACAGACTTTTTGCGAAACAAAGTGACCTCTTCCCAGTCTAAGGCCAAAATCCAACAAAGTACTCAAAAACTTAAAAGATGTGAATGGTCTTTTAAGCGCTTAAAAGCACTGAATATTCCCAGTGGGTCCTCATGGATGTGTCTGTGCAGAACTCACAAAGAGTCACAATTCACAACCATGATTTAAGTTTACTTTCTGTTTCGTTGCCTGATTTGAAATTACTTGAATCCTTCACATCCTGGCCATGAGCTCTGTAGGCAGGGACCCTCAGGGTTTCCAACTCTGTTGTGCGTTGCTGAAACCAAGCAAAACCAAAGGAGGGCATCCCACTTGTTTTTAAATAGCTTTGGTTGGGTGCTTTATGGCTAACTAGCTATTGTTCGTGGCAAAGCTTCAACACTTTTGGCATTCAGATTTACGTAAAGCATGGTAGTCACTTTTAAACAGCCAGCTGGAATGGCCTTGCAGGAACATGAGGTCAGTCCAATCAACCAGTGTTAGGTGTCCCAGTCAGGCTAGGTGCAAGTTGGCTCAATCTACACAGCCAAGTTCGCTCTTGTGAAGCTTGTCCCTTCAGA
The DNA here is from genome assembly GCA_028565335.1 of Limnodromus scolopaceus. Classification (NCBI taxonomy): domain Eukaryota; kingdom Metazoa; phylum Chordata; class Aves; order Charadriiformes; family Scolopacidae; genus Limnodromus; species Limnodromus scolopaceus. The sequence goes on along the minus strand of JAOXNO010000001.1, from coordinate 187,842,053 downwards.
GAGGATGCTGTGTCACCCCCTACTTATGGGGCTGTTAGCAGATATTGTAAGCAGAGGCTTTGGAAAGGACGTGGAAGGGAGATCTGCCCCTTGGCTCAGTTACGGGCCCTTAGGGGTGTCCAGGTGGTATGTGCTCACACTTGCCCTCTCCTCCTGACTGGATGCACAGCTGTGGTGTGGCGGGGGCAAACACATAGCAAGAGAATGTGTCTTTTGAACTACTGAATATTTTTCCTGGGCACCTACAATGAAGCAAACTTTGTTATCTGCAGGACAATTGTAGCCTTCAAGCCACACACCTCATATAGTTTTGTTTGTCACATAAAGACTAGGTGGAACATGCATCTTCCATTAGCATCATTGGAAGGCCTTGCTTGAGGGCAGTTTGGTATATCCAAACTGTAGAGGAGACCTTATCGCTCTCTACAGCTACCTGAAAGGAGGCTGTAGAGAGTTGGGGGTCAGTCTCTTCTCCCAAGTAACAAATGATAGGACAAGAGGAAATGGCATCCAGTTGCACCAGGGGACATTTAGATTGGATATTAGGAAAAAATTGTACACTGAAAGGGTTATCAAGCATTTGAACAGGCTGCCTAGGAAAGGGGTGGAATTGTCATCCCTGGAGGAATTTAAGTCAGCTAGACGTGGTGCTTAGAGACGTGGTTTAGCAATGGTTTTTTCAGTGTTAGGTTGATGGTTAGACTTGATGATCTGAAAGGTCCCTTCCAACCTAGACAATTCCATGATTCTATCCATTGAAACACCGTTTCATTGCACTTCTTTCTGATGGTTTCCTGGGCGTCATGGAAAAGGATGATGATATACATCCTAATTTCATTACAAACCATGAGCCTGCTCTCATACTGAATCTGAGGTTTTGAAAAATAATTTTTTTTCCCATGGATAAGAGACCTTCTGGGTTGTGTGAATGGTCCTTGACTGTCTGTGCCTGTCAATGTCCTAACAAGTTAACTCACTGTCATGACTAAAGCACCATCCAAGTTATTTTAAGAGAGGTTTTTAAGTATTGTTCTAACATAAAAGAGTAATGGTGCTCCACTTAGGAATGTTGACAGTGGGTAGATTTGCCGGCTTAAAAAAGAAAGATCATAAAATTACTGTGAACAAATACTTGTTGGAATAGATCAGAGCAGTGTTTTATGTACAAACATGGTTTTTAGAACGTAATTTCCTTTATCAAATTTACCTGTCGTTTTAGTAACAGTCCAATCCTAAAAAGAGGTTTTTGCCTGCATGTCAAAGTATTATATGTCAACATGAATGTTGCAGTCATGGGTCCAGGCTGGCAGCAACTTGACCGCTGACACAGTAGACCAGGAATGGATTAATGGTCTGTTTATAACTTGTATAATTTCAATCCAAACAACCATTGCTAGTCCAGGAAATTGTGATATTATTGCCAGTGTCCCTGGATATATTCATTAGCCTCTTGAAGTAAGAATTCCACACACAAATCTCCTCTGGCATCTTAAAGTATTTTCAGTTCAGCAGCCTTTGATTTCAGAGTAACTGTAACTTCCGTATAAACATATCAGATACCATAATGTAAAGTGCTGACATGGTGTAACATGGCTCCTGCCCACAAAAGCCATTTGCTCGGAGAAGAATCCCCGATTGCAGGACACGCGGCAAGGGCGCTGGGTGCTGCGGTCAGATGAGGAATTTCACTCCTGGCTGCCCAGGCTGTGTTTGCTCTCTGAATTATAGATTTCCATTTTCTGAGTAATCAGGCTGGTGTCCTTCACATTTACAAACCCAGGAAGAAATATATGGCTAGACTATAAATGGTATACCATCATTTATATTATCATTGTCTGAGCAAATGGTAGTGTATGGTCCTTATTTTAAGCCTGGCATTGGAAATTGGGTTTCTTCATTTATTATTCCCCTTTCATAGAATCATAGAATAGACCAGGCTGGAAGGAACTTCGTGGTGAAAGGGAACCTAGGTGAGATTATCTAGCACCCTGTCCAATCACATCTTGAAAACCTCCAGCAATGGGGATTCTACCACATCCCTGGGGAGGTTTTTCCGGTGATTGGTCATTCCCACTGTAAAAAATTTCTTCCTTCTGTTGAGATGAAACCTCTCGCAGTGCAGCTTGTACTCATTGCCTCTTGTTTCTCCATGTGGCTCCTTGTGAAGAGAGAGTTTCCATCCTCTTTGTAGGAGCCCTTTAACTACTGGAATACTGTGTTGTGGTCCTCCCTGAGCCTTCTCTTCTCCAGGGACAAAAGACCTAACTCCTTCAGTTTTCCCTCATAGGCTAGGTTCTCCAGCCCTTTGTGTGTACAATGTCCAGTCTGTCCATGTCTTTTTTGAATTGCGGGGTCTAGAACTGGAGACAGTACTGCATAGCTCATCTCCATACACTCACAGGTCTCTTTTACATAAAGTGTAACTTGACGACAACTTCTTCCCTTCCTATCTTTCCAAAAGAGTTTGTAGCCATCCATTGTGGTCTTCTAGTCATGTGAATTTTCCCACCAAGTGTGGTGGCTCTTGAAGTCCTGCTTGATCTTGCCCGGGTTTTGCTTAACTGTGTCACTGGTGCTCACATGGAAAAGAAGTAGGGGAATAGCAGTCTGCTTTCAACCAGTTGTGGCAGTCTCCCCGTGACATCCCAGATCTTGGCTCCTGGCACGCAGAGAGTCACCCACTACTAGCACTCACCACTTCCTTTTGCAGTTTTTAGGATGGGGTGCTGGTGCTGTTTCTCCCTGTGAATCTTGTTCATTGGGTTTGTCTGCTGCCAGATGCCTGAGAGGTGTTTGCACACCCTGCTCATGGTGCTCCTGGTGGCTGGCACTCCCTAGGGGCTGGTTATATGTGGCTTCACTGTTCCACTCTGGGCTCTGCCATTATAACACTGTGGAAGTAACTTCGGCATGCTCCGATTAAATGGCCTTATATTTTATTATTTATCATACTACCAGTATGCTGGTAGTATGCTACTACCAGACTGCTACTACCAGTCAGTTAAATTCAAATAGGAAGGGGAAGATAAACTGTAAAAGAACCAAATGAACAAAATGTTTGATACTTTATGAAGTAGAAAAGTTAAATAATTTGTTCTATAAAGTCACTGTTAGGTTTTAAGAACCTACCTCTTCTATTTAACATCTGTGGGTTTTAACAGAATTTTGATTTTATATACTTTTAAGAGCTTTCATTTTCATAGAATCATAGAATCATCTAGGTTGGAAGAGACCTTTAAGATCATCAAATAAATGCAATTAAGCTTTTGTTCCCTGCAAAATATTATGGGTCAACTAGTTTAAATTATTTCAGTTCATAGGAATATAATTATAGCTAAAGCACTTTGTGAAACATTTAACTGGGCCACTGGGTCACAGTATTTAGTATTGCTTATTGTAAAATAGCTGAATTTTGCTCAAAATAATCTACTAAAGGTACTGCTTTTAGTAAACAAGAGATGAGGAAAATCTTTAATGGGTCACATTGAAAATTTATGCTTACTCTCTATGGATAATGCCATTTATAACAAACATCTGATTTGCTTGTGAGTTTCTCTCTCCAGGTGTTTTTGAATTGCTGTTTTACTTCCAGGATTCTCATAACTGACAATATTTATTAAAACAAAACTTAGTTTGATCAAACTGGTTAAGAAATTTTGTCAGAAAAACATCATTTAATCA
>JAOXNO010000001.1:187812691-187838272 GCA_028565335.1 Limnodromus scolopaceus | reverse complement strand
CAGAATTCTACAATCCAAGCTTATTTTTGGTGTCTTTAAAGACAATATACCCAGTGAATGTGGAAAAATAAAGCTTTCTACTGAAACATGTTTCCTGACTTGACACTATGGGCTAAACAACAATTTTAATCAGATTTTTATTTTGCTATAGATTTTTATCTGTATGACATTTAAAATAGTCACAAAACACAAATTTAGACAGGAACCAGCACAGAGCAGCCTGGTACACATTTTATGTTGCTTACAAAGGAGTTCATGAAAGTTAACTGGGAAAAGCAGGTTCTCACATGTTATGCAGAAATAAATACATGACATTTCTCAAAAAAAAAAGTCCATAACACCACTAGGAAAATTTCCAGTAGGAAAATTCAATCAGATCAAAAAAAGTTTGGAACCTCTAATGGTCCTGAAACATCTCGTTTGCACTTACCCTCACTGTAGGGGTGGAAGGGAAAGGAGTATGTGCCCGCTGTGGAAAATCTTGCTGTTCTAGGCATGGAGAGTGGTGAACATTGTGTTTCACACATCATTTTCTAAGAGATGCAGGAGTGATTCTTTGAGATTTAGGCAGTTTCTTGGACAAGAGCGATGAGGGCACCTCTGCTTCTTTCCTTGTCCACTGGTGGCTCAACTCCAGCAGGACAGATAGTTGCACCTGCTGTGTCTGATGTCTTCCAGAGGGGTGGGAGGAGGAGGGTCAGGTGATGCCCCAGTCAGCCAGGCTAACCCAAGCTATTCTATAAAAGACAGGCAAAATTTTTTTCTTGAACAGCATGTTGTCCAAGAGGACAAACATGATCTGAGCACAGTGAATGGCTGCTCTGAACAGCTTAGATGCTTCCCTGTGTGTCTCCAAAGAACAGTGCAGCTTTGGTGCTTGTCACCACCTTTCTCCTCCAACCAAAGTGCTGCTCAGAATTCATGGGAGGTTCTGCTCAGCTGCTTTCATCCTTCATACTCTGAAATGGAGACATCTGTTGGTTTGAAACTCCTTCAGGGCTGGGATGGTGATTAAGAATTAGTAGTGTGAGTTGAATTTGAATGTGAAATGAAATGAAATAGGAGTTAGGTTCCTAAGCAGCTTTGAGGATCTGTGAGGATCTGAACTCATAAAATGCAATTAATTAGTGACTAACTCTCTAGGGCTCTTCCATCCTAGAAGTTTCAGTATGATATCTCCCCTCCTTAGCCCATATTGCATGCTCTGAAGTCATCGTTATGCCAAGGAAGGGGGCAGATGATACATTTACTAGCTCTTTGATCTAGCATAATACCACATAAACTGTAGCACACCCATTATTGTGGCTTGGCAGGGAAGAGCAGTACTGAATGCTACCAGACCTTAACCACTGACAAATGTTAGGACATTGCTTAACCTCTCCTAGTCTGGTGAGCTATGGCATCCAGTATGGGTTGTTAAAGCTAATGGAAATTCATTAACGCCATAGGAATGCCATTAACACTTTTACCAAGGGTTATATCACTTTAAATGTCCAAATATGGCACTCCAAGCCAGTGCTCAAGCAAATTAGAAGCAGCAATTTCAGGAAAGAGGCATTTGTTGATGATATAATGCTATAAGTGTCAACAGATGTCATTCCTTATAATAAGGCATGTGGCTCTAATTTGGCACTTCTTGCCATCAGGAGGAACTTCTTGCAGAGCAGATGTCACTTCTAATCCTATCTTTCATGGGTGCCTGTGCCCTGTTAAAACTGGCATGCCAGTCCAGAAGTAGGCATGGTGCCATTAAAGCAGATGGTCATGAGCACAAGTCATGTTACAAAACTGGTGTTTCTAGAAATGTGGGTGCTGGGACTAAAGTACTACCCAGGAACATCAAAATCTTCTTACCCAGGAGAATTCTCCCCTAAGTAGGTTGATACATGCCATTAGTACTTTAGTGCTAATAGGAAATGGACATTATCTGTATCTTCTTTCTAGTTGTTCTAACTTTTGGGCAACCACTAGTGATCCCAGGGGCCATTCTGTCAGCTGAGGCCATTGGAACGTAGATGTGTCCTTAGCGAAAACGCTGTCGATGTTTTGTGTTACTTTGACAGCTCTACAGTGCCTGGGAATTGTTGCAGTGTGGAGGACTACTCTGCTGGGCAGCAACAGGGAGAAGTGACCCTTGGACCTCTATTCATCCATCTCCCTGTAAGACAGCATATGACTGCCAGACAAATACCTGAAGTAAACTGTGCTCCTGTTTTACTTCATGTCTTTTTTCTTAGTACAGAGGGTAGCATTTTTCCTAAAGCACTCATCCTAAGTCAAACTTGGCTTGCATTGAAGACAACATTTCAGTTGCCCTCATTGGGATCAAATACAGTAATTCTTACAAATTCACCCTTGGATAACACTTCATTTCAGTCAATTTACTGAACATAGGATTTTTAAAAAATCTGTTGTTTAGATATAGCTGCTTATTTTCTCTCTTTCAGAAGGTGGATACACAGTGATGTCTCGGGCCCATTTTAAAATGTCTGCGTAGTCCAGGTACCTTTGGCAAGATTACAATGGCCTTACGTTACCCTTTCTGAAAAGCATTATGATTGATCAGCAAAATACCATGCTGTCCTCACTCTACACCCTATGGGGCTTTAATTAGCCAGCTATACAAACGAGCTCAGCTAGCCAAGCAGCTGTACAATCCGCCAGTGATAGGCAAAGCTACCACCAACATACAGTGAAATTTATTTACGTAATGAAATGCTCATCTTGCCTGATAGAGTTGTAGAATTTCACAAGAGCCCAAATAAAATGTGTTATGTGATTCCAAAGTGTGGCATAGCCAGCAAGGTGTCTGCAACTCCCACTAACAAGTACAGAAATTTTACTTTGTGGTGAAATTATCATTTTGCCCAATGAAGCTTGTAATACTTCAGTAGGGAGTAGCATGTAACTCCACTCAAGTAAGAAATCCATTTAGCTGGATCCTAAAATGTGTATTTTAATTGGTGTGATTAGATGAATAAGTTAGTATTGACACAAAGAACTGCATCAGCAGAAGGCTATATTTCTACTATCTATTATGTATGAAGGACACTAAAGATGGGTCATTGCCACAAAAATTAATCTAGAGTCATCAAAACCAGTAAAACATGTAAAGGAAGGAGCTGCCATTCCATGTGAATATACAAAATTAGATTATCAGCTTTGTTTGTTTATACCAAGTTAATTACAGAAGTGTCATAAAACTTGACTGTCTCTTCAACATCATTACATATTGACAGCTATAGGGTTCGATCCACACAAAACAGTGCAGAAATATGAAATGTTGTTCTTTTTGCCTTCTTTCCCATGAAGAATTGTAGATATTTATGATGGAAGAACAAAATTAAGAATAAATATTTATTCACGGAAATACAACTTTTATCTGACTAACTTAAGTCAAAATATTCCTCTTCCCAACTTCTTTCATTTTCATCAGCATTACAAACAGCAGACTCCTCAAATATGGCTTGATTAATGGATGCGGGGTTAATTTGGTTCAAATTGCAACCTGGCTAAAACTAAAACTAGAGCCAAATTGTCAGAACAAGATGAGGAATATACAATTGAGTTATCAAGACATGACAAGTTATTATCTGTCAGCAGCCCCCCATGTGTTGTCCATGGTCACGCTCTAATATCAAAGGCAAAACATCTCAACTTCCCTTAAATCTACTTGTTGTGGGTGAGGTTAAGCTGAATGGCCTCCTTTGCCACAGGCTGTGAGCGCACACAGCTATCTGTGTGGCCAGATCTGAGAGGCCAAAACCATCCTACAGCAGGTGTCGTAAGAGAAAGGTGCTTGGTTTTAGGACTGGAGGACATGGGGAGAAGGATGGACATACAGCAATCTCTTACAGATGTAAGTGGTAGTGTACAAAAGGCATGACTGCTCACATAGCTGTTATTGGTCACCAATGATGGCTCCAAATTCTCTCTGTGGTAATAAACAGACAGTCTCAGAGGTAGCCATCTACAGTGCAGAGACCCAAAGCCATGTAAAGCTCAGAGAGCTGGCTCCTGTGCTGATAGGTGCTTCAAATTCGGCTCCTTGTTTTGGTGGAATTTATCAGGCTCAAAATTCAGGTTTCCGTTTTGAATGGTAAGACTTCAGAATAATCAGCCTTTATAAAGGCATGTGGGGGTGCACAAACCTCTTCTAAAATAAGTATGTTAAGGAATGTTATTGCTAAAACACCTTTGTCTGAGCTAAAAAAATGCTATGGGAAAAAATACTTCGAGGTAAGTTAGCCAGGTTTAAGCATTGTGTGAACACCAATCCTTATGCCTCTTATTGTTCTGGGCAGAAAAGAAATGTGTCACCAGCTTGTCCCTGATCTATTGCACGTTTGGCCTTGGGTGTCAGGAAATATAAGGCACTGGCTCCCATCATAAGTGAAACCTGTACCGCTTGGTCAATAGCATTGCTTCAGCTGCAGCTGCAGAGCTGTACCTTCAACTGTGTTTCTTGATAATTACACTGCAAAATATTATATTGAAATATATTGTGTTGGACTTTAAAACAGTAGCCCTCAAAATAGTGAAATAAAAAGCTCAGATGGCAGGCTGTGTATCTTGTAATCAATCTATAAAAATTAATTAACCCTTTACAGGTAAAAAACAGAAACAAAGAGTGGACGTTAATTAAAGGATGGGCAAATGTTCCAATTTAGTGAAAAGTGTGTCTAGTTTAGGTACTTTCTTTATCAGATCATAACCCATGCCAGTCACTTTAAGTTTTATTTTGTGCTTGGGAATAATATGTCCCAACGTTTTGCAGGTGAAAAAAGCCATGCCAGCCTAATTTGTCATCAGGTTTTCCTGCTCACCTTCTCAGTTTGTCTCTGCTATTCCCTTGCTGTGTGAGTTTGGAAAGCAGCTCAACTCCTTCCTTATTTGTAAAGCTTATTGAATTCTGAGACTAGAAAGTGCTTTACAAATGCTAAGTGGGCTCCCTGCTGCAACAACCAGACACCTTCATTGTCACTAAACTTGGTGTCAAGTAGTGTCTGAGGATCTTTAAGATGGAAAGGCCTTGTTGTTACCCTGGGTAAATGGTTGTGCTTCAGTGAAAGTCCACGATGCCAGTTCCCAGCGTCTTGCTGTGATTACAGCTGTGGCCGGGGAGCTCACCCCATGTCAATAGGCTTCACATAGCAGCCCATGAGACAGGGAGATGCAGAAACAGCTGAACTCATGCTTTAATGCTCTTTTGGGGTCTGTTTCTCAGCAAAACAGACACCCATGGGCGTTGTCAGCCGAGTTATTTTTCTAGAAAGGATGCAAGTTCTCCAGCCAAAGGAGACTTTATTGCTCTTGAATGCAGACAGGGAAATCTGTGGCTGTGGACTCCAGACCACAGCCTTTCCTACCGCTGTCTCCTCTCGGATCAAGACCTGCCATACAACATGGCTTAATTAATTTCCCTTGAAATGCTGAATTCCCTCCACCCATGCTCCTGCTGGCTTTACAGTCATATGTAATATCATGCCGTATTTCCATCCTTTTTTATAAATTCTGTAAATAATTCCAGAAAAGGAACACATATAAGAGACACAAACTTCTAGTGACACATATAAGACAGCCTCCCTCTTCTGAGGGCAAGGAGCCCCTGAAGTGAGCTGCTGCAGGGGAGGGCCAGATGGTGAAGAGCATGGTGGCAGATGTGGGGAGAGGGTGGCTCAAGCCACCTGGGAGCCAGTGGGATTTTGGTCATCATTGAACACGCAACCTACAATATGTTGCCAGACCTGACTTCATGTGTCTTTACTGGCATAACAGTGTAGAGGATGAGTGGGTGCAGCTGGGACTCTCCAAAGTAATTCCAAGTCTTCAAACACTTTTTCTTCTTCCCTGTATGTTTTTCACAAGCAGAGGAGTGGATTCCTTGGGGCTCCTAGTAAGGAGATGACAAAAGTGAGGCTGAGGGCCTTTAGCTCCAGCAGATGCTAGTAGTTAAATACTCTACTGCAGAGTCAGCAGTGCTGCTCCTTGTAGAGCACAGAGTCTGCAAAAATACAGGGCTTTTTATGTAGAAGCACCCAAATGACTTACCAGGTGCTTCAAAGGCAAGCAAGGAGTCTCCCCTGGTTTAGATAAAAAGCAAAAGTAGAGGAGTAGGAGGGAAGAGGTACAATACAACAGGGGATGTGATCACCTAGAAACTGTTCACACACGTACATCAGGTGTTTCTGTACAGGCTACATGCTACTGACTTGCCCACTGCAGATAATAGTGGAAGGCATTATCTCGTGATGGAGTGACAGGTACCATCTGATGATTTTCCTCCAAGAGGTGAATTCCTCCTTTATTTTTTCCTCTTAAGTAATGAGGAATATGCACTTACCTGGATCTTAAATTTCATTTCTTCTTTGAATGCTGTTTGAAAAGAAAAGTGGAATCCAGCACTATGTGTAGCAAAGCAGAGCTCATCTTGCCTTGCTCCTGGGAAACTAGACGCTGCCTCAGTGATATCCATGGAAGCAGCAAACATTTGCCTTTTGGGGCATATTATACGTACACATGTTGTTGTGTCCCTCGGTCTCTTTCTGAACTCCATCTCTGAGTGAACAGCAAAGTGGGAGATACTGTCTCCTGTGTTAAACATCGACCTTATCTCAGCAAATCCTAGATATATTGATATTGCTATTGTGGTGAATTGACCTTGGCTGTCTGCCAGACACCCACCAGGTGCTCTCTTGCTACCCCTGCTCAACAGGATGGGGAAGAAAATAAAATGAGAAAGCCCATGGATAGAGATAAAGACCGGGAGTTCACTGAGCAGTTACTGTCACAAACAAAACAGACTTGACTTGAGAAAAATTATTACATATACTTCCAATTAAAATAGAGTTGAATGGTGAGAAACAAAGACAGAAAACCCAAAATAGCTTCTCCCACACCCCTTTTTCCCAGGCTGAACTTAATTTCTTCCTTCCCAACTTCTCTACTTCCTTTATCCCTCCTCCTCACTGAGCAGCACAGGGGGGATGAGTAATGGGGGTTGCAGTCAGTCCATAATAGTTCTTCTCTGCCGCTTCCTCCTCATCACACTTTTCCCTGCCCCAGTGTGGGTCCCACAGGCTGAAGTCCCTCAGGATAAATGTGCTGCGTGGGTTCCTGCCATGGGCAACAGCTCCCACCAGGACCCTGCTCCTGCAAGGGCTCTCCACGGGCTGCAGCTTCCTTCAGGGCATGTCCACCTGCCCCAGTGCAGGCTCCTCCTCTGTGGACCTCTCTGCAAGCTGCAGGGAAATGCCACCTTCGCCGTGGTCTTCTCCAGGGCTGCAGGGAGCACCTCATCCCCCTCTTCCTTCTTTGACCCTGGTGCTCACAGACACCCAGTACAGCCATGGAGCTTGTCTCCCTGAGTCTATTTCCTATTTTAAGATCAAAAGCTGAACCACTTTTTTTTTCTGTTTTGGTTTGGTGTTTTTTGTTTTTTTTTTTCTCCTGAAGAAGTTTGTCCAGCCATGGCACAAGGTTCATGGTCGACTCTCTCCTGGCACCAGGCATTTCTCATTCAGGGGACCTGACAAGGCTGTGTTTGTCAGCTTTCCCACCCATTCATTTCTGTAATTAGCAGACCTCTTATGCTGTGTTTGATACAGTGGAAGTGTTTCTAGCTGGCGGTGCTTCATCTTCAATACCTGGAAAAGCTCTTTGACTTCTTTTTTAATCAGAGGTATGTAGCTCCTGTGGACACTTCATTCTTCAATGCGGGATTTGTTTCTGTTTGGCCAGATTTGTGAGTTAAAATGCTCTCTGTATAGTTCATTTCACAGTAGAGAATAAAGGGATTCCATTAAAAAGCACATGAAGGGAATTTCTCTGCAAATAATAGGAATAATTTCCTCTTCAAGGTTAGTGTTTCTACAATTGAAACTTTGAAACAACTAGCCGAGAAAAGAAAAAATTTTCTAGAAGTGGTGCTACCCAAACTGACTGGGTAAGCACCGATCTGAGGCCACTTCAGGAGTAACTTCAGGAGCACGGTCCAGATGGACTGAGGTGGACAAACGTTCTGTGACATCCCCCTGGCAGCTGGTAGAGATGTCCTCGTGCACAGCTGCAGGGGAGACCAGGCCAGGATGGGACACACATTCTGCTGACCTGACTTTACTGAAGTCAGCAGTGTTTTGTCAGCAGATAGTTTGGCACATCATCTAAAATGTTTGTTACACAGGTGAAAAATCTGTGTAGTTTAGATATAAAACAACGACCTGATGTGCTGAGGGGTTGTTATGTGCACAGTGGTGTAAAGATGACAAATGCTTCAGGTTTCCCTGACCTGGCATAGTGTACAGTAGACTGTTTTGTTTGAATTTTTAATGCGGCTTATTATTTGAACAAAGGTCAAATGTGTTTGTAGAAGTTCATGTATACTCCAGATATGATCTTTAAATTAAGACCTATATGCAAGCAACCTTAAAGATACAGCAAAACTTAACGCCGTTTTGTCAGAGCCGAAAAATATATTCTTACTTTATCTGAAAAGAGGATTTTCTTTTCCAACCTGCACTTTTTCCTAGTGGATTTTCAGTAAGAAAGGCAAAAAAATATCTCTCCTTTACTTGCACATATTTAAGAGGCCTAAATCTTAAAAATCCTGGAGACTTGGACACGCCAATTATTAAAATAACGTTATCATTTTCCTGCAGGCAGTAACTAAATAGTATTGTATCTTTTTAAAATATGGAAATAAAAACTATAACCCTTTTCTGAAATCCTGTGTATTCCTTGCCACTACCTCCACTCCTTTTTTCAAACAAAATGTTCATCCATCTACAAATGTTCCAGTCCACATGTGCGATAATCTTTTGCTCCTCTCAGGCTTTCTACTCAATAGATAAAGAGCACAGTCCAACTTTGCCTTTTTCAAATGTTAAGAAAAGATTGATTTCCTTCTATGTACAAGGAGCCTACGATGTCATTATTCCCTAGATGGCAAATGCAGGAGGAAACCAAACACATTAGAGGTTTTGAAAGAGGTCGATATAAACTGGAAACCTTGGCAATCTAAGTTTCATTATGAGAATGTGATTGAAGTGGATGTGAGAGTTAAGGCAGATTTGTTGGTGGTGGTGGTTTTCGTCTTATTATGCAAATGTCTGAGTGTGGTCTGCCAGACTGTTTGTGGGAAATCCCTCCTGGGTAGAAGAACTTGGTGCCTTGCACCACTGAGCCCTGCTATTCCCCCTTACTCTGAAAACCAGCAACTCCCAGGTGTTAGGGTGAGTGTGTGGGGTGGCTCCTGTAGCACCTACAAATCCAAAAATGACTTGACCACCCAGATATTTAGAAATTCCTTGGTTTCTTTATGAACCTTGCAGCCAGATACAATTATGGATCTAGCCCAAAAGCAGGTGTTAAGTTCCTCTTGGAGTCAGACTCCTACAGCTGCCAAGATTTAGCATTTAAGTAGGTTGCTGGGAACTCTTTATTTCAACATAACCATTTGTATTGGAGAAAGTCCATGTAACTTAGCCCAAGTTGCAATGAGAATATGTCTTTCTAGATTATAATTGCTGATACAAGCTCAGTCTGTATGCCACAGTTCACATACATTTTTTATGAACTTATAATTAGAGCAATTTTGGTCTCCTGCAGGTTCCAGCTTTGGAAACGAAGAGCAAACCACTCCTAAGGCATCCGCACCTTCTAAAGACATCCCCAAGGGGGGGAGCAAGAGCACGACGCAGGTATCGAGCAGCATAGCAACTCCACGCAGGAGCTTACTTCCAGCACCAAAAACTGCCACAGCACCTGCTGGTAAGTGCTCCAAACTTGTGATGAAACACCATCGGCATTAGGCCAAGAAATGCAGAAACCTTATTATGATGTTATTTTACTGCTTACTTGATTAATATTCGTGCCATTCTTGGGCACGTTGCCAACGTGCTGATTTGGACTCTATTTGCTATAGTCTCTTTGAAACACAGGCAACAACACAGCTATAAATCTCATTTTGTGAACTATGTCCAGAGTTGAAGGCATTTAGTGTCCCTAACTACACATGCCAGAGATTTAGTGTATATATTATGGGTTCTCACCAAACAGCTTTTTGAAAATGTTGCATTGCTTTAGAGAGCAAAACATTCCTTTGAGCAGATAATTCATTGCTAGTTACGCTGGCAGAGATGAGAATACTGCCCTTTAAGTTTAAGCAATTTGTGGTGTTTTCACTCAGAGAGGGAGAAAGAGGTAAGTAAATAAACCAAAAAACCCCAGTCTTTTTTCCAAATTGTTTCCTTACCTAAGCCCTCCTTCAGCTCTATCCAGCCATTGCTCAAATCACCCAATGATAATTCGTAGCATCTCATACAGGAAAATTCACAGTTTTCTGCCAAATGTGTTTTTTGTTGAAAAACGTGTGCATCTCTTCGCTGTCTCCTGCTCACACGTGTTTCATGCTGCCCCTTCCCCAGCCTGGCACTTGGACATGGTGTATGAATTCCAGGTTCCCCTTGGTAAGGATGTAGGGGTGTATCTTTTTGGGCAGGACTCACCACTTCTGAGAGAGTGAGGAGCAGTTCATGCTGCCTGCCCTTGAGGGCTGCTAACGCTGGCCCATCTGCTTGCCTGCTCAGTGGGGAGAAATGAGGGTACTCTGGATGGTGAACATCTATTACACACTCAGCACTGGCAGTGTCTAGACTCAAGTTTGGGTGTAAATGGATGCGTTAAGGCTGGTCATTGTGACCTGCAAGCAGGGTCAATATGATCATTGGTCATAATTATAAAATAAGTTTAAAAGCATGGGTGTAGACACTGTCTCCTCTGGTTACTGATGACATCTCTGCATCCCAGGCAGCTTCAAGCACTTTTCTGCCCACTAGTGGACAATGTTGCTGTACCCTGTTCCAGCTCCTGTTTGTCCCATTGCCTTTCTGTCTAATGTGGCCCCAGCACTTATGTTTCTGTACTGTGATGGTCCCTGGATGTCCATTGGCCAAGATCTGAGAGTCCCCCGAGAAGTCCCTGAGAGTCCCCTCAGGAAAGGTGTAGAAGTTCCTGAGGTCTTGGACAGCACAGTCTCTATGTGTTCCCGTGTTCATTACCGCTTCCTCATGCTCCAGGAGATCTTCCAAGCCCATCAAGGGAAATGAACACTAGTGATCATTTAAAAGCAACAGTCATTTTAAAAGACATAATTGGAGGAACTTACTGGAGAGAAGCCTGTGCCTGAACTGGTCATTGAACTCTTGCATGGGGCTACCAGGTCAATATTGCATCTTCTAATGTGGAGGGGAAGGAAGAATATGATTTCAAGATTTATATTCCTGGAAAGCACTTCATAGACAGCTAAGATAGCAGGGTGCATGAGATGTAACATAGTATTTTAGTGAGTGAAACATACTCCATTGTGGTTTTGTAACAGTAGTGAAATATGAATGTATTTGACTCACTAGTCAGATTTGTTCTAGATTTGTTCCTAGATCACTACCTAGATTTGTTCCACAGATGATCTGACACAAAGTTAGTCTCCAAAGCCAGCATGTTTTTCAGAGAGCTTTTCTATTGCTACTAGTTAACTTGAACCTTGGAGCTGCAAGAACCTGGATGTACCTGAATCTTTCTTTACTCCTGCAGTTTTCGTGGCTTTACATATTTTCTCATAGAGACAACCCCTAGTTCCACTTTCATGAATCTTCCCTTGCTTTTTCAGTGTCTTATTTTTTCCCATTTCTGTTGTCCCCTATCTCCTCAGATTCTCCCTTAGATTTAATTTTTAAATGCTATTCTACTTCTGTCCCTAAAATACTGTACCTTCATATCTGCCTGTTTAGAGAGCACGTTATGCAGAAAGACAAATCAGCCTTTTTACACTCAGCATTTTCCTTTAAAGAGAGAGTTTGGATAGGCCACTTCATGGTATCTGTACAGAATAGTAAGGATTAAAAAAAGACAGAGCTTCAATAAGAATATAGAAATCCCATCAAGTTCAGATTAGATCTAACATTTTAGATTCCAAAATAAAGACTTTTGTGTAGATCACCAGTCTTACCCAGTCTGTCTCTTATTCAACAGTGTTTCATCTCTGTGTAAGTCCCACTGGGTTTGATAAGCCGGGAAGGAAAAATCAGTACAAAATGTAAGACAAAGACTTCATGTCTAACTAGTTGTGGTCACTTGGTTTCAAGATAGATTAACCTGGTGTGGTGGGTTGACCCTGACTGACTGCCAGATCCTCACCAAGCCATTCTATTTCTCCCCCTCCTCACCTGGACAGGGAGAGAAAATACAACAAAAGGCTGGTAGGGCGAGATATGTGATTCTGTGATTCTGTGATAAGGACAGGAAGAGATCACTCACTGATTACCATCATGGGCAGAATAGACTCGACTTGGGGAAAAATAGTTTATTACCAATCAAATCAGATTAGGGTAATTAAACCTTCCCCCCACCCCTCCCTTCTTCCCAGGCTCAACTTCACTCATGATTTTCTCTACCTCTCTCCCAAGAGGCACAGGGGGGCGGGAAACGGGGATTGTGGTCAGTTCATCACACATTGTCTTTGCTTCTCCTTCCTCTTCACCCTTCCCCTTCTCCAGGGTGGGGTCTCACCCAAAGGAGACAGTCCTCCACGAACTTTTCCAATGTCAGTCCTACACAGGGTCGTGTGTCCTGCCAGCAAACTTGCTCCAGCATGAACTTCTCTCTCCACGAGTCACAGGTCCTGCCAGGAGCTTGCTCCAACAAAGGCTTCCCATGGGGCCACAGCCTCCTTCGGGCAGCCACCTGCTCCAGCGTGGGGTCCTCCATGTGCTGCAGGTGGATATCTGCTCCACTGCTAACCTCCATGGGCTGCAGGGAGACATCCTGTCTCACTATGGTCTTTACCACAGGCTGCAGGGGAATCTCTGCTTTGGCACCTGAAGGACCTCCTCCCCTTGCCCCACCACTGACCTTGGTATCTGCAGAGCTGTTTCTCTCACATATTCTCAATACTCTGTCCCAGCTGCTGTTGCACATCAGTTTTTTCCTCCTTCTTTAATATTTTATCACAGAGGTTCTACCACATCACTAATTGGCTCAGCTTTGGAGAGTGGCAGGTCTGTTTTGGAGCCAGCTGGCATGGGCTCTATCGGACATGGGGGGAAGCTTTTGGCACCTTGTCACAGAAGCCACCTCTGTAGCGCCCCCTCCCCCCACCCCCCAAAATCTTGTCACATAAACCCAATACAACTGGTTAATTTATTACTTGCAGAAAAGGACTTCCTGCTGGAATCAGTGGCTTGGAGAATCTGGCAGGGAAGATGAAGCTGAAACTGTTTGCCTTATGTAGTCCAGCTAAGTGAAAGTCGAGGAAGGAGGATGGGGCCTTTTGTCCAGCACAGTCAGGAGTGACCGTCTCTCACTGTTAGAAAACTGTTTACTTTCATCATCTGCACTTACTAACTGGGGAATGAATCAATCTATCAACAGAATAAATGGATAAATATACCAATTTTTTTGTCTCCTTTTCAAGTATTCTTCCTTTTTTCTTTTTTTTTTTCCTTTTCTTTTGAGCTTCCTTTCCTCTCTTCTGATCTCTAGCTAGACTATGTCCTTTCAGGCTACAGCAGATTTGATTAGTATCAGATTTGCCCCGAGATATCTCCAGCAAAAGCAGCTTTTCTTTTCCAGCTAGTGGCATTGGTGTGATAAGCTTTAAAGGACTATTTCAAGTTTCTGTAGAGGAGCCTTTCTGGCCTCTGGGGTTCTTTTGTCACAGGCAAGAAGACTGTTAGAAATTCTGAGTCTTCTACTTGTGCACTCTCACACGAGTGAGTCCTTGCCATGAAGGGTTCAGTATTAGGGCACTGCAATGAGCTGGAACCGTGATGCTTGATATGCAATCATGCTAATGTGGACATGCAAAATCTAGCATAGACAGAACTAATTGAATGGTTCAGGCTGTCACCTCTGAGTTTGCACAGGTTCCAAATCTCAGACACACACAGGAGAGCAGAAATTACAACTTAATGAGAAACTATATCGATCAAACAGTAGCTTTTCAAAAAAAGGATGATGTTTGCAATCACATCAGGGCATAAACACTGAAGAGGAAAAGAATTACTGAGGCTGGTGGAAAGATAAATTTGACTTTTGATTAGGGTTTTTAATTTATGAAATTATTTAATCTATGAAATGAAAGACTAGTTTTTTGCTGAATTTTACTACCTCTGGAGACAAAGCTGAAAAATAAGTCAATACAGAATTTGTATCATTATGAGAAATTCTCCTATTTTTTTTTCTTTCCAAACAACCTTCATTCGCTCGTAGTCCTGAGGTTGTCAGTAGATGTTTTCTATGTCATTCGTCAGTCTCGGTGTAGATTCCTTCAGAGCATTTGTTACTGTCTTTGCATGACCCTCCAGTAACCTGGGGTATGCCTGCTTCCATGGGGACACACAAATGAAATCTCCTTTGCCCATGCTTCAACTTGTGGGTTGAGAGCCACAGAGCTGTTGATGCCACACTGTGTCTGAATTAACGGCCCCAGTGGAGACAGGGCAGCAGAGCTTCTGAATTGGATTTACTTCCCTTAGGGCTGTGTAGAGTGTGGTGTTCAGCCCTTGTGCCTGTGGGTGCATGGGTCCATACCGGTGTGCCCTGTGCAGGAGGTGCAGTGCTCAGGCTCACACTGGAGAGCAGCTGGTTTTGTTCTTCCCATTGAAAGGCCATTAGTCTGATTTTGCGTCGTTTCCTAAGCTTTGTTGCAGCCAGGAAGCTGTCAGTGTGCCAAACAGGAGGCGGGTTTCAATCCAGCAGCCCACCATGGCCTTTCCATGCCAGGAATGTGATGGGGATAGTCCATATGCTTGCTTATGCGAGCCACAGTAGCGGAGAGCCAGGATGGATACTGCCGGAACATTTTAGATCCATCACTACTGGAAAAGAATTGAAATTACTCTTTCCCATTCTGGAGGTCAGGGGCTCCAGTCACCTGCCCAGCCTCCTCCCAGCAAGGCATCTCTCTTTGTACCAGTGAAGACTGGTTGTAGCAGTGTGTGGAGCCCATTGCCACCGCCTCACTGAATTTATAGTCCAATCTTGATAGGGAGACTCAGTCAGGTGAGGTAAAACTTGCCTGTTTTATTCTGGAAGAAAGCTAAACATGTAAAGTAGGGGTACCTGGCTGTTCTATGCAGTTGAACACGGATCCTGAACAGGGACAGCTGGCAAGTTTGGGAAGTTGCTGTTATTATACACAACTGACAGAGGCAAAAAAACCAATGTTAGTCCAATGCTCTGGTTTATTTTCTCTATGAGCCAAGGTAGCAGCAAATGTCTCTGCCAATAATGATTTCTTTTTTATTAAAAGTGTTATTGTTTCTCACAATGCTGAGTATCTGATGGAAGCAAAGGCTGAAGTAAATCAAAGCAAAGATAAAGACAAGGGTTTTTAGCAGGTCTAATCCTGCTTCTTGCAACAATATATGAATGCTGTCTGTAGATCCCAGTATGATAGGGAGCCCTATAGAATATAAAATCTTCTGTTTAAGTATCTTTTCAACAGTTTTTCACATCTTTTAAATGATGAAACCCAAACCCATCTTTTTAAAATTAAACTCTTTATTAAATCAGAAAGAAGATGCTACAGATCAAATGAAGCAAGTGGAGAAAGGTCAGTGAAGTGTTTGTATTGTTTTGGGCTTTCTGATCCCAGGCAAACAAATGCATCTAACAAAAGCCCTTTAAAATTGTGCCAGATGTCATATTTTAAATGTGGCAGAGAAAGTGCATGGTTATGCTGAAAAGGCCAGTCTCCAAAAGGATGTTCTGCAGCAGATAGAGAGTGGAAAGGTTGAAAGTCTGTGTGTAGAGATGCTGTAGAAGGTCTGTTTGTAGGGATGCTGCAAAGTGGAAAAAATCATTGGCTCAGGCTACCAGTCTGTGCTGGGCAAGTCTGGCATTATTGGTGGACATCACAGGGCAGGAGATGGAGAGCAATAAGGGAGCAGAGAAGTAAAACCAGTGTTTCAAAAATGTTTGAAGGTATACTAAAAATTAATCCACCCCCCACCTACCTTGTGTCCCTGGCACTGGCGTGTCATAAAGATGATGAATGTCATGCTTGGGGAGGGAGCCAGCCTCATCACTGCAACCACAACACCAAAGAAACCTTCACTAGTGCTCCAAACTGAAGGGATGCAATGTTTTGGAAACAGTGGAATGCATATATTTCTAATATTCTTCCAAACTATCGTAATTGTGTGCAGAGACAGACTGAAGGACAGAAGAGCATGGTGGGGCACATGTCTATCCTCTCTATCAGCCCAGTTTCTCCATAGCTGAGCTGGCAGCAGCCCAGCCCCAGTGTGGAGTCACAGTTGGAAGGAATAAAACCACAACAATTTCCTGTTCACCCCATGGCAGAAGACAAGAGACTGCACAAAGGCTGTGACCAAGGAGAGAGGGATGACCTCCACCATGGGTGGAAATTATTAGCTGGGAGTGAGATGCGTATCTTCCTATCATGTACCCCTCCGTGTGGGCAGGGAGAAATCCCTGCCTCGAGCAGAAAGGATTTACAGCACAAATGAACACCATCTTGTGAGTGTGGTGTATATTTCCATAAGAAAAAGTGAATCAATAACACGATCCTAGGGGTGAATTTTGTGTTTGAGGAAGAAGTCACCAGCCTCATTCAGTATAAGTCAGATATCCCATGAGCAGCACTACTGAAGTCAGTCATATAGTAAAGCTTTTGAAAAGTAGGGAAACCAGAATGATTCCTTCAATATGTTCTGTGTATTTGGAGTATGAAATTGTAGGTATTCTATGTATAATACTCCTAGCAATCACCTACTAGTAATCGCTATGGGGTTTGATGTTGCACGTGCATTTATAAACACATACTGCATCTGTCCAACCTCCTGTGCAAGACATTGCAGTTACTAAAGTGCTTAGAGCACTCCACTGTTACAGCTAAAGTGCACAGATACTGTATGTATTGTATACAGCATCTTTTATGAAAGTAAGAGGGGGAGAAAGTATTTCACAAAGAAGATGGCAATCATTTAAATAGAAAGGATGTTTCCGAAAGAGTGAAATACCGGGTGATGGAAGAATTGCCTTTGTATATCAGAGATAATTTTAACTATGTATGAATAGGAAAGTAATTCACAAAAGAGCATATCTACCTATATTAATGAGTGGGAAATAACCAACAAAAATCCCATGAAAGCTTTCATGTGTTAGATGCTACCTGAGAAGACCACCTTTGCTGTAAATTCTCATTAGGGAAAAAAAAAAGGATGACTGCTCAAGAGAGATTATACTCCTGATATTTTACTAAAAAGTGCTTGTCAAATAAATTGGACTACAGGATATAAATCATGTTTAATTAATGAAAATGGACTCCTATAGCTGCTGCTGTGCAGTGATTCCGATGATCCAAAAAAATTCTGTCATGGGATAATAGTAGTGGAAGATCACTGCCATGCAAATTGTTTTGAAGACATCAACTGGTTGGTTTTTGACTAGTCTATGAAAAGAATGCACTTCATTAATTTTCAGTATGTTGCACAGACCTTTTTATGTATTATTACACTTGTTTTGTATTTTCATACCTGTCAACATATAGAAAGTGGGGGGGAAAAGCATACTTGAATAGAAAAACTGCGACAGGTCCTTTAAATTCGCTTAAACATAGTAGCTGCTTTGAGAAATACAGTGATAACAACTAATATTTACCATTTCTATTATTGTTTCATATTTTGTTTAAAGACAGGTGAAAGTGCTCTGTCAGGAACTTTGCAGCTAAGGTACAATTCTGAATAGGCCTATAAGATTTGTCTTCCTATAGATGTTGATAAAATATATAATCTTTGAGGCACATATATACTGAATTTTCTGTTTTAAATTTCTCTGGGAATATCTGTAGAAGGCAATGTCCAGAGACAGCAAATTAACAACTTCCACCCTCACAGGGAATTTGTTTCACAAACTCCTTAGATTAGTGTTCACCATGGAACAATTCAGATCCTAAATCAAACCGGGATCTAATCCTGTCATAATTTGGGCAAAACCCTTCAGTTTGACATGGTGCGGTTAGTGGTGTATCTGGTGAGACCTTCAGGATGCATAAAAAAACCTTCAGCATAACACACTACAGACAGTAGTAATCCAAGAAGACCATGTCTGTCTGTGTTGTGCAATGGAAGAGGGATTCAGATGGGCAGCAATTCCTGATCTGGTAGTGCTGCAATCAGTCGATTATAGTTAAATTGCTTTAAGCCTAGGCTATTTCCTGTCCGGAAGCATTGGTTTCATTTGCTCCAGGCTTCCAATTCTGGAGGGCACTCACACAGATCAAGCCTGGGAGTGACATGTTTTCCACAGGTCAGTAGTCACTCAAGAGCATGAGTGTCGCCTGAAACTTCCTCCTGCAACTCCCTTCTCATACCCAGGTTCACCTGTGATTGTCTGGGAAAAAGTCCTGGAGTATCTCAGCTTGCTTCAGACCTCAGATGGACAATGAGGTGGGTGGAAAACTGCTTAGACCATCAGGGTCAGGGTATTGTGATCAGAGGTACAAAGTCCAGGTGGCAGACTTTGGCATGCATTAGGGATTGATACTGGGCAAACACGGCTTACCATCCTCATTAAAAACCTGAACAGTGGGATAGAGCACTCCCTCAGCAAGCTCACAGATAACAGCAAATCAGGGGGAATTGGTCAATATGCTGGAGGGCAGGGCTGCAGTTTAGAGGGACATTGCCAGGCCGGAGAAATGAGTCTGCCCATGAACCTCATGCGGTTCAAAAAGGCAAATGTAAAGTCTTGCCCCTTGAGGGAATAATGCCATGCAGCAGGAGAGGCTGGAGCCAGCTGGCTGGGAAGCAGCTCTGCCAAAAGGCCCAGTTTGGGGGTCCTGCTAGGCAGCGGGTTGAATCTGAACCTGCAATGTGCCCTTGCAGCAAGAAAGATTCGTTGCACGCTGGGCTACATTGGCAAGAGTGTGGCCTCCAGCATCAGTGCTCTACCCACTCAGCATTTGTGCGGCCACTCACAACTGTGTCCCATTTTGAGAATCCCAGGACGAGCAATGTGACATACTGGACTGAGAGCAGCAGCAGAGGGCCACCAAGATGGTTAAGGGACTGAGGCCCAGGAGGAGGAGACAGGTCAGGAGGAGAGGTTGGGAGAGCTGGGGTTATTCAGAGAAGGCAAAGGGAGATCTTATTGCACTCTTCAGTTATCTAATGGGAAGATATAGAGACAACAAAGCCAGACACTTGTCAGAGGTGCACAGTGACAGGGCAAGAGACACAAAATACAAGCTGGAACACAAAAAATATTCATTGTTTGACCACCTGTGAAGATGGTCATCATTTGATCACCTGTGAAGGTGGTCAAACAGTAGAGCAGATTGACTAGAGAGGTGATGAAACCTCCATCATTAGAAATACCTATAACTTAACTGGACAAAGCCCTGCTGTAGTGCAACCCACTCAGAGCAGAAGTCTGGACCAGAGGACTTCAGAGGTCCCTCCCAACATAGCTGAAATGCGGTTCTGTGTGCCACGAACATCTTAGGCCTACAGGTGAATAAATGTGCCACTGTTGTGGCATGTGTTGTTTTGTGACCTCTTTTGCACATTCAGGAGGAGTAACTCATGAGCAGAAACAGCTAGCTAAAGGGTAGATCTGTGCTGGGGAGCTGAGTATGTGGCTACTGTATAGGCGACAGGACTTGCATGCAATTCAGGAAAAAAAATGGCTCATTTGAAAAGTGGTTTACGTCTGGCCAGCTCTGCATAGTTTTTATTCTCTTCCTGTAATACAGCTTTCTCTAAAGTGTCATCCCTGTCTGGTCTTGTTCAGCCACATCCTTCTCCCAGAACACAGAAACCCACAGAAAATCCAGCTTGGTACTTCTAAATTCTGCTGTTATTTCAAACTTTGGTTCATCTTCAGGATATTGATACAGCTCTGGGCTCCCTTGTTTGTGCCTGCAGTCCTGATCCAAACTCCTGAACATTGGGTTCATAGAATATCATAGAATCAGAATAGTTTGGGTTGGAAGGGACCTTTAAAGGTCATCTAGTCCAAACCACCTTGCAATGGGCAGACATCGTCGACTATATCAAGTTGTTTCTTGCTCCAGACCTCAGCTCCGTCCACCAGGCTAGACTTGCCACCTAATACTCTATGAAATTAAGAAAGAAATAATTATAAATATAAAATTAAGATTTTATATTCCCAATGCCTAGTTGTGGGGTTTTGTGTGTGTGTGTATGGCATAGCTATTTCAGCTTGGTTATTATTCTTATTTAATGTTAATCTCGCAAACAAGTGACTGTTATTCCCCATAAGAAATCTCATAATTTGTGTGCAATGACAGTAGCAACAAAGAATTCATTAGAGCAGCTTGTTTCTACTTGGCCCACTAAATTAATGACAATCAAAAGCATTGTTCAAAAAGCTAAACCCATCAATTCCTGTGCTTTCACAAGTACCAGTAAATCACAAGTAACAGGGCAGGGTGTTAAATACAATCAGTCAAGATAAAAAATAGGAGGCCGGTGTTACTACAGCTCCCACCAGCAAGCTTTCAGAGTCAAATGATTCTATGATTCTATGATTCTAGATTCTATGATTTTATGATTCTATGATTCTAAATGTGCTTCTTTTAATCAGCTTCACTAAAATTCAGGCAACACAACCTCAGCAGGCGGGAGAGGGATGAGCTAAGGTCAGCAGAGGTGGGGGAACTGAGTACCAGTACTTTTGCAGGGATGGAGGGAGAAGAGTCTGCTGCACTTTGTTCTCCTCTGTAAACACTTTCCGTTAAAGCTGAGCACTGAATACGCGGTGGGTTACATTACATTCATGTTGCTCCTGTACTGAACATGGGGGTACGCAGCACTACGCTGCAGGTGAAAGTGAGATGTTCAGCTGCGAGTTTCCCAACCTCTGTCCTGGGAACCACTCTGAAACAGGCCATAGCACAACTCTGTGAGGAAGCAACAATAAAATGCCACAGGATCCATGTCAAATAACAGGAAGGGAAGGAGTAGTTGTTTTAATTTTGTAACTAACATTGGATGTTCTGAGTTACCCTGAGATTTGCTGTTCAGTCCAAAGAGCTATTCTTTTTATCAGATTAATTTTTCCCATTAGTTTTTTTTTAATATCAGATAAAGAGACTTTTCTTTTTAATATAGAAAGAAAACAATCACTTTCAGATGAGTCCTTGTCCTTTTTTTCTTATCAGATTGACTTTAAATTTGAAACAAACACAAAGGGAAAAACACACACGTTAGCAGTTTCTACTTCAACAAATATGTAGTTTTTCTTCCGCATCTACTTATTTATTCACAGTCTTTCAGCATCTCATAGATCACAGGAAGTAGAGACCCTCTAGAGAGAACTAGACTGCTCTTATTTTACAGAATCTATCATATTTCCAGCTTTGCTCATTTTGTCTCAAACAAGGCATGCATGGATGTATCATTACTCACCAAGGACATGAGTAGTCGTGGGTATCAGGGGGAAAGGCAGAAGAAAGCTTGAAGTGGCTCTCTGTGTCTGTGAGTGACTGAAAACACTTCCTTTGGGTTTTTTAAACTTGCAGACTGCATTAATTAACTTATAAAATATGCCTGACAACATCTGGAATCCAAATGAATGCAGCCAGTCCCATTGAATTGTAATTATGTCTACAACACGTTAGGATTAGTTTTGGAATAAATACTCAATGCGTAATTTGTTAGCATGTTTTCAGTCTGAAGTGAGAATGCAAACTGAAGCCTATCCCACTGTGCTGGCTTTTAAAGACTCACAAATGTACAGGCAAATATAAGTGCTGATTCTACAGCAGCTCTTGAGAAGAGTCTCAAATAAGGTGTATTTAGCTCTGGATCCTAGGCTGGCACTCGGCAATGATGGGGGAATGGAGAATTGGCTTTGTTTCTCTGCTGTTTTTACAAAGTGATTGCCGAGTGATTTAACATGTCTAGAGTGTTTTGCCTGGTATTTCTAATGACTTTACTTTTTCTCCTTCTGTTTGGTTTGAAGCAGGCTGTGTGTGTTAATTAAGAAATGTATATACCTTTACAGAACTGTGCATTCGGATGCATTTTTCAAAAGCAAATGCTGTAACCATACCAGTAGAAAACACAAGCAAGTATTTATTCTCATAGTTATCTTATGGCCTGAAATACCCATTTCTGTATAAGTATAGCTTTTAAAAGAGAGGAAACATGGGGAGATTTGTAACCTTAAAATGAAATGTAAATTCATGTCAGAATTAATAGTTTGTGGCTTTGATTCCTGGCTACTGGAAAGACAACTTCTCACTCCATGAGCTCCCATAGTGGAGGGAGCTGGCAGAGCCTTGGAAGTTGTTCCTGGAAGCCTGGAAGTTAGTGGTGGTTCCTGTTCTGCCAGAAGCCTTTTGCTGGGAGGCTCAGTACTAAAAGACTCAATTACACAGTCAGCAGGAATAAAGTTAATATATGGGCATTTAGCACAGAGCTAATTGGAGTTCCATATTTCCAGCCTGGGGGCAATAACACTAAGAGTTTGAAGTAAATTTTCTTCCAGGTCAGAGTTAATACACATAGTAAAAGACAAATTTAGAACAAAATTAAAACAGCATGCAGGTTCAAGAAATATACACTTGCTTAATTTCCATTTTGAATTATGTTTTACATATTTTTTATTATTTTCTGATTGTACACACACACCTTTTGACATTTCAAAATACATATTATTATCAAAGTATTACTTGAGGTTTTACACACATTCAGGCCTGTAATAGCAACTGAAATATTTGTCTTGAGTTACCATGGAGCATCAAACTTTTTCTATACATTATAATCTTTGAGTTACTTCTAGTACACTCTGAGGTAGGAAAGAACAAACTACAACCTCTTGCTGTGCCATACCCTGTGGTACAGCATTATGCTGATCATCACGCCAACACTTTCTTACAGACTTTTGCAAACCTGAAATTCTAGATTTCTGTGGAATGACAAATTTGAAGCCCAAACTCCTGTCATTTAGAAATGAATTTTCCCTGCGGGAACTTGAAATCAACATGTTTTCTGAGTGTTTCTCTTTTAACCAGTTGTTGTTTCAAAAGAGAAGAGAAAGAACAAACCCCATTTTTAGAAAAACATTCAGCACAAGCTCTTATTTGAGGTCTGATGCCAGGGACGGCTCTTCCCCTAAGATTTCCCTGTGGGTGATGAGCTTAGCAGAAGGATAACGGTTTGCTCCTGCAGACTGTCCTTTCTTTTGCCTGCTGCGTGATTCCTAAATCCCTTCCTGCAGAGAAGGGCCACAGAGGGGCCACCAAGATCTTTCTGCTTGTGAAGGAGAAGCCAAATAATTGCTATCTCCATGTGCTCCTTTCCTCAGCTCCTTCCCAGCAGGGCTGTCATGCAGTGGCTCGTCCCCTGCTGCACAGCCCCTCCTCACTTCCCTAGTTGCTGTATTGCCACCCCTACCAGACCTTAAGAGTTCTCCTAATCCTGCAAAATGAAGGAGGGCGTTTATCCTCATTTCACCCTCCTTGTTATTAATCCTACTTTTCTGTCCTTGCCAAGATACCTATTTGCACCTTTACTCACAGCCTGCTTCAGGCTTGCTCTGCTGATGTCCCACCTTCTTCGTGAGTCTCCTGTGCAGCCATCCCTGATGGGCACTGCCATCTGCACCCACGTGCGACTCTTGCTGCTCTCCACAGACTTCACCTTCCCGTCTGCAGAACAAGCCCCCTCTGCACTGGGCTTCTTTGCTTCTTTGCTCTCTTTTCTTCCAATTGAGCTCTAATTGGGGAATTATTCCTTGCTTTGTGCTTAAGGTTAAGGGGCTGAATTAGTTCCCTAGGTGTTCCTTGTTGAAGAGGTCTCGAAAACAAAAATAGTTATGTATTTATATGCCCCTTGTTACTGCTGGAAGCATAAGGAAAACATACTTTCCCTATTGTTGTCTGTGTTTGACATTTGCCATAGGGAAATTTATGGAGGAGCTTGGTATATGGCCCATTTGTGCATCATATTTTTATTTTGAAAACCAGAGAAAAACCAAGGACTCATTTCCACAAATAAATAATGCTCAAATCTGTAACCATATAAACTCTGCCTTATAAAACTAGCTCTGATTTTGTTTCACAGCTCCCATGTCAGGTTGCTTTTGCTTGGTCCTTAGTAGTGAAATGGCATCATAAACTTATTTTACGTTCTGCTCTGTAGTAAAGTACTGTGTAGTAGGTGGCAGACACAAGAAATTTATATCCTCAGTCACTTCTCTGTGAACAGTATTGTTCACAAATGAGAATCGCAGCCTCAACATGTCCAATTTAAAAAGACCAGAGAAAATGGAGATAGACCAAACTAAAGGCATGAAGAAGAGTTCAGTCTTTACCAGTCTCTGATGACTGATGGTGTGATTTGCCTATGAAGAGTGGGAGGGAGTCAGAGAGTCTTAGACCTTCTCCTGTGCCATCTTCCAGTGAATAGTTGGACACAGGGCTTGTGCGTGGGCATGTGTTCCTCACAGAAGCAGGCAAATGCTGAGAGATGGTGGTAGAAAATATGAGGCTAAGCTTCTGGTGCATGGCAAATGCTGCAATCACAGCTCGCTGCTCGCAAGTCCTGATGCAGACAGAAGTGGAAGGATGAATGATGCATCACAAATAAGCCTGATACTGCAACTGTGACTAGCTGTGGCTTTGGAGAGGGCAGAAAACCAGTCATCCAGTAAGTGTCCCTGATGATTATGATGCCCATATAAAATCATCACTTTTCTGCATTATTGAAATAGCCAGATCATATTTCCATTAAGCACAGTAGAAGATAGTGTTAGCTTTTGGACTGCCACTGTCTTTAAACACCACCAAGAAAATACAGGGGTTTTTCCCTGCTTCAGATACTTCAGATTCTGTGGGACATTTTCCTACAAGGCATCCATAAATATACTCATGAGAGAAGTGAAAGTTAATAGGGCAAACATTGTTTTTCCTTTTGACAAGTGGTTTGCCTTAAATATTTTTCTTGTGTATCCAGGGGCTGTGACACAAGTCTGCGGGCTAAAATACAGCCCCCAACAAACACTCAGAGTAAAAAAGGAAAGCAAACAGGAAAATACATTAATGTCTCAGGGATTTGCTTTTTCTTGCTCTTCCTCCTTACTTCCTCAGTGTGTGTTTTCCGCATGAAATCCTGTGGCTGTGACTGTCACACCATGGGCAAACCAGCAGGGCAGGGCTTTCATGTTGCTGCACTCAGCATGGACCCCACAGCTATTTTGAGGGGAGTTGTGGGTGGGCAGGAGGGGTGAGCTGAGCTTGGGTGGCCGCTCTGGCTTTCAGATGATGTTGTATCTCCCTCAAATGAGAGGCAGTCGGTGATTGCAGAGCTTGGACAACTGACAAAACCATCCTGAGCCTGTAACGAGAGAGCTCCAGTGGTGGAATAATAACAGACACTGAGTTGCCTCCCACTGAAAAACTAAAGGAAGAGGAAACACTAGCACAAAGCTTCTGGAGATGGTAACCCAAGAGCTCTGGGGCATCAAGCTGTCAGCGGGGAGAATTAGTGGCTGCAGAGAAAAAGATAAATGCAGAGGTCAGGACGACTA
>JAOXNO010000001.1:187758044-187786790 GCA_028565335.1 Limnodromus scolopaceus | reverse complement strand
AGGATTGCCCAGAGCTAGAGCATGTTACTCAGGACGGCATCCAGGCGGGTCTTGAAAATCTCCAAAGAAGGAGACTCTACAACCTCTCTGGGCAGCCTGTTCCAGGGCTCTGTCACCCTCACTGTAAAGAAGTTTTTTCTCATATCTGAGTGGAATCATCTTCTGTCAGTTTTTGATGTTTTAAAATCTAATTCTAATAGCCTTTTTTCTTCTTATCCCTGTTGCTAATCTTACACATAACAAGGAACACCCCTGTTTGTTAGACTTACCTGTATTTTCTGTTTCCACTAAGGAAACAAAGGTACAACTTTTATGTAGGATATTTTTTAACCAACAGCATAGGTTTTTCCAGGCCCTGTTGGTCTCTCCTATCTACAGGCCTCTCCTTTTTGCCTTGAAGGGCAATGTGAACCAAATCTGCTGGGCAGAGCTCCATGCAAAGGAGTTTGGCAGAGGCACGCTCACGTTTTGAGTACGGACCATTACCAAGATGTGTAGCAATATATTGGTGACAATGCACAGACAAGCAGTATTGCATGGGTAGGAACGTAAGGCTAGCCAAGTTCATTTGGGGTCATCAAATCCAGTCCCTTCCTCTTTCAAACAAGCAAATCCTATAGCCATTCCCTAAAAATATCAAATTTCAGCTTAGAAGTCATTATCTTTTCCTCTGTTCCTACTGGAGGACTGTTTCAGAACCTCTTGTGACTGAAAGACAGGTATATCCAAGTTCACAACCCTTTATTCTTATGTAAATATATTTTTTGACCTTGAAGTATTTCTCCCTCTCCTTATGTTCTCCTCCCTGGTATATTTATAGAAAGCTATCATTTTTCAACTTTACTTTTACTTTCCTAGGCAGAAGCGATGTGTACTTACATGACACCCCTCCCTCCAGTGGTATAGGCTATATATTCCCTGCATCAGAACTGATATCCCCAAAACATGATTGACCAAAACTGCGTGCAGTTCCAGATGAGGTCTCTCTGGGGCTTTGCATAGAGCTTTTAAATTTCCCTCTTCTCTCTTTCCTACAGCCTAAGGTTGTATGTACTTTATTGAGAGCTGTACCATAAACATAGTTCTCAGTCATCCTATGATTGAATAAGCACCACTCTTCTTTAATGTTATTATGAGTCTCCATCTTCTACTTGAAACTCCTGTTATTTGTCCCTATGGTTGTGACCTTGGACTTCCCAGTATTTCATGTTTCCTTTCATGATCACTGCTATATCCCTAAATATTATCCAGTTTGACAAGCATGGTGTTTTGACTTGATGGACTGTGCATCCCAGTATCTCATTAGCTCTCCTCTAATTTTTGACCAGGGTCATAAGTGAATATAATTTGCCCCAAGGACTGATCTTTGAACAGCTCCATTAATTATCTCTGCTTAGCCCAGTAGTTCATTTTATGGCAACTACTTACCATCCTCCTGCAAACAGCTCCTCCCTGCTTAACACTTCTTCAGTGATCCCTCATCTTTCCCAGCCTAATGAGCAATGTTATGGTTGGCACCATGTCTGAAGTCACTTGGTCCCCAACAGGTGGGAGTTACATATTGCCCTCATCTAAAAATATCAACTCTTTTGGTGTACAAAGCAGAAGCCTGCACTGGCACAGATCTATTTGCCTTTGGTGCCTTGTTGTGTTTGACACTTTTCTTTTTTTAATGTATTATTCCTTTCAGTATTTTATCCAAGTGCCACAAACCACTGAAATCAGGCAGTTGACTCTAGCATTTTAAAATAAATTTTAAAAAAAAGTTGATACATTTAAAACCTTGGTCTGAACCTGCTGTTTAAAGTTCCAGTTCTCATAGAATTTGGGTGTAGGGGTTGTCCTCTCCCATTACATGCCTGCTTTCCTAAGCTTTTTGCTCCTGTCTCAGTTAGTCTTATTTCCATTTCTATATCCTTAATCACATAGGCATTGATACAAGTGTATGTTTGATGTTCTCCATGTAGTAATGCACCTCCAACCTGGAGCATGCTCCCACCAGAGAGACCTGTCCTGAATTCTTCTTCCTTCATCCTCCTTTTTTGTGCATTTGACCAAGGAACTGCTCTTTAAAATAGTTTCCATTTTCCTTTTGCTTTCTCAGTTTGGGTCTTTTCTCACCTTAATTCTATACTCCTTGACCTGTGAGATGAGACAATTTAAACTGAATGAGTTTGGGCTCACTTTCTCCAAAAGGAGCTAAGCTGAGTGAAGAGCCCAGCAGCTCTCCCATCATGTCTTATCCCTTATCAGTGTGATGTCCCAAGTAAAATCAGCTTCTGGGAGCCCAATTCACTCTTGCCAGAAGGATAATACATGGCTTCTGCTTAATTTAAGTTCCACTTAAATATTTTATCTTCCAATTTAGTGCTTAAGTGGTACTGAAGTGGTGCATAGACCTTGCTAGTTTATGTCTAGCTCAGATTTATCACCACACACAAACAGCAAATCTACCATTATTAGTGGAGGGACTGAAGATGGGTGCTTCACTTTAAAAGCATAACAGTATGGAGTAATGACAGGTTTTTATTTTCTTTGCCTGATAGTCAGACATGTTGATCTAAATACCATAGTTCTAGTGGCCAGCTCAGAGAAATGGCTGTGGTAATTTGTCTGCAAGTGGAAATATTATTAGTATTATTTTTCTATGGCAGTTAAAATGTTTCCAGTCAGGATTTAGACTGTAAAAAATCCAAATCATGGCCTTTAGGTTGTGTGGCAAAGAAAAAGTCCCTACAATGAGGATGAAATTATTTCACTATACATGGAAGTCTCTTTTTAGCTCAACTCTGTAGTTGTTCAGTAGCCAAGCAAATTAACTTTCACATTCTGTTAAGAAAAGTTAGATCTTGAACACACATGTCAAAACACATGTCTGTTGAGGGAGATTTTTAATTTGTTTTGGGTTTTGGTGGTTTCTTGGTTTGGTTGTTTTTTTTTTTTGGTTTTGGTTTTGCTTTTTGTGGTTTTTTGGTTGTTGGGTTTGTGTTTTGTTGATTTTTTGTTGTTTTTTTTTTTTTTTAATTTCTTGTCTGTGATGTTCTGAAACTTTATTTAAAGTCCTGGCAGGGTTGAGGAAAAGTGGGGAACAAGAAGCTGACATAACCCGGGAAGTTACCTGAGCATTTAAATGTGATTTAACACAAAGTTTTGTTGGAGATTCTTGTTGATTCCTACTATTTTCCAAATCACTTCACACATCACCAGTCACAGCAAAAAATACAATCAAACAAAATTCCCTATCCAGAGAGACACAGATCTGAGCATTACATCTTTCCAACCAGAAGGCAAAGCTGGGCATTAAAGGCAATGTAGGTTTTTTGGTATGGTTGGTAGTGATTTGGCTCTCAGGAAAATGATGGTTTTCAGCTTTGAATAGTGCAGGCATTTGCAGCACAAATACCACCTTGGGTGTAAGTCACTGAACTGCTTTGCTTCTTTCCAGCATTATCTTTAATGTAAATTTTTAGAGGAAAGTGTATCATGCCAAAGGCAACAGCCCAGGAGAGCTGAGGCTGTTGCAGCATCATGCCCCGGGTCCAACCAGGAAAACGAATTCTCGGTGGGCACATGCCTACAGACCGGACATATACACCACATATGGATATCTATGCAGGTTAGAGTTAGGGTTAGGGTTAGGTTATGTGGTGTATATACTTACATACATGGCAAAAGAAATACCCCAACCCTTGAGGATTACAAAAGCCTGTAGGTACACTGCAGAGGTCTGTGCTTTTGCAATCACGAGTGGTCACCGAGGTCCAGAGGGCAGTGACCTCCCTCCGGGTTTAAATAAACGACTTCAGGAAAACTCCTTGTTGAGAGATGAGAGCGGTTTGGGAGGCTGAGGGACACCCGGGAGCAGGGCGGGGGGGGACACCCCTCACTCGGGGAAAGCAGACGGCTCGGAGCGGGTCCTCGTCCCCCCGTCCCGCCCCGGTGGCGGGCAGCTCCACGGGGATGCGCCGGCAGCGCCGCGCAGAGCCGCGGACCGGCCATGCCCAGCCGCAGACCCCTCATGGCAGCCGGGGAGGGCTCCAGCGAGGCAGAGCCGCCACCCAGGGGCATCCCAGCCGCACCGCCCGTCTCACGCCCCCGGGGCGAATTTGGGACCGGTGCGGGCGAGCAGCCGCGCCGGCAGCGAGCCGGTCCACGTTGGGGTTAAAGGCAGCGTTCAAGGTTGCGGAGGACGGGGACTGCAGTGATCAGTGGCTGTGAATGCGGCATGAGGATGGGAATCAGCCAGAGCCGCCTCCCGCGGAGAGCCCAGGCTCCCTGTGGGATTTCAGCGCGTCTGCGGCTTCTGCGGCGAAGTTTCAAAACCTTTTCCTGCCGTCCCCCGCCCCGACGCCTTCCTGCCATGGCGCTGCTGGACGTGCCCTGCTCTGGGCAAGCGACCGGACCCCCCTTTTCGGGAGAGACCTGAGCAAGCCTCTTCGATATTAAGAAAAACTTCTTCGCTGAAAGGGTCGTCAAGCACTGGACCGGGCTGCCCAGGGAAGCGGTTGAGTCGCCATCCCTGGAGGTATTTAAAAGATGGGTAGATGTGGCGCTGAGGGACTTGGTTTAGTGGTGGACCTGGCAGTGTGAGGGTAAAGGCTGGGCTCGGTGGCCGTAAGGGTCTTTTCCAGTCTAGAGACTTCCGTGTTTCGGCGGTGACACCGTGACTCTATGCCGGGCAACTGCGGTGCGCTGGGACGCGCAGCGGGCAGCCCCGGGCGACGGGCGACACCGGTGGCTGCTCTGCACCCGCTCATCGTCCCCAGCCGCCCGAGCCGCTCTCCCCTTCCCCGCTCCCCGGCCCCGGCTCCGGGGACACCCCACACCCCCCACCAGCGCCCCGCGGGGCATCGGGCCGGCCTCGGCGTGCGGGGGCGCGACATCCCCTTTTTCGATAGTGGCATCGCCAGCGGGGCACAACCTCTGGCAGCGGGCGAGGCGGGCGGCAGTCCGACGGGTGGCCGCCCGGCTGGCGGCGGTCCTGCCAGGATGGGCAAATGCTGCTCCAAGTGGTTTTGCTGCGCCCGGCGGGAGGACGAGACGGTACTTTTGCCTCTTTTTATCCGTGAGGGGAAGGGCAGGAAGGCGGCCGTTACCGTGACGGAGCCGGTGCTGCTGCTGCCGCTTCTATAGCTGGCGTGGGTGCTGTGTGCGCACCCCGGGGTGGCGGAGAGGGGAGCGATGCCCGGCTCGTTTACAGTGTGCTGAGCTCCGCTTCCCCGGGGACGAGTCTCGGCTGCCGCTGGCACGCGCGCTGCGGTGCCTTGCATAATTTCTACCCTGCAGCCTAAATGTAAGGGTTGGGTTTCCCCGAAACGAGGAGGGACCGCTGGCATCTTCTGTCGTAACAGCTGGCTTGATTTGCTGCTGTGCTTTTCATACATTTTTAATAACCCTGTGGAGCGTAAGCTGTGAAGGAAACTTGCACTGAGTTTTAAAGTTTGAAGAGGGATTATTCAGCCACTGAGGTAACGATCCTCCTTTCTGAAGGGGGTTGACCCTCCAATCTAGAAGTGAAACAAGGCAAAACTGCATCTTTTCTTATGTCAGGGTGAATCTAAACCAAACTCCCCAGCACCGAAATGGGTCATGTAACATATGTCAGTCCAGAGGTAAGTAGGTAGCTACAGGTAGGAGGAGATCAGCATGTGTGAGAGAAGTTGTCGGACATTTCTAACACATAGCTTTTCATGCTATTCTTCTGGATATTTGCCTGGATTTTAAGTACGTACAGAAGAGGGAGAGAATGAACATATGCATTTAATTTGCTTAATAGAAAATGTCTCGGCAGAAACACATGCTTGTGCATTATACTTTGTCAGAGTTTGGCTTTTAAAAATAGTCATGTACTTGGTCTAATGAAAAGCTGATAGTGTCTCCCATTTACCTAATAATATATTCAAATATAGCTTGAGATATGCTGCTAACACCAGGTTAAGAAAAAATGTATGCCTTCATATAAAACTTGTTAAAGTACAGTCACTGGGGGATATCTAGGTGCTTGTAAACTTTAATCTAAAGAGCATTATGAGGGAGGATTACCTGATAACCAGCATCATTGAAACAGGAGTGTTAAAACACCTCTTTTTTGAAGGAAGACTGTAGATCATTTTGAACATCAGCTGCAGTGGGGTTCAGTTATTGCTTCTACAAGTATCATCTGCAATATTTATTGGTATAAGAGAATTCCCAATGCATATGCTGCTTTTTCCAATTATAATATAAGGCCTTGCCCCAGGGAACTCTGACAAAGCACAACAGTGACTAAGCACCATTTGCAGGTCAGTCTTTTTTTTTTTTTTTAGTATTTTGAAAGCATTGGATACAGAAAAGCTATTCTGAAGGAGCAGTTTTAGTAACAAATGCCACAGAGCATCTGTGTGCAGTGTATATTTTTAGGAGGTATCATAGAGAACTGGGAAGTGTTTGTGGAGATACCGTACGTATATTTGGACCTCTGAATATAAGCAAGCATGTTGGAGAGAAATGTTGATTTGGGGAGGTAACTCCAGGCTTCCATGTTTGCTTCCTAGCTGCAGCTGACTTCCTGCGTGGGTCTGGGCAATTTTCTGATGTTCCCTGCTTGATTTGACCCATTTATGCAGTGGATCTACTTTTGCTTACCTATTGTTAATAACTACCTAGAGGTTTAATTAATTAGCATTTCTAATGAATTAGCACCTCTCAGATCGTCTGTGGTTCTCAGAGGAGAGGTGCTGTAAGGCAAACCTTAACTCTGCTTCCCCATCCCACAATTATTCCTGGTCCAAAGTAAGATCTCGACCTGTCTCCCTGACAATGTCTCCTCGAGGATGTCTAGCTGTTGGCTGAAGCTCCATCAAACTAAACCAGAGCCTTTCCTCTGCCCCAAGCCTTCGTGACTACTTCCCTTCTTAATCTATTTGGACAACGCCAGCATCTTGCCCATCCTCAGGCCTGTATCATGGTACCTTTTACCAAGTTATTTTTCCAGGTCCTCACATGCAGTTATATCTAAGTCCTGCAGATTTTTTCTGAACTATACTGCTAAGTTTTGGGCACTGTTATTTAGTTGGATGAGTTTCTCCTTCCTTCCTACCTCTCTGCCTACCTGCCAATTTTTTTGGACCTTCTCGATGTTGCACCAATGCAAGTCATACCTCAGTCTGTCCTCAGGGAGTTTTGAGCTGAATGGAGAATATAAATAAGTGTCATTTTCAGTGTCTGTTTTACTTGCTCAAATGCAGTCCATCACTGAGCGTTTCATGGCAGAAATATTGAGAGGTCTGGGTGGTATAAAGCTGATGACAGGAAAAAGAATTGCTACTAAATCTTCTATTCAACAGTGCAGTAGTGTAAGCACAGAGCAAACATATCATTCTACCCATTCCATTATATTTTTCTTCCTGTCTGAGGAGATGGAACATGTTCCAGACAGAATATAGAGCTATAGAGTACACGTATAAAGAAGAAGGTTTCCTTCATTTCCATTATGAGCATAATTTTATTTTATGAAAATTACTTCAGTATCAGAGTCATTTCTTGGGATGAGGGAAGACCTTTCTCATCAGTTTTCCAAGCAATGATGTCATCCATCATTCATTAAAAGTAACTGAAAAACAAATGCAGCATTTTAATTTGTACAGAAGCCACTGTTTTGGTTTCACATTTTTGCCAAAAAAAATTAATCCCAAATCACAGCAAAGCAATTTTTTTTCTTGCTTTTAACTTGCCATTTAACTGCCACACTGAAAGGCAGGATATTTGCACAATCTCCTTACAGTGCCTATGACCCATTCACCCACTGGAAATGGCTGTGTCATTACTATGGTCATTGAGCCTCAGTGGGTCACCCTCCATGGCTGTGCTCCAACTCGTGCCTAGTGAAGGGGACTATAAATCTCCTTTGATAGGCTGAGCCTGATAGACACAAAACTCTTGGGAGGCAAAAAAAGGTTCCTGCTTATTCTGTCTTCTCTTTCAAGCTTTGTTGAGATAAATATTAATGAAGATTGATTAATTCAATGGGATATCCCATTAATTTGGCTTCTTACACATCTGTTTTGGCAGATTTTTCCTCACGTTTGTGAATTTTCTAGTTGCTTTGTTGTTTTGACATTGGATCTGCATGAATTGTAGCATTGGATTTGATAGCTTTACGTTCTCATGTCACATCCAGTTTTGTCCTACTGTAACGTTTGGTTTCCTAAGCACTGGCATTCCCAGTTCCCTGGCTGCCCTGACACTGAAGTGCTGGTTATCTGCAGAGCCACATTGATGATAACAAGGAGAGGTTTTTTCATTTTGTATTAGCATCGTGTTTACGCAAGAACATGTGCAGTCCGAATCTATCATGTTACACTGACAAAGCAGGTTACAGTAACAGAAAATATCAGGGATTTGTAAGTTCACTGAGCATGGTCTGGGAGACCATGAGGCTGATACGATGATTAGCCAAAACTACACCTTGCTTCTTTTGTAGAAGAGGAAAATAAGGACTCGGGCTATTACTCTCTAAAAGAACCCTCTGAGACAGAGGGGCTACTTGAGGCCTTGGCACTGAGGGCAGCCCTTGCACATCTGACCTCCCAGAAAACATAAATACAAGATCCCAAAGAGCAGTCAGAAAGCTCTAACCAAAAAAGGCACCCAAGCTGCTCGAGATAGCCCCAGAGGCTGCTCTGGAAATCACAGTCCCAGCACGAGGCAGCCAGGAGGTCCACTGACTGTCTTGGGGGGGTGGTGTCCATGTTGGCACCTGAATTATGGGGTAGCATTTTTAAGCTGGTACCATGGCGATTCTCCACTTTTCTGGAGAGGGTCTCACCACCAAGTGTCCTTAAGGGTAGGAAACACCTTATCTAAGATAAAACATAATGTTAAAAAAAAGGAGTCTGCAATATTTCTTCTGGAGGATCAAATTTTTAACAACTTTTTCTTTTTTTTTCTCCTGGGTGTAATATTTTGTTTTACTTTCTTTTCATTTTCTTCATGTAAGTAACAATTCCACTGAGTTCTACTTATCTGCAGGTGCTTACAATGGTTTCGACAGAGCTCCCTTGCTTCAAACGGCTTTTGTTTCAAATACTGGGGGCTGGTAATCTGAGTGGGTGCTTCCAATCTGCAAGTCCCGTATCCAGTATATCCCTGTGCACACGCCTTCAAGGGCACCCGTCCTGGCAGTCTGTCAAGAACACTTATTAAAATGACTCCAGTGAGTTAAATGGGCAGTATGGGCAGATGCAGTGATGTTCTCCAAAAGGGGAAACCTTATCTCTGTCAGACTGCTGCTTTGGGTATCTGTGTGAAGGCCTATGTGTTTTTTAACATACCAGGCTATATTTATCTGGACCTTTTTATTTTTTCATAGCTTTTACATTAATTAAAAGATAAAAAAACCCAAACCCAACAAACCAACCCACGCCATTTTATTCTGAGCCTAATGCAGTCGGTCAGGACTGGAGACTCTGCAGTCCTGGCACAAGACACCCTGTGCATTACTCAGCAGTGTATGGAGGTGGCTGCTTGGAGGAGCCCAGCCTTGCGTGCCTGGCTTCTGCCCATAACGGAATAAAAAAGATGCCCACATCTCCTGGTTCTCCTCAGGCACCCAAGGATCTCGAGCAGCTCAGTTAATTGCTCCATTTACAGCAAAACTTTCTGTAAAGTGAGTCCCTTGGATCTGGTAGAAATCATCCCAAAAGAGCAGTGTGTAAAGGATTAATTTAAATTCCAGATTCCAATTTCCTGGTATTACAAAAATAAAGCTGTTGTGTTATTTCTTTTAACATAGTTAAAAATTAGATACAGGAAAAATAAACAGAAACATTAAGCTATGAAATCTTCCCACTTTCATTTTGGTAAGACAGAACTAATATGCTATCCTATCTGCTATATATCCTGCTGCTGAACTTATCCTTTCTGTGGCCTAGATTTTTATTAGCCTTGCTTGCTTATTACTGAAATATTTACTTTCTAGGACTCCTTTTAATTCCATTTGCTACTATGCTGCCTTTTCTCTTGAATATGCTTTTTCTGTAGTGTCCTTGAAAGATTCTTAGCCTTTTCTAACCTAGGACATATTTATAGTAGCCTGATCTACTTTTCCTAATCATTGGTGATCTTCCCAGCAGGATCTGTTCCTTTGTCTTGTTCCTAATGTGATTCAGGATACATTCCATTTTAAAGTGCCCTTATGTCTGAACCATTATGCCGGGATTTATTGTACTAGACCAAACTCCAATAGAATTCCCTCAGGCTTTTCTTTGTCAGTTTGCACAGCACTCATGAGATATCTGCTGCCAAAGTCCTTGCATTTTAGTAATAACACCTTAGCATTGTTAATGTAAATATGTTTTAATTTTCTTTTGGCCAGCTCATCTGTTTTAATTCCTTAAGTATTCCGATTTCTTTTGAGAGAGGTTGAGGAAAGGAGCTCTTGTCCTTTTCAGTCAATAAAATACCAGAAATAAATGTGGAAATAGGCATGAACATCAGGCCATTAGTGGTGCTTGTGTGGGTATGCCCACCATGCCTAGACGGGTGTAAGTACAGTAATCTGCTCTGCAAGTTTGACTGTGTAATATGTGTGACATATTACTCTTAGAGGTGGTTAAATGTAGGTATCATAGATGAAAGGGTTTTAACAGAATTAATAAAACCATCTTAAACATGCAGTCTAGCCATAAACAGCACACAGATTGAACACAAAATGGTAGGAGAATACAAATGTATTTTTAGATACACAGGAGTTAGTAGAGTATTCTGTGCTGCCCTGTGCACATAAGTGTGTGTACATGCATTTGTAGAGATACAAGGCATTTGTAGCCAGTGAGTTGTGGCACCTAAGCTTGATTTAAAAACTGAATGAGTTCATTATAATCCATACCTCCCGCCAAAAAGAAAAAAAAAAAAGATCTGAGGAATCAATCCAATCTGCTTTACTAAATGAACATGTGAAAGTGCTTATCTGGGATAAACCTGGGGACTATACATATTTCTCTCTCTTTTTCCTTAAACAGAATGAAAATGCCCTTGTGAAAGTAAAGGAGTTAGGAGTCGAGCTTGCAAAGATCAGGGATGAAGTTGGTAAGTAGTACAAGTAAAGTGATAACAAAAGTGATTTTCTCACTTTACACAAAGGCAGTAATTCCCTGCGACCTGGTCCTGGGGAACCCACATACATGTGGTGAAGTGTCTTCTGGAGCCCAGTGGCAAGGGGTTTTGTGGCTTTGCAGGGAACCATGATTTTATCTCTCTGTTGTGGAGGTGGGTCCATCACCACACACACTGTAGCTAGCTGTACATCATCTTTCCTAGACAAGTGGTTCTTCATAAATCCATAGCTTCCGTTCTCAAACTATATACCACCACTGCCAAGGAGAAAGCACAGCATGATGGAAGTGGGAAGTTGGGTCTAATGGGGTGCACGGTGACTGGGGATGCACTGCTTATATATGTTTGCATGTTTTGCAGTTCAGCTACAAACTGAAGGCCACCAAGTTCAGAACTTGCTTATTAATGACAGGTCGCTTCCTGGTTGAAAGACGGCAAAAGCAACATGCCCCATTCAGTCTGTGTATTCCCCGCGTATCTGCACATACCACTTTTCCTGTTTGGTTTCTGGTCTAGACAGGAGAGATGGAGAGGGTGTAAAGACATTGCAGTTCTTGAGAGAGAAGATGTGCTTTTGCACTGGCTTCAGCCAACAGGCTGAGTTCTTTTGGGCTTAAATCTCCCCCGAACAGGTGTGACATTGGATTCATCTACCCTAGGGCAAAGGGAGAGGAGGAAGGGCATCTGGAGGGAGGACCATTGGGGCAGGGGATACTCTGGAAAAGCAGCGTGAGGTCTCAGCTGAGCTGTGCTGCTTTCAGAATGGAGATTAGCCATAGATGCGTATGTGCTTTCTTTCTCAGAGAGGGGAAAGATGGTGTGAGATAGTCCTTTCCTCGGTGGTCCTGTGAGCATGCGTACTGGAGAGGAGCCATCACAGGCCACCCCTTTCTGAGCAAGCCACCGCTCTGGGAGACACCAAGATACTGAGCAGAGGCTATTTAGTTGCAACAAGAGTGGCTGGTGATCTATCCTGCTTATTGGAGGTAATCCTCTCTGTACAACCCTGAGACGCAACGTGCCCAGTTAGAAGGATTCCCAGTAGGGATGGACAAAAAGATGAATATGTGCAGGTATTGCACTCTGGCAGGATGTGAAAAAATTAATCAGTAGTACCAATTCTGGTATGTATCTGTACATATGGAAGGTGAATGTGCATGGTTTTTAGTGTTAGTTAAAAATTGCTGGACAGTCTGTTTTCCTTTGCAAGAAAATTATAAAATTAAATTTTGTGAACCAACCAGTCTTTTAAATCTGTGGACAAGGTGAAATGGCAAATGGCAGGTGCATGAGAGCGGTTCTTGTCGGTGCAGTTCTTTGCTGTCTCTAAAGCAGCGCACGCTGGGGCTCTTGGTGCTACTGGATACATGAAGCCCACCTACATTATGAGAGGGTTATTTTGGTCTTACTATCGGATGAATCTGTATGTTGCACAATACTGCACATATTCTTCCATGCTTTATGCAAATAAGGAATGAATCAGTCATTTATTTGACAACAGCAATCATAGATGATTCTATGAAGAAATTAAGGGAAAATCTATAGAGCAGGCTATTTTAACTACAACCAAGTTGTAGTTCTGACTTCTTTCAGTCCCTTTGATAAGTACTCTCTCATTAATTTAAAAATAACCAGTCCAGTTAAACTGCATGGGTGTTGGTCAGAAATTCCTTATTTCTCATGTGTAATTTCACTATGTCAGACTCATTGATGTGAATGACTGGATGAATCAGTAAAACAAGGCAGGACTAGTCAGGGTTGATACAGGCGCTGTGTTCAACATTTAGTTGTTAAGACAATAGCTCTAATTCAGAATTATGATTTAGGGACTGAATGTGCTTGGTTTTGAAAGTATACAGTCTTTGTCAGCTTCAGGAGAAAATGCAGGATTCTGCTGTAAATAACAGTGAAACTGCGAGATATAATCCACTGTTCAGAAAAATCAGAATATATTTTTAAGGAAATCTCTTTTGGTAAATAAAACCACTGCTGAAGCAATAGCAGTGATGGAGCATGTATAAAACAGCTGAGGGAGACCTGCACCCTTCTGGAGCCAGGCAAAATATTTAGGTTCGGATAACACCGTCCACCTTTATCCCCAGCACTCCTGTGAAATACTGCACCTTGTCTGAAACCAGCATGCACTGAAACAGGAAAGTGCTTCTCCCTTCCCAGCCCTGAGGAGGAATGTGGCCTCTATAAATGCTGAAGGAATTGTTATTTTATGCAATAAGATTTGCTCATGTATTTTGCTGGGAATACCAAGGCTAGGAAAATATGACAAGCAATCGTTCTACACTGAAGACACCCATCTTTATGAATTATAAATATAAGCACTTTTCAGCTGTGGCAGAGACTGCTGGAATAAAGAGGTTTTGAACACCAGCTGTTTCCCTTCAAACTAATGGAAATTAAATGTCAGAATTACCTGCTCCTTTGCTGTCAGACAAATGACACGTGAAGTAAGCTGAGAGGAGGCATAGAGACACATAAAAACCCAGATGAATGGAAGATGGTCAGATGTCAAGTTTAAAATTTGTATTATCTGTCTTCATGAGAGTTTGAAAGCCAAAGCCTGTGTCCCACCTCCCCTGGGATGTGCCTCCCAGTCAGAGGACCCTTAACCTGATTGAAGTGGCTGTGATTTGTCTGTGAATCTGTGGCCAAGGGTCAGGAGGAAGAGCAGAGTCTGCGTGGTGAAGACCCCATTTCTCATGTCAGAAGCAGACGGTCCCTTGTGTGAGGCCACATGATGCCAGCCTCCCAGTTCCCATGGGACTTACCCCCCTGAATGCAAAGTACCAGGGCTGGGGAGGCTGGGCTGCGGCTCAGGCTGGGTTTGTGCAGGAGAA
The DNA here is from genome assembly GCA_028565335.1 of Limnodromus scolopaceus. Classification (NCBI taxonomy): domain Eukaryota; kingdom Metazoa; phylum Chordata; class Aves; order Charadriiformes; family Scolopacidae; genus Limnodromus; species Limnodromus scolopaceus. Next base: position 187,772,844 of record JAOXNO010000001.1, on the reverse strand, counting down.
TCAGTCCATTAGTGACATCTCCCTTTCCCTCACCTTCCCAGCTTGGCCCTCAATAGGTTTTGCTCATCTGTTGGGCACTTTAAAAGCCACCAGGTGCTCAGGTAGTAGGGAAGCAACAGCAGCCGCTCTCGTTTAACCCAGCAGGATGTCACCCCAGGAAATGCCCTGTTATGTCAGAGTCATTTCCAGCGTGTAAGCAGCAATTGAAATACCTACAGAGAAGGAAAAAAGAAAAACAGGGTGTAACTCTTCTCGATAGCAGTTGTGCTCTGTTTGTCTTGTTCCATGTCAGTAGTATATTTATATAAATTTTCTTACTATTTTTTTTTCTACAAGAGGAGCTCACTTTTAGAGTCTCCAAATCCAGATGCCTGAAAGCAAAATTCAGGCATCTCCAGGGCCTTGCTGGAGGTGATTCAGGTTGGTTCATCAGAACCACCTGCTGAAGCCTCTGCTGGTTAAACACTGGCAAGGCAGGCTCTCCCATTCTGGTTCCCATTCCCCAGCTGGGTAAGGGAGCCACAGACTTTGTATTGGGCTGCGTGGGTGTCACCTTCTGCTACTCCTGTTCCAGTAGAGGCAGGCCCAAAGGTCCATCTCCTGTCTAAGAAGAGATTCAGCCTTTCTTTACCACTTCAGTCCTTGGCCTCATTTTTCTCAGTCTGGAAGACTGTGTAGGATCACTCCTTCTCATTTGAGGTATTGGATATTCAATATAGGGCAAATTTCCTGGGCAATGATCTCATTTTCTGCCTTATATAGCATTTTTGGGTGTGTGAGGAACATGTCATGTAGACCCTCTTTCCCTGCTTTCTTTTTCCTTCCATTTTGCACCTGCATGAGGGTTTGATTTCCAAGATGTGAATAGTTCTGTGTTTCAGGTTACAGAAAGTGTTTCAGATGGACTTTTGGTTAGAGCATGTCATTTCATTGCCTGGGCCTCCCTGTGTGCTAGATAATCTCATTAGAGAGGCTGCAGAGAGAGAGTGTTCATTACAGCTCCAATTTAAAGCTCGAGTAAGTTTGAATTCTACTGAACGCAGAGCTTCGAGCATTATCCCTTGTCCTCCAGCTCTGGGATCGCTTTGCATGCCAAAGAGAAGCAAAAAACAAAAAGCAAGAGAGAGGGTTTAGAGCGATAAACCATACTGCCAGGAGACAAGACATTTCAGCTAATGGCCATATAAATCACCCTGTTTCATTTGGGGTGTGAGGCAGGTGGGAAAGCTCTCTCTGTGCTGCTGCTGTGGTGCTAAGCTCACTGGTTTGGGCTCACTTTCTTTCTGTAAGGAGCAGAGAGCGAAAGAGTCACAGAGTCCTTCCTAGTGCTCCAGAAAAGGCCCCAGTACTGATATCTGTCCGGACATACTGAGCAAGTCAGGATATTGGTGTCCAGTAAGTGTGGAAGCAGAGCTCTAAACAGGGTGGAAAATAGCTGTGTGGGGAAGGGGATGGCTAGCTCAGGTGCACAAGCAGATGTGCCTAACAGGAGCTGTGGTCACAGCCATAGGTGACTTTGACAGATTGTTGCTATTCTGGAGAAAAATGAGAACAGTCTGATACCACAGTAGAAAGAGACAGGAAAACACAGGACGGGGAGGTTGCCAGATATTGAGGAAATATATGGTCATAGGATAAATGTTTTTGAAACATAGAGAAGTTGTCTACCCTGGGAGACAGCTGCTTCCAGCTCGCTGATTTACAATGCCATACTGGTCTCTGCATGGCATGTGCATTTAGAAAGGCAAAGGACGGATGAGTGGCTAGTACAGATGTTAAATTCAAAAGGTGATCACTTTTCTAAAACGGCTATGGGTCTAAATCAGAACAAAAGTCTAGCAGTGCCATCAAAAATACATCTTTTCTAGCATTGTTCTGAATGTTACGGTCATCATGATTTTAGTACCTTCTTACCTGTTAGATCTTTGCAAGTGACCAAACTGGCTCTGTAAATGTAGTGTGGCTGACCCTGTCCAATTAACATCAGGTCTTCAATATCTGCATTGATTGCAACTGTTCTTTAGCAAAGCATAAGGCCAAGGACACAGTGTTTGTGACACTTGTCCTGGGACCTGAGGAACAATATATATGAGGAACAAAATGGGGAAACAGATTGAATATCCTTGACTTGATAGAACTGTCGGAGTTGCACCTCCTAAAACTTAGTTGGAGTTGTGAATTTGGAGACATGTTCACTGGGTTAGTTCACAAGAGTAAAAATTTTACAACTTCTGATTGCCTTCAGTACCAGCCTTTCATTTGATGATTCCATGAAGCACACAAGATAGCGGCTTGAATATAAAAATATTTTAAGCAAGTGTGCATTCATGGATTCAGGAGGTTCTTGATGGAGCTGGTGTGAGAGACAGGTTTACTGGGTGAGCAGCCTCTAACAGCTGGAAAATGGGATGTATGAGATGCATCTCCTTCTCCTGGTCAAGGTCTCCCTCTGCAAAACATGTGCACAGGATGTGCCTTGAGAGCCCAGGAATCTTCTGCCTTCCTGGCACATCACTGGGAGTGAGTACTTAGCCAAGACAGTGGCTTGAGAGAAGGAGATAAGGAAAATCTTGTATCCCAGTTGAAAGGCTTTGTGTTGAGTGATTGTCTCGCATGCTGTTTCTTATATCCAAGGCAAAATAAAAACCCCAAAGCCTCAATTTGTGGATTCAAGACTGTGCTGGCCAGGAGGGGACATCCGGTCACCTTGCAGGTCCATGGAGTTCTCTGCTTCTTTTATTACTACTACTACTACTACTACTACTACTATTATTATTATTATTATTGTTATATTTCATCAGATCCCAGTTTTGCACAGGCTTTTACATATTCTGCCAGTGCCTCTGTTTAAACAAATGCACATGTGTATGTGTGCGTGAGAGAGCGGGACAGAGAGAAGTGACAGCAAGAGCTTGTTGATGGCTGAGATTCATGGGAGCCCCAGAGTCGTCGAGAGCAATGGTGCTCAGTCCTGTAAAGCAGATCCAATGTCACTCTTTGCCTCCAAGGAGTTCAGAGCCTGACTGTATGGTCTTCTCTCCACAGCCCTCAACACAGCGAGATGGAAGAACCTACAGAGCGAGAAGGAGGAACTGGAGAGGCACTTTGAGGAGGAGGGGCAGCAGCTTCGCAAGCAGCAGCAGGAGGAGCTGCAGGCACTGGAGCAGCAGCTGCAGGAGGAGTACAACACTGAGAAGGAGAGCCTGCAGGAGCAGCACAGCCTGCAGCTGGAGCAAGTCAAATTGCAACATCAGGATCAGGTCAGTCTCTGACTGTTCCCTTTGAAGACCATGCCAATACTGATGGGGTTGAAGTAATGAAACGTATTAAACACTCCATCATGAAGAAGCTGGTAATGAACTGATGACTGGAACAATATATTCCTGACTATCCTTAATGCTTTTCCTCCCTATTATTCCTATTGGTATTTCTACATAGTAGCACATTACATTGCCATGTCTTGTCTTCACATGCTTCCAGATGTTTTACAACACAAATATTAAGACTAGCTCTGCTCCCCATGCATACTTGCTCCCCAACCTACCTATTGAAGTCAATTTGTATGAAACCAAGGGTTAAGCAAGAATCTGCTCAGCACAGGTAAGACCAGAAGAGTCCTGCCCATCGTTATTTGCAATGCTAGTTAAAGGGCGGTAGAGCGAAGCGATAAGCCCCATGCAACATGTAGCCTAAACATCCATCAGATGACATGCTTCAGGTTCCCCGATTTCTGCTCCACCATTCAGTCTGATCTCCTAAATTGTACATCCCAAGTGTTTCTCCCTGCTTTGCTTTCTACGTGTAGGTAGGAATACTTCTCTCTGCAGGTAGGAATACTCTCACATGCAGCTACTTTAGTCTTATTTTTAATGGCTGGAGTGAACAAACACTAACTCACCTATGGGCATCTCTCACATGGTGGGTGAACATCCTGCTCTGGGTTATGGCAATAATGCCTTTACCTTGCCTTTTCTCATTTGGCACTCAGTGAGCAGCAGATACAGTTCCGATTTTTCCAGCTGCAACCCGTGAGAACCTTTACCCATTGCCCACCACCACAGTTTTCTCACACGAGTATCTGCTGTGCTCAGGTGCACTCTGCAATCTGTGCCATCAGGCTTTGACACGCCGCATCCCCCGCTGCCATGGGTATGCCACCTAGGTGTCTGATGCAGCACAAGGGCCAGTTGTCTGCAAAACGTGATCCCAGCCAACAGACCCCCTGTTTGCCAGCATTGTTCCCTCCAATCTGGGGATTTTGCCCATGGCTAGGGCAGCTGGAGGTGGTAGAGGCTGAGTTTTTCCCTCTCTGAGGCAATGTAAATTGGCAGCAACTGTGCAGCACACACATGTGGTGTGTGAGATGGGTGGATGTGACCAAAGGTCGAGGAGAAGGTTTTATGTCTGCGTGTTCTGTATCTCAGGGTATCTCTAGTGTGCTAGAGATGTTTTGGGGCTACTGCATGAAGCAGGAGACTGTGGGCAAGGGTCCAGAGCTGCTGCTCTTGCCCAGGGAGCGGGCTGACAGCAGGGGCTGCAGTGGGGTGTAGAGTGCAGACATGCCCCATGCAGTTCCCAAGGACGATGACAGCACTAGATGTGGGCTCAGAAACAAACCAGCCCCATCAGCAGAGCCTGTGCTTGAGCTAATTTTGACCATTGAAGAGGTAAAGGCTGGTGCGGCACTGTGTGGCCACAGCTGAAGCACCTCCAGGAGCCAGGGAAAGGGGCAAGCCTGCAGTGAGCTCATGGGAGAGGAGAGCACCAACACAGCACAGCAGAGATGGCAGCCCGCTGCCTTTAAGGTCAACGATTTGTAAAAAGGGAAATGACATCATTTGCTGCCTGTACTTGATGTACTGTAAAACACTCCTGGGATAGGAATGCAAATACAAACCGAGATGGTGACGGTTTTATGTCACTCACGTCCCAGCTGCCCGGTGTTAGATTTATTGTGTGACAGCAATGGCACGCCAGGGCTGGGCACAGCATGGTCCTTGCTGGCGTGTGGGTCAGACAGCCGTGTCAGACACGCGGCGTCCCAGCCTGTGCCCCACGGTGCCTGCTGCCCTGGGGACCACCGTGCAGTTTGGTTTGATTCTTCAGTGGGGGAGGATTGAAAAACTCTTGCTGGATTTTACCTGTTTTAGTTGCTGTGCCTGCTAGTTGTTACTGCTTTGCAGGCTTGTCATGTGCAATGCAAAGGCTTTGTCTGACTGGGTTGTTTTGTCCCACACAAACTACTTTTTTCTATCAGTGCACTGATTTTCAAAGATGCATTAGAAGGTGCTGTCAAATAAGTTTTCGTGTTCTAAACCAGATTTTTCAAAATCTTTGTCTGTTAATGCTTAGAGTTGAGTCATGTTTTTTGATTCTGATTTCAGTTTATGCAAGACAGTTTTCTTGCAATGCCCCTCAAATTTTCTGCTTTGCTTTCTGATATGAAGGAGGAGTGGTGCTCCCAAAAGCCTTGGCTTCTTTTTCCTGTCACTGTGTCAGTGTGTCAGTGTGACTGGTAGATTATATTAGCTGTAGCTGCAAGCCTTGCCTCTCCTGGAGCACCAGGCATTAGCATTTGTGAAGGAATTTGTTCTGTGACTTAATTTTTTGCTGAGACAGTTTATTTCTGCTGCTCTTTGAAGTGCTTCTGCAAGCTTCCTGAACTACAAGAACAGATGTTGGGTTTTTTTCCCTCAAGTTGATCAGTGCAAGAAAGGGTGATGTAGGTCACTACAGGACTTGACTAGCAATATACTTACTTTTCTCATGTTCTCATCTATTGTGATTCTATTCATCACCACACAGAAACAAGGGAAACACATCTTTCCCTCTGTCAGGCAAATAGTTGTCTCTCCTCCAGTCCTTTGGTTTGCTCCAGAGCTCTTTGCTCCCTGAATTATTGAAGATAACACAAACATTTTTCTCAACTGCTTTGAAAGTGCTGCTGTGACCCTAGTATCTCAGAGTTTACTCCCATCTTTTCAATCTGTGGTTCCATTAGGGAACTGTGGGAGGGTGTCAGGAGGACGGCGCTGGTCTTTTCTCAGTGGTGCCCAGTGACAGGACAAGAGGAAATGGGCACAAACTTGAGTATAAGAAGTTCCACCTAAACATGAAGAGGAACTTCTTTACTGTGAGAGTGGTAGAGCACTGGAACAGGCTGTCCAGAGAGGTGGTGGAGTCTCCTTCTCTGGAGACATTCAAAACCCACCTGGACAAGTTTCTCTGCAACGTACTCTAAGTAGACGTGCTCTGGCGGGGGGGTTGGACTAGGTGATCTCCAGAGTTCCCTTCCAACCCCATGTGATTCTATGATTAGCATCTCAAGATGAGTTTTAGCAGGTTTCCCCTTTGAATTCCTACTCCACCGTACACCCATCCTGTGTCAAGTGCTCTTGGATCAGAGGAGGCTGACAGGCTAGGTTGGAAAGCTGCTCACCAGCAATGTTTCTTGGCCAAGGAGGAGAAGGACTTTTGTAGTCTTGGAACCAAGGCGCATGAGGAATAAGGATCCCTAACAGCTGCTGACCCAAAGGGTTTGTAATCCTCTGGTTCTTCCTTCCTCTTGGAGGAAGGGGAGAAGCTCCTGGCCTGACAAAACAAGCGAGCCTGCTCAAGCGGCTGGACTTGTTCACTCTGATGCTTCTGAGCTGTCACTGACCCCAACCAGTGTTAGACCAGAGACACCTAACCCATGAGCTAAGGAGCTCTTACGCTGGGCATGAGAAAAGCCCTATCCTTGAGTTGTCCATCTGTGCAGGGTAATTTGGAGCTCACGTTCATGAAGGAAGTAACAATAGCAAAATCCTTTTAACTATGGATCTGCAGGTATTTCTGTACCCACACATCTAATTTACAATTTAGTCATCCCACTTCATGGTTTCCAGTCACAACTTAGTCTTCTGCACTGTATTGCTGTGGTCACCTTTTACTTTTGCGCAAGATAGCTGTTGTTTCTTTGAATAGACAGTTGTCAGATTTTGGAGGCTCATCTGTCTCTGAGGAGATGAGGCAGCTCTTTCAGCCTAGCAGACTGTGAGAGCCAAACTCCTCACAAACCAGTTGTGTGCCAGTGCATCCCAATTATTTCTCATATCTCCTTGCAAACTAAAGGCTGTGTTCCTGGCTTGCCAGTGTTTCTCACTTGAGCTGCTCAGCTGAAGCTGTTTTGTCCACCAACTTATTGAACTTTTCCCACTAGAGTCTCCTCTTGATTTTACTTTATTAAGCCCTAAAAATCCTACCTGATCTTCTTCTAATAGCCAGAAATAACCACAACACAGGTGAAATAACCAGGACACTCAAGCCTATAGAGTAAGTTAGTGGTGAAGCCAGAATTAATATCCAAGAGATCTGATTCCCAGTGCCAAGTAGACTATCTGCTATGAAAAACTGCAGACAGGAGGTCATGCTGGAAGATTAAAAAGAATCACGTGGGATGTGGATATGAAACACATAGAAGACAGAAAAATCCCTGAAGACCATTTAGAATACACTTAATTGGCTTTATAGACAAATAACCTGCCAAGGATGGTGGCAGCGAAAGGAGACCCCTTCACCTTCTGAAGGCATTGGTGTTGAGCGTAATCATCCCTATGGGGTGCTGCTCAGCTGAGAAGCAATTAGAGTATGAATAAAGACTTAAGCAATGGCAAGACTAAGAACATGGCAATGCTCATGAGGGTTCAGTGCACAGACACCACGTACAAGGACATGGTGCTCTGGGGAAAGTCAAGTGGTAGTCCCTATCCCATTAGTAACCCACTGAGTCATCTAGCCCCCCTTTCCCTGCTCATTCAATATATCAGCAGGCTGAGTCCCTATTGTTTTGCAAACAGTTCTTCACTGCTGAATTGTCTCCCACATTATTGTGAAAATGAGTTTGGATAATTTTAAATTCCATGTTAAATGCCTATCTTTCATTCTAAGAGCATGCCTTCTCCCATACAGTTAGAAATTTTGCTTCTGTTGGATAATCTAACACATATGTTTGACAGTTAGATGTGGTGAAATAACATTTATTACAATCAAAACATGCTCAGCTGCCGTAACTTTCTACCATTATTTAACATAACAGTGAGCAAAAAAGCTATTTGAAGTCAAGTCACTTTGCAATGAACAGCTGTTTCATTATAAAAGTGAAATAGTTTGATCCCCTGAATTGCCAGATACCACAGAGAATGTGTGAAATGTAGAGAATAAGATCACTGTGATTACAAAACCCAGAAAAGCAAATCGATGCATTGCATTCAGAAACTGCTCTGGACCACAGACTTAACCTTGATCACCACTTTTTGCTCTATTTTCTTTACTGATGCATATCAAAACATCATCATTAGGGATCTCGCTTTGCCTTTATCCGAGTCTAGTAACAAGCGGTGTACTGAAGGAGTCCCAAACTCGTCAGGTGCACAGGAGCATAGGCTGCCCACAGCTCTCTTCCAGCTGCATCCCCTGCTCCCCTGATGGCTGGCTGCAGTGCGGTGCAGTTTGCTGGGCAGTCTGCAGTAGCAGGACATCTTTCTGGCCTCAGTATAAGAGCAGGAAAAAGTTTTGTGGCCTCCCTGTCATCTTGGTTACTTCCACACCCACCTGAAAACTCTTGTGTCTACAATGAAAAAGGTGCTATCATATCTTCCATCAGTTTATTGGATATGGCCTCAAAAATACATAATTCAAGAGGACATAGGAATTTGAGTACTGACAACTTCATAGGATACTCTTTTTCAAGTAAAAGTGTGATAGATTGGAATTCATTTTACATACCCTCTAATAATAATTTCAGTATTTCTCTAGAAATAAATATTTTACAACTATGAATAATTCATAGGCACTTTCCATGGAAGTTAATTCAAGACCTTACAATAAAAATCATTGCAGCAAAGTGCCATGAAGACAAAAACCACGGTGGCTCAGAATGGTGGATGTTTATCTGACCATCAGAGGGAGTCGGGTCATTAATATAATTTAGATTAATGGAGTGTTGAGAGTTCTGAACGTTTCATAAATGACTTCTTTGCTTAAGGGCTTTTTCGCCTTTCGTTTTCTTATGTACCTCTTTTATCACTATTAAGTTAAAAGAGCAAAAATACCATCAGCAGTGACTCCATGCTACCACTCAAAGGCCTCAACATACCCATTTTGTAATGAATAAAACTGACTTGGGCGCTGGAAGTGTCGTGCTCAGTAGATCCCTTTACTGTTTCCAGCTCACTGGAGCTCTCTAGCAGTGGCTTGTCAGCGTGCCACAGCGTGTCTAATCGTGTGTCCATGTCTCCGCTCATTGTTGTTAGTACAGGTGGAAGATATCACCGCTTCACATGAGGCTGCGATGTTACAGTTGGAAAATAACCATATAGTTGCCATTACAGTGCTGAAGGATGAGAATGATTGGAAGATTCAAGGTAAGCAACCCCCATGACTACAGAGCTATTCCAGAGCAGGAATTAGTGCCATAGAGAGACCGTGTAAGCTTGGATTTTCTTCCTTCAGAGCAGATGATGCAGAAAATTTGTATTGATCTAGTGCTTTCACATGGAGAGAACCACCAGGTTCATGCCAGGGGTGAGGGAGAACTGTGTGCAGTGTGTACAGCATCTAACTTGGACCTGAGACTATCTGAGGGGTCTTTGGACCAAAGCTAAGGCTTTGCTGAACAGAGTCCAAATTCAACCTCACCTCACACAGACTTTTCTCAAGAGCCTGCTCCTTAGGCGCTCAGGAGGCTAGACCTCATTGAACATCTCTGAATTTAGGTGTTTAAATGCCTACATTGCTTCTAAAAACAAGACTCATCATTTTCAACAGCAAAAGTCTGGCCATGCTGAGCAGACCAAAGCCACACGCTGGTGCAAATCCGCACCTCAGTACCACTATCTTTATTTTATGTTATGGTTTTTCCATGGCACTTGATGCTGCAGAGAGAGCTGCCTCCTCCCTACCAGTTCAATATCTAAATACATTTCTTTGTCTATGCTTTAGCTGACATTTAACAGTTATCTGTACCATCACCCTCCTTTTTTTTTTTTTGTCAAACACAAGCATGAAGGTCTAATTTTCGAATAGGTCTAGTAGGTTTTCCCAAAACTTTCCCCTGACAAAGCCATATTGCTTAGCTCTACACTGTGTCAATTAGAGACACAGTCCAGAGTATAACTTGAGCTGAGAACAGCCTATTCCCCTTTCCTGTAGGCAGAGATGATATCTAGCATACGACTTTTAAATTAGCATACACAATTTTGAAAATAATTAAAAAAAAAACATGTTCCTTGCTTGAGGATACTTTTATCTGTCCAATTTTCTTAGTATTTGCTGATGATTTAACTTGGCAGTGGTTTATGAAGGCTCTGGTGGCCAGTTTGCGCTCCTTGCTCCAGGTGTGGGTATGAAATGCCCTCCTGTGCATGGAAAAGGCATTGCAGCAGCTGTGCTCCAATGCACCGTACAGGGCACTAGAGCAACAGTGTTATTACTGCTGTTATTGTGGCTAGTGAGCAATAGTTAGGGGGTAAAACCCCAGAGGTTTGGGGGTAAAGACACAAAAAATAAAGTCTCCATGTACTAAAAAGGCAGGTGCTACTACTGTACTGAATCACAATTCGATGCCATTGGTTTAGAGATTAAACTTTGTTCCACTTTGGTTATTAAACTTTTGGTTATTATTAAGTCCAGGGAGAGTTGTTCTGGACGTGAGACCTTTATTCATGTAATATGAATAGAGGAGTATTTTCTCTTTGGGCTCTGTCAGTCTCACTAATGGAATAAACCTCACAGGGCATCTGCCACAGCTCCTGGGAGAAGCACTGTCATTTGCATTTTTGCATCTGAGTTGCTGGCCCCTCTCTTTATCTCCACAAAGAAATTTAAACCCAAGCTTTTTAATATATTAAATTTAAAACTCTCTGATTTAAAACGGAGTGATTGAGGTTACTCACTCTGAACTAGTAAATGACCCGTTGTCAGACTGATCCTTTTCAGATTAGAGCCCCTGGGAGGAAGGAATTCCGAGCAGCTCTGAAAAATCAGAATCTGTTCACGTAGAAACTGAAATCCTGAAACAATTCACCTAAGGTCATAGAGTATGTTGCTACCAGTCTCCTACTCAACCTCCATGCCCTAAAACTGCAGCCCAAATTGCGCTTGACTCGCGATGTCTTTGCTCTCGGACCCTGGTTTGCTGGACTTCACTTAGCAGTGTCGTGTCTTTGTGTCTTCCCCTAGAACTGAATACTGCTCACGAGCTGGAAAAGGCACAATTAGAAGAGAATTTTGAAAAACTGCGTCTGTCACTCCAGGTTAGCAGTTTCATTATTTCCCACCCCTTTAATGGTGTTGTGGAGCAGATGATGGGACAGCTGCCAGCACACCACCTTGTTGCTTCTTACCAGCTATAGTATCTCTTGTCCTCTGCCTGCCCAAACTGGGATCTAGCAGCAAAGGTGCCCCCCCAGGTTTTTTCCTCCCCCTTGGTTGGTTCAGCAAAATACTATCTGAAAGAGAAGAGAGAACAAACCTAAAGGGAGGAAAAAGCAACTGGATAAAGCAAAGAAATGTCCTTTTGACCCTGCTGGCCCAGCACAAGGAGCAAAGTTGAGCTCTTTCCTGCACGGTGGGGAGAGCTCCAGTACCTGCAGTGCCTGTGAGCATCACCTTGCCTACATGGTACCCTCCAGCAGGCACCCCCAGGGCTCAGAAACACTCACCTCTCCCTGCCCGGCCCTGTGCTTGTGCTTTAAACTCTTCCCCGCTGCCTGAAGGTGGGGAAACTGGTCCTGCGGTGTAGACACATCTCCTTTCCCACCGGAGGGCAATGCAGTCCCCGATGAAGGGTGTCCCAGGGCTGGCCCTGCTGTGCAGCCAGGCTATGGCTGGCCAGGATCAGCCCTGCAGGTCACATCTCACACATCCTGCTATTTAACAGCAAGCTTGAGATCGTCTTGGCTTTTTCAGCCTTTCTTATAATTCCATGCTGTTCTCACTCTCTAGATGAAGAAATCCCAAGGACCAGAGGGCAGAAACATGCCGCTGTGATTCATGCTAAGTTTGGAAATCTTGTAGGAACAAGTAAAAATGCCACAGCAAATAATGCAAGCTCTGTTTAATTTCATAGGTAGAGATGAATTGCAAGTTTTAAGCCCCCAGACTAGCACACACGCAGCAACTGCCACTGCCTTCCTCGTGTGGCTATGACAGTTCAAGGCATGTTAGCAGTTTTGCAATAAGCACTGCTGTAATGTTACAGCCAAGAAATTACACATAGGAAAGACAAGAATACCAGTTTCACAGCAACCGTGGCTTTTACAGGTGTTGTATATAGAGAGGTAACAAAAATATGATTGCTTAAACTAGCATGTTGTTCCGTTTATAACTCTGAGATGAAATTATGATCTTTAAGGTCCACATCACTAACTCATCGTTGCTTTTTACCATGTTAGAAGCCCAGAAAGGTGAAGGAAGCAGGGATGGGGTAACTACTGCCTCATTCAGACTCTAGGGACCACACAAATGACCTTTTCCATGCCTCTGATATAAATGCCAGCTCACTTAAGGAAGGACATACTCATTCTCATCCGTCCCAATGCGATGGGGTGATTTAGCATCAAAGACACTTCATGAGCTAGTGCCAGTCAGTGTCTGCCCGCCGCAGGCATTGCAGGGATTTTTGGATTTCCTGAGGCACTGCGTTATCAAAAACCCCAATGTATGTTAAAGTGGACTTACATAAAAAATACCACCTTGCAGGGGTTTCTAAGCCTTGTTCAGCTCCCCTGGTGATTTCTCAGTGCAGGTTGACTTGTATGAATGTAAGAGGAGTGATAACACGGTTGATGTGTCTCCCCTCCAGGACCAGATAGACACCCTCACCTTCCAGAACCAATCTCTTAAGGCCAAAGCAGACCGATTTGAAGAGGCTCTGAAGAAAAACACCGAGGAACAACTGAAGGTAGGTAGATGGCAACTATAACTGTACAGTCATCAAGACACCTGTCTCTAAGTATGACTCACATGATGTGATTCAGTGGATAGCAATGGGATCCTTATGCCAGGGACTGGGGGGCAGGTCCCAACCAAAAACCCAGTTGTAGAGCACTGACGATGAGTCAGAAATCTTAGCCTAGGTCCATCATTTTCTAATTTTACTTCATTTTCTTAATTCTTTCACCCAGCATTTGTAGTTCTGTTTCTGAAACACTTTATTAACTCCATCTAGTATCTATTCTTCTTTCCCTTCTTCCTCTCATTCTCTTTATTTCACATTTTAGTTTCTTTTTTTTTTTTGTGCTTTCTGAAACAACTTCTTTGATATCCTTTGTATTCCCTCTTTTTTGTCTGGACTTGCAGGGGACAGGCCTGTCATATGAAGTATTTATACAACTGCTGTCTATTGGGGTCATGCTGTTTATTTACAGTGTGTAAGTAAACACACACTGCAATTATTTATCTGAAATTAAATGACCCTCCAAAAAGAATTTTCTTTTAACTTGGAGCATTCCAGTGTGTTCACAGCACTACCCCATGGGCACCTGTATCAGCATGACAGATGGGACAGAAAGATAACAGTGGAGTGAGGAAGGGGCTCAGTGAGTTTTTCAGTGAGAAAAACTCCTTAGGAAAGGAGCACAAATGTCTGAAACAGGTTTGGCCATGGGAAACAGGTAGCATCAGTCCCTTTCCACCTTCACCGTAGGGATTTACATGAAAGGATAAATTCTGCTGCGTTGCAGTGATGTTAATGCCAAGTACCGCCAGGCAGTTCATTGAGAAAAATTCAGATCACCTTAAATCAGCAACAGTATTTCACCAGTATCATTCAGAGCACATCTTTTTTGCTCATGGGTTGAACCCTAGTATCCCCTACATGTGAAGTTTTCGAGCATAGGAGGAACTTTTTCCCACCATATCTGATCTTTGCTAACAGGCACTGTGATGCAGTGGTGCAGGCAAAGCAGAACACTGTAGTTTTCACTTCCAGCCCCTTTGTCCAGTTTCCTCTGTTTTATGTTTGTACTTTTCCCAAGCCAAAACACCTGCACAATCATAAAACCCCATGCAATTCCCAAGCTATGAGTAGGAATGAGGTTGCTGAACAACCTGGTATCCCATTCTTCTACCCATGAGGCTGGCAAAAGAAAGGTATTGTTGGCTATCCAAAGGGATGGTCTCGGAGAGAATATCAGGGTTCAGATGGGCTGTGGAGATACAAGTCCACGTGGTTTTCACTGAGACTCCTAAGCCACTGGCTGCATTGAGGAAACTTTATCTTATGGCTGAAGATGCATTTGTGGCTGACAGATATCCAAATCACTGGTGTATTTCCTAGATTGTACGAGCTCCATATCTGCACATAGAAGAAGATCTGAAGAGCTTAAAACATGTTCTGGAAATGAAGAACCATCAGATTCACCAACAGGAGAAGATGATTATGGAGCTAGAAAAACAGGTGAGTTGTCATTTTTCCACCAGAGGAGACATCAAAGAGATAATAAAATAAAAGTTTGGTTACAGCAGATGAACTTGAAAAGGGTGAGAAAACACATGATGTTGGGGAAGGACACAAAGAGGTTCATTAGTGGCTATAAATTGTGTTGTTCCACTGTCAACCTACATAGCCGCTTCTACTATACCACATCTCAGGATTTCACTCAGAAATTGGGATCTTTCCCCATGCCTTCACCCACCTGTGATACCTTTAATTTCTCCTACACATCATCCTACACATCACATAACATCAGCAAGTTTGCAGATGACACCAAGTTAAGCAGGAGTGTTGACTCCCAGGAGGATAGGGAAGCTTTGCAGG
>JAOXNO010000001.1:187745226-187757944 GCA_028565335.1 Limnodromus scolopaceus | reverse complement strand
GAGTAGGGTAGATGGTTGGACTCGATGATCCCAGGGGTCTCTTCCAACCTGGACAATTCTATGATTCTATGATTCTATCCTACACATCATGTATTGCTTTTTCATGCAACACCTGCTCAGGCTGTTAGGTTGGACATCGAGGCAAGTGGTGTAGGAAGAATGGAGGAAGGGGAACTCTATGAAAGTCTAGGGCTTTTTTTTTTGTACACCATCCTTCACCATATGCCCCTACAGGATTCAGGTAACCATTTAGGGCTGGAGAGGGCAAGTGGAGGAAGACTGACCCATGTGTGTCTTGCTGCTGCTCGTGCAGGCATTTAGGGAGCTCCCAGCCACAAATACGAGTTAGCGATATTCAGCAAGCAGTCTCTAGCAAAGCCTATGCTAGGAAAGGTCTCTCCAACCCTAAAGTAATGCTTTTCTGCAGCCTATGCTGTTTTGTCATCCTTTGCTTGTCAGGGTCCCTAACGAAGAACTCCCCAGTTCACCACCAAGTACATTTTTTTGTTGGAAAGGGGATTGATTTTATCAGGCATAACCTACAGTGACAGAAAACGTACAGTGACAGGATGAGACACTACCTCAGCTGGGGAGCCAGAACAGCTGGTTCAGTGCAGCATTCAGCAAGATTTGTTTCCATTTACGGGGAAATTTGAGAACTCTGATGATTATTTTGCTGAACAGATGCTTGAGTAAGTGGAAGTAGAGAGAAGTGCCTCTTTGTAACTGAGGCTTGTTAGCTGTGCTCCTTCCAACATGCTGCTCCTGGAGCAAAGCCAGCGTGAGCTATAGTGTTATACTGGAAAAAAAAATCCCAAACAACAGCCTACATAGTTCCTGGCCATTTAGCTGCTTTTGCTAATTAACCACACATGAGCACACAGTCCTGCTCCTGCCCTTTATCACAGTAAAACACTGGGTCTACTGTGGTCCAAAGGCACAATCACTTTCTCTTTAAAGAGCTACCTTTATAGGTGCCAGAACATCCACAGGGCACCTCCAAATGCTCTTAAAGATGGGGTACCTCGTAAGGGAGCAGGAGGGCATTTCAAATGCAGGGTCAGGCTTCACTCCTTGTCTACCGAAAGGGAGGCTGGAAATGAAGCTGGCAGGGGAGGGGTGGTATAGGGTGAAGGTTGCAGTGGAGAGGGAAGGAGATGCTCGGATCTTCTCCCATAATTTGTACTGGCATAGCTACTACTATTTATTAAAACTACTGAGGAAGCAGAGAGGGTGCCCGTGACGGTGATTCCTCTCTCAGAACATTTCAAAACAGGGCCAGAATCCTTGTTCTGCTCTAACAGAATTTACTGAGATAGGTCAGAATATCTGAGAATCAGGAGTATCCTTTATGATTACCTGCATAGATTGCAAACCACTGCATAAAACTGATGCCTCCACCATGAAATGTGAGTTATTGCAAACTTCAGTGCACAATATTTTGGTTTTTTATAAAAGGTTGGGAAATTCAGTAACCGAGCTCACACAGAGATAAGGTTACCCTGTAATATCTTGTTTTCTTCCAAAAGTGTTGACTTCAGCAAAATTCAAACTGCTGGAAAACCAAGAACTAAGGTGATAAAGTAGGTCAAATTCAAAACTTGGGAAAAACAGGGCACCTGAGGCTGTAGTACTTGCCTGTAAACATCTTACTGATGTTTTAGTATACTGCTATTGACATCCTCAAACTCTGTCCTTGAACTGTCCTGAGGAAAAGCTACCTATGCTTGGGATTGGATGAATCGAGGCCAGGCTGGATGGGGCTTTGAGCAACCTGGTCTAGCAGGAGGTGTCTCTGCCCATGGCAGGGGGACTGGAACTTGATGATCCTTAAGGTCCCTTCCAACCTGAACCATTCTATGATTCTATGAATTTTGTTTAATTCTAGCTTAAAATTAAATGTCTAATTTAAGCCTGTCATTTAAGCTGACACTGCCAGCAGTAGAGAGAAGTGTCTCCAAAGGGAAGCCCACCTCATGTGAATGCAGCAGTGGTCTAAGGTTGCTTCTGGGTGTAATCTGCCTTGGTGGGTAACTCCTTCCTCCCCATAACCAGGGAGTCATGATGTGTGAGTCAGATCCCTACATCTCAGCTGCAGTCAAGATGACCACCTCCATCTATCCTTGAATTTTGGAAGTTGCTCTAGGGACAAATAAAGATAAAGAATAAATCCTCTTGGATCAGGTGTTTGGCTTTCTTCAGACTTAATGAACCTTCTTTCATTGCAGGTTGAAAAAAATTTTAAACTGGAAGAAAAAATCACCGTGCTGCAACAGCAGAATGAAGAACTCAGAGCCAGAATTGAGCAAAATACTGTCATAACAAGGTTTGTGCTGGTATTTGGAATCTGTTTGAAAGGAGACTGCAGATCTTAACTGCCCAAGGCTGGGACTTACTTTGGAAAGGGAAAAACTTATTTCCTCCTGAAAGTGCATTGGTGTCCTGATCTGCTTGTTTTATTTAAAAAAAAAATCTTTTTTTTATATCAGAATATATATATATATAAAAATATATATATATTTTTATATATATATATATATTTTGCTTACTTTAACATAAGGCAGGCTACGCATCTGTCTGTGTATTTCCATTTTTGACATGCTGCCGAGAGCAAAGTTGCCAGTGGCTTCTGATCTGAGTGTCAGTGCCCTGAGATCTGTTAATCAGTGGGTAACAAAGGTGGGAAATAGGATAATTTCAGTGGAGACATCATAATGATGCCACCGTCACCCAGGCAGGGTTATCCTTTGGTGTTTTTTTTTTTCATCTGCACTGTCTGTTTGCACCCTTGTCACAACCTGGTAAGGGTGACAAGGCTCCTAGTGTAGAAGTAGAGAAGGGTAGTATAGTCCTTGTCCCAGAGAGTTTATAGTCTGCTGTAAGTCAAAAAAAGGCAGCTGGAGCCAGGCAGAAAGGGTACCAGGGGAGATGCTAGACCTGAACTTGTCCCAACACATTAGATGTCATTTCTTGCCAGAAATGACGCCATTGGCCTAAAATGCAATTTAATTTTTGGCTGAATTTTTAAAGCCTCAGCATCCCATCTCTGGTTTAATTCTAGGTTTTGTCTTTCTACTGTCTCCTGTATTAGTGATTCAGCCTCTCAAAAAATTGTCTCTCGCATGTAGATATTTTTAAAAGGCAGCATTATTTGTAGTAACATTCAGGCCGGGGTGAGGATTATGTTTCCTCTCACCTGACTGCGAATAGCTGTAACCCACACGTCACTCTCTGAGGTGGGTATCTACAGCCTTTCTGTGCTTGGGGAGGAAAAACAGGAATTTTTAAGGTCTGGTTAGCCAGACCAGTTTGAGACACCTGGAAGTGGCAGTCTCTCTCCATGCTCGTGACAGCAGCCAGGGTGCCCAGCTTCGGTGCTCGGCGTCTCTCTGCACTGCAGGTCCCTGCCTCCGGCTGGGCGAACCGCGTCGGGCTGCAGCCCTTTGCTTCTTCCCTGTAACTGTGTAGGTACCGGTTTCAAAGAACAGCTGCCAGGAGAAATTCTGAATTTGAGGTCAGCCTGGAAAGTCAGCTTAGAGGACAGTCATTTTCAACAGTAACGGTTAGGGGACAGCTACGGGGACAGTGTCAGGCAGGCTGCTGGCTGGAAAAGGATGTAATGGGGCTTTGTGTATAACTTTTGTGGCCTGTCTTGTTAGACACTGGAAAAGAAAATAGTAATTCTACATGTAGCGAGAGGTTCCGTAAGGAGTTGTTTCTTCAGGGTGAGCTCCCTTGTGGACTTTCTCGTGCCTGTTAAGACCGTGAGTTCATGACACAGCTGGTTCCCCAATGGGACTGCAAATAGGATTTTCCTCCTCTACCAAGCAGCTTTCTGATAATGTCTGCCAGCTTGTGTCTTTCAATCCTTCGACTCTGCTAGCCACTGCTTCATGGTTCAGAACTTCCAGGGACTTGGAGAACAGACATATTCTTGATCACCTGAGCTCCATTTCTGACGGAACAAAGGCTAAAAAAGCAGAAATTCTTTAAAAATGTTTTTTAAACAAAATCAGAAATACCAACCCCACCCTCTCAGAGTCTTTTGATGACAAAGAGTCAGGAAAGAGACCAGCAGTCCATGACATCTGCTATAGGCTTCAGGCCACACCTAGAAAAGAAGCTGTGCAGAATTTTGTGTTTGCATCCAAAATCCATGCCCAGCTGCTGCTGAACCCTGGAAATAGCTAGGAGGGGGGTTAGATGTCTCCCTGCTTATTTCTGCAAAATGCAAGGTTGCCTGTGAATCAGGTTTGGTACATGCCCACAGCTGCCCCAGGCTGAACACATCAGGACCTGGCTCCTGCCCAAGCGTAATGGGGCTGCAGAAGCCAGGTGCTCCCACCTGCGTCCTCCGGGACAGTGGTGTTGCCAGCACATGCCCAAAATACACCTTGATCAGATCCCACAGTCTGCCAGCACTGAACCATTTCTTTTAAAACCAGTCAGCTGGATAGATGAGACCTTACTGCGGCCTTCCAGTACTTAAAGAGGGCGTGTAAGAAAGATTTTTTTAGCAGGGCCTGTTGTGATAGGACAAGGCGGTAATGGTTTTAAACTAAAAGAGGGTAGATTTAGACTAGATGTAAGGAAGAAATTTTTCACAATAAGGCTGGTGAGACACTGGAACAGGTTGCCCAGAGAGATGGTAGATGTCCCATCCCTGGAAACATTCAAATTCAGGTTGGACGGGGCTCTGAGCAACCCGATCTAGTTGAAGATCACAGAATCATCATGGTTGGAAGGGACATCTGAGATGTCCCTGCTCATTGCAGGGGGGTTGGAGTTAGATGATCTTTAAAGGTCCCTTCCAACCCAAACTATTCTATGATTCTAGGGATGGGATGGGATGGGATGGGATGGGATGGAGGGAGGTGCTGGGTGTCCTGTCTGGCCCTGCCTCTTGTGCAGCACTGGCTGTATTAATGCCACCATCCTCACACTGGTGAGCCTTACATGTTGTCCTGCTTCTCTCTCCAGGCAATTATCAGAGGAGAATGCTAATCTTCAAGAATACGTTGAGAAAGAAGTGGAGGAGAAGAAGAAGCTGAGCAGGACTAATGAAGAGCTCCTCTGGAAGCTGCAGGAGGGAGATGCCGTGAGCCCCGTGAAACTCCCACCCGCGTCGTCCACTTCTTTTTATCGCTGCGCATCAGGGGACTCCTCTCCAGCTAAAGTCAGAACCTTGCGGCGGTGATTTGGCCCCGGCGCGCCAAAGGTCCCCTGCCTTTTATGCATTTCCAATCTGCTAAACGTTACCATCCGAGGAAGTATTACCATCATCAGGCGCCCAGGGCTCATGGCTGCAAGCATGCTCGGTAGCTGCGTAGCTTTACAGTAGGCAGGGTACTCTTATAGTCCCCATATAGGAGATCTTGGTTCTGACGTGTTGATTAGGGTAGCAAAGAAGATAGCAAAAAGCTAGGACAGCGGAAGGTTAGGATAGCAAAGCAATTAGTTTGATGTATTAAGATTTTAACTATGGTTAGAGCCAAAAGTTGGAAAATACTATATTAATGGTTCATCAGAATGAACTTTTGCTGCAGTATTTCAGGTTAGTTACAAATTCAGTTCAAGTTGTTAATATTTCTGTATATGTGTCTGTGTTTATATACATGTACGTATTGTACCTTTATACCTATATATAGACGCACACACATATATATGTAGTTGAAGATGTTCTGAATTGCATTTTTTATATTATTGGATACTACTAAGTGCTGATATATTTTCATGACAGTCAGCAGTTTTCTAACTCGTGCCTAAGACTTGTATCTAAACGAAAAGCATTTCTGTTTAGCTTCCCAGGAATATTTATACCCAATCTAGAAGAAAGTTACACAGAAGTAGAAGCGCCTTCCAAATGACCACCAAGTGGTACTCTATTTAACAAGAACACCAGCGACTTTGAAATTTTGAGACAGTACTGCCTTTGAAACCATCACCTTTGCATTGAACACCAGACAAGATACGCATATTACGCACTGCTTTTTAACTCTTAGCATCGATATTGTAAGTGGAGATAGGATAGAGATGAGAAACCTGAGGGTTTTAGCGAATTTGATAGAGGTTCCTGGTTAACGTGTTTCAATTTTAGTGACTTTAAATCCTAGGTAGGTCTTATCTTATTTTACCTTGCCCTGGTTTGAATACAATTAACATATCTGTTTGTAAGTTCCTCTCCATTTTGATTTAGTTCGAGTCCCATGAGCAAGAAGGAGAAAATAAGTTATTCAACCTTGATCTTTGCTGGCCAAGAGGTCATCCAGCATTAGGATGAGACACCAGGCACCTGCCAGGGCTCTAGGTTCCTCCCATCTGAAACACCAAATAGAGCGCAGCGGACGACATGGGCACAAATGAGGTCAGAATTTCTTTCCTTCCACATATATACATTATTTCACATTTCTAAAGCTTGCCCAAAGTTACAGAGCACTTTGAAGATTCACGGAAAAGAGTGGCTAAACTACCTTTAACTTTCCCTGCCTAGAAGCAAAAAAAAATTCACCCAGGCTCGGGGTGACCCCCACCCAAGGGGGTGGCGAGGCTGAGGAGTGGCTGGGATGGGACGGGCTGCAGGGCCCTTGTGGGCACTGCTCGCAAGAAAAAAAATACGCCTGAGCATAATTTAAAAAAAGAAAAAAAAAAAAAAAAAGAGATCCAGATCCATGGGATGCTTTTCTATCCAGCTGGTGGCAAAGAGCCTGAGTGCGTTCCTGGTCTGAGCACCGGGGCCAAAGTAAGCGAGAGATGGTACGTGCAGCGAACCCCTGGGGTGCGGGAGGGCGGCTCTCCTTCCCACCCGGCTCTGCTCGGATGGGGGCTCTGCTTCAGCTTTCCTGGGAAGTGCTCAGGATTCACAGACTGCAGCTTAGATACAGCTTCAATCACCATCAAAGCGCCTGTGGCCTGTTCCACAGCACTTAAAAAAAAAAAAAAAAAAAAAAAAGGTGATTTTTTTTTTCTTCTTTTTAGAGAAATTTATTTTTGTAGCAGCTTTTGCATGATACTGTGATACTGAGTAAACTGAGCATCTTGTTAGAATAGATCCTGCCACACCAACTACTACTGTTGAAGTGCATTACTAGATTTTAGTGTGTCCAGCAAATAATACAACCTGAAAGTAGGATAGATACCTAACACACACGCATATGAAGCCCCTCCTTGCCAAGTACAATTTTAATCACTTTCACACTTGCTAAATGCCCAGATATCTGCAATACCTACTGCAGTGTCATGTTGCAGTCTGCCCATGCAATTCTGATACAATGAGATCATAGAATCATAAAATGGTTCAGGTTGGAAGGGACCTTTAAAGACCATCAAGTCCAGCCCTCCTGCCATGGGCTGGGACATCTTTCAGCAGATCATGCTGCTCAAAGCTCCATCCAACCTGACCTTGAACACTTCTAGGGATGGAACATCTACAACTTCTCTGGGCAACCTGTTCCAGTGTCTCATCACCCTCACTGTAAATAATTTCTTCCTTATGTCCAATTTAAGTCTACTATCTTTCAGATTAAAGCCGTTACCCCTTGTCCTGTTGCTACAGGCCCTGGTAAAAAGTCTTTCTCCATCTTTCTTATAAGCCCTCTTTATGTATTGAAAGGCCACAATAAGGTCTCACTGGAGCCTTCTCTTCTCCAGGCTGAACAACCCCAGCTCTCTCAGCCTGTCTTCATAGGAGAGTTGCTCCAGTTCTCTGATCATCTTTGTGACCCTCCTCTGGGCCCGTTCCAACAGGTCCATGTCCTTCCTGTGCTAAGGGCTCCAGAGCCAGATGGAATACTCCCAGGTTGGGTCTCACCAGAGCAGAGTATAGGGGCAGAATCACCTCCCACGACCTGCTGGCCACACTTCTTTTGATACAGCCCAGGATGTGAGCGCACATTGCTGGATCATGTCCAACTTTTCATCCACCAGTACCCCCAAGTCCTTCTCAGCAGGGCTGCTCTCAATCCCTTCATCCCCCAGCCTGTACTACCAGGAATTTCCCCGATCCAGGTGCAGGACCCTGCACCTGGCCTTGTTGAACCTCACGAGGTTCACATGGGCCCACTTCTCGAGCTTGTCCAGGCCTCTCTGGATGGCATCCCTTCCCTCAGGTGCATCAACCAGACCACTTGACTTGGTGTCATCTGCAAACTCGCTGAGGGTGCACTCAATCCCACTGCCTATATCAGTAGTAGAGGTATTAAACAGTACTGGTCCCAGCACAGACCCTTGAGGGACACCACTTGTTACTCATCTCCATTTGGACATTGAGCACTTGACTGCAAGTCTTCGGATGCAGCCATCCAGCTGATTCCATATCCAAAACCCATCCATCAAACCTCTATCTCTCCAGTTTAGTGACAAGGATGTTGTGTGGGGCTGTATCACAGGCCTAACAGAAATCCAGGTAGATGACATCGGTTGCTCTTCCCTTATCCACCAACACAGCCACTGCATCACAGAAGGCCACCAGATCAGTCAGGCTGACTTGTTGGTAGTTTCTAGGGTCCTCCTTTTTACCCTTCTGAAAAATGGGTGAGATGACACAACTAGAGTTGTTGCCATGATGCTAATCTGAACTTTTCCAGCTGAACACACTAGAGCATACTGAGGGGCTGGCTGAGCCCGCCCTTTTTTGATTTATTCATTCTTTCCCTCTATTTCTGGTGCTTTCCTTACCACCTTGTTGTTTAAATTCATATGCAAGAGATGCTTCCAGCAGTGAATTGGGAGTGGGGCTTTTACGATGGGAAAACTGGGGCCGATCCCAGCTCCACCATCGTTTGGTATCATTGTCAATCCCTTTCCCATCTACGTTTTGCCTCCCAATCCTGCCTCTTCACTGGGTTCTTCCGTGGCACGGCCTCTGGGGCCTGCCCGATGGCTAACAAAGCTGCAGGAAGTTTTGCCTGACCGGCAGGGGCTCAGCAACCCACCCTGCGGGGGCCTGAAGAGTGGTTCCTTCTGGTGCAAGCCCAGAAACATGGACTTTATTCTCCCCAAAAGGTCATTCCTTTTTTCCTGCTCTTCCTCTGCCCTGTCCCTCCATCCCGGAGTAGGTGTGAAGGGGAATGGAAACCCCCCAAGCACGTGGCCGAGCCGGTGACCAAGGGAGCTCTCGCCAGGGAGCTGTGACCCTGCAGGCTGAGCCCGGCATTCCTAGGGGTCTGGGGGCCACTCCTCTAGTCCTTGCTCCTTGGCCATCCCTTGCTCCAAGACGAGCAAGGGGAAGGGGCTTTTGCTTTTGGGGGTCTGGAGACTTCCCAAAGGCCATGGCAGTGGCTTTCCTGCTTTGGAGGGTGGGGTGGCCTTTGGCAGGAGAGGGAATGCAGACAGCTCTGAGCCGGGTTTTATTGCCCTTTTGTCTATAAAAAGGAGACGTTTGATTTGGTTAATCTTTACTCAACGCAGAAGGCCACAGAGGCAATAAAACCAGCTGACAGTTGCTCTGAAGGGGCTCCAGGGAGCGGGTGACAGCGGTGGGACAGCAGGAGAGCCGGCGGCGAGCAGGGGGCACGGAAAGCTGCAGGAAAGTTCTGGTTTTCTGCAGGAAAGGGCCGTTTGTCCCCGCTGGGACGGCACCTCCCGCAGCGGCCGGCTCAGGGGGGTTGTCTCGGGAGATGCACAGCAGCAAAGACTGAGCGTGGTGGCGGGGGGCGAGGGGGGGAAAGGAAAAACTATCAAGTGCAAAATCAGGTATTTTACGTCTCTGCACTGATGGTGGTTGTGTCCCATGGACACGCTGAGGAGCCTCTGCACAGTTTCCCAGGCAGCAGGAGTTCTGTGGTCCCATTTAACTTTTCGTGGCTAACGGTTACAGGAAGAGTTTGTATTATTTCAGTTATGATGTACAGATAAGTGTAATATATTCCTGATAATAAACACATGCGCCAGGGCACACAGGGGCCAACGCGCACGAACCAGCGTGTCCTGTGGTGTTTTGTGTACGTCTGTGCACGCAGGGACCGGGATAAACGGAAAACAAAGCAAAACCCCACTAGAGGGTTACCCCATTGCGGTGAGGACATAAGGTGGGCAGCCATGGAGCCTCCTGGCAGCGGGGCTGGTCAGATGGGTTACCTGAATATGGTTCACACACTGTAAATTGCATCAAAAAAATCCCATGGGTTCATTTTCTAAACACGCTTCCCGTAGGGTTGGGGCTGCCAGGAGACCAGGTCCACAGAATCAAAGAATTGTCATGGTTGGAAAGAACCTCTGAGATCACCGAGTCCAACCATACACACACACAAAAAAACCCCCACCCCTACAATCCCAGGCACTAGAACATGCCCTCAAGTTCAGATTGGATATTGGGAAAAATGTTTACACTGCAAGGGTTATTAAGCCTTGGAATGGGCTGCCCAGGGAAGGGGTTGAGGCACCATCCCTGGAGGGATTTAAAAGACGGGTTGACATAGAGCTGAGTGACATGGTTTACTGATGGTTTTTATCAGAGTTAGGCTGATGGTTGGACGAGATGATCTTAAAGGTCCCTTCCAACCTAGACAATTCTATGAATCTATACGTTTCTTAAATACCTCCAGGGACGGCGACTCCACCACCTCCCTGGGCAGGCCGTTCCAGCGCCTGACCACTCTCTCAGAGACGGGACAGAGTCAACAGCTCCCAAAGCAAGTGCTGTCCTGGAGAGACCGGGACGGCCAGCAGATGCTGGAATGAGCTGGAAACCAGAGGCAGGCTTACAAATGCGGGTAAGCAACAGGCATCGCTTATTTGGGTATCAAGAAAAACGTTTTAATGCTGTACCACGTAATTACAAGTGAACTTCCAAATTCCAAAAGC
Source organism: Limnodromus scolopaceus (assembly GCA_028565335.1). Taxonomy (NCBI): domain Eukaryota; kingdom Metazoa; phylum Chordata; class Aves; order Charadriiformes; family Scolopacidae; genus Limnodromus; species Limnodromus scolopaceus. The sequence continues at coordinate 187,747,144 of JAOXNO010000001.1, read as the reverse complement.
GTGGTTCAGGGGAGAAGCATTTACAGTGTCGCCAGGATAAAAAGTAGCCACACACCCGCGCTGTGCTCTGGGGGCAAGGTTCACATTTTAAAACTTAAGGCTTTAATCGCTACATGAACACGGTAAAAAAAAAAATTAAAAATCAAGCCAAACCAAAGATACAAAAGATAAAAAATAGATTTGTTTGCAGAACAAGCATTAAAACTATTTATCACACCCTTAAGAAATTCTGAGAAATCATTAGGAAAATAGACCATCAAACAAACAACAGAAAGGTATTTACATTTTGCTTAATAATTAAAAAATAAAAATATACAGACTCTTCCATGGCTTCAATCAGTAAAAACCCCTTTACCGACATGACCCGAACAGGTTTGCTGGCACATCGCCCCTGGGCTGCCAGCGGCTCCTCCTCTCCTTGCACCCAGCCCAGCTGGAAGACACAACATGCCACAGGGGAACCCTTCGCTTCCCACCGTTGTCCCCAAAATGCGAGTCCCTCTGCCAAAACCATTGCCCTGCGTGGCGTCAAGGGGGAGAGGTGCCTCCGGCTGGCTGGGGCCTGCCAGACCCCAGAGGAACCTCGTGTCTCGCAGAGTGAGCCAGGAGCAAATACCCTGAGAAAAATCGAGGTCTGGCTCTTGCTGGCAGAGACGTTCCTGGATCATCTGGTGTCCAGCTGGGTGTCAGGCACCCCACGGGACCCCGGTGCCAACTGTAACGCCCAGCGAAAGGCAGCACGGGGGGGGTGGGGTGGGGGTGGTTTATGGGGAAGGCATCACCACTGGAGTGGTAAATGAAGGACAAACCACGAGGTGAGCGGCTGCGGGCAGAGCAACCAGGGAGGCAGCTTTGCCATCAGCTTTTGGGCTTTTGGGATGCCCAAATGAGGCCGAGGGCCCCGTGGGAAGGGGAGGTGACGAGTGTTGGTCACTCTGTACACACAAGGTGTAGCCTTGAACAAGTGGAATTTTTCCATAAGGAGAAGGAAGAAACAGAACCTCCCCATAAAGTCGGGCCCAGGGGATGTTGCAAGGTTTTAGAAAGAGAGATGCTTTTTCTGCCAGAGGGAAGAGGCTTCCTTTGGAAGGGGAGGCACAGACGCAGGGGAGCCTTCTGCAGGAGAACCAGCAGCGCTCCTCCTCCCCACCAAAGCAAGCCCCTCCAGCCCACCTGACCTGCCTGTCGTTTGGGGCAGACGACAGCGACGCTCACTTGTACGTGGCTTTCCGGGGGGGAGGCAAGGAGGGGGGAATTTATGAAATCCCACTGGAATGCATTGGGACATAAAATGCAATCACTGAAGAAGCAGATTTTGCAAAATATAAACATCATATCCTATGAGATTGCCTTCTGGTCTCTGCAGGAGTTCGTAGGAATGGAGGCAGGAGGCAGTGACAGGTCCCCTCTGTACACCACGAATAGGAGCTTGTTTTCGCTCGGGATGGAGGAAGGGTGGGAGCGCCCAGGGCAAGCACCCCCGCTCCAACGTCACCCTCCCAAAGCCCTGGCGATGAACAGCCACCTGTGGCCCCAGCAGCAGATGCACTTTCAGCAGCGTGGTCCCCCGCAGCCCCCTCTCCCCCCAAGCACAAACGGCTCCGAAACAGCAGCACTTTGGCTGCAGCACAGCCTGGTCCCCGCTGGTGGGCAGGGGGGCAGCCCCACACCCCACTCCCCACGCTGCAGAGCTCCCCGACACCCAGCACGGGCACTGGCTGCCCGAACCAGCAGCAAACTCCATCCTGAGGGATGGGAAAAAGGTGAAACAAAGCCAAAACCTGGCCAGTAATGATTTCAGTAATGGCCAGTACCTGGCCAGTAATGGTTTTCGGTGAACCAAAGAACGAAAGTTGTAAGCAAATAAGCAAAAGCTAGTCATTTTGGAAAAAACTTTTTTTTTTGGGGGGGGGGGGCT